>JASDDO010000014.1:503476682-504676682 GCA_030015575.1 Agapanthus africanus | reverse complement strand
AAGTATGAATATCAAGTCATGTCACATATAGATGAGCTACAATGCAATGATCCAATGTGATATAGGTATCAAATATGAGTATCAAGTCATGTCACATATAAATGAGCTACAATGCAATGATCCAATGTGATATAGGTATCAAATATGAGTATCAAGTCATGTCACATATAAATGAGCTACAATGCAATGATCCAATGTGATATAGGTATCAAATATGAGTATCAAGTCATGTCACATATAAATGAGCTACAATGCAATGATCCAATGTGATATAGGTATCAAATATGAGTATCAAGTCATGTCACATATAAATGAGCTACAATGCAATGATCCAATGTGATATAGGTATCAAATATGAGTATCAAGTCATGTCACATATAAATGAGCTACAATGCAATGATCCAATGTGATATAGGTATCAAATATGAGTATCAAGTCATGTCACATATAAATGAGCTACAATGCAATGATCCAATGTGATATAGGTATCAAATATGAGTATCAAGTCATGTCACATATAAATGAGCTACAATGCAATGATCCAATGTGATATAGGTATCAAATATGAGTATCAAGTCATGTCACATATAAATGAGCTACAATGCAATGATCCAATGTGATATAGGTATCAAATATGAGTATCAAGTCATGTCACATATAAATGAGCTACAATGCAATGATCCAATGTGATATAGGTATCAAATATGAGTATCAAGTCATGTCACATATAAATGAGCTACAATGCAATGATCCAATGTGATATAGGTATCAAATATGAGTATCAAGTCATGTCACATATATAAATGAGCTACAATGCAATGATCCAATGTGATATAGGTATCAAATATGAGTATCAAGTCATGTCACATATAAATGAGCTACAATGCAATGATCCAATGTGATATATGTAGTCGGTATGCAATGCACTAGCTAGTAACTATGAACATGCAATATATATATATATATATAGAACACTATAAGGTCCTATCAGCCCTGACGTAGAACGCCATGCGGGCGATACCCCCGTAGATGTGAAATCTACTCACCGTAGCCTTCCACTAGGTATAGCCAACAACCTGTGTCCCCTCCTGCGCGGCGTCCGTTGTACCCGCCTGCGAACCTAGAATTACACAATATATCACACGTAAGCTTGAAATCACGAAAACGCGACATTTAAGCCGAACCAATAACTCGTGTCGCGAACCAAGCGCGCGTGTGCACGATACGCTAAAACGCGTGGTTACGCACCTAAACGCATCCTGACGCGTCGCGATACGCAGAAACCCAAAACCCCCACACACGTATCACGCGTGTCGCGAAAGGTTGAAAATACGGGAAAATAGGTATTCTATCCCAGATTTTGATACAGGAAAGATATTGCAAAACTATATATACCAAAACAACCCAAATAGCAGCAGACACCCACACCTCAAACCCCAACCCATGACTCCCCCATCTGGCCGCAATTTGCGGCCAGAATGCAATATTTGGCGGCCTCACTTGGGAATTGGGCTCCCAGGTTTGGTTGGTGCACTCAAGTTTCCCCATACATGCTGCAGTAACATCTAGATTTCTACTGAAAAGTCTCGGGTGACAGCAGATCCTACAGTGCCCAAATTCTAGTTAAAATCCACACTTTGCACTAAAAATGGAACTTTAGGGTATTTTTGTGCAACCTGAGGTATAACCTAGTTAAAATAGCTCTAATAACACTTAAAGGAGCTAACCAAACTATGAGAACACCAATCTAACATATACATCACAAATATCCTATAATTTCACTAAAAATGCACGAAAAGGGGATTTTTGCGAAACAATACAACAAGTTATGGAAAAAGAGGTTAAGACTAGAGTTTATACCTTCTAGAGACCTTGCTAAACACCAAAGTCTCAGCTTTTCCACTCGTGTATGCAGATTTGCCTCAAACACCCTAAAAAGCTCACTTTTCTTAAATTTTTGTGATGAAAAGGTGTGGTTTTTGTGTAGGATTTGCTTGGGAATTGAAGGGAATGAAAAGAGGAAGAAGAGGTGAAGAGAATGGAAGGGTTTCCTCTGCTGGAGCTCCAGAATTTCTGAAGTGGGAAAAGGAGAGAGAGAGAAGGGAAGAAAAGGGTCTCAAGTCAACCTTTTACCTACTCCCCCATGCCTCATTGTTTAATAGTATTTTGAATTATGATAAAGGTTTAGAAAAGATCAAAATGGTGGGGAAAAGATAAGTTAACAACCATGCACAAGGAATGGTTAACAAGTCACAAGAAAAAGTCTAAGTGTGCAAGTGTGCTCAACAAGGGAAAATTTCTAATATGCTAACACCACCAATAATAACTATAAATCCTATGAACACACAAATATAAAAACATGCACGACTACTAATTATCACCAAAACAATCAACGAAAATTTCAAAGTGTTACAATCTACCCCCCTTAAAGAAATTCGGTCCCCGAATTTAAAAAAAAATCTAACTATACTCATCTTCAAAAAGGTGGGGATACCTCTTCCTCATCCCGCTCTCAGTCTCCCAAGTGACCTCCTCGGCGCTCTGGTCACGTCAAAGTACTTTGACGGACGGTATCTCTTTCGACCTCAATTCCTTCACTTGTCGGTCTAGGATCACCACCGGCTGCTTCGCATAGGAAAGGTCGCGCTCAAGCGGGATCGTCGGGTGCTGAGTCGCATGCGAAGGATCACCAACAGAAAACTCAAGCCTGCGCCGATGACGGTCCGCATAAGATCTCTGCCTACCTTGGGCTGCTCTTATCCTATCGCGAATCAACTGGATCTTGCTGTCGTCTTCTCTACTATCTGTGGCCTCAAGATATTGCTCTCACTGAGTTCCGCCCAACCGGTAGGCGACCTGCATCTCCTCCCATAAAGGGTCTCAAAACGGTGCCATCTGAATGGTCTCCGGTAGCTGTTGTTGTAGGAGAACTCTATTAAGGGCAAATGATGATCCCAGCTACCTCCGAAGTCTAAAACGCATGCTCTGAGCATGTCCTCGAGAGCCTGAATAGTCCGCTCTGACTGTCCGTCGGTCTGCGGATGGAATGCTGTGCTGAAACTCAAACAAGTGCTCAAAACCTCTTGAAGCCTCTGCCATAGCCGGCTGATAACTGGGTGCCTCTATCGGACACGATGCATGTCCGAACTCTGTGCAGTCGTACAATCTCATCAATGTAAATCTGGCATACTGGGCAAATCCGGATGGCGTCTTTGCCGGTAGGAAGTGAGCCGCTTCCGTCAAACGATCCACGATCACCCAGGTGGAGTTATACCCTTGACTAGTCCTGGGTAGACTTACAATGAAATCCATAGATATCTATTCTTATTTCCACTCCGGGATGGGTAACGGCTGTAGCTCTCCCGCTGGCCTCTGATACTCAGCCTCGACTTGTTGACAAGTCAGGCATCTCGATACAAAATCTGCAATATCCCTCTTCATACCGTCTCACCAGTAAACATC
This sequence comes from Agapanthus africanus, assembly GCA_030015575.1. Lineage (NCBI taxonomy): Eukaryota > Viridiplantae > Streptophyta > Magnoliopsida > Asparagales > Amaryllidaceae > Agapanthus > Agapanthus africanus. The sequence continues at coordinate 504,673,220 of JASDDO010000014.1, read as the reverse complement.
TCTCAAGTCATGGTACATCTTGGTGAAACCGGGATGAACACTATATACCGATCGATGTGCCTCCTCGACAATCTCGCGCCGCAATCCCTCAGCATCTGGTACGCACAGTCTAGCTCCAAATCGTAGTATCTCCTGATCATCGATCACGAACTCAGAAATTCTGCTATGTCCCATCTGTGTCCTGATCTCTGAACAGCGGTCAACACTGTACTGTGCCTCTTATATACGGTCAAGCGACTGTGGGCATGCACGAACATGCGCAATCTGTCCTCCGGTCGGCGTAAACTCGAACTGTACCCGGCTGTCGCATAAGATCTGTCAATCTGCCGACGGTTGCCTCTGTACTGCGCTCAAAAAAGATAGACTACCCCCGGGCCTCCTACTCAAGCATCCGCCACTACATTAGCCCTGCCCGGTTGATGCAAGATCTCACAATCGTAGTCCTTCACTAACTACATCCGTCGGTGCTGTATGAGGTTCGGGTCTCGCTGCTGACATATGTACTTTAAGCTCTTGTGGTCGGTGAATATCTGGCACGACTCCCCATACCGATAATGTCGCCAGATCTTGAATGCAAAGACCACTGCAGCCATCTCCAGATCATGAGTAGGGTAATTCTGCTTATGTCTCTTTGCTTGCCGTGAAGCATACGCAATCCCCCTATCATGCTGCATCAAAACGCATCCCAACCCTACTCGTGAAGCATCGCAGTAGACCACAAATCCGACTGATCCCAAAGCCAATGATAACACTGGTGTCGTAGCCAGTAGAGCCCGTAGCTGCTGGAAACTGTGCTCACACTCCTCCGTCCAATCGAAGTGAACTCCCTTCCGGGTCAATCCGGTCAAAGGTGTAGCAAAGCGAGAGAAGTCCTGCATAAATTGCCGGTAATAGCCTGCCAGCCCTAGAAAGCTGCGAATCTCCGTCACTGACGTGGGTCTAGACCAACTCCGAACTGCCTCGACCTTCCTCAGTCAACACATAAACCATCTCGTGTAATCACGTGCCCCAAGAAGTCCACACTACCTAGCCCGAAGGCATACTTGGAGAATTTGGCGAAAAGCTGATGCTCCCTCAACTCTGCGGTGAAATCCGCAGGTGCTGCTCGTGCACCTCTCTACTCCGAGAATACACCAAGATATCGCCAATAACCACTATAATGAACAGATCAAGATACGGCCGGGGAAAAATACGGTTCATCATGTCCATAATCGCTGCTGGCGCGTTGGTGAGTCCAAACGACATCACCAAAAACTCATAATGGCCGTAACGAGTACTGAAAGCTGTCCTAAGAATGTTCTCCTGTCTAACCCGCAGCTGATGGTAGCCCGATCGCAAATCGATCCTCGAAAAGTATCCTGCCTCCCCGAAGCTGGTCGAACGAATCGTCGATGCGTGGCAAAGGATATTGATTCCGCACTGTCGCCTTATTCAGCTGGCGGTAGTCAACATACAAACACAAACTGCCGTCCTTTCTTCTTGACGAACAGGACTGGAGCACCCCAAGGAAAAATACTGGGTCAAATAAGTCCTTTATCCAGCAAATCCTGCAACTGACCCTTCAACTCTCTAAGTTCCGCCGGGGCCATCCAATAAAGCGGTACCGAAATAGGTCCCGTGCCAGGAACCAAATCAACGCAGAAGGAATTACCACGCTCGGGCGGCCGTCCAGGAAGCTTGTCAGGGAACGCATCAGGAGACTCGCTACCAACCGGAACCTGATCCAAAAGAACCTCTATAGCCCTAGTATCGCAAACATATGCAAAAAAATTCCTGACATCCCTTCCGCAAAAGCTGTCCAGCGCGAACCGAAGAAATCACTCTGGGAGGGGTGGCACTACGGTCCCCCAACGCAACAACAACCGACTTGCCGGGAAAACAAAATCGAACTGTCTCCTCACGGCCGACCACAGAAGCATAGCACGTGACTAACCAATCCATGCCCAAAAGAACGTCGAAGTCCAACATCTCATGATGGATCAAATTGATCGGCAACTCTCTCCCGCCGATACGGACGGTACAGGATCGGAACACGTGCCTAGCAACAAACGACTCTCCCACAGGAGTAGTCACAACTAGCGGTTGACCAAACAAACTGGACTCTCTACCCAAACTCAGCACAAAAGTGCGTGGATACATAAGAGTACAAGGATCCGGATCAAATAATACGTGTGCAACAAAGGACAAACTAAAAGAGTACCTGAAACCACAGCATCGGACACCCGCAAGTCCTGATGAGTCGAAGCAAAAACTTGTGCCTGTCCTTCATTTGCGACCGACTGAACTCCTCCTCTACTAGCCTGACCCCTCTGTGCAAACTCCCCGCGTCCACGACGTCTCCGAGCACGACCCTGACGTGCTGTGAAGAAGCACTGCCTGATGAGGTGTTGAAGGCTTCCGCATCGTAAACACCTACGCACTGAATGCTGTCCTGCCTGGGGATGAAAGCCAAACGACTGTCCTCGTCCTAAGCCTCTGCTCTGGGCTGGTATACCAGTGTGATTCCTCAACTGTTCCGGAATTCTCATGGCTGCTAGAAGACGTGTCTCGTACATGGGAGCTGCCTCCACCGGTGCTATGTAGGGAACGGAATACTGCATGATGATCGCAAGGAACAACTGGGTAACAGGGGTGGCAACCATCTGTCGCTGCGCTCGAACGACCTCTACCAATGAGCTCATCGCCTGGCATAGGCCCTGCATCTCTACCACTAGTCTAGCGACCTGAGCTGCCGTAGGGGAAACAATCTGTCCTGGTGCAACAGGAGTACCACTCGGATTAGTCCTTGTCTCAGATGAATCAACTCGAACCTCGGCCCTCGCGGCCGCTCTCTGTGCCCTCGTAGTCCTTGGCGGCATATTGGCTATCAGAAACAACAGGATTCGATAAGGATACTGAAAATCGAATCATAAGAATGTATATACTCAATGAGGAATTTAAATCAACAAGTCCTAAGGTCGCGTAGGCGAAGTACCGTGTCGTGAGTATGCCGCGGAACATACACACGCTACGCTACCCTGCCGCAGCTACCTACTCCATCATACCAGGGTCATCCTACACTCCGAAAGGTAAAACCTACGCTCTGATACCAACTTTGTCACGACCCAAAGTTTGGCCCGTAACCGGCAACTTAACCACGTAACGTCTACAGGCGTGACGCAGCTAAGTGAACCGAAAAACCCAGAAAATCAAACCAGTGAAAGTATAGAGTGATAGAAGTTTTAAATGGAAACACTTACGAACATGATAAGAAATCTAAGTAAACAAGCACCAGATAGTAATATACGACGCCGTAGCGAAGATCAAGATCCACAAGTGGGAACATCACAGGTAGAATAAACTGAAAGTACAGCCGGCTCACAACGAGCTCGACACCAGAATACAAAATAATACAACATCGTCCTCACACTGTTTCTAAGTCAAATATATACATGGTAGATGGAGAATACTAGATACAACAATGTACATACTGAAAGATAAACAGATACCGCACAAAACCCACCTATCAGCAAAAGAGCTAGCACACCAACTGTGGGGGTATCTGTGTCAAAAGATGCAAGGCAGCCTGCCGCGACTACTCCGAAGGGCAACCTGCAAACACTGTGGCACAACGGGGTGAGTTGCCAACTCGTGAATAGAAACATCTACAAGCAGAAATTGAATGCAAGACATAATCCTAAGTCAACGATCAGTAATATAATCCACAAGAGTATGTCTGAGTGTGATAAGGTGGCAAGGTAACATCTAAATATGTATGTAGTGCCAGGTACCCAGGTAATAACATGTCATCAGTGTAAGGTATGTCTGCATGAAGTAAATATGATGAAGTATCAACGATATCAATACACATATATTAGCGTCCCATACCACTAATATTGGTGTAAGGGTATATATAACAGCGCCCTCATACCCTGTTATATATACAATGAAGTATGATCAGTGTAAATGCATGTCTGTAATTATATGTGGAACCCGTCCACCCGTCACCCACTGACAATAAGCATCATGTATGCAATGCATATGCAATAAATAGGGGGTAGGGGAATATAATATACCATCTACCATAAGGGTCCCGAGCACATAGGCTCCTCTCTAATCGAGCTCATAGGCTCCGAGCACATAGGCTCCCGCTCCCCAATCGAGCTCATAGGCTCCGAGCACATAGGCTCCCATCACATCGAGCTCATAGGCTCCTCTCACATCGAGCTCATAGGCTCCTCTCACATCGAGCTCATAGGCTCCGAGCACATAGGCTCCCATCACATCGAGCTCATAGGCTCCTCTCACATCGAGCTCATAGGCTCCTCTCACATCGAGCTCATAGGCTCCGAGCACATAGGCTCCCATCACATCGAGCTCATAGGCTCCGAGCACATAGGCTCCCATCACATCGAGCTCATAATAAAATATTAAGTATGCGATACAATGCGAGCTGTAAAGTGAATAGTAATTGAACAGTAACGCGGCTTGCCATTTGGAATGAGCATGACTCGGGAACAGTCAACACCACAGTGAAGAATCTACTATGCAAACTACATCTAAGTATCAGGTCAAATCAGGGAAGGTAGGTGTGGAAACTACCTAAACCTGAGTCAATGTATATGTATAGGTATATAGTCGGTGATCTCGCCTCAATGTCATATCGTAAAATATCCTCAAGTATGAGTGCGGATCTATCATCAATATCGGCTCGTACGGTAAATCATCGTACGACATCCCCAAAGCTGGGTACAGGTCAATACCTCACTATCTCGTCACATAACAGGTATCACTATCATCAGATCATACAGTCTGGGGGTACTACTCTATGTCTAGTACAAGTCGATACCATCAAAGAAATATACAAGTAATTGTGATGTGATATGTGTATCAAGTATGAATATCAAGTCATGTCACATATAGATGAGCTACAATGCAATGATCCAATGTGATATAGGTATCAAATATGAGTATCAAGTCATGTCACATATAAATGAGCTACAATGCAATGATCCAATGTGATATAGGTATCAAATATGAGTATCAAGTCATGTCACATATAAATGAGCTACAATGCAATGATCCAATGTGATATAGGTATCAAATATGAGTATCAAGTCATGTCACATATAAATGAGCTACAATGCAATGATCCAATGTGATATAGGTATCAAATATGAGTATCAAGTCATGTCACATATAAATGAGCTACAATGCAATGATCCAATGTGATATAGGTATCAAATATGAGTATCAAGTCATGTCACATATAAATGAGCTACAATGCAATGATCCAATGTGATATAGGTATCAAATATGAGTATCAAGTCATGTCACATATAAATGAGCTACAATGCAATGATCCAATGTGATATAGGTATCAAATATGAGTATCAAGTCATGTCACATATAAATGAGCTACAATGCAATGATCCAATGTGATATAGGTATCAAATATGAGTATCAAGTCATGTCACATATAAATGAGCTACAATGCAATGATCCAATGTGATATAGGTATCAAATATGAGTATCAAGTCATGTCACATATAAATGAGCTACAATGCAATGATCCAATGTGATATAGGTATCAAATATGAGTATCAAGTCATGTCACATATATAAATGAGCTACAATGCAATGATCCAATGTGATATAGGTATCAAATATGAGTATCAAGTCATGTCACATATAAATGAGCTACAATGCAATGATCCAATGTGATATATGTAGTCGGTATGCAATGCACTAGCTAGTAACTATGAACATGCAATATATATATATATATAGAACACTATAAGGTCCTATCAGCCCTGACGTAGAACGCCATGCGGGCGATACCCCCGTAGATGTGAAATCTACTCACCGTAGCCTTCCACTAGGTATAGCCAACAACCTGTGTCCCCTCCTGCGCGGCGTCCGTTGTACCCGCCTGCGAACCTAGAATTACACAATATATCACACGTAAGCTTGAAATCACGAAAACGCGACATTTAAGCCGAACCAATAACTCGTGTCGCGAACCAAGCGCGCGTGTGCACGATACGCTAAAACGCGTGGTTACGCACCTAAACGCATCCTGACGCGTCGCGATACGCAGAAACCCAAAACCCCCACACACGTATCACGCGTGTCGCGAAAGGTTGAAAATACGGGAAAATAGGTATTCTATCCCAGATTTTGATACAGGAAAGATATTGCAAAACTATATATACCAAAACAACCCAAATAGCAGCAGACACCCACACCTCAAACCCCAACCCATGACTCCCCCATCTGGCCGCAATTTGCGGCCAGAATGCAATATTTGGCGGCCTCACTTGGGAATTGGGCTCCCAGGTTTGGTTGGTGCACTCAAGTTTCCCCATACATGCTGCAGTAACATCTAGATTTCTACTGAAAAGTCTCGGGTGACAGCAGATCCTACAGTGCCCAAATTCTAGTTAAAATCCACACTTTGCACTAAAAATGGAACTTTAGGGTATTTTTGTGCAACCTGAGGTATAACCTAGTTAAAATAGCTCTAATAACACTTAAAGGAGCTAACCAAACTATGAGAACACCAATCTAACATATACATCACAAATATCCTATAATTTCACTAAAAATGCACGAAAAGGGGATTTTTGCGAAACAATACAACAAGTTATGGAAAAAGAGGTTAAGACTAGAGTTTATACCTTCTAGAGACCTTGCTAAACACCAAAGTCTCAGCTTTTCCACTCGTGTATGCAGATTTGCCTCAAACACCCTAAAAAGCTCACTTTTCTTAAATTTTTGTGATGAAAAGGTGTGGTTTTTGTGTAGGATTTGCTTGGGAATTGAAGGGAATGAAAAGAGGAAGAAGAGGTGAAGAGAATGGAAGGGTTTCCTCTGCTGGAGCTCCAGAATTTCTGAAGTGGGAAAAGGAGAGAGAGAGAAGGGAAGAAAAGGGTCTCAAGTCAACCTTTTACCTACTCCCCCATGCCTCATTGTTTAATAGTATTTTGAATTATGATAAAGGTTTAGAAAAGATCAAAATGGTGGGGAAAAGATTAGTTAACAACCATGCACAAGGAATGGTTAACAAGTCACAAGAAAAAGTCTAAGTGTGCAAGTGTGCTCAACAAGGGAAAATTTCTAATATGCTAACACCACCAATAATAACTATAAATCCTATGAACACACAAATATAAAAACATGCACGACTACTAATTATCACCAAAACAATCAACGAAAATTTCAAAGTGTTACACCAAGCAAGCCTGTACTTTCTCCCGCGATTCCAATCAGTAACACTCCCGTATAGTACGGTCTCTTCGTCTGATATGTCGCATATCTCGCCTAGAGGTGGTAAACGTCAGACCCCAATATCTTGATAAGTCGTGTCGATATGAGGTCTATAACAGTTCGAGAAACTACTGATAACACTTACCAGTAAATCTCAGCAACCCTGGCAAGGGAATTCTAGCTATAGCTAATTGAACACAGCGTAACATCAACTCCCTATACCGGAAGAGACGAATCCCCTCCTATCGCTCATTGCCTCCATATGATTCGGGACTGTACTCAAAAGCCACCATTTTGCACTCCCTCTTGGACGTGGTATGATGGAAATCAAAGCACTGTGGGAATCACACAAGACTCTATGACGATCTCGGGTCTACAGACTACTCTGTACCAGTGTCACCAGAGAACTGCCATCTGACGTGAGGTATAATACCATCTGGGAGTTCTCGGTGAGTCCGTCCAGTGTACCCTGTCTCCACTGAGCACCCGTATACCTTCTCTGATGTCAAAAACCAATGGATATGAGATCATCCATCGCCCATCATATGTGTCAAGAAGCGCATACGCTAGTCTACTCTGGAGTATCGATGCCCTGTCTCGGTACTCCCACGACTAGGAACATTTGAAGGATGTACTTGGCGACTACACTGTCCTCACTAGTATGATCTGCATCATAGTCCTGGTAGTTAAGTACTTATCCAAAGGACTTTATCAACATGTAACATAGAGACAATCAGAGTACATGTTAAGATAAAGAGCAACCAGATAGCGTTCTATCATGTCGAGCAAGAAAGTCCTCCCTATATATGTCCAAGCATCCACTACAATATACATCGTATGTATAGTAATGGCCTCTAGGGCATACATATAACTAACAATCTCCCACTTGCAATAGGGCCATCTTTTGTGGTATCACATACCTAACAATTAGCTGTGGTTGAAGTATCTCATACTCAACCATCCCATAAAAGTCTCTACTGGGAAAAAGGCCTTTGTGAGTGGATCCGCGTTGTTGTCCTCTGTGTCTACTCTCCTAACCTCGATCTCCCTAGAGATCAACCATCTCCATGATCAGGCGATACTGCCTAAGAATATGTCTGGATTTCTGATGGGACGGGGGTTCCTTGGCTATGCCACAACTCCATTATCACACAATGGTAGGAACGAAGTTCATCTCATGAACTAATATATATCCAGACTGTCTCTTTGGTAACATCCTTGGTAATGATGTATCTTGCCTTTAATCATCTAGTAAGTCACGGTATCTAGCTTGAAACTTTTCCAACATACCGTCCCTCCACTGAGGGTAAAGACAATGCCTGCGACTGACATTGAGTCGTCCTTATCACCCTGGAACCTTTCCAGCGATTCTCCCCAGGATCGATTGATACTATCTCACTACAACTAGTGAGAATCCTAACATCCTTTTACATCTATCTCATAGATATAAAACCTATGATTTAGGAGGTATCACCTTGATTCTATATGGAGAATCCTTGTGATAAGCGGAGATTGGCCGAGCGTAGCATAGGAAACTCCTTCCCTATCGAGAGTACGTCGTCCAAGTATAATACGAGGATCACCACCATACTCCCTACTACCTTTTTGTATATACATGGTTCATCTACCATTTTGATGAAGTCAAACTCTTTGACTACCACATCAAAACAGATGTTCCAACTCCGCGATGCCTGATTTATCACATAAAACATCTTGCTCACGTTTCCGCTGCTCCCTTTGTCTACGAAGACCTCTAGCTGTGTACTTATAGACGCTCTCTTCCAAATCATCATTAAGAAAAGCAATCATGACACCCAACCGCCAGATATCGTAGTCATGGTATGTTGCCGTGGCAAGTAGGATCTGGATGGACTTTAAGCATAGCTTTGAAAGTCTCAACTTTTCCATGTACACCAAGTAATCTTCTCAAGATATACTTGCTCCTGATGGGGATTTAACCCTTCAGATAAAGCAACCAAAGTTCATACTTTGTTGGTGTATAAGGATTCCATCTCAGATCGCTAAGCATCCAGCCATTCTTACAGAGTCCCACTCCTGATGGCTAGCTCGAAACTAGTTGGGTCATCATCTCATGATGCAATCCTCGCTCCCACTGTCATAGAGAAAACCGAAGTATCTCTCAGGTGGGTGAGGAACCCTACTAGATCGGCGGAGAGGTTGAGGTTCGTTGGAAACTATTGAATCCTTTGGTTCTACCAAATCATCAGCTGCAGTTTGTATAGCTGGAACTCTTTCCAGTTCTACCTCATGACCAATAATTTCTTCACAAGAAATTCCCTTTCACAAAGGTGGCATTCTGAGAAACAAAACATCTTTTGTTCCTCGGTTTGGTAGAAGATATTCCCTTGCGAATGCTTGGGATATCCAACAAACTTCCATAGAATTGACTTTGCCTCGAGCTTGTCCGGATTTTGCTTTTAGACATAGGCCGGACAACCCCAAATCATAACTTACTTAAGATATGGGCTCTTCCATTCTATATCACATATGAAGTGGTAGGCAACTGATTTGATTGGAACCCTATTCAATAGGTATGCAGCTTCACAAGTGCATAACTCCCAAAAGGAAATAGGAAACTCAGTAGTACTCATCATAGAGCGTACCATATCAAATAGGGTGTGATTGCTCTGCCCTGATACACCGACGTGCTGTGGTGTATACGGAGGAGTAATACTGAGAGAGAATCTCATTCTCCTTTAGAATAGTCCAGGAATCCGGTGCTCAAGTATTCTCCTCCTTGATCTCATCAAAGGACAAAATACTTATACCCGTTTTTGGTTCTTTACTTCTAACTTATATTCTGTGATTATCTCAAAAGTTTCAGACTTGTGTTTTAACAGGAACATATACCTGAATCTTGAGAGATCATCAGTGAATGTAATGAAGTACAAAGAACCGGTCCTTGCATGTGTAAACATGGGACCTACATACATCAACATGTATCAGTCCCAAGAGTTCACTAACTCTTTCTCTGTTTCCAATAAACGGAGCTGTGGTCATCTTATCTTAGTGACATGACTGGCAAGTTTCACAAGATGTAAATTCAAACTAATTTAAATATACATCTAAATGTAACTTCAGCTAGTCGGGTCGCATTGATATGACCTAGTCTACAATACCTTAAGAAGGATTCGTTCATTTCTGAACTCTTCCTCTTGTGTGTGTTCTGTACGTTAAGAACTGTGGTTTGATTTAGAACGTCTATGCATTTAGATAATGTGCCTGATCCGATCAACTCTTGATATAGGAAATGTTCAAAACATTATCCAACAATACAAAATTATATCCTTCTTTACTAATAAAGAGACTGATATGATGTTGTATATCAGGTTCGGTATCTAATAACATTCGTTCGGAATCAATATATTCTGGTAATACAGGGTGATAACTCCCAACAGACTTGACTGCAACACTTGCATCATTTCCAACTCTTAAAACTTATCACCCGTTCTCAGTTCTCTACCTATCTGTAGCCCATGTAACAAATTACATTTGCGGGATCTTGATCCGGTATCTCATACACAGGACGTAAAGGATACTGCGAAACAGTTCTCGGTAATGAACACACCCGAAGATGATGCATCAGCATGCACTTTCTTCGTTTGGGTGGCACGTGAATTCTGGTAATCCCCTATTTCCTGCTCTATCTTATAACAATTATAAGTTGGAGCGGGACCAACGTTCCCTAGCGCAGTATAACAAGCGGGTTCGGTCAATACATCCGTATTATTATCTTGATTAAGGCGTGACATAGTCGCAACCAGAAGAGAGAGAAGAAGAAAACACTCAGCGTGCGCTTTTACAAGATAAGATTGGTTATCAATTTATCTAATCAGGATGTCTCCTACTGTTTTAGTCAAATCTTCATTCAAACCCTAAAAGGAAAGACTAGCCGGGATTAATTACACCCTACAAGTTCGCCAATCTTTCAGCCAGGCCAGTGCCGGTACTTTGAAGGAGGTTCCCCGTGCTTTCGTACGGACCTAATTAAAATAAACCTCGTTTTCCCAGGGGCGTAACCCCGTTGACACCTTTCTAGACACCTACTTGATCGGCTGATTGTAACGTGTAAAACTCTCCCTGGAGTAACTCTTACTCGCAGCGGGTATCGGGATCCAACTATCTCATAGAAGGTGTGCAATCTCATTGCAAATTTCAACACTTGAAATTCCCAATAATATTTTACCCCTAGCGTCCTATGACCTTGAGGCAGGCCAACAAACCATAGTCCGCTAGTCAAGTTCAACCCGTACATTTCCTGATTGAATTAAACCCAGCCGCACGACCCGTGACGCAGGCCAACAAAGTCGCACGACTACCCTAATCTAATCGCATCGTATGCTACAGATAAGTATTAGTTAGTTACCGCACACTACGCCTTGACGCAGGCCAACAAACGTAGCATGTATACTAAACAGTCTTTATCTGAAATGACGGAGGGCTACGCAGGTTTTTCAGAAAACCATGAGCGTAATGAACTTGATATCATTGTAGAATCGAGTAATTTTAAATGGAGTGTTTTTTAGGCTTTTCTAGTTTTGCTAAAGAGGTCACTCCCGGTGAAGGGATCGTCGGCTCTTTCCTCATCGAATAAGGTGCAGGATATTTCAGAAATACCGTTGTGCAAAGCAAAAAACTATAGAAACAATCAAAAGACAAGCCGAGTATGTAGCATCTGCTAGTTTCGCTAAAGAGGTCACTCCCGGTGAAGGGATCTCGGCTCTTTCCTTATCGAATAAGGTGCTGGATGTTCTACAAGGAACACCGCTAAGCAAAGCAAGAACTAGAGCTACCAGTTTTTAAACAAGTTTCTACAACATCTTTAGCTTTCTTTAGTTTCATTAATCTCATTAATGAAGTCCTATTTTATTATGTTTCACAAGCATCACATTTGAAATGAAATCTGCAATATAACATATATCTCATATATATAATATAAACATTCGTCTCAGACAGTAATATGATCTCATTACAGAACATTGCAGCAGAAGAACTTATATGAAATATTGGATATACTAGGAGGTCCGTGTTTTTAATACGAGCCTGTATAAAACACGGATTCCACGGTCGCGATGAATATCCAAACCCTCATCCTTAGACCCCTACGTGAGCGGCAAGCAACACTGCCAATTCGAGGGTTAGGAGACCCGGTCTCGACTCCTCGAGATGGTCTCCCACTGGACCCTGGAACCCGGTTACTTGTGCTTCCCGCCTTGGGTTTACCTAATGCGGAAAAGTAAATAATATACAATGGTGACATCATCCCCAGCCCGGAAGTGCCCCAATAAAAGAATATTACATACAAATGAATTTTACATGAATGAAAAAGAAAAACTCTCATCTCACATAAAATCCCCAGCTATTCAGAACACGACGATCCAATATAACATATCACAGCAACACATAATATCTCATATCATCAACGTAATCAAGTATGCGTATCCCGATTGTCGTTGATGTATAGCAACGAAGCCGGCGATACACCACATACTACGCTTACAGTCGCAGAAAAGAAAGTGTAAAACTACAACAGTTGGAATCCGCAACTTTCTTAGACATCACATGTCTAACCAAATGAATTCCTTAGACATCTCATGCCTAACAATTATAAATCCTGCATTTTAGTCTCATTATCGAAAACTCTTTTCAATATCAAGTCGGGCAATTCAACAAGATTCCCGTCATCCTGATCGAATGCTCGTCGCAAATTTTAGTAGACGGACGCACCCCCGGATGCCGTCGACGAAGTGCGCTAAGGCGGAACACCACTGCCGCGAGCACCCGAACGGATGCTTTTGGTGACGGGGTTCTCTTACAGTCACTTGGTCGGGGCTATGGGGCGTGGCTATCAATTAAGTTTACCCGGCGAGTATCCGTGTACGCTACGTGATTGCGACGGACTTTTGATCGCATCAAAATCCCGTGGCAATCGATCATTTGAGACTGAATTGCTAGATTTATAATATTCAAATTTGTTATCTCATAACTACTTGTGGATTCCAAATATTGTATCACATTCGAGATAAATAGACAATGTTAAACTTTCCGATCGAATAAATAAACACCCAAGATTTCCCAATTAGCTCAACACTTGAGCAGAGTTCAAAAAGTATCCATCACATGCCACAGTACCAATGGTCCAGCCGTAGAAGGGTCAAGCCAACGCCTTACATGTGACAACGCCGTACTGCCCCAAACCCTAAGGTTCAGAGGCGGTTCAGAAGGTCACATAATCGAGTTAAGGTTTGTGTTCTTCTAGAGGGTCCACCGCGTTACTTGCACGATTTTCCGAAAGTTTCAAACTCGAGAAAAAATCCAACTTTTGAAAAAATTTCCGACAGTGGAAAAAGTGAGTTATTGATATACGTTCGAACTTTTTAACACGTTCTAAAATTACCCGAAAAAAACTTAAACGAAGTTAAACTTTCCGATCGAATCAACGAGTACCCAATACAACCCAAAAAACTCAACACTTGAGTGAGAATTAAAAATTCCCAGAAGCATCAGGAAACACATACGGACGTAACTGTAGAAAATTGAAACCCTAAGTCCACTGTTCAGCCGCGGAACCGCCGCGCAAGGCATGTCTTTGCCGCGGTTCCGCGACGTATTAATGGAATTAGTTGGTCGTTTTTCACAGTTGTCCATAGAATTCCCTGCTAATTTTTTTGAGTATTTTTAATATGAAAAATGTTAACTTTTGAAATTTTTTCCAGAAACTAGGGTTTTACGGGTATTCGGAGTTCGATCGGACTTTAAACTTCGTCCAGACTTCGCCTAAAGCTCTAGCTTGGCTCTGATACCACTGCAGGGTTACTAGGCACTCTCACAAGGGTCTACAAGGCATTAACCATGCCAGATTTAAAATTTAGACGTGCCGAACAACCCTAACTAAGATCTTTAAACTAGAGATTAGGCGAAACAATTAAACACTTTAACACTAAGAGTTTGGGATTACAACCTTTGTAGTCCGGTCCTTCACTTCTAAAGCTCAGTGTTGAGGTCTCTTCGCTGTGATCATCGAGTTTCCGGACTCTAGAGAGGCTCCACGAAGAGAATGATGCAAACTAGCTTCCGATCTTCGATAACAAAGATAATCTACCTTGAAGTTTCTTTAACACAAGCTCTCACTCACTAAATGAAGTAAACACTCTAATCTAAATGTCTAGGATAGATTAGGATGATGAAGTAGGATTTTAGCCCTCATTTATTTTCTTTAACTCACTCATTTTCATCACTTCATAAAAAGCTAGAAAGCTTTTCATGAAAGAAAGAAAAAGGAAAAAGTAGAACAATCAATCCTTTTGTGATGAATAATGAATTGTGATAATATCATTACAAATGCAACCATGGTTAAGTCAAGAAAAGACTTAACCATTGTAGAGATCTAACTATAGTAAAGGGTGTGGATTGGGTTAAGTAAATATCTTGCAAAATATCTTTGCAAAAACAAAAAGGAAACCTTCTAGAAGGTTCAAGAAAGAACTAACCCAAATCAAACCCTAACCTTGTTTAATCTCCACTAAACTTGTTGCATTAGTAATCATATCATGATACAATATTATATATATCACATATAGAATATTTATCGTAACAAAATAAAATAATACAATTAACATATATCGCATATATATCAATGTATTAACCGAGTGAGAAAAAGAATCTTTTAGTGAGCTTATATCAGTTAATGTCATTTAATAAATCAAATATATAATTATACATTAAATTATCGAATCAACACTTGATCCGATAATCCGGCTATTTCACAAATAACGGACTAATATAATCTGTATCAGTTCATCGAATCAACACTTGATCCTATGACCCGGCTATATCATATATACCTGGCCGATATCTCATATCGTGAGAATCTAATACGGTATCACATACACGTATTGTTCTCGGTCACGCACATATCATATATGTGCTCCTACTCCGTTTTGCCTGAGTCAAGAAACCTCTGTGCAGGACTCTAAAGAATCGTCAATAGGCCGGCAGTAGGTGATGATCATATCAAGCACCCACAAGCTGCAAGCGGTAAGCTAAATGTAACAGCCACCCAGGTATTGAGCGACCAGAAGATCAAAAAGCAAGCCTGTACTTTCTCCCGCGAATCCAATCAGTAACACTCCCGTACGGTCCGGTCTCTTCGTCTGATATGTCGCATATCTCGCCTAGGGGTGGTAAACGTCAGACCCCAGTAGCTTGATAAGTCATGCCGATATGAGGTCTATAACTGTTCGAGAAACTACTGATAACACTTACCAGTAAATCTCAGCAACCCTGGCCAGGGATTTCTAGTTATAGCGAATCGAACACAGCGCAACATCAACTCCCTATACCGGGAGAAACGAATCTCCTCCTATCGCTCATTGCCTCCATGTGATTCGGGACTGTACCCAAAAGACACCTTTTTGCACGCCCTCTTGGATGTGGTATGATGGAAATCAAAGCACGGTAGGAATCATACATGACTCTATGACGATCTCGGGTCTACAGACTACTCTGTACCAGTGTCACCACAGAAATGCCATCTGACGTGAGGTATAATACCATCTGGGAGTTCTCGGCGAGTCCGTCCAGTGTACCCAGTCTCCACTGAGCACCCGTATACCTTCTCTGATGTCAAACACCAATGGATATGAGATCATCTATCGCCCATCATATGGGTCAAGAAGCGCATACGCTATTCTACTCTGGAGTATCGATGCCCTGTCTCGGTACTCCCACGACTAGGAACATTTGAAGGATGTACTTGGCGACTACACTGTCCTCACTAGTATTATCCGCATCATAGTCCTGGTAGTCAAGTACTCATCCTAAGGTCTTTATCAACATGTAACATAAAGACAATCAGAGTACATGTTAAGATAAAGAGCAACCAGATAGCGTACTATCATATCGATCAAGAAAGTCCTCCCTATATATGTCCAAGCATCCACTGCAATATACATCGTATGTACAGTAATGGCCTCTAGGGCATATATATAATTAACATTTCTTCCGCATCTTTCTCTCGGCCTCCCAAGTGATCTCTTCAATAGTAGGGCCACGCCAAAGAACCTTCGCAGATGGCAAGACCTTTGACCGAAGTTTCTTCACCTGCCGATCCAATATAACTACCGGCTGCTCGGTGAACGAAAGATCACGCTCTAACTGAATGGTCTGGTGCTGAATCATGTGAGAAGGATCATGAAGGTATCTATGAAGCATCGACACAAGGAAAACGGGGTGAACATCCGAAAAACTGGGCGGAAGTGCTAAACGATAGGCAACGACACCAACTCGCTCAAAGATCTCAAAAGGACCCACAAATCTGGGACTGAGCTTCCCCTTCTTCCCAAATCTCATCACCCCCTTCATCGGAGAAATCCGTACGAATACATGATCCCCCACTGCGAACTCAAGTCTGCGACGACTACGGTCGTCATAAGACTTATGTCTGCACTGGGCTGTTCTCATCTTGTCCTGAATCAGCTGGATCTTCTCCATAGTCTCCTGAACTAGTTGGGGTCGCAAAATCCTACTCTCACTGAGTTCGGTCCAATAGACTGGCGATCGACACTTTCTACCATACAAAGTCTCAAAAGGCGCCATCTGAATCGTCTCCCGATAACTGTTATTATAGAAGAATTCAATCAACGGCAAGTGACGATCCCAACTGCCCCCACAATCAAGCACGCACGCACGAAGCATATCCTCCATAGTCTGTATAGTCCGCTCCGACTGACCATCGGTCTGCGGATGAAAAGCGGTGCTAAAACTCAACCGGGTACCCAAAGCTTCCTGAAGCTTTTGCTAAAGACGCCTAGTAAAATGGGTGCCTCTGTCGGATACGATGCATGTGGGAACGCCGTGCAAACGCACAATCTCATCTATATACAACTGAGCATACTGAGGATAACCGAAAGTGGTCTTCACTAGAAGGACGTGAGCCGCTTTCGTCAACCGGTCAACAATCACCCAAATGGAGTGATACCCTCGACTGGCCTTAGGTAGACCCACAACGAAGTCCATGGAAATCTGCTCCCATTTCCACTCCGGAACGGGTGAAGGCTGCAACTCTCCAGCCGGTCTCTGATGCTCAGCCGTGACTTGCTGACAAGTCAGGCACCTCGAAACAATGTCCGAAACATCACTCTTCATCCCTGCCCACCAGTAAATATCTCTCAAGTCACGGTACATCTTGGTGGGACCTGGATGAACGCTAAAGGATGACTGATGTGCCTGCTCTAGGATCTCGCATCTCAACCCATCGGTATCTAGTAAACATAAGCGAGTCCCGTAACGTAACACACCCTGGTCATCAATCATGAACTCCGAATCTGTACCCTGCCGAACAAGCTCAAGAATCTCAGACAAATGGGCATCTCTGGGCTGCACCTCACGGATACGATCAAGTAGAAATGGACGGGCGCGGACGTGAGCAAGCTGTCCCCCAGTGGATATGAACTCAAATTGTACTCTACTGTCGCACAAGATCTGCCAATCTGCAGAAGACTGTCACTGAACCGCGCTCAACTGGGACAAGCTACCCCCGGGCCTACGACTCAAAGCATCAGCTACCACATTCGCCTTGCCCGGGTGATAAAGGATCTCACAATCATAATCCTTCACAATCTCCATCCACCGACGCTGTCTCAGATTCAGATCCCGCTGCTAGAAGATGTACTTCAGGCTCTTGTGGTCCGTAAAAATCTGACACGACTTCCCGTACAAGTAGTGTCTCCAAATCTTTAACGCAAAAACCACCGCGGCCATCTCAAGATCATGAGTGGGATAATTCTGCCCGTGCTTCTTCAGCTGCAAAAAAGCGTAAGCGATAACTCTATCATGCTTCATCAATACACAACCAAGCCCCACTCAAAAAGCATCATAGTAAACAACATAGCCGCCCGATCCAGAAGGAAAGGATAAAACTGGTGCAGTCGTCAACCGAGTCCTCAACTGCTGAAAACTCTGCTCGCATGCCTCAGTCCAAAAAAGGGAACTCCCTTCCTGGTCATTCCGGTCCGCGGTGCAGCGATACTCGAGAAATCCTGCACAAAACGGCGGTAATAACCAGCTAAGCCCAAAAAGCTGCGGACCTCTGTCACAGATACAGGTCTGGGCCAGAGCTGTACAGCCTCGATCTTCTTCGGGTCCACAAAAATACCGTATCCCTTCACCACATTACCCAGGAAGTCAACTCTATCAAGCTAAAATGCGCACTTTGAGAATTAGCATACAGCTGGTGCTCTCTCAATGTCTGGAAAGCAAAGCTCAAGTGCTTCTTATGCTCCTCTCGACTCCTAGAGTAGACCAGAATGTCATCAATAAACACAATAATAAACTGGTCGAGGAATGACATGAAAATCCGGTTCATCAGATCTATGAACGCTGCTGGCGCATTGGTGAGTCCGAACGACATCACCAAAAACTCATAATGCACGTAGCGCGTACGAAAAGCAGTCTTCGGAATGTCATCATTCCGAACCCGCAATTGATGATAACCCGATCGCAATTCAATCATAGAAAAATGTTTTGCACCCTGGAGCTGATCAAACAAATCGTCAATGCGAGGTAAAGGATACCTATTCCGCACCATAAATCAGTTCAATTGACGATAATCCATACACAACCTCAAACTGCCGTCCTTCTTCTTGACGAACAGAACAGGAGCTCCCCTAGGCGAAACACTCGGACGCACAAGTACCTTATCAAGCAACTCTTGTAATTGATCTTTAAGCTTTCTAAGCTCCGCCGGGGCCATCTGGTAATGCTGTATAAAAATAGGCCCCGTGTCGGGAATCAGATCAATGCAAAACTCAATATCGCGCTCTGGCGGCAAACCAGGTAACTCATCGGGAAAAACATCTAAAAACTCTCGCACGATATGAACCCGGTCCAACAACTCTACTATTGCTCCAGTATCATGAATAAAAGCCAAGAATCCCTGACATCCCCTCCTCAAAAGCCGATTAGCGCAAAGAGCTGAAATCAAACTGTGAAGGGCGGCACCACGGTCCCCCTGCATAACAAGAACTGACTCGCCGGAAAAACAAAACCTAACTGTCTTCTCGCGACAGTCCATGGACGCATAGCAAGTAGCTAACCGGTCCATGCCCAGGAGAACGTCGAAGTCTAACATCTCAAGAAGGATCAAGTCGACGGACAAATCTCTATCTCCTATACGAATTGCACATGACCGAAACACGTGTCGCGCAACAAACGAATCGCCAACTGGAGTAGTCATGACAAGCGGCAGATCTAGCAAACATGACTCTCGGCCCAACCTCGGCACGAAGTGTGTAGAAACATACGAGTGCGTAGATCCCGGATCAAATAAAACGTGTGCATCAAAAGAACATACAGAAAGAGTACCTGAAACCACTGCATTGGACGCCTGCGCGTCCTGATGTGTCAAGGCAAACACACAAGCCTGCCCTCTAGAAGCAACTGGCTGTCCTCTGTCTCTGCCACCCTGTCCTCTCTGAACAAACCCTCCACGACCATGACCTCTCTGAGCATAAGTCTGATGCGAAGCAACAACAGGCGCAAGAGGCAACGCTCTCTGAGGTGGAGAAGGGGGTAAGGTAACATATGGTACGTCTGCCGCTCTCTGGCGTATTGCGGTATAATCCCTAACGAGGTGCTGTAGACTGCCACATCCAAAGCACACATACATCGACTGGTGACCCTCCTAAGGATAAGTGCTGAATAACTGGCTTCGTCCCACGTCTCTGCTACTCCCCGTGCCTGAACGAACGCTGTCGCGGCGTCTAAACATCTGTCTCCGGGCTGATATACCAGTACGAACCCTCTTCGGTTCTGGAACAACCGATGACTCAGAAAGACGCTCCTCTACCAATAGGGTATGCGTCCACCGCTGCTGCATACGTGTTATAATTCTGTGCGCGGATAGCGAGGAACAACTGGGTAAGCAGGCCTCGAACAAACCTCTTAATCCGCATCTGCTCAGCAGCTACCAAATACGGAGCATATACAGCTAGCTCGGTAAACTGCACATCGTACTCAGCCACCGTCATACCCGGAGTCTGGCGTAACGTCTCGAAACTGCGCGCTCGAGCATCCTTGACGCTTTGCGGAAGAAAACGATGAGAAACACCGTCATGAACTCAGCCCGGGTCATAAGAGAATGACCTGTGGCTCTGCCCTTCTCTATCGACAAGCACCACTTCTGGGCATGATCCTTCAGACGAAAACTCGCGAACTCTACCCCTCTCAGCGAATGACATATCCTGGCCATCCGATCGACAAACCACTGCGGATCCTCAGCTGCATCAGTGCCTGTGAAAACCGGAGGCTTCAGCCTCATAAACTTAGATACCGATACGGTGATCACCTCTGTAGCTGTAGGTACAACTGCCTGAATAGTAGGCACCATCGCGGTCCCCGCAACAGGTGGAACAACATCCTGTCTCTATGCCCGAATGGCCTCAACCAAAGACCCCATCATCTGGCGCAAATCCTCCATACCGGCCTCTAGCCTCGTAATACGGTCTGTCGAAGGTGGATCAATCTGCTCCGGTACAACCGGCGTACCGCCCTGGTCAGTCCTCGTCTCCGACGAGTCAACTCTGACCTCGACCCTCGTGGCCGCTCTCTGCGCCCTCGTAGTCTTCGACGGCATAATGGCTATAAATGAAAAATAGGATTCGATAAGAACATAGAAATCGAATCGCAAGGATGTATATAATCATAAAAGGAATTTCATGCAATAAGTCCTAAGGCCACTTAGGCGGAGTACCGTTTCGTAAGTATGCCGCGGAACATACACACTCTACGTCACTCTGTTTAAGCTACCTACTCTATCATACCAAGGTCATTCTACACTCCGAAAGGTAAAACCTAGCGCTCTGATACCAACTTTGTCACGACACAAATTTAGGCGCATAACCGGCACTTAAACCACATGACATCAACAGGCGCATACAATTTAAGTAAGCCGAATCCCAGAAATCTAAACCACCCAAAAAAGGATAAGTGAAGAAAACATAGTTAAAAACCTTCGGAAATCTCAAGTAAAAATCTTTAAACTTATGTTTACTTTCTTTAAAATTTCGGCAGCACCTCCTTTGTAAAAACTAGCCCGGAAAACGGGTATAACATAGAATATAAATAAAGCATCCCCAAATGGGAGAAAATCATGCCCAACGGCGGAAACAACCACCACAAGCATATATACGACGCCGTAGCGAAGAAATATAAATGAAAATAGCAAAAAGAGGTAAAACTCTATAACAAGGCCGGTCCTACGAGCACGGCACCTAGAGTCACAAAATAATACAACATCGATCCTCACAACTCGTGCCTAAGTCAAATACATGAAGGTGGTAGATGGAGAGTACTAGATACAAAAGATAAACAATGAACATCATCGGATAACCGTAAAACCCACCTAAGCAAAAGACCTCACAGCTAACCATAGCGGTATCCGCAAAAGTAGAGATAATATAAAGCCCTGCCGCGACTACTCTGAGGGTAAATCCTGCAAAACACTGTGGCACAACGGGGGTGAGTTGCCAACTCGTGAATAGTAAATAACACTATACTGTAATCGCAAGTATGCATGAACAACGATAATCTATCGCATGTAATTTGATAGCATAAGTATGGCAATATAGATATGCAACAATCATGATCAAGGTACACCATCAGGGTACTACATCTACATGAATAAAAATGCATATCAAATAAATGCTGGGTAAGGAATACAACATAACATCATCAATGAATCATCATCGTGGAAAATACTGGTGTCTATCAACGACACCCCAAATACCAATACCTCAGGCGCCGTCACTCTGATCGGCCCTCAATCTGTAAATATCATAGAACCTGAGTGTCCAACATCGACACCCGAAACATCATGAAAACATATGCCTGTATGTGTGTGTGTGTATGTATATATATATATATATATATATATATATATGAGAATATCTACCTCGTGTGTCTATCAACAACACATCAAATCATGGAACCTGAGTGTCCAATATCGACACTCGAAACCTCATAAAACCCGTGTCCAGCATCGACACGTTAATCCTCATGTCTCAGGCGCCGCATCCTCATATAGGTCCTCATATCCATCCACTATACAATCACTGGTAGGTAATACTCCCTCTGCCAGGCTTATATTCTACACCACGAAAATCACCTCTTGCCCCGGGGAACCATACCGGGGTTTACCGCCGAAAACCGGGAAGACATACGTCTTGCCTGAATTTGGGGGCAGATGCTAATTGGTGCTATCTGTCCACCTCTCCGAGGATGCCAAGTTTATTTATGGCACCGTGTATCGAAGGTTTAAACGGATGCGGCCGATGTAGTAGACTTCGTCAGATTCCCCCTCGTTGAAGAGGGATTTTTTTTATTGTGGGGACGCTCTTCCCTGCAGGTGCAAGCCCCTGTAGTTAATTACGCTACCGCATCGCGGTAACAACTTTCTCCTTCTCCACGTGGTCACTTCGTGTCGTGGGTGTTTGTTTTGTTTGTGGTTGCCCGTGGATTGTATACGGAGACTAATTTATGTTGTCGCCCGTAGGGCGTGGATTAGTCCAAATCCATATTTTCTTAGATTTGGATTTTGGTATAGGTTTAAGGATACGTTAGTCTCAATTGAGACTAAGATCAACTTAAACGTTTGTTAAGGATACGTTAGTCTAATTTTTATACTAAGATCAACTTAACGGGATCGTTTAGATCCAACAACAGAGCATTTGGACTCTATTGTTTAATTTAGAGACATTACGGTCGATTACCAGTTTAAGGACATGGTGGTCCAAGGTTAAGGACATCATAGTCCGTGGGTTTAAAGGGACCCCATGGTCCGAGGTTAAGGACATCATAGTCCATGGGCTTAAGGACCCCACAGTCCAGGTTAAGGACATCATAGTCCGTGAGTTTAAGGACCACACAGTCCATAGTTTAAAGACGTGATAGTCTATAAAGTTTAAGGACATCATAGTCTATGAGTTTAAGGACCCCACAGTCCGTAGAAATGTGTGGTTGTCGGGACCCGTCACCTCTCTGAAGATATTAAAGGATTACAACGACATATATCAGAGGAGTAAAGAGATATACCCTTGAACCGGTGTGAGTTGGTTGAAAGATCTGTAGTCCAGTTTGGGACTGAGATCTGTTAAATATTCGTGAGCGGATGGGCTCAGTTCAATATAAGTTGAGGACTTATGGCCAATATTGGGCTAAGTCCAATAAAATTAAAATGTTTAACATTTTATTGTTCTCGGCTGTTGAGCCTTTATTTGGGCTTGGCCCTTTTAATAATGCTAAGCATTAGATCCTGACATTTTTTTTGTCTTGTACTGAATGCATAGCATTCATCAGAACAATGTGTGTTCTGACAGTGCGCCACGTGGCGCGCTAGGCGCTTTGTGCCAATTAAAGAGCGCATTGCGCTTCTGCCAAGTAGCACACACGAAAAGGACACGTGTCGCGCTTGGCGCTAAGCGCCAGATGATGGGCGTATTGCGCTAGTTTATGAGCGCATTGCGCTTTCAATTTATGAGCGCATTGCGCTAGTTTAGTAGCGCACAAGTGAGTGACACGTGGCGTGCTTGGCGCTGAGCGCCAACCCATGAGCGTAGTGCGCTATTTCAGAAGCGAAGCGCAAGTTGCATACGTGGTTGACATGTGGCGCATTTTGGCGCTGAGCGCCGGTCCAAGAAGCGCAGAAGCGCAATTCAAGAGTGCAAGGCACTTTCAATAGCGCAAAGCGCATTTGATCAAATTTATGATCTGTGAACAAATTTATATTTGTTTTAAAGGAGGCTTTGCCTCAAGTTTCAAGAACAACAATTCTTATTTTTGAAAGGGCTTTTCCTTTGTAGATCAATGATCTGTGTGAAGAATATGTTCTTCTTTATTATGTGATGAGATCTTTTGATCTCTTTTATGAAAGACCTTGGTCTTTATAGATCTATGATCTTTTAAGAAGATAATTCTTCCATTTTAATGAGATGTTTTCATCTCTTTGTTCAAGAATCATTCTTTTTACCTTGACGAAATGATCTTCTTTCAAGAGCTTGCTCTTCTTTCTTTTAATTTTCTCAAAGTTTATGGGGGGGGGGTTTCTCCATATCAGACTTGAAGTCTTGGAGCCTTTATATAGGGCAAGTTGATTTGTTGAATCAGTTAAAGAGATCTTTCTCTGATTGATTTGGGGATATTTCCCTACCGTTGGGTCTTTGATCCTAGGGCTTCTGTTTTACAGAAGGCAATCTTCTTGTTTTTAACAAGATTGAGAAAATCTTTCCATGACAGAATTTTAATTCTGATTAATTAATGATTTATCATTATTATTAGATCTTTTGATCTAACGGTGGGGATTTTTATAATTCCAGCGTTGGCGCACCCGTGCTTTGCATGTGGTGCGCTGCTCAGATCGCAGCGCACTTTGCGCTAGCGTACCTATGTTTGACACGTGGTGCGCTGCTCAGAGCGCAACGCACCCTGCGCTAGCGCACCCGTGTTTGACACGTGGCGCACAGCGCGCCTAGCGCTAGCGCACACACGGTGCACTGCCTAGGGCGCAGCGCACCTGGCGCTAGCGCATCCGTGTTTGACACGTGGCACGCAGCGCGCCTAGCGCTGGATCTGAAGCGTTGCTTCAATTATTGAATTTTGAATTTTAAAACAGAGCTTTGCTCTGATTGGGGAAAACAAATGCCCTCCCCACCGTTGCGCTCATGTGGCCGACATGTGAGTGCAGCGGTGGCAGCATCTGCGCCCTTGGATCAACTCAGAAGTTGAAGAGACGTTTCAATGCCTATAAATAGGACCTTTGGTCCCTTAGATGATTTTCATCTTCTTCTTTGAGAATTATCTCTTCTTCAGAGCTTTGCTCTCCTGTTTCAGAACTTTCCAAGAGTAAAAACTCTGTTAAGATTTTAGGTAAAATTTAAATCTTTTAATAAACTAGGGTTTTACCCATTAACAAAGCCATGCTCTTCATAGATCTTTGATCTAAAGAAAACCCTTTTAGGGTTTCATTAATAGAGCTTTGCTCTGTAGATTTTTTTTAACTCTTGTGAAGAACTCTTAAGAGTCTGATCATAGATCTTGAAGATCAAAGAGGGAATTTTATTTTTGATGGATCATCTTCTCAGAGCAAGGCTCTTCTTGAGAAATTTTATTCCTTCATCATTAGACTTTGACAGATGTCTATCTAGTGAAGAGCGCTGCTCTCAATGGGAGTTTTACTCATCTGCCCGAGGGATTTCTCAGTTAATGAGAATCTCTTGTGGATTTCCACTTTTAATGACAGCCTCATCCAATGATAAGGCTGTTTTATTAATGATGAACTGTCATCTAGATTTTGTGGGTCCCCTTTGGTCCCTTTTAACTGCATTGCAGTACGGAACGGATTTTAAAGTACCAAGTGTCAGAATTTAAATTAAATTATAGCGCTGACAGTTGACTCTTGTCCCTTTTTGCGCAGGCGACATGTCTTTTGACACATCCTTATCGTTCATCCGATCAGAAGGTAGATTTCCTGAGGCGCCTGTACACCGAGAGGTTCTCGCGCTGATCAAAGAGCATGACCCGGAACACAAAAATCTTCACCTGTGGGGTAGATGGTACGATCAAATTATCAGTGGCCGCCGGAGCTTTTCTTGTGCGACGCCTTCGTAGCCTATCTCGGCGATCCCGTATGCAGATGCACCCCCGATGAACTATGCCGTGGAGGTGCTTAATTGGACTTCGGAGGGTCTCTTTCATTCTTCGATTGCCGCCGTACCCGTGCAGCCGCCGGCGTCTTTGGTCATCCTAGGACGGTGTATATGTCAGGGCGAGTCACGCCCTTAGGGATAGCCATACAATGTAGGACTAACTCCCCGTCACCCGGCCGGGTATTTGTAGTGGGCTCGGTATATCTTATCAGCGAAGAAATCCTAGTTGATGAAGCTTGGATTGTATCCCGCCGTTTATGCTTCTTTGTTTCAATATTCCCTGCCTCCTACATGGTGGGTCAGGGCGTTTCTAGAACAGTGGAACATTCCGACCCACACCTTCCTCTTATCAGATCGAGAAGTCTCCATTTCTTTGGAAGAGTTTGCAGAGGTCTCAGGTTTACCCGTTAGGGGGGAACATTATGAGGAATTGCTTCCCCCGGATGAGTATGTTTTCGCTACCAAATCCATGGTGATGGGTCTTACTCCCGAGAATGCTATTCAACACCAGCTTCCGAGCTTGATAAAGGTATTGAATATGTATGAAAACCTTTCTCTCGCATCCGAAGGTCGTGGAGTTAATTTTACGGCTTTTATCGCTGATTTTCTTCACTCGGAAATATTGAAGGAAGAAGTTGACAAATTCGCCATTCTTGACGACCCCTTCGCCTTAGGTTTAGGCAATCTGCCAGCGACGGAGGCGGATCAGAAGAGCTTCCTTCTACCTGATACCCCGGTCATCCCTATTACAGAGCTGGCGGCTCTCGGGATTGACGAAGGAACGTTCTTTTTAGGTTTCCTTGGGTTGTGGTTGAGTTGGTTCGCGCTTCCCATGCACCCTCGCCGTATGAGGCCGTCCGTCTTTTATCCTGCGCATCGAATGGTTGCCAGGATACAAGTGGTTGTGGGGATTGCTGGGTTAGCCCATATGTATCACGGCCTCAGCTTGGCAGCTGATACCACTGAGCCAGGGGTGCAGTCGGTAAATTTCCCGATGCATTATTTCACGTCATGGCTCGAGTTACACGTGCTAGGCGTCTTCGGCATCCATAAGAGGCTGGGTTTTTATGACAGGTGCAGGTTCCCTCGGATCATGCGACTGGTTGGCGCTTCTATCGTAACTCCGACGCAACGGGAAGCTAGAGGCTTGCTTCTTCGCCCGCGCACGGTTGGGGCCGGCATGTCTTTTACTGATAAAGTTTTGACCATCGGCAAAGAGTCGGGGAAGACTGTGCTGCCACTGTAGCACATATTTAAAGATGGGGTCTCCGTCTTGAAGGCTCGTGAGATTCTTCATCTGTACTCTATCCGGCCGGGATTTCTCATATTCAGGCAAAATGGTGCGGCGTTACTCATGAGATACAACCCACATCGTTTCGCCCAGCAGCTGAGTTACTGTAGGGATACTAGGTACTAGAACAAGGTTCTACAAGGCATCAACTATGCCAAAATCAAATTTTTCATATGCCGAACAACCCTAACCAAGATCTTAGACTAGAGATTAGGCGAAACAAAGAGCAAGTAAACAACTTTACTTCTAAGAGTTAGGGATTACAACCTTTGTAGTCCGTTCCTTCACTTCTAAAGCTCTGTGTTGAGGTCCCTTCGCTGCGATCATCGAGTACCCGGACCCAAGAGAGGCTCCATGAAGAGAAAGATACATGCTTGCTTCCGATCTTCAATAACTAAGATGATCTACCATGAAGAAACTCAAACCCAAGCTCTTGCATTGCTAATCAAGTATTAGCAAAGCAAACACCCTAATCTAAGTGGCTAGAATAGATGAGGATGATGAAGTAGGAATTTAGCTCTCTTTTGTTTTCAATTTCTCACTCATTTTCATCACTTTACAAAAAGCTAGAAAGCTTTTTATCAAGAGGAAGAAGAAGAAGATGAAGCAAAACCATTTGTGATGAATAATGAAAACTTGTGTGAGGTTAGAAATACAACCATGGGTTAAGAATGAAGACTTAACCCATGTAGAGAATTTACTATGGTAAAGGGTTTGGGTTTGGATAAGAAATATCAACCAAATATCTTTACAAAATATCTTTGCTTAAAAACAAAAACAAAGCCTCTAGAAGCTTCAAGAAAGCTTAACCCTAATCCAAACCCTAACCATTTTTAAACTCCACAAAACATGTTGCATTTGTAACCTTAACATGTTACAATATTATATATCATATATATAATATATTTTATAACAAAATAAAATAATACATTTAATATATATCACATATATATCAATGTATTATCCAAGTGAGAAAAAGAATCTTTAAGTGAGCTTATATTAGTTAATGTAACTTAATATATCACATATATAATTATACATTAAATTATCGAATCAACACTTGATCCGATTATCCGGTTATACTACAAACAACCGACTAATATAATCTGTATCAGTTCATCGAATCAACACTTGATCCGATGACCCGGCTATATCACCTATACCCGGCCGATATCTTATATTGCGAGAAACTAATACGGTATCGCATACTCATATTATTCTCGGTCCCGCACATATCACATATGTGCTCCTACTCCATTTTTCCTGCACCAGGAAATCTCTGTGTAGGACTCTAAAGAATCGTCAATACGCCGGCAGTAGGTGATGATCATATCAAACACCCACAAGCTGCAAGCGGTCAGCTAAACGTAACAGCCACCCACTTATTGAGCAATCCGAAGATCAACAAACAAGCCTGTACATTCTCCCGTGAATCCAACCAGTAACACTCTTGTACAGTACAGTCTCTTCGTCTGATATATCACATATCTAGCTTAGGGGTGGTAAACGTCAGACCTCAGTAGCTTGAAAAGTCGTGTTGATATGAGGTCCATAACAGTTCAAGAAACTACTGATAACACTTACCATTAAATCTCAGCAACCCTGGCCAGGGATTTCTAGTTATAGCCAATTGAACACAGCGCAACATCAACTCCCTATACCGGGAGAGGCGAAACCCTCCTATTCCTCATTGCCTCCATGTGATTCGGGACTGTACCCAAAAGCCACCGTTTTGCATACCTTCTTGGACGTGGTATGATGGAAATCAAAGCACAGTGGGAATCACACAAGACTATGACGATCTCGGGTCTACAGACTAACCTGTACCAGTGTCACCTGAGAACTGCCATCTGACGTGAGGTATAATACCATCTGGGAGTTCTCGGTGAGTCCGTCAAGTGTACCCAGTCTTCACTGAGCACCCGTATACCTTCTCTGATGTCAAACACCAATAGATATGGGATCATCCATCGCCCATTATATGGGTCAAGAAGCGCATACGCTAGTCTACTCTGGAGTATCGATGCCCTGTCTCGGTACTCCCACGACTAGGAACATTTGAAGGATGTACTTGGCGACTACACTGTCCCCACTAGTATGATCTGCATCATAGTCCTAGTAGTCAAGTACTCATCCTAAGGGCTTTATCAACATGTAACATAGAGACAATCGGAGTACATGTTAAGATAAAGAGTAACCAGATAGCATACTATCATATCGAGCAAGAAAGTCCTCCCTATATATGTCCAATCATCCATTACAATATACATCGTATGTACAGTAATAGCCTCTAGGGCATACATATCACTAACAATCTCCCACTTGCACTAGGGCCATCTATTGTGGTATCGCATACTCAACAATCAGCTGTGGTTGAAGTATCTCATACTCAACCATCCCATAAAAGTCTCTACTGGGAAATAGGCCTTTGTGAGTGGATCCGCGCTATTGTCAACTGTGTCTACTCTCCTAACCTCGATCTCCCTGGAGATCAACCATCTCCATGATCAGGTGATACTGCCTAAGAATATGTCTGGATCTCTGATGGGACGGGGGTTCCTAGGCCTAAGCCACAAGTCCATTGGCACACAATGGCAGGAACGAAGTTCATCTCATGAACTTATATATATATCCAGACTGCCTCTTTGGTAGCATCCTTGGTAACGATGTATCTTGCCTTTATTCGTCTAGTATGTCACGGTATCTAGCTTGGAACTCTTCCAACATACCGTCCCTCCACTGAGGGTAAAGATAATGCCTGCGACTGACATTCAGTCGTCCTTATCACCCTGGAACCTTTCCAGTGATTCCCCCAGGATCGATTTATACCATCTCACTGCAACTAGTGAGAATCCTAACATCCAATTAGATCTATCTCATAGATCCATAACCCAGGATTTAGGAGGTATCACCTTGATCTTATAGAGAATCATTGTGATAAGAGGAGATTGACCGAGCGTAGCATAGGAAACTTCTTCCCTATCAAGAGCATGTCATCCACGTATTATACGAGGATCACCACCATACTCCCTACTACCTTTTTTTATATACTTGTTTCATCTACCATTTTGATGAAGTCAAACTCTTTGACTAGCACATCAAAACAGACG
Organism: Agapanthus africanus; assembly: GCA_030015575.1. Lineage (NCBI taxonomy): Eukaryota > Viridiplantae > Streptophyta > Magnoliopsida > Asparagales > Amaryllidaceae > Agapanthus > Agapanthus africanus. Next base: position 504,642,852 of record JASDDO010000014.1, on the reverse strand, counting down.
TTCCAACTCCGCGATGCCTGATTTTTCCTATAAAACATCTTGCTCACGTTTCCGCTACTCCCACTGTCTACGAAGCCCTCTGGCTGTGTACTTATAGACGCTCTCTTCCAAATCAATATTTAGAAAAGTAGTCATGACACCCAACCGCCAGATATCGTAGTTATAGTATGTAGCAGTGGCAAGTAGGATCTGGATGGACTTAAGCATAGCTTTGAAATTCTCAACTTTTCCATGTACAACAAGTAATCTTCTCAAGATATACTTTCTCCTGATGTGGATTTAACCCTTCAGATAAAGCAACCAAAGTCCATACTTTGTTGGTGTATAAGGATTCCATCTCAGATCGCTAAGCATAAAACAAATCGTAGCGCAGTGCATGCGCATGAAAAATGAGCATATGACTCAAAATCAAAACTCCGTCAGGCATCTCGCAATCATCGGAGTCATGGTAAAGACACAAATGTCAAATCCAATACAAAACCAATATGATATAACTCGAAACTATACACGTAAATATCAAATCTATATATGTAAATATCTGAAGGAAATGCATGCCAAATCTCTTAAAGTCGCTGTGCAATGCGCATAACACTGCACAGTGGCGGGCGTCTATCATAAGAAAATAACCATATACATATATACCTTTTGTTTAAGATGTACGTTCCGCCGTTTTGGGAAACAATTTAGAAGGGTTTCCTTGTTTTAAACGTTTCGTGTCATATCAGCCATGTAGTTAAATACTGAGACTATAGCTCGCTTTTTCGGATTCCCTTCGATAGCTATCAATGCATGCAAAATATACTCAGGTACTGTCCTCTGACTAGTCCTGCTCAGTATGAAAACACATAGCAAATATCATAAAAACGTACTGCTCTATAAAAAATCAATCCCAAAATATGCATATGAATACTATGTGTGTCTGGTGCGCACGGAAATCAAAATCCATATATGTGCACAGAAACAACATCTAAGTGCATCGGGTGTGCACACAACATTTGTCATAGGCAATGTGTGTGCCTGACGGCAAAATCAGGTGCATCTGACATGCACGAAAAATCTCGATTTAGTGTATCTGGTTTGCACCAAAATCGCATCTCAAACATGCGCGAAAATCCAAGGCACGAAAACTATCTCAAGTGCAACAACTGTGCAAAAATCGTAAATACTCAGTATGTGCAACCATGGCGCATGAAAACGATATCATGAAACTCAATCATCAAAACCAAATCATGCGAATATATCGCTCAAAATACCAAAATCAAGTATGGCGGAATAGTCCCGCTCAAGCACATCCTCCAAGAATTTCTGGCCAACTGTCGTGGTCACTCATAGCATGTCTCGTCGACAATCCTGAACTCTGGCCTGCCGGTGTGCGTAACATGACCACCCCTGGGACCAAGTCTTCTCGTAATTTTTCAAGAAAGACCCTGTCGAGGTCTCTCCCAAATCATGTCTCTGTCGAACTATCCGGAAGTCATCGTCCTTTACTATATCTGTTTCTTGTTCCGGAACGGCTGCATACTCTTTGCGACTCCTTTTGGAAGGTATATCCAAGCACAATGCCTCGGCATGCGTATCATATCTCTGATGTCGGCGGAGTGGAACGTCATCTTATCCAGATCTTGTACGGACCTCTTTACTCCACTTTTCTCTAATGTCGACTGTTTCGGACTCGTCTCGCCGTGGCTGCATGGACTGAGCTCCAACGGCTATCCTCGTATCTGGAGTCTCCCAAGAAATGCATCTCACCACCTAGCATCCGAATGAAGTCGAACCATCCGATCGATTCGTCAAAACCTCATAATCCCCAAGAGCTCAACATCTTGGGTACAGTTTAACCGTTTTGAGTACATACCACAACATCGATGGTCCGTAGAAGGGCAAACCTAAGCCTCACTAATGGCGCCGCGGAACTGCCGCAAACCCTAAGGTTCAAAGGCTTCCACACGGTCATTAAGTCGAGTTAGGGTTTCATTCTTCTAGAGGGTCCATAGAATTGCCTGCATGTCTTTCCGAATACTTTAAACTTGGAATAATAGGTTTCTAACATTCAATCGTCTCTGTTGACTCTCAATGTCTCCGCGTGAAGTCGTCTCTAGCTGGAATCAATCTATCTGATGACCTCGTATCGGGGTAGAGAACGAATCACATGTCCTAGTCATTCATCCACGGGTGACTAGCGACCTTCTATCATCTCTTAGTACAACTCATACTGCATTAGCTCCAACATCTAGGGCGATATCTCGTCGTTCGCAGCAATGACTGGCTCACTCGTCTGCACGCTGAACAGTGCCTCAATCATCAGGAGTAAGCAATACGCCAACAGTCATCAAAATCTGGATGGCCTCTATCATTGGCTCGATCCTCTGGTGCTAATCGGCACGTCCGAGAAATCTCGTAAAGGCGATCCGCCAAACGCTCGTGGCGCCAAAACACAGTAAAAAGTCACATCTCTGCAATCGTGTGTCGCCGAAATTACGCCCTGGTCAGTCCTCGTTCTTAACGAGCTCGTGCTGACCTCAACTGTAGCCGTAGCTCTCCCTTCCCGTAATCGTTGTAGCAAAACCATAACTGATACCGATGAGGCTAGATCATAGGACACTGAACAAGAAATGTACATCCTAAGGCTCCTTAAGTGGAGTAGCGTATCGTAAGTATGCCGCGGAACATACCCACGATACGTCACTCTACTTTAGTCACCTATTCCATCAACCAAGGGTCATCCTACGCCCCGAAGGTAAAACCTAACGCTCTGATACCAACTTTGTCACGTCCCGAAAGTACGGAACATGACCGACACTTAAACTACGAAACGTCTCGAGGCGTACGTAATCTAAGTAAGCCGAAAACTCAGAAATCCAAACCAAGAAAAGTAGTAGAGTGAAGGAAAACCAATTTAAATCAAGTAGTTTTAATAGCATAAGACGAATTATGCGTTTTGAAAAACATCAAATATTTACTGAAAATTTCGGCAGAGTCTCCTTTGTAAATACTGGCCCCCAAACGGGATACAATATGAATAGTATACGAAATCAATAAAAGGCATCCCCAAGCGGGAGCTAGCTCTTCGTCAAACGATGGTCACAACCACACAAGCAATATAATATACAACGCTAAGGGCGAGGATCAAAACTCAAAAGGAAACTCAAAACAACAAGAAATCCACATAAATATAACGCGCGACTCTAAGGTCGAAAGAATAACATCACTGGTTTCTATCTCAAAAATAAATACATGTTTGGTTGATGGAAATTCTAGATACAACTGAATAATAATATATACAAAGTATACTGATGGGTACGACACAATAAACCCACCTACTAGCAAATCACCCGGAAATGGAAATAGTGCCAGCAAAGCCGTAATGAAACCTATACGGCAAAACCTGCAAGAAACTGTGGCACAACGGGGGTGAGTTGCCAACTCGTGAATAGAAACATCTACGAACAGAAATCGCATGAACAACACAATCCTAAGTCATACAATCATAATATATCCTCAAATATATAACCAGCAGCCTATAACAATGGCTAGGGTATACCTCTAAACAATGGTAATACCAAGTGCTCGTGTCAGTGCCTCAGGTAGCAATGTATCATATGGATGATGTATGAATGCATGAAACAGAATGCATGTACTGGAGAAAACTGCTTTCATAAATTAGTGAGATTTCTGTATCTTTTTAAAAGAGGTATCATAAATGAAATCAGCATAAACAGTGCCTAGCATCGACACAAAACATAAATCTCAATGTCTCAAAATCTCAGGCTCCGGCTATCTGGACTGGCCTGTATCATCAAATCTCAGTACCTCAATATCTCGAAACCTCAATGTCTCAATCTCAATATCTAGGGCGCCGTCAGTCCAGACCGGCCCTTACCATCCATCTCAAGACTACGACGGTATCCTCCGGATATCTGACACGTCGGGTAAAATCACCTGTCGGTAGTGCTCCCCTGCCAGGCTCAACGCCATCATCTGCGATCCTCTTGCCCCGGGGTACCGCACCGGGTCCACCATGTACCCGAAACGGTTCCTCCACTCCTCAAACTCAGGTCTCGAAATCCATCAGCAAACTCATGGTTGACGACTCATACATCATGGGAAAACCGCACTTTTTATTTAAAAGAGAGAGAAGAAGTTTATTTATGTTTTTGCGGTTTTCCTCCAAATCCAAGAAATCTCATGAAATCTGAATCCAAATCATCAATAGCACGTAAAACCATGAATATAGGCATGGAAATCTATGAATGCGGCATAACAATGAATAACTGTATGCATGAAGTGACAAGTAATAACTACAATGTCTAAACTGGCATATAAGGCAGGTACACTAATATCAAGTCAAACTACTAACTAACAAGCTAAGTCAAGCAATAATATTTTCTAAGGTGTACGTGACAAGATAATTACCGATGAAGATGTGTGTGAGCCGGCAAGTAAGTGTACGTGGTACATACGCATCATCGGTAATGGTGCTGGTGTCCTAACAGCATAATATCAACAATGCAATATGAAATAGCAATGTAAGTATGCGATGCGGGACGAACAGCAATAATAAGCGGGAGCTAAATACTAGACACAACGGTAACTAATCTGCATTTAATATATATATATATATATATATATATATATATATATATATGCGTCATACTATGGTGCCATTTGAAATAACACAAATCGTGGGGTTTTGGAAATAAGGGCTACGGTGTTTTTAAGAAAAGATACGCTTTTTGAAATATCCGTAGAATCCCTTGACCTGTCTTTTAAAATACCCACGATCCGTTAGTTTTTAAATAGGTAGGAGTCTAATTTAGTCTAACAACTACACTAAACTATACGGCTGAACTAACAAGCTGAACTACAGGTAAGGAAACCGCCTAACATCTGAGTCGATACGTATACATACCTGTATATATATAGTCGGTGATCCCGCCTCAATAATATCATATCCGATACCATATCTATAATCAGACATCCCAAGTCAAGAGTGCGGATCAATCATCAATATATAGCTCGTACGTAAATCCGTTGTACGGCATCCCCAAACCTGGGTACGGGTCAATATCACATTATTCATCTGGTATCCTCTTTATCCAAGATCGTAATCTGGGTACTGATCTACATCTAGTACGATACTAATATCATCAATATAGTCATGATCTGACTGCTGATCTACAGCCTCGTACAAACCGATATCATCCTCATATATCGTCATAAAGAGGTATACATCGCCTAATGCGACCTATTATGAATGTCTTAATATATCTTATCTCATATCACGATCACATGTCAACCATTCGATGTATAACATTATTCACATGTAACGTTGTCCCCAGATCCGCTATAATATCAGGACGTATCTCAAGTACGAATCCTGCCATATCACCGTTCTCGCGGTCTCAATCAAATCTCATCGACTCATCTCAAATCCCAAATACTATCCTCAAATCCAGTATGTGAACACATAGTCTCATACCCATGTGAACACATAACAATATAACCCCATATAAGCACATATGAAAGAAGAATGTATGCAAGTATGGGTGTGTCTGTGTGTGTGTAAATGTGATGCAACCTCTACTCTAGGGTCTTGCAACACTAAACCTAACCAATCACATCTAAAATCTATCCTTATCATCAATAAACTCAACAATATGTAATCAATATATATGTGTGTATATGTATTTGTATACATCACCACGAACTGCGGGGGTGCTATACGCCATCCACCCGACTTCTCCCCGTAGATATAAATCTACTCACCTGGTCCTCGCTCGCCGGTGCCGACGTCGCCACCCGCTTGCTTGTCGTCTCGAAGTCCACATGGGGTACCTACATATCATAACGCACCGTATCCCATTAAAACCAAATTCGAAATCGAAACGGTATACGAAAATCAAATCGGCAAGCGTATCACGCATAGGTCAAAACGTATCGCCTACGCATGCAAGAATAGCCAAACCAACCATTGATATCGATGTACGAACATCAAACCATCGGGAAAAACCCCAACACACTCATTTGCGCATTCACGAACACTAATTATAATATAAAATAGGTTAAAATTCACAAAAACCCTAAACTCACTTTAAATGCCATTTTTCCGAAAATCTAGCAAGCAAAAATTACCCGTTTTAGTACAAAACTCGACGTTTAAACAAATCTAGCGGCTATAATACTTATTAAACATCTTAAATAAGTCATTCAACCCATTTCAAAATTTAATCTCATCAATTCTTATAAAACTATAAATTCTAGTTTTGCAATTTATCTAATTTTAACAATTTCAACTAAAAATGCACAAAACAACAACTACGCTTGGTTTTGCATGGTCCCAATGCTTTAAACCACTCATTAATAATATTAATAATGACATGAAACCATAATTATATTTTAATCTAAAGAATTTCATAATTTTCCAAAAACCCTAGTTAGCAAAATAGCTTAATTAGGACATTTTATAAATAATGGTTTGTAATTAACAACTAGATTAGCTTTCTACAAGACTTAAGATGTTAATCTACATCACAAAACCATACACAATTTATCACAACCCAATTCCACAACAAATCACTAACTTGAATTCCTTAATCATGCAATTAAACTCATCTAAAACCTAATTAATCACTTAGTTAACTTAGATTAAAGAACTAGACAACAAATTTAACAAAAGCAAGAGATTATACCTCCCATGTTGAGATCAAACTCAAGATCTAGACCTCCAATTTGAAATCCTTGCACCAAGATCCATGCTAAAAGAGATGAGGGAAAATGGGTAGGGCTTTGATTTGAATTTTAGTTTAGATTTTGATGGAAATTGGTGAATTTTTTTGAGGGAAAATGAGGGGAGAAGAGGGGCTGCTGTTTGAGGGACGGAAATGTCAGCCAGGTGGGTATGGGGGGGTGAGGTAGGAGAGAGAGGGAGGTGGAGAAAGTGGGGGAAAAGTCAAAGTCCACATTGACTTCTTTCATTTCTTTTCTTTTCTTTTCTTTTGAAAAGTGAGGTGATTGGAGAGAGAGGAGGGGGAGGGCTGTCAAGGTGGGGCCGGCCACATGGGGAGAGGGAGAGAGGGTGAGGTGTGGGTGTGTGGGTTAGGGAAAAAGATAAATGTATTACCCCAATTCCCGCTAACACAACATTTACTAAATAAGTCCTTTTTCTTCGATATTTTCCAAACCGTTTTGGCAAATCATTTCGTTTCAGAAACAATATTTTACATGTCAGTTTAGTGTGTCATGAATTATAAAATTTGTATCAACCCATTCCAATTTATAATTTTCCCTAATTAAATGTATTAGTGACGGCTTAAAATAATATTAAAAAAATTAATTTCGGAAAAAATTTCAGAAAAATTGAAATTTCACCAGTGGCTCTATAAACACCAAATACTAAAAATTACATAGCTAGAATATGTATATTTAATTTTATAATAAAGATATTTGTATTTTGACTTTTTATAGAAACCCCCCCTTATTTTACCGATTTTCCGAAATTTCACCGAAACGATTTTCAAAACGTTACACCTCCGGTTCTACCAAATCATCAGCTGTAGTTTGTATAGCTGGAACTCCTTCCCGTTCTACCTCATGACCACTAATTTCTTCACAAGAAATACCCTTTCCCAAAGGTGGCATGCTCATGCTGAGAAAACAACACATCTTTTGTTCCTCAGTTTGGTAGAAGATATTCCCTTACGAATGCTTGGGATATCCAACAAACTTCCACAGAACTGATCTGACCTCGAGCTTATCCATATTTTGCTTTTGACAGAGGCCGGACAACCACAAATCTTAACTTCCTTAAGAGATGGGCTCTTCCCATACCATATCACATATGGAGTGGTAGGCATTTGATTTGGTTGGAACCTTTATTCAATAGGTATGCAACTTCTCAAGTGCATATCCCCAAAAGAAAATAGGCTACTCAGTAGTACTCATCATAGAGCACACCATATCACAAAGGGTGTGATTGCTCCGCCCCGATACACCGACGTGTTGTGGTGTATTCGGAGTAGTAATGCTGAGAGAGAATCTCATTCTCCTTTAGAATAGTCCAGGAATTCCATTCTCAAGTATTCTCCTCCTTGATCACATCAAAGGACATAATACTTATACATGTTTTTGGTTCTCTACTTCTAACTTATATTCTGTGATTATCTCAAAAGTTTCGGACTTGTGTTTCAACAGGAACATATGTCTGAATCTTGAGAGATCATCAGTGAATGTAATGAAGTACAAAGAACATGTCCTGGCATATGTAGACATGGGACTATCATACATCATCATGTATCAATCCCAAGAGTTCACTAACTCTTTCTCTGTTTCCATTAAACGGAGCTGTGGTCATCTAATCTTTGTGACATGACTGGCAAGTTTTACAAGATGTAAATCCAAACTAATTTAAATATGCATCTTTATGTAACTTCAGCTAGTCGGGTCGCATTGATATGACCTAGTCTACAATGCCTCAAGAAGGATTCGTTCATTTCTGAACTCTTCCTCTTGTGTGTGTTCTGTACGTTAAGAACTGTGGTTTAATTTAGAACGTCTATGCTTTTAGATAACGTGCCTGAACCGATAAACTTTTGATATAGGAAATGTTCAAAACATTATCCAACAATACAAAATTATATCCTTATTTACTAATAAAGAGACTGATATGATGTTGTATATCAGGTTCGGTATTTAATAACATTCGTTCAGAATCAATGTATTCTGATAATACAGGGTGATAACTGCAAACAGACTTGGCTGCAACACTTGCATCATTTCCAACTCTTGAAACTTATCACCTATTCTCAATTCTCTACCTTTCCGTAGCCCATGTAACAAATTACATTTGCGGGATCCTGATCCGGTATCTCATACCCAGGACGTAAAGGATACTGAGAAACAGTTCTCTGTAATGAACACACCCGAAGAAGATGCATCAGCATGCACTTTCTTCGTTTGGGCATCACGGGAATTCTGGTAATCCCCTATTTTCTGCTCTGTCTTATAATAATTATAAGTTGGAGCGGGACCAACGTTCTCTAGCGCAGTATAACAAGCGGGTTCGGTCAATACATCCGTATTATTATCATGATTAAGGCGTGACATGCTCGCTACCTGGAGAGAGATAGAAGAAAACACTCAGCGTATGCTTTTGCAAGATTAGATTAATTTTTAATATATCTAATCAGGATGTCTCCCTCTGTTTTAGTCAAATCTTCCTTCAAACCGTAAAAAGAAAGACTAGCTGAGATTAATTACACCCTACAAGTTCGCCAATCTTTCAGCCAGGCCAGTGCCGGTACTTTGAGGGAAGTTCCCCGTGCTATCGCACGGACCTAATTAAAGTAAACCTCGTTTTCCCAGAGGCATAACCCCGTTGACACCTTTCTAGACACCTACTTGATCGGCTAATTGTAATGTGTAAAACTCTCCCAGGAGTAACTCTTACTCGCAGCGGGTATCGGGATCCAACTATCTCATAGAAGGTATGCAATCTCATTGCAAATTTCAACTCTTGAAATTCCCAATAATATTTTGCCCTTAGAGTCCTATGACCTTGACGCGGGCCAACAAACCATATTCCGCTGGTCAAGTTCAACCCGTACATTTCATGATTGAATTAAACCCACCCGCACGACCCTTGACGCAGGCCAACAAAGTCCCACGACTGCCCTAATCCAATCACATCGTATGCTGCAAATAAGCACTAGTTAGCTACCGCACACTATGCTTTGACCCAGGCCAACAAACATAGCACGATTACTAAATACTGCTTATCTGAAATGACGGAGGGCTACGACAGGTTTATAAGAAAACCCTTTGCGTAATGAACTTGATATCGTTGTAGAATCGAGTGATTTTGAATGGAATGTTTTTGAGGCCTTTTCTAGTTTTGCCAAAGAGGTCACTCCTGGTGAAGGGATCTCGGCTCTTTCCTCATCGAATAAGGTACAGGATATTTCACAAATATCACTATGCAAAGCAAAAACTATAAAAACAATAAAAAAAAAACAAACCGAGTTTGTAGCATCTGCTAGTTTCGCTAAAGAGGTCACTCCCAGTGAAGGGATCTCGGCTCTTTCCTTATCGAATAAAGCGCTGGATATTCTACAAGGAATACCGCTATGCAAAGCAAGAACTAGAGCTACCTGTTTTTGAGACAAGTTTCTACAACATCTTTAGGTTTCTTTTAGTTTCATTAATCTCATTAATGAAGTCCCATTTTATTATGCTTTACAAGCATCACATTTGAAACGAAATCAGTAATATAACATATATCTCATATATATAATATAAACATTCATCTCAGGCAGTAATATAATCTCATCATAGAACATTGCAGCAGAAGTTAACATATGAAGTATTGGATATACTAGGATTTCCGTGTTTTATGCGAGCTTGTATAAAACGTGGTTTCCACGGTCGCGATGAATAGCCAAACCCACATCCCTAGACCCCTACGAGAGCGGCAAGCAACTCTGCCAATTCTAGGGTTAGGATACCCGGTCTCGACTCCTCGAGATGGTCTCCCACTGAACCCTAGAACCCGGTCACTTGTGCTCCCCGCCTTGGATCTACCTATTGCGGAAAAGTTAATAATATATAATGGTGACATCATCCTCAGCCCGGAAATGCCCCAATAAAAGAATATTACATACAATGAATTTTACATGAATGAAAATAAAAACCCTCATCTCACATAAAATCCCCGGCAATTCAAAATGCGACGATCCAATATAATATATCACAGCAACACATAATATCTCATATCATCAACGTAAGCAAGCATGCGTATCCCGATTATCGTTGATGTATAGCAAAAAAGCCGGCGATACACCACATACTATGCTTACGGTCACAGAAAAGAAAATGTAAAACTACAACTGTTGGAATCCGCAACCTTCTTAGACATCTCATGCCTAACCAAATGAATTCCTTAGACATCGCATGCCTAACAATTATAAACCCCGTATTTTAGTCTCGATCTCGAAAACACTTTTCAATATCTAGTCGGGCAATTCAACAAGATTCATGACATCCTGATCGAATGCTCGTCGGAAACTTTAGTAGACGGCCGCACCCCCGATGTCGTCGACGAAGTGCACTAAGGCGGAACACCGCTGCCGCGAGCACCCGAACGGATGCTTTTAGCGACGGGGTTCTCCTACAGTCACTTGGTCGGGGCTATGGGGCGTGACTATCTATTAAGTTTACTCGGCGAGTATCCGCATACGCTACGTGATTGCGACGGACTTTTGATCACATCAAAATCCCGTGGCAACCGATCATATGAGACCAAAAAATGCTAGATTTATAACATTCAAATTAGTTATCTCATAACTACTTGTGGATTCCAAATATTGTATCACATTCCAGATAAATAGACAATGTTAAACTTTCCAATCGAATAAACAAACACCCAAAATTTCCCTTTTTTTCTCAACACTTGAACTTAGTTTAAAAGCATCCATCACATGCCACAGTACCAATGGTCCAGCCGTAGAAGGGTCAAACTAACGCCTCACATGTGGCAACGCCGTACTGCCCCAAACCCTAAGATTTAGAGGCGGTTCAGACGGTCACATAATCGAGTTAAGGTTTGTGTTCTTCTAGAGGGTCCACCGCGTTACTTGCACGACTTTGAACGTTCTTTAACTAAGGAAAAATCCAACACTTGGAAATTTTCCGGCAGTGGAAAAAGTGAGTTATTGATATCCGTTCGAACTTTTTAACACGTTCTAAATTACCCGGAAAAACTTAAACGAAGTTAAAATTTCCGATCGAATCAACGAATACAAAAGATCTTCAGAAAACTCAACACTTGAGTAATATTAAAAATTCCCAGAAGCATGTAGAAATACATACGGATGTTACTGTGAAAAATCTAACCCTAATACCTAAGTTCGGCCGCGGAACCGCCGCGCAAGGCATGGTATTGCCGCGGTTCCGTGGCGACTTGAGGGGATTAGTGGTTCGTTTTTCCCAGTAATTCTTAGAATTCCCTGCTTAATTTTCTGAGTATTTTAAATACAGAAAAAATCAAAATTTTAAAAAAATTCCAGAGAGGGGGTGTATTGCAATGTTTCGGGGGATCGGACTTTAAATTTCGTCTAGACTTCGCCTAAAGCTCTAGTTTGGCTATGATACAACTGTAAGGTTACTAGGCACTAGAACAAGGTTCTACAAGGCATCAACCATGCCAAAATCAAATTTTTCATGTGCCGAACAACCCTAACCAAGATCTTAGACTAGAGATTAGACGAAACAAAGAGCAAGTAAACAACTTTACTTCTAACAGTTAGGGATTACAACCTTTGTAGTCCGTTCCTTCACTTCTAAAGCTCCGTGTTGAGATCCCTTCGCTGCGATCATCGAGTACCCTGACCTAAGTGAGGCTCCATGAAGAGAAAGATGCAAGCTTGCTTCCGATCTTCAATAACTAAGATGATCTACCTTGAAGAAACTCAAACCCAACCTCTTGCTTTGCAAATCAAGTATTAGAAAAGCAAACACCCTAATCTAAGTGGCTAGAATAGATGAGGATGATGAAGTAGAAATTTAGCTCTCTTTTGTTTTCAATTTCTCACTCATTTCATCACTTTACAAAAAGCTAGAAAGCTTTTTATCAAGAGGAAGAAGAAGAAGATGAAGCAAATCCATTTGTGATGAATAATGAAAACTTGTGTGAGGTTAGAAATGCAACCATGAGTTAAGAATGAAGACTTAACCCATGTAGAGAATTTACTATGGTAAAGGGTTTGGGTTTGGTTAAGAAATATCAACCAAATATCATTACAAAATATATTTGCTTAAAAACAAAAAAACAAAACTTTTAGAAGCTTCAAGAAAGCTTAACCCTAATCCAAACCCTAACCATGTTTAAACTCCACAAAACATGTTGCATTTGTAATCTTAACTTGTTACAATATTATATATCACATATATAATATATTTTGTAACAAAATAAAATAATACATTTAATATATATCACATATATATCAATGTATTATCCAAGTGAGAAAAAGAATCTTTAAGTGAGCTTATATTAGTTAATGTAACTTAATATATAACGTATATAATTATACATTAAATTATCGAATCAACACTTGATCCGATAATCCGGCTATATCACATACAACTGACTAATATAATCTGTATCCGTTCATCGAATCAACACATGATCCGATGACCCGGCTATATCATATATACCCGGCCGATATCTCATATCGCGAGAAACTAATACGGTATCGCATACTCGTATTATTCTCGGTCACGCACATATCACATATGTGCTCCTACTCCGTTTTGCCTACGCCAGAAAACCTCTGTGTAGGACTCTAAAGAATCGTCAATACGCCGGCATTAGGTGATGATCATATCAAACACCCACAAGCAGCAAGCGGTCAGCTAAACGTAACAGCCACCCAGGTATTGAGCAATCAGAACATCAACAAGCAAGCCTATACATTCTCCCGTGAATCCAACCAGTAACACTCCCGTACAGTCCGGTCTCTTCGTCTGATATGTCACATATCTCGCCTAGGGTGGTAAACGTCAGACCCCAGTAGCTTGATATTGTTAGTTATATGTATGCCCTAGAGGCCGTTACTATACATGAGATGTATATTGTAGTGGATGCTTGGACATATATAGGGAGGACTTTCTTGCTCGACATGATAGTATGCTATCTGGTTACTCTTTACCTTAACGTGTACACTGATTGTCTCTCTGTTATATGTTTATAAAGCCCTTAGGATGTGTACCTGACTACCTGGACTATGATGCAGATCATACTAGTAGGGACATGGTAGTCCATAAGTACATCCTTCAAGGTCTCTAGTTGTGGGTGTATCGAGACGGGGCATCGATATACCAGAGTAGACTAGCGTATACCTTCTCGACCCATGTAGATGGGCGATGGATGATCCCATATCCATTGGTGTTTGACATCAGAGATGATATACGGGTGCTCAATAGAGACTGGGTACACTGGACGGATTCGCCGAGAACTCTCAAATGGTATTATACCTTACGTCAGATGGTAGTTCTCTGGTGACACTGGTACAGGTTAGTCTGTAGACCCGAGATCGTCATAGAGTCTTGTGTGATTCCCACTGTGCTTTGATTTCCACCTTACCACGTCCAAGAGGGCGTGGAAAACGGTGGTTTTTGGGTACAGTCCCGAGTCACATGGAGGCAATGAGCGAGAGGAGGGGTTTCGTCTCTCCCGATATTGGGGGTTGATGTTGCGCTATGCTCGATTGGCCATAACATGGAAGTCCCTGGCCAGGGCTGGTTTAGAGATTTACTGGTAAGTGTTACCAGTAGTTTCTCGACCCGTTATGAGCCCCATATCGGCATGACTTATCGGTTATTGGGGTCTGACGTTTACCACCCCTAGACATGATATCAGACGAGGAGACCAGACTGTACGGTAGTGTCACTGTCAGGCTTTTTGCAGGAGTTGGAGAGGGCTTTCTTGCTGATCTTTTGATCGCTCAATACCCGGGTAGCCGTTACGTCCAGCTAGTACCGCTGAGGGCTTGTGGGTGCTTGATATGATCATCACCTGCTGCCGGCGTATTGACGAGTCTTTAGAGTCCTACATAGAGGTTTTACTGGCTCAGGCAAAATGAAATAGGAGCGCATATGTGATATGTGCGGGACCGAGAATAATGTGAGTATGTGATACCGTATTCAATTCTCACGATGTTTGTATCGATCGTTTATATGTGATATAACCAGGTTATCGAATCAAGGGTTGATTCGATAAGTCGATAAATTGGATGTTAGTCGGTTATATGTGATATAAACGAATTATTAAGTTAAGTGTTGATTTAATAATTTAGTGAATAATTGTATATGTGATATACTAATTTGCAATAACTAACATTGGTTCACTTAAGCATTTGTTTTTCTCACTTGTGCACAACTTAATATATATGTGATATATATTTATTTGTGTTCATTTTTTATCATGGTTGTTGATACAACTATCATGGGTGTATAAGACTTATACCATACTAATTATAGAGTTAGGTTTTTAATATTTAAAGTAATTCTAAAATTAGTGGATGATGAGCTCACATGCATGAAGCTTCATGAAGCTTAGGGTTGCATTGACTTAGTCTACTGACTTTAGATTACTTGAGATATTAATTATCCTAACCATTATAATGTAGACATGGTTATGTCTCTACAAGAGTTAGTATATGATACCCACTCACCCATGGTTAGCTTACTCTCTCTTGATTAGTTTTTCATTCTCATTTTGAGCTCATCTTCTTCCTCCTTCAAAAGCTTGCTAGGGTTTGATAAAGAGAGAGAATCATAGTGAGAAAAGAAATTCTAAAGTGTGCCCATTTCCTATTTCATCATCCTCTACTAGACTAGCACCTTAGTTTAGGGTGTTTGCATCACTAATTCTCTAGTTAGTGAAGTAGAACCTTGAGTTCGTATTCTCTCGACGTAGATCATCTTCGGCCTCGAAGACTTCAAGCAAAACCGTTTCCCTCTTCTCATGGAGCCGTCCGAGAGTCCGGGAGTTCGATGATCGCAGCGAAGGGACTACAACAAGGAGCTTTAGAAGTGAAGGACCGATCTACAAAGGTTGTATTTCGTATTCACTTAGTGATAATTGTTATTTACTAGCATGGGTTACACTAATTATCTAGCAAAGATCTTGTTTAGGGTTATTTGGCACGGCTAAAATTTTAATCGGGCATGGTTGATGCCTTGTAGAACCTTATTAGAGTGCCTAGTAACCCTACAGTGGTATCAGAGCTTAGCTAGAGCATTAGGCGACTTGTATACGAAGTTAGAACTCCGAACGAACCCTGAAACGTCAAAACGAACCCCTCTCTGGACAATTTTTAAAACCTGTGATTTTTCTGAATTAAAAATACCTAAAAAAATCATCAGGGAATTCTAAGAGTTACCACAAAATTCGATCCCAAAATTCTGTACATCCGCCGTGGAACCGCGGTCTAACACCACTTGTAGCGGCGGTTCCGCGACAGTAACAGTGAACTGTGGATAGAATTTTGTGCAGTAACATCCGTAGCTATGCCTTATATTTTCTGGGTATTTTTTTATCTGACTCAAGTGTTGAGTGTTCTGGCTTATTTTGTATTCGTTGATTCGATCGGAAAATTTAATTTCGTTTTGTTTTCCTGATAATTTAGAAAGTATTAAAAAGTTCGAACGGATATCAATAACTCACTTTTTCCCGACCCGGAAAATTTCCAAGTGTTGGATTTTTCCGTAGTTTAAGAACGTCTAAATCGTGCAAGTTACGCAATGGACCCTCTAGAAGACAACAAACCTTAACTCGATTATGTGACTGTCTTGAACTGCCTTTTGAACCTTAGGGTTTGGGGCAGTACGGCGTTGCCACATGTGAGGCGTTGGCTTGACCCTTCTACGGCTGGACCATTGGTACTATGGCATGTGATGGATGTTTTTAAACTCCCCTCAAGTGTTGAGAACTATTTGGGAAAACTTGGGTGTTTGATTATTCGATCGGAAAGTTTAACATTGTCTATTTATCTGGAATGTGATACAATATTTGGAATCCACAAGTAGTTATGAGATAACTAATTTGAATGTTATAAACATAGCAGTTTAGTCTCAAATGATCGGCTGCCACGGAATTTTGATGCGATCAAAAGTCCGTCACAATCACGTAGCGTACGCGGATACTCGCCGGATAAACTTAATAGACAGCCACGCCCCAAAGCCCCGACCAAGTGACTGTAGGAGAACCCCGTCGCCAAAAGCATCCGTTTGGGTGCTCGCGGCAGCGGTGTTCCGCCTTAGTGCACTTCGTCGACGGCATCCGGGGGTGCGGCCGTCTACTAAAGTTTGCGACGAGCATTCGATCATATATCGGGAATCTTGTTGAATTGCCCGACTAGATATTGAAAAGTGTTTTCGATATAGAGACTAAAATGCGGGGTTTATAATTGTTAGGCATGTGATGTCTAAGGAGGTTGCGGATTCCAACTGTTGTAGTTTTACACTTTCTTTTCTGCGACCGTAAGTGTAATATGTGTTATCGCCGGTTTCGTTGCTATATGTCAACGACAATTGGGATGCGCATATTTACTTTTGTTGATGACATGTGATGTTATGAGTTGCTGGATATGTTATATTGGATCGTCGCGTTCTGAATAGCCGGGGGTTTTATGTGAGATGAGGGTTTTTATTTTCATTCATTTATAATTCATTGTATGTAATATTCTTTTATTGGGGCACTTCCGGGATGAGGTTGATGTCACCATTGTATATTATTTACTTTTCCGAATTAGGTAGACCCAAGGAGGGGAGCACAAGTAACCGGGTTCTAGGGTCCAGTGGGAGACCAACTCGAGGAGTCGAGTCCGGGTCTCCTAACACTAGAATTGGTATAGTTGCTTTCCGCTCTCGTAGGGGTCTAGGGGTGTGGGTTAGGCTATTCATCGCGACCGTGGAATCCGTGTTTTATAGAGGCTCAAAATAAAACACGGACCTCCTAGTATATCCATTATTTCATATGATTCTTCTGCTGCGATATCTGTGATGTGATCATTTGATATGTTGTGATAGATACTGTATATAGTATATATGATATATTATATAGACGCTACTTATGTTTGCACCCGCGCTAGCCCTTCCCCGCTCTGCCGTTAGTTACCTAACCTAACGGTGCACGAGGGGACATCGAGGCGAATGCGGATGGCATAAGTGTACGTCGTATTTATCTGTGATGTTTAGGTGACTTAAATGATGGGACTTCATTAATGTGATTAATGAAAGTAAAGAAACCTAAAAGATGTTGTGGAATCGAATTTTCAAAAACAGGTAGCTACAGTTCTTGCTTTGCATCGCGGTGTTCCTTGTAGAACATCCTGCACCTTATTCGATAAGGAAAGGGCCGAGATCCCTTCACCGGGAGTGACCCCTTTAGCAATAACTGGCAGATGCTATAACACTCGGTTTTTCTTTTGATTGATTTTGGAGTTTTTGCTTTGCATAGCGATATATATAATATATCCCGCACCTTATTCCATATGGAAAAAGCCGAGATCCCTTCACCGGGAGTGACCTCTTTAGCGAAACTAGTAAAAGCTTCAAAAACACTCCATTTTAAAATCATTTGATTCTAAAATGATATCAAGTTCATTACGCAATAGGTTTTCAGAAAAACCTGACGTAGCCCTCCGCCATTTCAGATAAATCCTGCTTAGTATTCGTGCTGCGTTTGTTGACCTTGTCAAGGCGCAGTGTGCGGTAGCTGACAAGTATATATCTGTTTATGCATATGATGTAGATTGGATTAGGATAGTCATACGGCCTTGTTGACCTTGTCAAGGGTCGTGCGGGTGGTTTTAATCCAATCAAGAAATTACGGGTTGAACTTGACTTACGGTCTATGGTTTGTTGACCTTGTCAAGGTCATAGATCGTTCGGGGCAAAATATTACCGGGAATTTCAAGTGTTGAAATTTGCAATGAGATTGCATACCTTCTATGAGATAGTTGGATCCCGATACCCACTGCGAGTAATTGTTACTCCTGGGAGAGTTTTACACATTACAATTAGCCGATCAAGTTGGTGTCTAGAAAGGTGTCAACGGGGTTACGCCTTTGGGAAAATGAGGTTTACTTTAATTAGGTCCGTGCGAATGCACGGGGAACCTCCCTCAAAGTACCGACACTGGCCTGGCTGAAAGATTGGCGAAGTTGTAGGGTGTAATTAATCCCGGCTAGTGTTTCCTTTTAGGGTTTGAAGGAAGATTTGATAAAAACAGTGGGAGCCATCCTGATTAGATAAAATAATAACCAATCTGATCTTGCAAGAGCGCACGCAGAGTGTTTTCTTCTCTCTCTCTCTCCAGGTAGCGACCATATCACGCCTTAATCAAGATAATAATACGGATATATTGACCGAACCCGCTTGTTATACTGAGCTGGGGAACGTTGGTCCTGCTCCAACTTATAATTATTATAAGAAAGAGCAGGAAATTGGGGAATACCAGATTTCCCGTGCCGCCTAAACGAAGAAAGTGCATGTTGATGCATCATCTTCGGGTGTGTTCATTACAGAGAACTGTTTCTCAGTATCCTTTACGTCCTGGGTATGAGATACCGGATCAGGATCCCGCATATGTAATCTGTTACATGGGCTACAGATAGGTAGAGAACTGAGAACGGGTGATAAGTTTCATGAGATAGAAAACGGTGCAAGTGTTGCAGCCAAGTCTGTTGGTCACTATCACCCTGTATTACCAGAATACATTGATTCTGAACGAATGTTATTAGATACCGAACCTGATATACAACATCATATCAGTCTTTTTATTAGTAAAGAAAGGATATAATTTTTTATTGTTGGATAATGTTTTGAACATTTCCTATATCAATAGTTGATCGGTTCAGGCACGTTATCTAAAAGCATAGACGTTCTAAATCAAACCACAGTTCTTAACGTACAGAACACACACAAGAGGAAGAGTTCAGAAATGAATGAATCCTTCTTGAGGCAATGTAGACTATGTCATATCAATGTGGCCCGACTGGCTGAAGTTACATATGGATGCATATTTATATTAGTTTGAATTTACATCTTGTGAAACTTGCCGGTCATGTCATAAAGATACGATGACCATAGCTCTGTTTATTGGAAACAGAGAAAGAGTTAATGAACTTTTGGGATTGATACATGATGATGTATGATGGTCCCCTGTCTACACATGCCAAGACTAGTTCTTTGCACTTCATTACATTCTCTGATGATCTCTCAAGATTCGGACATATGTTCCTGTTGAAACACAAGTCTGAACCTTTTGAGATATTCACAGAATATTAGTAAGAAGTAGAGAACCAAAAACCGGGTATAAGTATTATGTCCTTTGATGAGATCAAGGAGGAGAATACTTGAGCACGGAATTCCTGGACTATTCTAACGGAGAATGAGATTCTCTCTCACCTTTACTCCTCCGTATACACCATAGCACGATGGTATATCAGGGTGGAGCAATAGCACCCTATGTGATATGGTGTGCTCTATGATGAGTACTACTGAGTTTCCTATTTCCTTTTGGGAGTTATGCACTTGAGATGCTGCATATTTATTGAATAGGGTTCAAATCAAATCAGTTGCCTACCACTTCATATGTGATATGGAAAGGGAAGATCCCATATCTTAAGTTAGTTAAGATTTGGGGTTGTCCGGCCTATGTCTAAAAAGCAAAATCCGGACAAACTCGAGGCAAAGTCAGATCTGTGGAAGTTTTTTGGATATCCCAAGCATACACAAAGGAATATCTTCTACCTAACCGAGGAACAAAAGATGTTTTGTTTCTCAGCATGCCACCTTTGTGAAAGGGAATTTCTTGTGAAGAAATTAGTGGTCATGAGGTAGAACTGGAAGGAGTTACAGCTATACAAACTACAGCAGATGATTTGGTAGAACCAAAGGATTCAATAGTTTCCATGGAACCTCAGCCTCTCCGTCGATTTAGTAGGGTTCCTCACCCACCTGAGAGATACTTCGGTTTCTCTATGACAGTAGGAGCAAGGATTGCATCATGTGATGATGACCCAACCAGTTTCGAGCTGGCCATCGGGAGTGGGACTCTGTAAGAATGGCTGGATGCTTAACGATCTGAGATGGAATCCTTATACAGCAACAAAGTATGGACTTTGGTTGCTTTATCTGAAGGGTTAAATCCCCATCAGGAGCAAGTATATCTTGAAAAGATTACTTGGTGTACATAGAAAAGTTGAGACTTTCAAAGCTATTCTTAAGTCCATCCAGATCCTACTTGCCACGGCTACATACCATGACTACGATATCTGGCGGTTGGGTGTCATAACTGCTTTTCTAAATGATGTTTTAGAAGAGAGAGTCTATAAGTACACAGTCAGAGGGCTTCGTAGACAGTGGGAGCAGCGGAAACGTGTGCAAGATGTTTTATGTGATAAAGCAGGAATCGCGGAGTTGGAACGTCTGTTTTGATGTGTTAGTCAAAGAGTTTGACATCATCAAAATAGTAGATGAACCTTGTATATACAAAAAGGTAATAGAGAGTATGGTGGAGATCCTCGTAGAGTACGTGGATAACATACTCTTGATGGGGAAGGAGTTTCCTATGCTACGCTCGGTCAATCTCCGCTTATCACAATGATCCTCCATATCGGATCAAAGTGATACCTACTAAATCCTGGGTTTTGGATCTATGAGATAGATCTAATTGGATGTTAGGATACTCACTAGTTGTAGTGAGATGGTATCAACTGATCCTGGGGAGAATCACTGGAAGGGTTCTAGGGTGATAAGGACGACTGAATGTCAGTCACAGGCATTGTCTTTACCCTCAGTAAAGGGACGGTATGTTGGAAGAGTTCCAAGAGAGATACCGTGGCATACTAGACGATAAAGGCTAGATACATCGCTACCAAAGATGCTACCAAAGAGGCAGTCTGGGTGTATATTTGTTCATGAGATGAACTTCGTTCCTACTATTGTGTGACAATGGAGTTGTGTCTTATGCCTAGGAACGCCCGTCCCATCAGTGATCCAGACATATTCTAAGGCATTGTCACCTGATCATGGAGATAGTCGATCTCCAGGGGATCGAGGTTAGGAGAGTAGACTCAGATGACAACACAGCGGATACACTCACAAAGGCCTTTTCCCAGAGAGAGACTATTATGGGATGGTTGAGTATGAGATAATACAACCACTGTTATCAGATGGTCCTAGTGCAAGTGGGAGATTGTTAGTTATATGTATGCCATAGAGGCCATTACTATACATGAGATGTATATTGTAGTGGATGCTTGGACATATATAGGGAGGACTTTCTTGCTCGACATGATAGTATGCTATCTGGTTACTCTTTACCTTAACGTGTACACTGATTGTCTCTCTGTTACATGTTGGTAAAGCCCTTAGGATGTGTACTTGACTACCTGGACTACGATGCGGATCATACTAGTGGGGACATGGTAGTCCATAAGTACATCCTTCAAGGTCCCTATTCGTGGGTGTATCGAGACGGGGCATCGATATACCAGAGTAGACTAGCGTATACCTTCTCGACCCATGTAAATGGGCGATGGATGATCCCATATCCATTGGTGTTTGACATCAGAGATGATATACGGGTGCTCAGTAGAGACTGGGTACACTGGACGGACTCGTCGAAAACTCCCAGATGGTATTATACCTTACGTCAGATGGTAGTTCTCTGGTGACACTGGTACAGGTTAGTCTGTAGACCCAAGATCGTTATAGAGTCTTGTATGAATCCCACTGTGCTTTGATTTCCACCTTACCATGTCCAAGAGGGCGTGCAAAATGGTGGTTTTTGGGTACAATCCCGAGTCACATGGAGGCAATGAGCGATAGGAGGGGTTTTGTCTCTCCCGGTATTGGGGGTTGATGTTGCGCTATGCTCGATTGGCCATAACAGGGATGTCCCTGGCCAGGGCTGGTTTAGAGAATTACTGGTAAGTGTTACCAATAGTTTCTCGACCCATTATGAGCCTCATAACGGCATGACTTATCGGTTATTGGGGTCTGACGTTTATCACCCCTAGACATGATATGCGGCATATCAGACGAGAAGACCGGACTGTACGGTAGTGTCACTGTGAGGCTTTTTGCAGGAGTTGGAGCGGGCTTGCTTGCTGATCTTCTGATCGCTCAATACCCGGGTAGCCGTTACGTCCAGCTAGTACCGCTGACGGCTTGTGGGTGCTTGATATGATCATCACCTACTGCCGGCGTATTGACGAGTCTTTAGAGTCCTACATAGAGGTTTTACTGGCTCAGAAAAAACAAAATAGGAGCGCATATATGATATGTACGGGACCGAGAATAATGTGAGTATGTGATACCGTATTCAATTCTCGTGATGTTTGTGTCGATCGGTTATATGTGATATAACCAGGTTATCGAATTAAGGGTTGATTCGATAAGTCGATACATTGGATGTTAGTCGGTTATATGTGATATAACCGGATTATTAAGTCAAGTGTTGATTTAATAATTTAGTGTATAATTATATATGTGATATACAAATTTGCATTAACTAGCATTGGTTCACTTAAGCATTTGTTATTCTCACTTGTGCACAACTTAATATATATATGATATATATTTATTTGTGTTCATTTTGTATCATGGTTGTTGATACAACTATCATGGGTGTATAAGACTTATACCATACTAATTATAGTGTTAGGTTTTTAATATTTAAAGTAATTCTAAAATTAGTGGATGATGAGCTCACATGCATGAAGCTTCATGAAGCTTAGGGTTGCATTGACTTAGCCTACTGACTTTGGATTACTTGAGATATTAATTAACCTAACCTTTACAATTTAGCCATGGTTATGTCTCTACAAGAGTTAGTATATGATACCCACTCACCCATGGTTAGCTTACTCTCTCTTGATTAGTTTTTCATTCTCATTTTGAGCTCATCTTCTTCCTCCTTCAAAAGCTTGCTAGGGTTTGATAAAGAGAGAGAATCATAGTGAGAAAAGAAATTCTAAAGTGTACCCATTTCCTATTTCATCATCCTCTACTAGACTAGCACTTTAGTTTAGGGTGTTTGCTTCACTAATTCTCTAGTTAGTGAAGTAGAAGCTTGAATTCGTATTCCCTCGACGTAGATCATCTTCGGCCTCAAAGACTTCAAGCAGAACCGTTGCCCTCTTCTCATGGAGCCGTCCGAGAGTCCGGGAGTTCGATGATCGCGGCGAAGGGACTACAACAAGGAGATTTAGAAGTGAAGGACCGATCTACAAAGGTTGTATTTCGTATTCACTTAGTGATAATTGTTATTTACTAGCATGGGTTACCCTAATTATCTAGCAAAGATCTTGTTTAGGGTTATTCGGCAGGGCTAAAATTTTAATCGGACATGGTCGATGCCTTGTAGAACCTTATTAGAGTGCCTAGTAACCCTACAGATATGTGGTGTCGGTATTGTTGGAGATAGTGCCCTCAGAGTCAATTATTGGATCACAGGCACGTGATTGCAATGATTGAGGGAGGACCTATCCCGGTAGGACAGTCTTACGCGAGATGATAGTATGCTATCTGGTTTACCTTTATTATCGTGTACAGCTTTAGGTGACCTGACAGGTCACTATTACACGTTGATAGAGCCCCTAGGATTCTTGCTTGACTGCCAGCAGTATGAGAGCGATCATATAAGTGAGAGCTGGAGTCTATAAGCACATCCTTAAAAGGTCCCTAGTCGTGGGTGTTTCGAGACAGGGCATCGATTCTCCAGAGTAGACTAGTGTATACAGTCGAGACCCCGACGAGGGGCGGTGGCCGGTCTCACAAGCCACTGGTGTCAGTTGGTTCACCTAAGATGTATACAGGTGCTTATTGGGTTATGAGTACACCGGACAGGACTCACCGGGAACATGCTAGTTGGTCTTATACCTGACGTCAGATAGCAGTTCCCAGGTGACATGTGTACAGGTTAGTTCATCGACCTGGGGATCGTCATTTTTCTCGTGTGAGTTCCCACTGTGCTTTGATTACTACCCTACCACGGCTCCAAGGAGTCATGCAAACAGGTTTTAGTTGGGTACAGTCCCGAGCCACATGGAGGCAGTGAGCGGATCTTCAGGGGTTCGTCTCTCCCGGTATTGGGGGTGAGGTCGCGCTGTGTCTAGGAGAGCCATTACACGAAGTCCTTGGCCAAGGCAGGCGATTTACTGGTAGGTATTCCAGTAGTATCTCAGGGTGTTCTGGGCTACACTCCGACATGACTTGTACCGCTTTTGGGGGTCTGACTTTTACCAACCCCCTAGGCCCGACATGCGATGCTCATAGACGAACGGACCGGACTGTACGGATATTGTCACTGACAGGCTCAGTAGGGTGTCAGGATGAGTTCGCTCATTGACGTCCCTTTTGGTCAATAGCTGGTGGCCCGTCACGTATTGGCTTATACCTCTGACGTGCTAGTGGTTAAATCCACAGCCATAGTATTGACGAGTCTTTAGAGTCCACCACACTTTCAGTTACTCAAGCTTTCGGGCGAAACGCTGTAGAGGCCGTATGGTGATATGGCAGGGTCCGATCAGATACGTGCGGTATTGCACGGATCAGGATCAGACGGTTTGTACTGGTGGCCGTATAGTTATATGGCAAGGTTCGATCAGATACGTGCGGTATTGCACGGATCAGGATCGAACGGATTTTACTAGCCGGCTTTGGTTTAAGCCGGTCCTAGTTTAGTACAGTGTAGATTTTGTCTCATTGCATTTGTACCCGGTCAGAATACAGATGCGGGTGTGTATGCACAGTATCGGGGTTTTCCTGTAATTTATTACGGGACCAGTTTTCTGGAGTTGCCAGTTTGCATTCCGTTCCGGCCGGTTTTCCTTTGTTCTTTCCCGGCCGGACTTTTCCGATGGAGGGGGTTATTTGCAAGTTTGCAAATAACACATTGTGGAGGGGTTTCTTGTAAATGTATTGATTATGATGGTATCTTTTCTTTTCCACCAACATTTTGATTCCCTTTACATCAACCTTTTGCTTTAATGGTGATTAGGGTTGATTTGGAGTTGATGTGAGTTTTGTTTTGATGATGTTTGGTTGTGGTCACCCATCCTCTTCTCCTACACTCACCTCCCTTCTTGTTATGTTTGATAGATTCTTTCCTCCACCATTCTTACATGATAAGGTTTCATTTGAGAAAAGAGAAGAAGAGGTTTTCATTCTTGAGAGTTTCATTTCTTGATCTCATTTCATGCTAGAAAAATGCAAGCACCATTTTTCTTATCTTGATTCCTCCATCATCTTCAAAGGCAACAAACCCCAAATGAGACGTAGGCTCTACACTACACATTCTACAGCAAATCTTGGACGTGTCGGCTAGCCTATTTCGCGCCCGAGTTGCCTCAGTATTGAGGTGGGAGCCCGTAAAAGATACAGGCGATGTGGTGCCCTTCCGGCGAGGAGGCGACGACCGGAGTTTCCGCAGGAGATCGGGACGACGAGGAGATGACCGGAGGACTCGGATGATTCGGTATATCCCTTCCCCTTCTTGTAGTTTGCTTAGACTAGTTAATGGTTCGATCCGGGTGTTTAGTGCGCGGTGGTGCCGGTTTGCTATGTTCGCAAAATTAAAGTTTATCACCGCTTCCACATTTGGCCGTCGGATTGACGGCCGGGGCGCCGCCGTGCACTTACATTGGTATCAGAGCCTCGCCATTAACTTAGTCTAGCTTTCCTTAATGTGTTTTTCAGTTCCAATTGACCAAAATTCCAAAAACCCAATTTTAGTTCACTTTAGTTTTCTGTTAAAATTTTTTGGTGTCCAAAAATTTTTCAGGTTGTAAAACAATGATGTACTGGAAAATCTAAGAGCTCTGTAAAAATTCGATGAAGTGACTCCAATGTGGGAGCGCGGAACCGCTGCAAATACCCCCTCCTCGCCGCGGTTCCGCCGCACTACTTTGGATTCGCTGCACCAATTTTTTACAGAGGCTTTCTGTGATGAAATTAGGGGTTTTGGAATAATTACATTGGGCCCAGAATTTCTTGATCTGCTACAGTATTGTTTGGGGGCCCGCTTGTTAAAATTTGATTGATCGGATATTTTAAACACATTATTTCACAGTATTTACATTATATCTGCGACCGTGAATGTCACTTGATCGGTAAATCCGGTCTAACTGCTATAGCCCGGTTAGACGGATTTGCGAACGTGACTTTCACGTTGATGTTCTGTTTTTGCTGCGATGTTGCGGATCGGTCGTGGGGGATAGCCTGGATGCAATGCTAGTACAGTTGTGGTTGTATTATGTACATTTGATATTGCGGGGCGAGCGTCCGACATGTGGACTGCAGTCATTGCCCGTTTGTATTATTATTTTGGGGCACGACCTGGTTGCGATCGATGTACCCGTTGTATGTATATTTTACTTTCTGTACTAGGATTACCCCGCGGAGGAGTGCAAGGATAGCCGGGTTCTGGAAGGCAACAAGCCCGCATCTCATGGCATTGGGACGGAGGGGGCTTCACTCTAGAATTGGCGGGCTATTCGCCGCACTCGTAGGGGGTACAGGTTGACCCAGGAGGGGTGCCCAAGTTACCGGATTCCGTGAAGTGCTGGGTGGTCCATTCACGGCGCTGAAGGGGGCTGCCTCGCTTCAGGTTTTGGCGGGTAACTTGCCGCGCCCGTAGGGGTCTAGGATTTCATTGCACAGGCTATCCACACGACCAGGGGAACGTCGGGTTTCAGCAGCGGCTCTGTGAAACCCGGGGCTTCCAGATATCTGTATTGTTCTGTGATGCTGTACATTTCTGTGATGTTGCATTTCTTATCACGCCTTGAGCGAATATAATATATTGGTATATATATTAGTAGATGTTGTATATGTTTTACATCCGCGCTAGTCCAGTCCTCGCTCTGCCGTTAGTTAGCTAACCTAACGGGTGATGACGGGACCCAGTGGCGAATGCGGATGGCATATACGTACATCAGTATATTTTCGTTCTTTGTGGTGTGATCAATTGATGGGACTGCGTTGATTTGGATCAATGGAAGTTAAAACAAACCTATTCTGATGTTGTTGGAACACTTTTCAAAAGGCTGTTATTGCAAGGACGTTCACTTTTGTTTTGCATCGTGGTATTCATTTGGAATATCCTGCTCCTCAGTCGACGAGGCAAGGGCCGAGATCCCTTCACCGGGAGTGACCCCTTGGACAGAAGTTTGCATCAGGGCATTAACTTCACTATAGCAGATTACTTTTGCTTTGCATCGTGGTATTCATTTGGAATATCCTGCACCCCATTCTACGGGGAAAGAGCCGAGATCCCTTCACCGGGAGTGACCTCTTTAGTAAAGGTTTTTGTCCCTATATTTTCTAAAAAGCTATCCGTTCCTTCAACGATATCAAGTTCATTACGTTAAAGGTTTTCGCCAGAAACCATTCGTAGCCCTCCGTCGTTTCATATGGGTAGTCAATAGTATTCAAGCTGTGTTTGTTGGCCAAAGTCAAGGCACAGTGTTTGGTAGCTGTTGGTTATTCATATGCAGCATAGATAGATGCGTTGGTTTGGGGCAGTCGTATAGCCTTGTTGGCCAAAGTCAAGGGCTTGTACGGGTGGGCTCAAATTAACCTGGAGAATGACGGGCAGAACTTGACATGTGACTTATGATTTGTTGGCCAAAGTCAAGGTCATAAGAGCATGGGGTAAAAATCACATTGGGAGTTTCAAAAGAACTGAAACATGCCAGATATGCGCATACCTTCTGGAGTGTGATACCGTGAGCGGATTCCGTCATGTTGTCATACGATGATAGTTGGATCCCGATTCCCACTGATGAGTTGGTTTACTCCTCGGGTGACCCCGACTAATTCTTCTTTCAGGTTTGGAGGAGAATTTGAGGTACAGTTGGAGGTTTCCAGATTAGATAAATTGGTAACCATTCTGATCTAGGATAGAGTGCACGCTGAGTGTTTCTTTTCTCTCTCTCTTTGGTAGCGACCATTGACCCGACCCTAAGACTACGACTCAGAGACCAAGTTGACCGAACCTTCTTAACACTGGCTTTTGGATTGTCAGAGTTGCAGACCTCATTGCCACTCCTACTTTTACCCCTTTTCTCCAGGACACCCCGTATTACTACGAACGTCCACTTCTATTGGACAAAACCATCGTATGGTTATATACGAACTCGAAGGACATGGTTTCCGGTTCTGGAGAAAACGGATAGGATTATTCAGTTGTCTTTTCTTTTCACCCTCTCTCAGGTTGCGAGCAATCCTTGGTTTAGGAGTAGTACACCTATTACGCAAATTGGATAGTCTTCTTCCAAACCATAGGCTGGTGCCGACCGGTAGGGAATGAAGAAAGCCAATTAGCTTAAACGGTGTACAGAAGGTATTAAGATTAAGACGAAGCAAGGGATTAGTAAGAGGGCAAAGTAAATTGCGACTGATATTCACGACCAAACCAAATATTTCTTCGCCAATCCTAAATCACCTTTGTATTTCTTCAGGACACTCCGTATCACTACGAAGATCCACAGTTTATTGGATACTCCATCGTATGGTTATATACGAACTCGAAAGGAACTTGTTCCAGTTCGGGGATGGATTCTGGTCCAGGAGAAATAGGAATAAAGTACATTCAGGTGTCTTTTATCTTCACCTTCTCTCGCGTTGCGAGTGCTCCTTGGATTAGGACAGTACACCCTTTATGCTTATTGAATAGTCTTCTTCCAAACCACGGGCTGGTGCCGAACGGCAGGGAAGAAAGAAAACCAATTGGCCTAAATGGGTGTGCAGAAGGTAATGACTAAAGACATATAAAGGGATTTGGAGAGGTGGCAAAGAATTATACGGTTGTAGTTGTGAATCTGGATAATGGTAGAGGCATTACTAGGAATACCAGGATACCCCATCGAAATATTTCAATGTTTCAGTTTTACTGTGTAATGTTAAAAGAAAACTGATTTCCCGATTAGATACTTACTCCAGGGTATGTATTTACCAGGTATGATTCTCACATCTGTATGGTTTTACAGATGATGAGTGGGAGTAAGTCATTGGGAATTGGGTGATCATCCTCATTATATCGGGATTCATTGTAATTGGTGATATTTGAGGAGATCACCTGGGCTGTTTGCCGGTCGGCAAATATTTGGTTTTGAATATCTGCTGTTGTGCACCAATTTCAAATTGATATATCTGTACATCTATTTTCGTAGAGTGAGATATACCTTTTGATATTATGTTGATGACATTTACCTATATCAGTGGATGGTTAGGTAAGAAGCATTAAACAGCGGTGTAATTCTTCTTAACCATAAGTACAGTTTTCAACCTACGACACACAGTGAAAGAGTTGTTAAACTCAGCGGACTCATACAGAGTATTATATGTTGTCCAGTGTCCATTAGGACAGAGGGGTTGGTCCTCATACTATATTCTGTTTACTTTTAACTTCTCTATTTCTTAGACATGTGTTTCGTAGAACCACAGGGTCTGAGTTTTGAGGAGTTATAGGTATTTGAATAGAGTAGAGAACCAGGTGTAGCAAGTATCGGGATTCTTCAAAGTGATCGAAGATGTAGATACTTGTGTATGGTATTCAGTTGATAGTAATGATAAAGAGAAATTACTTCTCTTCCAGGTCACTCATAATTGGAAGCATTCCTAAGTTGAGTAACGCTGATCGGCCTCTCTCCTTTTAGTTGACATGCACTGGAGACAGCTTCATGATTTGAATCTGGTTTAATTAAATCAGTGCCTCTGGTTCTATATTGGATATAGAACAGTTCATATCTTAACGTTGTTAAGGTACGGGGGGTTGTCCGGCTTATGATTAAAACCAGACACTGGACAACTCAAGGCACGTTTCTGTAATGGCTGTTTGTGGGTTGACCCAGGCTATGACGAGGGTTGACTTTCTACCATCTGGCAGATCAATAGAAATATTGTTCTAGACTCGCCACAGTTTTATTAAAAATAGATTTTTTCAAAAACAGTACTAGGAGTATGGTAGAACTGGAAGTGATTCCAGAACCGCAAACGATTACCGAAGATTTGATAAGGAACCTAAAGATTCAATCTGATTTGACATTCCATTGGCCACTCCGCAGATAAGGTGGGTAACTTCAGGCACCCGAGAGGTACTCCGGTAGCCTCAAGGACGGTGACAGGGAAGTTCTTGTTTACCCACATTTGCCATTGTTGTTGTTCCAGGCTGCGAGACCCGGCAGGAGGATGAGTATAGCGTCGTTCTAAAGTTGCTTTAGAAGTGCACGTCTATATGACTCTGCCAGAGGGTTGTCGTAGTCAGTGAGAGCAGCGGAAGCATTGGTAGACATCAGGCTTATGTCTATTTATAGACTAAAGCAGATGTAGCGGAGATAGATCATCTATTTCTGATGTGACAGTCATAGGTTTGACGTCATCAGAATAGGGGATGGATCTGTTGAGAAGGTAGTAGGGTGTGATATCCGGGTTTTGGATGACATACACAAAGTAGGAAGTGACATTCCTATACTACGATCGGTTATACTTTGGTCGTCACACAGTGGTTTCTCCACATGGGACTTGGACATTATATCAGACATACTAGCTACTAGATCTATGGTTTTAGATCTAGATTTGGGTGGTTTCCCATTCAGGGTACTTAGACAGCATTCTAAGAGTATTTAGAGTGGACGACTCCTGGCATGGTAGTGTACCTGCAGGTAATGGAGTCACCCTCTCTAAAGGTGTCTTACAGACTAAAGGGGAGAGGGATGTACATGATTGGCAGATCACTTGCTCAGGCAATTGAGTCAATCATGAGATGTCAAGTACCACACCAGATGTTGTTCTTGTAGTAAGTGCAATAAGATGATATTGATCCAATCCTGGGGAAACAGTCGGAAGCAGTTTTAGAACATAAGTGAATGTTCTAGGGATATGATAACGGCTGCCTCCTTTAGGAGACGGTTATCACTCCACGCATCCAATGTGACATGGACGACAGGGTGATTGTCAGAGTTATATTTTTCCTTCCGACGAGGGGCAGTATTTTGGACAGGTGGTCCAAGGCAATACTGAGGATGGCTTGGCGCAGGATACTGATTAAGTTCAGTTGACGATACAGTCTAAGAAGTTTGGATTTGGAGTTCATTCATGAGCTAGGTCCCATCAGACATCCAGACATTCTAAGACAGGTATTGCTCATTTCGGGAGATGGCTTTCTCCGCGAACTTGAGATATAGAGAGAGACATAGAATGAAACATCAAGGAGGATCCACTCACTGAGGCTATTCCTCGAACGCAATAGTTTCACAAACGGATTTTGTGAGACTGACTAGTAGGGGAGTTGGGTGTTCGGTATCACACAGGCTGTGAGTATGCGACATCGCAATAATTAGCCTTGAGTGCAAGTGGGAGATTGTTGGAGATAGTGCCCTCAGAGTCAATTATTGGATCACAGGCACGTGATTGCAATGATTGAGGGAGGACCTATCCCGGTAGGACAGTCTTACTCGAGATGATAGTATGCTATCTGGTTTACCTTTATCATCGTGTACTACTTTAGGTGACCTGACAGGTCGCTATTACACATTGATAGAGCCCCTAGGATTCTTGCTTGACTGCCAGCAGTATGAGGGCGATCATATAAGTGAGAGCTGGAGTCTATAAGCACATCCTTAAAAGGTCCCTAGTCGTGGGAGTTTCGAGACAGGGCATCGATTCTCAAGAGTAGACTAGTGTATACAGTCGAGACCCCGACGAGGGGCGGTGGCCGGTCTCACAAGCCACTGGTGTCAGTTGGTTCACCTAAGATGTATACAGGTGCTCATTGGGTTATGAGTACACCGGACAGGACTCGCCGGGAACATGCTAGTTGGTCTTATACCTGACGTCAGATAGCAGTTCCCAGGTGACATGTGTACAGGTTAGTTCATCGACCAGGGGATCGTCATTTATCTCGTGTGAGTTCCCACTGTGCTTTGATTACTACCCTACCACGGCTCAAAGGAGTCGTGCAAACAGGTTTTAGTTGGGTACAGTCCCGAGCCACATGGAGGCAGTGAGCGGATCTTCAGGGGTTCGTCTCTCCCGGTATTGGGGGTGAGGTCGCGCTGTGTCTAGGAGAGCCATTACAAGAAGTCCTTGGCCAAGGCAGGAGATTTACTGGTAGGTATTCCAGTAGTATCTCAGGGTGTTCTGGGCTACACTCCGACATGACTTGTACCGCTTTTGGGGGTCTGACTTTTACCAACCCCCTAGGCCCGACATGCGATGCTCATAGACGAATGGACCGGACTGTACGGATATTGTCACTGACAGGCTCAGTAGGGTGTCAGGATGAGTTCGCTCATCGACGTCCCTTTTGGTCAATAGCTGGTGGCCCGTCATGTATTGGCTTATACCTCTGACGTGCTAGTGGTTAAATCCACAGCCAGAGTATTGACGAGTCTTTAGAGTCCACCACACTTTCAGTTACTCAAGCTTTCGGGCGAAACGCTGTAGAGGCCGTATGGAGATATGGCAGGGTCCGATCAGATACGTGCGGTATTGCACGGATCAGGATCGGACGGTTTGTACTGGTGGCCGTATAGTTATATGGCAAGGTTCGATCAGATACGTGCGGTATTGCACGGATCAGGATCGAACGGATTTTACTAGCCGGCTTTGGTTTAAGCCGGTCCTAGTTTAATACAGTGTAGATTTTGTCTCATTGCATTTGTATCCGGTCAGAATACAGATGCGGGTGTGTATGCACAGTATCGGGGTTTTCCTGTAATTTATTACGGGACCAGTTTTCTGGAGTTGCCAGTTTGCATTCCGTTCCGGCCGGTTTTCCTTTGTTCTTTCCCGGTCGGACTTTTCCGATTGTGGAGCGGTTTCTTGTAAATGTATTGATTATGATGGCATCTTTTCTTTTGCACCATCATTTTGATTCTCTTTACATCAACCTTTTGCTTTAATGGTGATTAGGGTTGATTTGGAGTTGATGTGAGTTTTGTTATGATGATGTTTGGTTGTGGTCACCCATCCTCTTCTCCTACACTCACCTCCCTTCTTGTTATGTTTGATAGATTCTTTCCTCCACCATTCTTACATGATAAGGTTTCATTTGAGAAAAGAGAAGAAGAGGTTTTCATTCTTGAGAGTTTCATTTCTTGATCTCATTTCATGCTAGAAAAATGCAAGCACCATTTTTCTTATCTTGATTCCTCCATCATCTTCAAAGGCAACAAACCCCAAATGAGACGTAGGCTCTACACTACACATTCTACAGCAAATCTTGGACGCGTCGGCTAGCCTACTTCGCGCCCGAGTTTCCTCGGTATTGAGGTGGGAGCCCGTAAAAGATACAGGCGATGTGGTGCCCTTCCGGCGAGAAGGCGACGACCGGAGTTTCCGCAGGAGATCGGGACGACGAGGAGAAGACCGGAGGACTCGGATCATTCGGTATATCCCTTCCTCTTCTTGTAGTTTGCTTAGACTAGTTAATGGTTCGATCCGGGTGTTTAGTGCGCGGTGGTGCCGGTTTGCTATGTTCGCAAAATTAAAGTTTATCACCGCTTCCGTATTTGGCCGTCGGATTGACGGCCGGGGCGCCGCCGTGCACTTACAGATATGAGGTCCATAACAGTTCGAGAAACTACTGATAACACTTACTAGTAAATCTCAGCAACCCTGGCCAGGGATTTCTAGTTATAGCCAATCGAACACAGCGGAACATCAACTCCCTATACCTGGAGAGACGAAACCCCTCCTATCGCTCATTGCCTCCATGTGATTCGGGACTGTACCCAAATGCCACCGTTTTGCAAGCCCTCTTGGACGTGGTATGATAGAAATCAAAGCACAGTAGGAGTCACACAAGACTCTATGACGATCTCGGGTCTACAGACTAACTTGTACTAATGTCACCAGAGAACTGCCATCTGACGTGAAGTATAATACCATCTGGGAGTTCTCCGCGAGTCCGTACAGTGTACCCAGTCTTCACTGAGCACCGGTATAGCTTCTCTGATGTCAAACACCAATGGATATGGGATCATCCATCGCCTATCATATGGGTCAAGAAGCGCATACGCTAGTCTACTCTGGAGTATCGATGCCCTGTCTCAGTACTCCCACGACTAGAAATATTTGAAGGATGTACTTGGCGACTACATTGTCCCCGCTAGTATGATCTGCATCATAGTCCCGGTAGTCAAGTACTCATCCTAAGGGCTTTATCAACATGTAACATAGAGACAATCAGAGTACATGTTAAGATAAAGAGTAACCAGATAGCATACTATCATGGCGAGCAAGAAAGTACTCCCTATATATGTCCAAGCATCCATTATAATATACATTGTATGTACAGTAATGGCCTCTAAAAGCATACATATCACTAACAGTTACAATCAAGGTGTCCCACTTGAGGCTTTCTTGGCCGAATCTGCCGCTACCGAAGAGGGAATGTGGGGCGCACTGCATCATTTCATGCGCTTGAACACAGGGTCCAACTTCTTTATCAGCGAACCGAGCTGCGTCCCAAAGGCCCTTAATGTGTACGTGGCGTGGTATCAGCATTCAATTGGCGCAATCTTCAGGGAGGAGAAACGATTGTTGCTCGATCGCAAGGGTGCAGTGCCGGCTGGTGATCGAAATGTTCCTCTTAAGCGACGGAACATTGTTCATCCTCCCCTGAGAGAGGTAAATGTAGTTGATCCTCCACCCGTGCTAAGCCCTACGTGCGGGTTGCCCCTATCCAGCGTGCCGGAAAAGGAGGTGGCTGCCGTGTCCCCTGAGTCGGACATAGGAAAAGAAATTGGGACTCGTCGTCCAAAGGCGTCTACCAAACGCAAACTCGTGTCATTGGCCACCGGCGCCCGTCCTCAGAAGACAAAGAAGCAAGTACTTTTTTTGGACACCATATTAGGCTCGACGCCCCCTGCTCCGTCTAGCGAAGGCTTGAGCGAATATAGGACCAACGAGGGTTTATTCGGGATGCTTGATGATACTGATTTGAAGGTTGCCATTGAAGCTTCCAAACAGTCGGCCACCCTCGAAAAAGAATTGGCCGCCCTTGCGCAGTCAGGTATACTTTACCCTTATTTCTCCGCTATTTATTTCACTCTTCTTTTATTATGATTTGACTGACGCTTGCTGTTTCAACGGGTGCCTCTACAGAAGAAGCCATTGCTGCTTCGCTTAAAACCTTTGAAGAGGAGGAAAGGCTTCGCGCCTCATTGCCAATAGAGGCTTCACTTGAATGACCGATGATGGATACCGTAACAGTTCCAGAGGTAAAACCCGGCTCTGATGATAATGTTCCCTTGGCGGAGGTCCTGAAGAAGTCTTCCCTCTCTGTCAAAACCGAGAAGCAGCTTAGAAAGCGGGCTGCGAGGGGACAGAAACGAGCTTCTACAGTCACTGGCTCTGAGCCAAAGCGGGGGAAGAAGACCGCTACTAATCTGCCGGAAGACAGTTTTCTTTTTCCGGGTTCATCTGCCGAGGAAGCCGCATAATTGGCTGAGGTTATGAGACGCTCACAAGACGAATCCGAGAATGTAAGGATCCCGAAGAAGCCTTACCCTGCCGTCATCTTTTATGAAGACCCTCCACGGATACGGTGACTATTCATAGGCCCTTTGGAAGAATGGGACGAAAGGGCTCTTAAGCAGGCCGTCTCAGCCGACGTCGAGGACGCACTTTGATTGTGGACCGGTGGCCACGAGTCTACTCTCGAACCTCGGCGAGCATACCTCCTCAGAAAGGAGCGTCGGCTTGAATAAGCCATACTAGAAGCTCCCTTGTGCATCGGTATGTTCATGTATCTCGTTGTAATATTTTGTATTGCTTGTATACATATATATATATATATCCTTATCCTCGTACAAACTTTGCAGGGACTTCGGCGATGGAAGAGGAGCTGAGTCCTAGTCGCGCCCTGACTATGGACTTCGCAGACATCCCCGATGAGGCACTAATCAGCATGGAGGGGGTTGACACAATTGTTGCCCCTGCGATGGAGCTTCCCTTGGTAATTCCTGCTCCCCAGGTGATTGTTTCTTCGGAAGAGGCATCTTCATTGGCCGCGGGTTCAACGGGTCTTTCTGTGGATGGCCCGGAGACTACGGGACAGGTAGTCAAGGCCACTGTCCTTCCGTTGGAGCCTGTAGCGATGGTTACTGCTTCTCCACCGGAAGTTATTATACCGGCCCGCATCCCTGATGATGTGCTCGGGAGCACGGAGGATGGTGAGGCAGTCGTTGCATCCAGTGATACCCTTGTTGTGGTCTCGACCGGTGACTTACCAGGTAAATTTCAGGTTGTTGCTTTCTATTTTATTCTGCAATCCCTTTTCCACCTTTTCTGACAGTGCTTTTTTTTTTTAATGCAGCTGCGATGGGCATTGAGGTTGTGCCACCCGAGGAAGCGCTACCGGTTACCGCTTTGACGGTGACCGCCCCTCCATCTTCTCTTATATCTTCTCAAATGCTGGAAGGTATGGGTTTGTGATAAATTTAAATCTGGGACAGCATCTTTCGTGTACTGACCATGTATCATCGTGATCTCGCAGGAGTTCTTCTTAATCATTTGTATCAGGCGCTGAACCCGCACTTCTCTTTCTCATCGGAGATTAGTCCGCCCGCTGGTGCCGGTGAGTATCTTTTCTAACCGACGTCCTTTCTTTTCTTTAATGGGAAGTCACGTTATTGCTAATTCTTCTTTGCATTGCTCGTAGCCTTACAAATTGAAGGAGGGGTCAAGGGTATCACCGCGCCACCGGAACTCCCAGCTTTCTCCCCTGTTGCAGCCGGTATAATAGACTCTTATGTTTGTATATATTTTATTTCTTAAGCCGACATCTGATTGTGATTTGTTTTGTATCGGTCATATCGATTCCAACCCCGTTCGAGTCTCGAGTCACAATGCCAGTGGGCCCCTTTTCTCGACGTTCATCCTCGAAAGGCGCCACGAATAGTCTGTACATGTTGAGCGACTACATCGAGGAGTTTGACGTGGAGACTCCCATATTCGCAGTGGATTTTGCCGCGGAGGTTAATCCCATGCTGGCTACGCTTGTGAACTTTCATAGTGAGGGCGTCGTTGAATCTTGGGTTAACCACTGCAGGAAGATTGAGGCCTGCCTACATGAGCTTGAGCTTATGTATCCTGCCCCTGAGATTAAGGCTTTGAACTTCCAGCGGGCCGCATGGGTCGAGCAGAGTGTGTCCTTCCTCCGCCATTTCGAAAAAGAAGCGTCCTTGAGGCGGAAGGAATATGAGGAGGCTTCGGGTGAATCTGCCCGGCTGCGCGCCTAAGTTAAAGCGAACGCTACGCAACTGAGAGTTGTTTTTGACACCTTGCAGCAATGTATCTCGGACGGGTTTGTATTGAGGCGGAAGCTCGACTCTATCGAGCGGGTTACGCAGAGTCGCGAAGCTACCCAACGGGAAATCGATGAGAAGATTTCATCATTCTTGCAGCAAAGGGCTCGAATTGAAGCGGAGCTGGCCGCGGCGGCTGATCACGAGATGGCACTGAAAGGAGTGCGAGAGCAGCTAGTGGACTTGTTGAAAACGCTTCCTTCTCAATAGCTGTTTTTGTATCAATTAAACACTTGTAATTTTTGAATAACATGTATCCATTTTTTTATTCTTTTATACGATGTATCTTGTATTCAATTGAGCTCATGAATAAATACACATTTTTCGTATCTCCCACTATAATTTTCTTCTCTTTGCTGTGTTGTTGGTATGTCACTCTGGCAAGTGTGGCCTGTAGATAATAAAGAACATTTCATCTTGAACTCTCCGAGAGGTAGTGATGGCTTAGGAACAGGTTCAGATCTGCTACCTAAGACTTTTCAACTTCATGAGCCGTGAGGGTCTCATAAAGACTTTTCTCCCTACGAGTCGAGAAGATCCCGCATGTGTATTTTCTCCTTAAGAATCGTGAGGATTCCTAAGCGTGTTTTCTCTTGAGAGTAGTAAGGATCTCACAAGAGAATTTTCCCTCCTACAAGTCGAGAGGACCCGCAAGCGGTTGTTTCCCTTCTTGTCGAGATTCGACTTTGGAGAGTGTGGCCCGTGAATAGTATGCAAGAGTCCATTTTGGACCAACTTGCAGGGCCCAAGTGCTTAGGAAATCGGTTCTTATCCCCATTGCCTAAGGCTTTTCCCTACGAGTCGAGATGAATCGGGAAGTGCTCGCAAAGATACTAATTTCCTCACGAGTCGAGACGAATCGAGCAGTTCTTGCAAGAATATCCTAACGTCACAGTTAACCTCTGCTCTTTACGACAGAAGTCCGTTAGGGTTGTGGTACTAGGGTTTTGTACGTCGTACCGTCGCGTTGGCTGATGTATTCCTCGATAGGCAATCTTGTAGTTCGAGTAGCCTTGCAGCTGTCGTGTCTTTGATCCCTTCGGGGGCTGGACAAGACGTCTTTAAGCAATCCTCCAAGGCAGTTTGACCGTCGGAAGAGCAAGCGTTAAGAATTTTTCCATGCCGCTTTTTACTTGAGGTTAGGCCCATTTTTGGAGAGCCCCGATGAGTCATAACCACTCCGCGCTGGGGTGGGATGATCTCCGATAGTCTTTCAGGTTTTATATGAGTTGCCGTCAAGACCCTGAAGCTAGGAATTTGGCTTTCGCTTCGTTTGCTGGCATTGTGTCTGCTGTATCGAGACGAATGTCGCGGTTGTCACTAGGTTGCTGGTGAACTGTCGAGGTTTGGAACTAGGGATTTTGTCGTGGCTCCGTTGTTTGATTGTCGCGTCTGAATCCTACCGGAGGAAGAACGCTGTAGTGATATCTCGTCTGCTGTATCGAGATGAACGTTGAGGTGGTGACCACTCCGCGCTAGCGTGGGATGATCTTCGATAGTCTTTCAGGTTTTATATGAGTTGCCGTCAAGACCCTGAAGCTAGGAATTTGGCCTTTGCTTCATTTACTTTGGCGTGTCCGAATCCTGTTGGAGGAAGGACGCTTTAGTGATGTAGGGTTACTAGGCACTAGAACAAGGTTCTACAAGGCATCAACCATGCCAAAATCAAATTTTTCATATGCCGAACAACCCTAACCAAGATCTTAGACTAGAGATTAGGCGAAACAAAGAGCAAGTAAACAACTTTACTTCTAAGAGTTAGGGATTACAACCTTTGTAGTCCGTTCCTTCACTTCTAAAGCTCCATGTAGAGGTCCCTTCGCTGCGGTCATCGAGTACCCGTACCTAAGTG
The DNA here is from genome assembly GCA_030015575.1 of Agapanthus africanus. NCBI lineage: Eukaryota > Viridiplantae > Streptophyta > Magnoliopsida > Asparagales > Amaryllidaceae > Agapanthus > Agapanthus africanus. Next base: position 504,603,117 of record JASDDO010000014.1, on the reverse strand, counting down.
AGGCTCCATGAAGAGAAAGATGCAAGCTTGCTTTCGATCTTCAATAACTAAGATGATCTACATTGAATAAACTCAAACCCAAGCACTTGCTTTCCTAATCAATTATTAGCAAAGCAAACACCCTAATCTAAGTGGCTAGAATAGATGAGGATGATGAAGTAGGAATTTAGCTCTCTTTTGTTTTCAATTTCTCACTTATTTTTATCACTTTACAAAAAGCTAGAAAGCTTTTTATCAAGAGGAAGAAAAAGAAGATGAAGCAAATCCATTTGTGATGAATAATGAAATCAAGTGTGAGGTTAGAAATGCAACCATGGGTTAAGAATAATGACTTAACCCTTGTAGAGATTTTACCATGGTAAAGGGTTTGGGTTGGGTTAAGGAAATATCTACACAAAATATCACAAGTCAAAGTCAAAGCTTCAAGAAGCTTCTTGAAAGCTTCATGTAAGTTTAACGCTAATCCAAACCCTAACCATATTTAAACTCCTCAAAACATATTGCATTTGTAACCATAACATGTTACAATATTATATATCACATATACAATATTTATTGTAACAAAATAAAATAATACAATTAACATATATCACATATATATTAATGTATTATCCAAGTGAGAAAAAGAATCTTTAAGTGAGCTAATATTTGTTAATGTAATATAATATATCAAATATATAATTATACATTAAATTATCGAATCAACACTTGATCCGATAATCCGGCTATTTCATAAATAACTGACTAATATAATCTGTATCAGTTCATCGAATCAGCACTTGATCCGATAACCCGGCTATATCACATATACCCGGCCAATATCACATATCGCGAGAATCTAATACGGTATCGCATACACGTATTATTCTTGGTCCTGCACATATCACATATGTGCTCCTACCCCGTTTTGCCTGAGCCAGGAAACCTCTGTGTAAGACTCTAAAGAATCGTCAATACGCCGGTAGTAGGTGATGATCATATCAAATACCTACAAGCTGTAAGCGGTCAGCTAAACATAACAGCCACCCATGTATTGAGCAATTAGAAGATCAATAAGCAAGCCTGTACATTCTCCCTTGAATCCAACCAGTAACACTCCCGTACAGTCCGGTCACTTCGTCTGATATGTCGCATATCTCGCCTAGGGGTGGTAAACGTCAGACCCCAGTAGCTTGATAAGTCGTGTCGATATGCGGTCCATAACAGTTCGAGAAACTACTGATAACACTTACAAGTAAATCTCTGCAATCCTGGCCGGGGATTTCCAGTTATAGCCAATCGAACACAGCGCAACATCAACTCCCTATTCCGGGAGAGACGAAACCCCTCCTATCGCTCATTGCCTCCATGTGATTCGGGACTGTACCCAAAATCCACCATTTTGCACGCCCTCTTGGACGTGGTATGATGGAAATCAAAGCACAGTAGGAATCACACAAGACTCTATGACGATCTCGGGTCTACAGACTAACCTGTACCAGTGTCACCAGAGAACTGCCATCTGACGTGAGGTATAATACCATCGGCGAGTCCGTCCAGTGTACCCAGTCTCCACTGAGCACCCTATACCTTCTCTGATGTCAAACACCAATGGATATAGGATCATCCATCGCCCATCATATAGGTCAAGAAGCGCATACGCTAGTCTACTCTGAAGTATCGATGCCCTATCTCGGTACTCCCACGACTAGGAACATTTGAATGATGTACTTGGCGACTACACTGTCCCCACTAGTATGATCTGCATCATAGTCCTGGTAGTCAAGTACTCATCCTAAGGGCTTTATCAACATGTGACATAGAGACAATCAGAGTACATGTTAAGATAAAGAGTCACCAAATAGCATACTATCATGCCGAGAAAGAAATTCCTCCCTATATATGTCCAAGCATCCACTACAATATACAACGTATGTACAGTAATGGCCTCTAGGGCATATATATAACTAACAGTCTCCCACTTGCACTAGGGCCATCTATTGTAGTATCTCATACCCAACAATAAGCTGTGGTTGAAATATCTCATACTCAACCATCCCATAAAAGTCTCTACTGGGAAATTGGCCTTTGTGAGTGGATACGCGCTGTTGTCCTCTGCGTCTACTCTCCTAACCTTGATCTCCTTGGAGATCAACCATATCCATGATCAGGTGATACTGCCTAAGAATATGTCTTGATCACAGATGGGACGGGGGTTCCAAGGCCTAAGCCACAACTCCATTGTTACACAATGGTAGGAACGAGATTCATCTAATGAACTCATATATATCCATACTGCCACATTGGTAGCATCCTTGGTAACGATGTATCTTACCTTTAATCGTCTAGTAAGTCACGGTATCTAGCTTGGAACTCTTCCAGCATATCGTCCCTCCACTGAGGGTAAAGACAATGCCTGCGACTGACATTCAGTCGTCCTTATCACCCTGGATCCTTTCTTGTGATTCTCCCCAGGATCGATTGATACCATCTCACTACAACTAGTGAGAATCCTAACATCCAATTAGATCTATCTCATAGATCCATAACCCAGGATTTAGGAGGTATCACCTTGATCCTATAGAGAATCTTTATGATAAGAGGAGATTGACCGAGCGTAGCATAGGAAACTTCTTCCCTATCAAGAGTATGCCATCCACGTACTATACGAGGATCACCACCATACTCCCTACTACTTTTTTGTATATACTTGGTTCATCTACCATTTTGATGAAGTCAAACTCTTTGACTAGAACATCAAAACAGATGTTCCAACTCCGTGATGCCTGATTTATCCTATAAAACATCTTGCTCACGTTTCCGCTGCTCCCACTGTCTACGAAGCCCTCTGGTTATGTACTTATAGACGCTCTCTTCCAAATCAATATTTAGAAAAGTAGTCATGACACCCAACCGCCAGATATCGTAGTCATGGTATGTAGCCGTGGCAAGTAGGATCTGGATGGACTTAAGCATAGCATTGAAAGTCTCAACTTTTTCATGTACACCAAGTAATCTTCTCAAGATATACTTGCTCCTGATAGGGATTTAACCCTTCAGATAATGCAACCAAAGTCCATACTTTGTTGGTGTATAAGGATTCCATCTCAGATCGCTAAGCATCCAGCCATTCTCACAGAGTCCCCACTCCTGATGGCCTGCTCGAAACTAGTTGGGTCATCATCTCATGATGCAATCCTCGCTCCCACTTTCTTAGAGAAAACGAAGTATCTCTTAGGCGGATGAGGAACCCTACCAGATCGGCGGAGAGGCTGTGGTTCGTTGGAAACTATTGAATCCTTCGGGTTTACCAAATCATCAGCTGCAGTTTGTATAGCCGGAACTCCTTCCAGTTTTACCTCATGACCACTAATTTCTTCACAAGAAATTCCCTTTTTTTTATTTACAAAAAGTGGTATACCGAGAAATAAAACATCTTTTGTTCCTCGGTGTGGTAGAAGATATTCCCTTACGAATGCTTAGGATATCCAACAAACTTCTACAGAACTGATCTTGCCTCGAGCTTGTCCGGATTTTGCTTTTGACATAGGCCGGACAACCCAAATCTTAACTTCCTTAAGAGATGGGCTCTTCCCATACAATATCACACGTGGAGTGGTAGGCATCTGATTTGGTTGGAACCCTATTCAATAGGTATGCAACTTCTCAAGTGCATAACCCCAAGAGAAAATAGGCTACTCAGTAGTACTCATCATAGAGCACACCATATCACATAGGGTGTGATTGCTCCGTCCCGATACACTGACGTGCTGTGGTGTATTCGGAGGAGTAATGATGAGAGAGAATCTCATTCTCCTTTAGAATAGTCTAAGAATTCCGTGCTCAAGTATTCTACTCCTTGATCACATCAAAGGACATAATACTTATACCCAGTTTTTGGTTCTCTACTTCTAACTTATATTCGGTGATTATCTCAAAAGTTTCGGAATTGTGTTTCAACAGGAACATATGTCTGAATCTTGAGAGATCATCAGTGAATGTAATGAAGTACAAAGAACCGGTCCTGGCATATGTAGACAGGGGACTTTCATACATCAGCATGTATCAATCCCAAGAGTTCACTAACTCTTTCTCTGTTTCTAATAAACAGAGCTGTGGTCATCTTATCTTTGTGACATGACTGGCAAGTTTTACAAGATGTAAATCCAAACTAATTTAAATATGCATATTTATGTAACTTCAGCTAGTCGGGTCGCATTGATATGATCTAGTCTACAAAGCCTCAAGAAGGATTCGTTCATATCTGAACTCTTCCTTTTGTGTGTGTTCTGTATGTTAAGAACTGTGGTTTGATTTAGAATGTCTATGCTTTTAGATAACGTGCCTGAACCGATCAACTCTTGATATAGGAAATGTTCAAAACATTATCCAACAATACAAAATTATATCCTTCTTTACAAATAAAGAGACTGATATGATGTTGTATATCAGGTTCGGTATCTAATAACATTCGTTCAGAATCAATGTATTCTGATAATACAGGGTGATAACTGCCAACAGACTTGGCTGCAACACTTGCATCATTTCCAACTCTTGAAACTTATCACCCGTTCTCAGTTCTCTACTTTTCTGTAGCCGATGTAACAGATTACATTTGCGGGATCCTGATCCGGTATCTCATACCCAGGACGTAAAAAATACTGAGAAACAGTTCTCGGTAATGAACACACCGGAAGATGATGCATCAGCATGCACTTTCTTCGTTTGGGCGGCACGGGAATTCTGGTAATCCCTTATTTCCTGCTCTGTCTTATAACAATTATAAGTTGGAGCGGGACCAACGTTCCCTAGCGCAGTATAACAAGCGGGTTCGGTCAATACATCCGTACTATTATTTTGATTTAAGGCATGACATGGTCGCTACCTGGAGAGAGATAGAAGAAAACACTCAGCGTATGCTCTTGCAAGATTAGATTGGTTATTTATATATCTAATCAGGATGTCTCCCACTGTTTTAGTCAAATCTTCCTTCAAACCTTAAAAGAAAAGACTAGCCAGGATTAATTACACCCTACAAGTTCGCCAATCTTCCAGTCAGGCCAGTGCCGGTACTTTGAGGGAGGTTCCCCGTGCTTTCGCACGGACCTAATTAAAATAAACCTCGTTTTCCAAGAGGCATAACCCCGTTGACACCTTTCTAGACACCTACTTGATCGTCTAATTGTAATGTGTAAAACTCTACCAATAGTAACTCTTACTCGCAGTAGGTATCGGGATCCAACTATCTCATAGAAGGTATGCAATCTTATTGCAAATTTCAACACTTGAAATTCCCGATAATATTTTACCCCTAGCAACTTATGACCTTGGCTAAGGTCAACAGATCATAAGCGCTAGCCAAGTTCAACCCGTCATTTCCCGATTGAATTAAACCCACCCGCTCGACCCTTGGCAAAGGTCAACAAAGTCGCACGACTACCCCAACTCAATCTCATCGTATGCTTATACAGATAAGCACTAATTAGCTACCGCACACTACGCCTTGGCTAAGGTCAACAAACGTAGCACGAATACTAAGTAGAACTTTTCTGAAATGACGGAGGGCTACGACAGGTTTTTAACAAAACCCTTTGCGTAATGAACTTGATATCGTTGTAGAGTCGAGTGATTTTAAATGGAATGTTTTTTGAGGCCTTTTCTAGTTTTGCTAAAGAGGTCACTCCCGGTGAAGGGATCTCGGTTCTTTCCTCATCGAATAAGGTGCAGGATATTTCACAAATATCACTATGCAAAGCAAAAACTATAAAAACCATCAAAAGACAAACCAAGTTTGTAGCATCTGCTAGTTTCGCTAAAGTGGTCAATTCCGGTGAAAGGATCTCGGCTCTTTCCTTATCGAATAAGGTGCTGAATATTCTACAAGGAATACCGCTATGCAAAGCAAGAACTAGAGCTACCAGTTTTTGAGATAAGTTTCTACAACATCTTTAGCTTTCTTTTAGTTTCATTAATCTCATTAATGAAGTCCCATTTTATTATGCTTCACAAGCATCACATTTGAAACGAAATCAGCAATATAACATATATCTCATATATATAATATAAACATTCGTCTCAGACAATAATATGATCTCATCACAGAACATTGTAGCAGAAGATAACATTTGAAATATTGGATATACTAGGATTTCCGTATTTTATGCGAACCTGTATAAAACGCGGATTCCACGATCGCTATGAATAGCCAAACCCACATACCTAGACCCCTACAAGAGCGGCAAGCAACTCTGCCAATTCTAGGGTTAGGAGACCCGGTCTCGACTCCTCGAGATGGTCTCCCACTGGACCCTAGAACCCGGTTACTTGTGCTCCCCTCCTTGGGTCTACCTAATGCGGAAAAGTAAATAATATACAATGGTGACATCATCCTCAATCCGGAAGTGCCCCAATAAAAGAATATTACATACAATGAATTTTACATGAATGAAAATAAAAACCTTCATCTCACATAAAACCCCCGGCTATTCAAAACACGACGATACAATATAACATATCACAGCAACACATAATATCTCATGTCATCAACGTAAGTAAATATGCGTATCCCAATTGTCGTTGATGTATAGCAACGAAACCGGCGATACACCATATATTACACTTACGGTCGCTGAAAAGAAACTGTAAAACTACAACAGTTGGAATCCGCAACCTCCTTAGACATCGCATTCCTAACCAAATGAATTCCTTAGACATCGCATGCCTAACAATTATAAACCCCGCATTTTAGTCTCAATATCGAAAACTCTTTTCAATATCAAGTCGGGCAATTCAACAAGATCCCAGACATCCTGATCGAATGCTCATCGGAAATTTTAGTAGACGGTCGTACCCCTGATGCTGTTGACGAAGTGCACTAAGGCGGAACACCGCTGCCGCGAGCACCCGAACGGATGCTTTTGGCGACGGGGTTCTCCTACAGTCACTTGGTCGGGGCTATAGGGCATGGCTGTCTATCAAGTTTACCCGGCGAGTATCCGCGTAAGCTACGTGATTGCGACGGATTTTTTATCGCATCAAAATCCCGTGGCAACCGATCATCTGAGACTAAACAGCTAGATTTATAACATTCAAATTAGTTATCTCATAACTACTTGTGGATTCCAAATATTGTATTACATTACAGATAAATAGACAATGTTAAACTTTCCAATCGAATAAACAAACACCCAAAATTTTCCTTTTTGCTCAACACTTGAAATTAGTTTAAAAGCATCCATCACATGTCACAGTACCAATGGTCCAGCCCTAGAAGGGTCAAACCAACGCCTCACATGTGGCAACGCCGTACTGCCCAAACCCTAAGGTTTAGAGGCGGTTCAGACGGTCACATAATCGAGTTAAGGTTTGTGTTCTTCTATAGGGTCCACCGCGTTACTTGCACGACTGTGAATGTTCTTTAACTAAGGAAAAATCCAACACTTGGAAATTTTCCGGCAGGGGAAAAAGTGAGTTATTGATATCCGTTCGAACTTTTTAACACGTTCTAAATTACCCGGACAAACTTAACCGAAGTTAAACTTTCTGATCGAATCAACGAATACAAAAGATCTCTAGAAAACTCAACACTTGAGTAAAATTAAAAATTCCCAGAAGCATGCAAAAGTACCTAAGAATCATACAGTGAAGTATTCTCCCGTGACACCCTAAGTTGGCCGCGGAACCGCCGCCAAACGCATGATTTGGCCGCGGTTCCGCGGTCTCTTGAAGGGTTCATGGGACCGTACTTCACAGTATTTGTTTTAATTTTCTGAGTATTTTTAATACAGAAAAAATCAACATTTTAAAAAATTTCCAGAGAGGGGTGTATATCGACATTTCGGGGTTCGATCGAACTTTAAACTTCGTCTAGACAACGCCTAAAGCTCTAGCTTGGCTCTGATACCACTGTAGGGTTACTAGGCACTAGAACAAGGTTCTACAAGGCATCAACCATGCCAAAATCAAAATTTTCATGTGCCGAAAAACCCTAACCAAGATCTTAGACTAGAGATTAGGCGAAACAAAGAGCAAGTAAACAACTTTACTTCTAAGAGTTAGGGATTACAACCTTTGTAGTCCGTTCCTTCACTTCTAAAGCTCCGTGTTGAGGTCCCTTCGCTGCGATCATCGAGTACCCGGACCCAAGAGAGGCTCCATGAAGAGAAAGATGCAAGCTTGCTTCTGATCTTCAATAACTAAGATGATCTACCTTGAAGAAACTCAAACCCAAGCTCTTGCATTGCTAATCAATTATTAGCAAAGCAAACACCCTAATCTAAGTGGCTAGAATATATGAGGATGATGAAGTAGGAATTTAGCTCTCTTTTGTTTTCAATTTCTCACTTATTTTCATCATTTTACAAAAAGCTAGAAAGCTTTTTATCAAGAGGAAGAAGAAGAAGAAGATGAAGCAAATCCATTTGTGATGAATAATGAAATCAAGTGTGAAGTTAGAAATGCAACCATGGTTTAAGAATAATGACTTAACCCTTGTAGAGATTTTACCATGGTAAAGGGTTTGGGTTGGGTTAAGGAAATATCTACACAAAATATCATAAGTCAAAGTCAAAGCTTTAAGAAGCTTCTTGAAAGCTTCAAGAAGCTTCTTGAAAGCTTCAAGAAGCTTCTTGAAAGCTTCATGTAAGTTTAACCCTAATCCAAACCCTAACCATATTTAAACTCCACAAAACATGTTGCATTTGTAACCATAACATGTTACAATATTATATATCACATATACAATATTTACTGTAACAAAATAAAATAATACAATTAACATATATCACATATATATTAATGTATTATCCAAGTAAGAAAAAGAATCTTTAAGTGAGCTAATATTAGTTAATGTAAAATAATATATCAAATATATAATTATACATTAAATTATCGAATCAACACTTGATCCGATAATCCGGCTATTTCATAAATAACCGACTAATATAATCTATATCAGTTCATCGAATAAGCACTTGATCCGATGACCCGGCTATATCACATATACCCGGCCGATATCACATATCGCGAGAATCTAATACGGTATCGCATACACATATTATTCTCGGTCCCGCCCATATCACATATGTGCTCCTACTCCATTTTGCCTGAGCCAGGAAACCTCTGTGTAGGACTCTAAAGAATCGTCAATACGCCTGCAGTAGGTGATGATCATATCAAACACCAACAAGCTGCAAGCGGTCAGCTAAACGTAACAGCCACCCAGGTATTGAGAAATCAGAAGATCAACATGCAAGCCTGTACATTCTCCCATGAATCCAACCAGTAACACTCCCGTACTGTCCGATCTTTTCGTCTGATATGTCGCATATCTCGCCTAGGGGTGTTAAACGTCAGACCCCAGTAGCTTGATAAGTCGTGTCGATATGAGGTCCATAACAGTTTGAGAAACTACTGATAACACTTACCAGTAAATCTCAGCAACCCTGGCAAGGGATTTCCAGTTATAGCCAATCGAACACAGCGCAACATCAACTCCCTATACGGGGAGAGACGAAACCCCTCCTATCGCTCGTTGCCTCCATGTGATTCGGGACTGTACCCAAAAGCCACTTTTTTGCACGCCCTCTTGGACGTGGTATGATGGAAATCAAAGAACGGTGGGAATTACACAAGACGCTTTGACGATCTCGGGTCTACAGACTAACCTATACCAGTGTCACCAGAGAACTGCCATCTAACGTGAGGTATAATACCATCTGGGAGTTCTCGGCGAGTCCGTCCAGTGTACAAAGTCTCCACTGAGCACCCGTAAACCTACTCTGATGTCAAACTCCAATGGATATGGGATCATCTATCGCCCATCATACGGCTCAAGAAGCGCATAAGCTAATCTACTCTGGTGTATCGATGCCCTATCTCGGTACTCCCACGACTAGGAACATTTGAAGGATGTACTTAGCGACTACACTGTCCCTTCTAGTATGATCTTCATCATAGTCCTGGTAGTCCAGTACTCATCCTAAGGGCTTTATCAACATGTAACATAGAGACAATCAGAGTACATGTTAAGATAAAGAGCAACCAGATAGCATACTATCATGTCGAGCAAGAAAGTCCTCCCTATATATGTCCAAGCATCCACTACAATATACAACGTATGTACAGTAATGGCCTCTAGGGCATACATATAACTAACAAGTGACATATCGTATGTTGTATCGAGGCGAACGTCGAGGTGGTGACCACTCCGCGCTGGTGTGAGGTGATCTCCGATGGTCTTTCAGGTTTTATATGAGTTGCTGTCAAGACCCTGAAGCTTGGAATTTGGCCTTCGCTTCGTTTGCTTTGGCGTGTCTGAATTCTGTTGGAGGAAGGACGATGTAATGACATCTCGTCCGCAGTATCTAGACGAACGTCGAGGTGGAGCTTGGATTTTGCCATCACTCCGCTTTGTTTCGACTGTGAGGTCTTTCATTGACGTTGCATCTGCATCCTACTGGACTGCGAAGGAACGCCGTTGTTGAAATTGCGTCTGGTGTAACGAGACGAATGCTGAGGTGGAGTTGCGATTTTGCCATCACTCCGCTTTGTTTCGACCATGAGGTTTTTCATCGACGTTGTATCTGCATCCAGCTGGACTGTGAAGGAACGCCATTGTTGACATTGCGTCTGGTGTAACGAGATGAATGCTGAGGTGGAGCTGGGATTTTGCCGTCACTCCGCTTTGTTTCAACCGTGAGGTCTTTCGCTGACGTTGCATCTGCATCCTTGCTGGACTGCGAAGGAACGCCGTTGTTGACATTGCGTCTGGTGTAACGAGACGAATGCTGAAGTGGAGTTGGGATTTTGTCATCACTCCACTTTGTTTCGATCATGAGGTCTTTTGTTGACGTTGCACCTGCCTCCTGCTGGACTGATAAGGAACGTCGTTGTTGACATTGCGTCTGGTGTAACGAGATGAATACTGAGGTGGAGTTGGGATTTTGACATCACTCCGCTTTGTTTCGACCGTGAGGTTTTTCATCGACGTTGTATCTGCATCCTGCTGGACTGCGAAGGAAAGTCGTTGTTGACATTGCGTCTGGTGTAACGAGACGAATGCTGAGGTGGAGCTGAGATTTTGCCGTCATTCCGCTTTGTTTCAATCGTGAGGTCTTTCGCTGACGTTGCATCTGCATCCTGCTGGATTGCGAAGGAACGCCGTTGTTGACATTGCATCTGGTGTAACGAGATGAATGTTGAGGTGGAGTTAGGATTTTTCCATCACTCCGCTTTGTTTCGATCGTGAGGTCTTTTGTTGACGTTGCATCTGCCTCCTGCTGGACTGCGAAGGAACGCCGTTGTTGACATTGTGTCTGGTGTAACGAGACGAATGCTGCGGTGGAGCTAGGATTTTGACGTCACTCCGCTTTGTTTCGACCATAGGGTCTTTTGTTGACGTTGCATCTTCCTGCAGAGACACTGATTTCTCTGCGGGTCGGCGTGAATCGAGATGCTCTCGTCAAGGACACTGATTTCCCTGAATCGAGGTTTTTTGCCAAGGACGCTGATTTCCTCGGAGTTGAAACGAATCGAGGGATTCCTACAAAGTCACTGATTTCTCTGCGGGTTGACGCGAATCGAGATGCTCTCGTCAAGGATGCTGATTTCCCTGAATCGAGGAGGTTGCCAAGGACACTGATTTCCCTGGGGTTGAGACGAATCAAGGCATTCCTGCAAAGACACTGATTTATCTGCGGGTCGATGCGAATCGAGATGCTCTCGTCAAGGACGCAGATTTCCTTGAATCGAGGAGGTTGCCAAGGACACTGATTTCCATGGGGTTGGTTGACTTGTTTTCGAGACAGAGTCATTAGATAACGTATTTCCGAGATGGGGTCATTTGATGACGTGTTTCCGTGGCGGGGTCATTTGCTGACGTGTTTCCACGACGGGCTCATTTGCTGACGTGTATCCGAGATGGGGTCATTTGCTAACGTGTATCCAAGACGGGGTCATTTGATGATGCTGGGTTGTCTATGAACCGTAGAGTCTTAGAACTGGGGACTTTTCCGTGGTTCCGATTGATGGTGTAACATCTGTGTCCTGCTGGAATGAGGAGGCACACCGTTGTTGGTTTCCTGGGGGAACGAGTAAGGACGTCCTAGTCTCTCCTCGAGGGATGGGCGTGGACGCATATTGTTTTGGCGAACAACCGGCTTTAAGTTGCTCGGCTGTTGTTGAGTATTGGCGACGAAAGTCGCTTTTCCTTTCCCCTTTTCATTCCGAGGATCCGTCTTTGAAGGAGATGGTCTATGGCCCATCTGGTCCATTTGGGCCAACTTGTCAATCAAGGCCTGGAACGTAGTCGGCTTGAAGAACATCATGAATTGGGAGATAGTCGACTGAGGGTCAAGGGTCCACATGAACATGCTCACGGAAGGAGCTTCTTCTATGCGTTGTTCGCATCTCGACCATAGGTTCCACCACCGGATTGCATATTGCACCCACGCCTTTCCCGACTTCACTCTGGCGTTGATCAATGTCGTGATCGGGGTGCGTTCGCTGGCGCTTGCGAACCGTTGAGTGAATAGCAACTCCATTTCTGTAAACGTTTTGACGGAGTCGTCGGGAAGCTCCGAGTACCATTCAAAAGCTGTGTTTGCTAAACTATCGACGAACTGGCGAAGTAGAAGTTTATCATCACCTCCAGTATTGCCGCAAAGAGCCCTGAACTGAGCGACATGTTGATGGGGATTGCCCGTCCCTTTGTATACATGAAATTTGGGGATCGTATATCCCGGCGGGTAACTTATTTGGTCATACCAGCACGGATATGGTCGCCCAGTTTTAACAACTTGGCCAGCCACTTCATTCGCCTGGTGAGCTCGTATTTGCTGAGCAATGTAATCATCAAGGGTGGCTTTTGAGATGGTCTTCTCCTTGGCTGCTGAACAAGCCGGAAGAGGCTTTGATGTCTCCGCTCGGTCGTCTACGAGGATAATCGGAGGATCTTCAGCTGGAGGTTCTGGTTGTAATATCATCCCGACCATGTCTTGGATGAGAAGCGCCATTCGTTTTATATTAGCCGCTTGTTATGCCGCTTCTCTGTCCCTCTTTTCGAGGACTCTGCGGAGGAAGTCAGCATCGGTTTCTTGTTCATGACGCTGCTCCGATGATGCCTTAGGGCTTTCTTTTGGCCCGGTGAGTGCGGCCATTTGCGTTAGCATTTCCTGAAGCTTCTGTTGCTGCTCCTGGGCTTTTGTCATGGATCGGGTGAGCGGTCGGTGACCCGTAGAAGCGCGGCTTTCCTCTTTTCCGGAAGCCATATAAACAGTATGCACCATTATGCCCCCAGACTTGGGGCGTTTGGGCTCAGCGTCTTTGTGGTCTGCCGTACTCACAGGGGCTTTCTCTGGCCTCCTTCTCTTTTAAGTAGTTGACGTTGAGGGGACCGTTGCTGCGGGCAGCCAGGTAGTTATCGTCCTTTGTGGCTTGACAGAACGGTTCTCTTCCTGCTGAACCTTCACCCTTTTCTGTCGGCGAGAGTAATCTTGATCAATTACTGAGCCCTGAACCTGTTGCCAGACTTGGTAAATTTTGGAGGACAGCCGCCGAGGGGACTACTCCGGCTTCGTTTCTGTAACATTCACCACGGGTGGAGGAGATCTTTTCAGTACGGCGGTGGGTGAATTCCTGCGCACCCTATTAAGCAGCTCGAAGCTGTTCCCAGTTGGAACAACAACATTGACTTCCACCGTTGGTGCTGGTAGAGTAAATCCAGACGGAAAGCTGCCCTCGGCCTTCCGTACTCGGCGGCAGTGACGACGGCGAGCATGTCGCGCAGATGGTGTTGGTTCGGCTATGGGGATGGCTTTGTCATGCCTCTTGTTTTGAGGAGACGCTGTTATTGGCGCTAGCCGGTCGAAGTCTGACGTCCGTTGAGAGGGGATAGTCAGTCTTACGAAGGCCGACTTTCGAGCAGGGGAAGCAGCCTTCGTGACTTCGCATGGAATAGGAGCTGAAACGGACAGTCTTGTGAAGACCGACCCTTTAGCAGGGGAAGCTGCCTTGACGACTTTAGGAGCAAGAATGGCTATCCGCTTCGGGATGGACGCTTTAGGTATCGCGGGCTTCTTCATGGGCCCGCTTGAGTTTTGGCCCAGTTTGCTGAAAACTGAGGTATTGGACTTGGGCGACCCGTTGAGAGGGGCCGAGGCAGTTGTAAGCCGATCAAAAACCGACTTCTTTGGAGCTTCTTGCGATGACATTAGGGCATTGAAGCTCATTGGTGGGAGCATAGTCCCGAAGAATAGCCCAGTGGTGGCCTGAGTCTCCTGTTCCACCGGCATAGCGAAGATGGAGGCCGCTTGGGGCTGTAAGTCACTCCTCTGGACGGGAAGGAGCGAGAGTTGCAGTTGCAATTAGTGCAGTTTGAAACCATTGATCTTCTTTTTTCTGTACGGAGCAAGACACCAAATCTTAGTACCTCGAATCCACAGGCAACCATAGCAAACCGCGATTCGTTCGCGAACACGACACACAAAGTGTGGAGTGGAAAGAGGAAAAGGTCCCATCGGGCGTGCCAGAATATGTTTACCGCCGAAAATCGGCAAGACAAATGTCTTTCCTGAATTTGGGGGAAGATGCTAATTGGTTCTATCCGTCCACCTCTCCGAAGATGCCAAGTTGATTTATGGCACCATGTATCGAAGGTTTAAACGGATGCGGCCGATGTAGCATACTTCGTCAGATTCCCCCTCGTTGATGAGGGTTTTTTTTATTGTGGGGACACTCTTCCCTGCAGGCGCAAGCCCCTGCCGTTAATTATGCTACCGCATCGTGGTAACAACTTTCTCCTTCTCCAGATGGTCACTTCGTGTCGTGGGTGTTTGTGTTGTTTGTGGTTGCCCGTGGATTGTATACGGAGACTAATTTATGTTGTCGCCCGTAGGGCCTGGATTAGTCCAAATCCGTATTTTCTTAGATTTAGGTTTTGGTTTGGGTTGAAGGATACATTAGTCTCATTTGAGACTAAAGTCAACTAAAACGTTTGTTAAGGATCCGTTAGTCTAATTTTTAGACTAAGATCAACTTAACGGGATCGTTTAGATCCAACAACAGAGCATTTGGACTCTATTATTTAGTTTAGAGACATTGTGGTCGATTACCAGTTTAAGGACATGGTGGTCCAAGGTTAAGGACATCATAGTTCGTGGGTTTAAAGGGACCCCACGGTCCGAGGTTAAGGACATCATAGTCCATGGGCTTAAGGACCCCACAGTCCTGGTTAAGGACATCATAGTCCGTGAGTTTAAGGACCCCACAGTCCGTAGTTTAAAGACGTCATAGTCTATAAAGTTTAAGGACATCATAGTCCATGAGTTTAAGGACCCCACAGTCCGTAGAAATGTGTGGTTGTCGGGACCCGTCACCTCTCTGAAGACATTGAAGGATTACAACGACAAATATCAGAGGAGTAAAGAGATGTATCCTTGAACCAGTGTGAGTTGGTTGAAAGATCTGTAGTCCAGTTTAGGACTGAGATATGTTAAATATTCATGAGCGGTTGGGCTCAGTTCAATATAAGTTGAGGACTTATGGCCAATATTGGGCTAAATCCAATAAGATTAAAATGTTTAACATTTTATTGTTCTGGGCTGTTGATCCTTTATTTGGGCTTGGCCCTTTTAATAATGCTGAGCATTAGATCCTGACATTTTTTTGTCTTGTATTGAATGCATAGCATTCATCAGAACAATGTGTGTTCCGACAGCGCGCCACGTGGCGTGCCAGGTGCTTTGCGCCAATTAAGGAGCGCATTGCGCTTCTGCCAAGTAGCGTACACGAAAAGGACACGTGTCGCGCTTCGCGCTAAGAGCCAGATGATGGGCGCATTGCGCCAGTTTATGAGCGCATTGCGCTTTCAATTTATGAGCGCGTTGCACTAGTTTAGTGGCGCAAAAGTGACTGACACGTGGCGCGCTTGGCGCTGAGCGCCAGCCCATGAGCACAGTGCGCTGTTTCAGAAGCGCAAAACGCAAGTTGCATACATGGTTGACACGTGGCGCATTTTGGTGCTGAGCGCCGGTCCAAGGACCGCAGAAGCGCAGTTCAAGAGTGCAAGGTACTTTTCAATAGCGCAAAGCGCATTTTCTCGAATTTATGATCTATGAACAAATTTATATTCTTTTTAAAGGAGGCTTTGCCTCAAGTTTCAAGAACAACAGTTCTTATTTTTGAAAGGGCTTTGTCTTTGTAGATCAATGATCTGTGTGAAGAATATGTTCTTCTTTATTATGTGATGAGATCTTTTGATCTCTTTTATGAAAGACCTTGGTCCTTATAGATCTATGATCTTTTAAGAAGATAATTCTTCTGTTTTAATGAGATAATTTCATCTCTTTGTTCAAGAACCATTCTTTTTACCTTGAAGAAATGATCTTCTTTCAAGAGCATGCTCTTCTTTCTTTTAATTTTCTCAAAGTTTATGGGAGGGTTTCTCCATATCAGACTTGAAGTCTTGGGGCCTTTATATAGGGCAAGTTGATTTGTTGAATCGGTTAATGAGATCTTTCTCTGATTGATTTGGGGATGTTTCCCCACCGTTGGATCTTTGATCCTAGGGCTTCTGTTTTATAGAAGGCAATCTTCTTGTTTTTAACAAGATTAAGAAAATCTTTCCATAACAGAATTTTAATTCTGATTAATTAATGATTTATCATTATTATTAGATCTTTTGATCTAACGGTGGGGAATTTTATAATTCCAGCGCTGGCGCACCCGTGCTTTGCACGTGGTGCGCTGCTCAGAGTGCAGCGCACTTTGCGCTAGCGCACCTGTGTTTGACACGTGGTGCGCTGCTCAGAGCGCAGCGTAGCCTGCGGTAGCGCACCCGTGTGTGACACATGGCGCGCAGCGCGCCTAGCGCTAGCGCACACATGGTGCACTGCCAAGGGCGCTAGCGCATCCGTGTTTGACACGTGGCGCGCAGCGCGCCTAGCGCAGGATCTGAAGCGTTGCTTCAATTTTTTAATTTTGAATTTCAAAACAGAGCTTTGCTCTAGTTGGGGGAAACAACTGGGTCCACCATGTACCTGCAGACAATACCTCCCGCTCATCGAATCGAGAAATCGAGAAAACTCATAGTGGACGAACTGAAATATCATATCAAGAGAAATTGGGTTTTCAAACAATACATAAATTCTTGAAATACCCCCACGGTTCTCAAATCCATAAATCACAGGAAATCTATATCTTAATGCGTAAATCCATGAAAACATGATATATGAAACATAGAACAGTAATATGAGCATATCAAGGGAAAATCGTTATTTAAATACATCAAGTTATTAAATATATCATGCGGTTCCCAATTCCTCCGAAATCAAGTGCCACATCATATGAGGTGTACATGTAGCTATAATAAGATATGTATATCTACATGTAAGCATGTATGTATGATGTATTTCATATGCGCAATTACACAATAATCAACATCTCAATGTCAATGGCAATACAATACCACATAGGGGTATATGTAACTATAGCAAGGTATGTGGGTGTACATGTAAGTATGTATGCATGATGTACAAGTAGCTATAGCAAGGTATGTGGGTGTACATGTAAGTATGTATGCATGATGTACAAGTAGCTATAGCAAGGTATGAGTTGCGCGTGTCATGGAAATTACCAACGGTGTGGGTGTAGCATACAATTTAGTGCTCGTGCAACATGATCCGTCAGTAATGGTGCAGTGTCCAATAGGTACCAAGTCAAGGCACAACATGTAATAAAATGCAATGATGCTCATGCACAATCAACTCATATGCGTATAAACATGCAGCTCTACAATCATATCCGGCCCTTACGCATAACGCCATACGGGCGATTTCCCCATAGATGTTAAATCTACTCACCGATGATCTCGAGCTAAGAAAATCCGACCACCTTCTTCCTTTTCTTCGCAGCGTCCGAAGTCCCCGATTGCGATCCTAAAATTTCACAATCACAACACATAAGGCTAAATATGCTGCGCCGACACAAAGATAATGAAATGCAAAGATAACGTTCACAAGATATAAACACTGTGCACCTAGTGCACAAAACACGTACGACATCGGCACAACCCTAGCTAGGATGACACAACCACCAAGCCTAGACCCCGATCGTACCGATCGCGCATTCACAACACAATATATATCGTGGAAGATAATATATATAACATCACCACGTTAGTTGAAACCCACGCCTAATTTAACCGAAAACCTAGTAAGAAACTTTTAATAATTTTAGCTCAAGTCTAGAAGTTTAAACAATTCTAGCGATCACAATCATCACAAAGTAGCTTAATTAAGTCACACAAACCTTTACTACAATTTTAATCTCACCCATATAAGATTTGGTAAAAGTTAGTTTGCAATTAAGCTTAATTAGACAATTAGGAAAATAAAAAATAGCAATCTCACAACTAGGTTATGTTTTCTAAGTCTAAACTTCTCGATTAACCATTTCAAACAATCAAAACCCTAACTTGACCTTCACAACCCTTTCTAGAATTTCTAAAACATGCTAATTAAAGCTATATTCAAACATATAATAACTAGATTAAGGTATTTAAACAACACTAAAGATTAGGGTTAGGATTTTATACCTCACACTAGATTCACAAACTTGCAACTATATCATCAAAATAGGCTCCAAAATGCTAACTTTCATCAATAATCCAAGCTTGGTTAAGGTTAAAGAATAATGGGTATGGATTTGTTTTTGAGTTTGCGGGATTATTTGATGATTTTTGATGAATTATTGGAGCTTTTAGAAGTGAAAATGGGGTGAGGAAAATAAGAGGGCAGCAAGGAGGCGTTTCGGCCAAAGCTAGAGGAAAATGGGGGAAAGTTGTGGAAAGATCTAGGTTTAAAACAATAATAAAGCTCAATAATACACCTCACCATGCCACCTCTTAATACTTTATTTAAAATTTCCTTTAATTTCAACAAAATATCTATATATTTCTAGGATATTTTGCAAAGATGTCAAAGTGCTTAATCTTGTGATTAAGTTAGCATGGATTCACATTAGCATAATTAAACCAATCAAACTTTTAATTACCACTAATTAAGTGCATAATTAAAAACTTAATATAATATTTTAATTAAGGAAAAATATTTAAGTGAACTAAAATTTTCAAGTGACTAACTAAATACCGCAAACTAGCAATTTCCTAGTTAAATTAGGTGTAGTTAGGTCTATACTGATCACAGCCAGACTTGGATCACTTCCCCCCTTAAAGAAATTCGCCAAGAGCGCCAGCGCTAAGAGTCAAACACTCTGAGGCAGCGCCTCATGTGCAAAGCACGAGAGCGCCAGCGCTAGAACTAAATGTTCTTCACCCTAGGATCAAAGATCCAACGAACATGATGAATCATCAAATTACCAGAATAAAATTCTGTTGAGGAAATACTCCTCAAATCTTTCCAAACAGGAAAGATTGTGCTCTGTAAATCAGAGCACCGTTGGATCAAAGATCCAATGGTGGTGAAAAATCACCAAGAATACAGAATAAGTTCTGTATAGGAAAATATTTTCCCAATCTTGCTAAAAACAAGACAGATGTCTTCTGTAAAACAGAAGCCCTTTGATCAAAGATCCGACGGTGGGAAACACCCCCAAATCAATTAGAAATCTCTCAATGAGAGATTTCCTTAACTGATTCAACAAATCAGCTTCCCCTATATAAAGGACCCAAGACTTCAAGTCTTGTACAGAGGAACCCCCCATAAGTTTCAAATTAAAAAGAAGAAACAGACAGAGAAACCTCCCTATAAGTTTCAAGTTCTCAGCAAGGAAAAAGAGAAGAGAAAGCTCTAAGAAGAAGAACCTTCTTCAAGATAAATAAAAAGATGGGAGATCATAACATCTCCTCCATGTTTGAGAGTTTGACTCTCACATCAGAAGAACTTAGTTCTTTTTCTAGATCATAGATCTATAAGACAAAGTCTTTTACAAAAGCAGAAGATATCATAGCATCTCTTCATAAAAGAAGAACTTAGTTCTTAGATCCATGAGACAAAGTCTCTCTTGATAAAAAGAAGAACTCGGTTTTTAGGTCCATAATACAAAGTCTCTCATAAAGAAAAACAAAAGAGATCATAGTATCTCCTCATAAAGAAGAATTCAGTTTATTAATCCATGAGACAAAGTCTCTTATAAACGAGAATTTAATTCTCAGAGCACAGAACTAACCAGAACTGCCAAAAAAGCGCTTCAGTGCTCCAAGTCTGGCTGTAACATTTCAGAAAAATAAAATATTATTTTTGGGGATTTTTTATAATTTAATATTAATTTTAATGAATATTTTAATATTTCGGTATAATCAAATACCGATAAATGGGGAAAAATTTGGAAAATTATAGAAATTACTAGAAAGAGGGTGTTTTATGTGAATTATGAAAATTTTAAGTTTTTATGATTAATTATATGCTAATTTATTGCTAATCGCGATTAAAAATCACTAATCGGATTTTTAGCATATTTGTGCAAATCATGTACCATATCTTTTTTTTTACACTTGTTACATTTTTGCATGGCTTTTATTTTGGGTTTACTATTGAGGAGAGATGGAAAATGGATTAGAAAAGAAAAGAAAAGAATAAAGAATGAAATAGTGTGAGGTATGGGTGAGAGAGAGAAAGGTGAGGATTTCTTTGACTTAGCCTTTTCCCCCCTTCATTCTTCATCCTTTTTCCTCTCCCATCTCCCTCATTGCTGCTGCTGCCTCATTCTCTCCCCCTCCCAACCTCCTCAAATCACCTCAATAAACATCTCAAAACCCAAACCCCATTTCACAAAAAAGATGCACAAGCTCAAGTGAAACACATTGAACCAAGAAAGGAAAGGTTTTGGACACTTGGGGCAACTCAAGAATTTTCTTGAGTTTCCAAATGAGGTATTTTCTGAACCACTAGCTTAGTTTTCCTATTGCTTTCACATTCATGTTAACTTTAAACCGATATAGTGATGTTTAGTGAGGGTAAGAAAATTGTTTTTAGGGTTATTGGAAATTGAGAGTTGTGGTGAGCAATTAAGCTCAGTAGAGGCCATACAAACCCCCTAGTGCTAGAATTAAGACCTAAACCAGAGACTAGAACCTCGGAATACGGATTTAGAAAAGCCGATATCGGAAAATTGTGATTTCTGTGGATGTAAAATGGAATCTGCTATCACCCCGAGACTCTGAAAATTATATTGCATACACAGAGATACATGCAGGCACCTAGGAAGCTACCACCAAAACCCTAGCCCCTAACCCCCAACCGTGGCCGCATATTTATTCCTTCTGGCCGCAATTTGCGTCCAGACCTGGAGCATTTTGGCTCGTTCTTGTTCTGTAGCTCCTATATCTATGAATTAGACCCCTGGCATATGCAAAATTATCCCATTTGACCTAGGGTAGAATCTGGAGCCTTTTTCTTGAGTTGATGTTTTAATTCGTGTTTTTGTTTGTGTATTTTAAATTCTGGATTTGTATAATTGCGTTTTACCTCGATTACTTGGCGTTTATACGACGATATCGAGGATTGTTTGATGGTTTTGAAAGAGTAGTCCATAGGTTCTAACCTATAAGCTTTTAAGCGTATCGTTTTGGTTTTCGAGTGTCGTTTTGGTTTCGATTTGGTTTTAGTGCGATGCAATACATGTGATATGTAGGTACCCCCACGATGATTCGAGACGATGAAGAAGATGAAGGCGACATCGACACCGACACGCAGGATTCAAGGTGAGTAGATTATATCTACGAGGGAAGTCGGGTGGATGGCGTATAGCACCCCCACAGTTCGATGATTAGTATACTATATATACTATATAAGATAGCTTATTGCGTGACACTGATTTTCTAGATGTGTTAGGTGTACCATGATTAGATTAGGGTTTAGGAGTTAACTAGTGTAGTTCCTAGTTGCGAACCCTAGAATAGATTTACACCCACACGCACGCACATGTTTACTTGCTATACTTATACTTGGATGATGAGGATAGTGGACGATATTTGGAGATGAGTCGATGATATTGGGCATAGTGCCATGAGATCGGTGATATATTGTGATTCGTATTTGGTGTAGGGTTCCTAGGCACTCTTGTGATGGTTCAAAAGGCATCAAACATGCTCGGATAAAAATTTAGACGTGCCGAACAACCCAAAGCCGGGATCTTTGCTAGATTATTAGGTTTTAACATGCAAGAAGATAACTTTTATCTAAGTGTGAGGGATTACAACCTTTGTAGTCCGCTTCTTCACTTCACAAGCTCCGAGTAGAAGTCCCTTTGCCGCGATCCACGATCTCCCGGACTCATGAGAGGCTCCACGACTCGAACGATCCATTCTAGCTTGTCGTATTCCAAATCTCCGATGATCTACGTCGAGGTTTCAAAGAACTCAAGCTATCTCACTCTTAAAGAAGTGAACACACTAATCCCATGGGCTAGATGAGATGAGGATGAGAGAGTAGTATTTTTGCTTTCTTTTTATATCATTTTCTCATATTTTATCATCACTTTAGGATTTTCAAGAGAGCTTATCAAGAAGGAAGAAAATGATAATGGAAAATGAATAATGATCTCAAAATCCTTTTGTCATGAATAGAAATAAAACATATGATTGATATATAACCATGGTCAAGGATGAATGGCTAAGAATGAGTAGAGAAACAACTAGAGTTAGGGTTTGGTTAAGTTAAAAATGTGTCATCACAAAATATCACAACCATGACAAAAAGAAAAATGCTTCTAGAAGGAACTTGAAGCATCTAACCCTAATCAAACCCTAACCTCAATTAATCATCCTTAAACATGTTTAACAATTAATCATATCATGTCACAATAATATATTTCACATATATATTATATATTTGCAACAAAATAAAATAATACAATTAACATATATCGCATATATATCAATGTATCATCCACTGAGAAAATGAAATAATAAAGCCAGCCATTATTAGATAATGTAATACAATATATCATATATATTATTATACATTAAATCATCGAATCAACACTTGATTCGACGATCCGGCTATATCGAATATTACCGACTAATCTAACATGTACCGATTCATCGAATCAACACTTAATCCGATGTCCCGGTTCATATCTAAATTTCGCGAGAATATAATACGCTATCCCATATCGTATTATTCTCGGTCCTGCACATATCACATATATGCCACTACTCCGTTTCGCCTGAGCCAAGAGACCTCTGTGTAGGACTCTAAAGAATCGTCAATACGCCGGTAGCAGGTGATGATCATATCAAACACCTACAAGCTGCAAGCGGTCAGCTAAACGTAACAGCCACCCAGGTATTGAGCGATCAGAAGATCAACAAGCTACCCTGTGCGTTCTCCTGTGAATCCAACCAGTAACACTCCCGTACAGTCCGGTCTGTTCGTCTGATATGTCGCATATCAAGTCTAGGGGTGGTATACGTCAGACCCCAGTAACCGATAAGTCGTGTCGATGTGTGGCTCATAACGGGTCGAGAAACTACTAGTAACACTTACCAGTAAATCTCCATATCAGCCCTGGCCAGGGACTTCCAGTTATAGCCAATCGAACACAGCACAACATCAACTCCCTATACCGGGAGAGACGAATCCCCTCCTATCGCTCATTGCTTCCATATGATTCGGGACTGTACCCAAAAGCCACCGTTTTGCATGCCCTCTTGGACGTGGTAAGGTGGAAATCAAAACACAGTGGGAATCACACAAGACTCCATGACGATCTCGGGTCTACAGACTACCCTGTACCAGTGTCACCGGAGAACAGCCATCTGATGTGTGGTATATCACCATCTGGGAGTTCTCGGCGAGTCCGTTCAGTGTACCCAGTCTCCACTGAGCACCCGTACACCATCTCTGATGTCTAACATCGATGGATATGGGATCATCCATCGCCCATCATATGGGTCAAGATGCGTATACGCTAGTCTACTCTGGTGTATCGATGCCCTGTCTCGATATACCCTCGAGTAGGAACAGTTATAGGATGTACTCATCGACTGTCGTGGCCCCACTAGTATGATCTCATCATAGTCCCAGTAGTCGAGTACAAATCCTAAGGGCTTTATCAACATGTGAGAGTAAAACAGTAAACCAATACAAGTCAACATGTTAAGATAAAGTGAAACCAAATAGCATACTATCATGACGAGCAAGAAAGTCATCTCTATATATAACCAAGCATCCATTATAATATACATCATATGTACAACAATGGCCTCTAGGGCATATACATAACTAACAATCTCCCACTTGCACTAAGGCCAGCTGCTGTAGTATCTCATACCTAGCATCCCGAATAATCTCTCAAACTGTATCTGGGGAATAGCCTTCGTGAATGGATCCGCAGTGTTGTCCTTCGTATCTACTCTCCTGACCTCGATCTCCCGACGATCAACTATCTCCCTGATCAGGTGATACCGCCTCAGAATATGTCTGGACTTCTGTTGGGACCTGGGTTCCTTGTCCAAAGCCACAGCTCCATTGTTATCGCAATACAGAGGTATTGGATGCTCAATGGATGGAACCACACCAAGTTCACTAATGAACTTCTTGATCCAGACAGCCTCTTTGGCAGCATCGTTGGCAGCGATGTATTCAGCCTCCATCGTTGAGTCTGCAACGGTATCCTGTTTGGAACTCTTCCAACATACCGCCCTCCCATTGAGGGTAAAGACAAAACCCGAATGCGACTTAGAGTCATCCTTATCACTTTGGAAGCTAGAATCGGTAAAGGACTCGACCTGGAGTTCTCCGTTACCATACACCAAGAACATCTCCTTAGTCCTTCGCAAGTACTTGAGAATGTTCTTCGCTGCTGTCCAATGACTCTCTCCAGGATCTGCTTGATACCGACTCACTACACTTAGTGAGTATGCAACATCGGGTCTGGTACATAGCATCGCATACATGATAGAGCCTACTGCCGAAGCATAGGGTATCCCTTGCATGCGAGCTCTCTCCAAATCAGTCTTGGGAGACATCTCTTTGGAGAGAGTGAGTCCAGAGATCGTGGGTTGGTTCCCACGTTTCGATTCTTCCATACTAAACCTCTTTAGTATGGTGTCAATGTACCTGGATTGGGACAATCCCAGTATCCGTTTAGATCTATCTCTATAGATCATGATTCCCAATATGTAGGAGGCATCACCTAGATCTTTCATTGAGAATCTTTGTGATAAGAAGAGCTTGACTGATTGCAGCATAGGAATATCATTTCCTATCAAGAGTATATCATCCACGTACAATACGAGGAAGACAACCTTACCCTCTGCTACCTTCTTATAGATACAAGGTTCATCTATATTTTTGATGAAGTCAAACTCTTTGACTACAACATCAAAACAGATGTTCCAACTCCGCGATGCTTGCTTTAACCCATAAATGGATTTAAGCAGCTTGCACACCTTTCCGCTGCTCCCACTATCTACGAAGCCCTCTGGCTGAGTCA
Source organism: Agapanthus africanus (assembly GCA_030015575.1). Lineage (NCBI taxonomy): Eukaryota > Viridiplantae > Streptophyta > Magnoliopsida > Asparagales > Amaryllidaceae > Agapanthus > Agapanthus africanus. The sequence goes on along the minus strand of JASDDO010000014.1, from coordinate 504,577,683 downwards.
TGTACACGCACTCTTCTAAATCACCGTTTAGAAAGGCGGTCTTAACATCCATTTGCCAGATTTCGTAGTCATGGTATGCAGCAATGGCAAGTAAGATCCGGATGGACTTAAGCATAGCTACTGGAGAAAAGGTTTCGTCATAATCCACACCTGGTCGTTGACGAAAACCCTTCGCTACCAGTCTAGCTTTGAAAGTCTCAACCTTTCCATCAACACCAAATTTCCTTTTAAAAATCCACTTGCTCCCAATGGGTTTTACCCCTTCAGGAGCATTTTCCAAAATCCATACTTTATTGGTGTACATGGATTCCATCTCAGATCGCATTGCATCCAGCCATTTCACAGAGTCACCACTCGTGATGGCCTGCTCGAAGCTAGTCGGGTCATCATCATCTATGATGCAATCCTCGCTTCCACCATCAATGAGAAAACCGTAGTATCTCTCAGGTGGACGGAAAACCCTACTAGATCGGCGGAGAGGCTGGGGTTCGTCGGGTATTACTGAATCCTCTGGTTCCACTAAATCTTCAGTTGTAATTTGAGTATCTGGAACCTCTTCTAGCTCTACCTCTTTGCCACTAATTTCTTTTGCAAGAAATTACTTTTCCTAAAAGGTGGCATGTCGAGAAACAAACACCTTTTGTTCCTCGCGATGGTAGAAAAAATATCCATGTGAATGTTTGGGGTATCCCACAAACTTGCATAGAACTGACCGTGCCTCGAGTTTGTCTGGATTTTGCCTTTTCACATAGGCCAGACAACCCCATATCTTAACTCGTTTAAGACATGGTCTCTTCCCACTCCATATCTCATATGGTGTGGTAGGTACAGATTTAGTTGGAACTTGATTCAATAGGTATGCTGCTGTCTCCAGTGCATACCCCCAGAAGGAAATAGGTAACTCAGCTGTACTCATCCTCGAGCGCACCATATCTAATAGGGTGCGATTCCTCCACTCAGATACACCGTTGTGCTGTGGTGTATAAGAAGGAGTAAGCTGAGAGAGAATCCCATTCTCTTTTAGATAATCTAGGAACTCACCGCTTAAGTATTCACCTCCTCGATCAGATCGAAGAATCTTAATACTTTTGCCCGTTTGATTCTCTACTTCGTGCTTATATTCTCTGAATTTCTCAAAAGCTTCAGACTTGTGTTTCATCAGGAACACATATCCGAATCTTGAGAGATCGTCAGTGAATGTAATGAAGTAGGAAGAACCGTTCCTGGCATGCGTAGACATGGGACCGCATACATCACTATGTACCAGTCCTAATAGTTCGGCAACTCTTTCTCTGTGTCCACTAAACGGGGCTTTGGTCATTTTTCCTTTGAGACATGAATGGCAAGTATCATAAGATGATAATTCGAACGGATTCAAATAACCATCCTTATGTAACTTAGCCAGTCGTGTCGCATTGATATGACCAAGTCTACAATGCCACAAGTAGGATTCGTTCATATCTGAACTTTTCCTCTTGTGTGTGTTTTGTATATTCAGGACTGTATTCTGATTTAGAATGAATATGCCATTATGTAACGAGCCTGATGCAATCAACTTTTGATCTAGGAATATGTTCATAATATTATCCTTTACTACAAAATTATATCCTTCTTTACTTAATAAAGAAACTGATATAATGTTGCACATCATGTTCGGTATATAATAGCACTCATTTAGAATCAGTGTATTACGACTTGGCAATACAAGGTGATATTCGCCAACTGCTTTGGCTGCAACATTTGCACCGTTCCCTACTAGAACGGAATGATCATCTTTTCCCAGTTCTCTACCTTTACGTAGCCCATGCAACTGTTTGCATATGTGGGATCCTGATCCGGTATCTAATACCCAGGACGTAGGGTGAACTGAGAAACAGTTCTCAATAACAAACACACCCGAAGAAGATGCATCAACATGCATGTTCTTTTGGGCGGCGTGAGAATCCAGATATTCTCCTGTTTCCTGTTCAGTCTTATAACTCTTATAAGAAAGAATGGGTCTAACGTTCCCTTGCTCAGTACAATAATCAGGTTCAGTCAATACATCCATATTATTATCTTGATTATGGCATGGCATGGTCTCTACCTGGAGAGAGAGAGAAGAAAACACTTTAGCGTATGCTCTTGCAAGATTAGATTGGTTATTATCTTATCTAATCAGGATGTCTCCCACTGTTTTTATCAAATCTACCTTAAAACCCTAAAAGGTAAGATTAGCCGGGATTAATTACACCTTACAATTTCGTCAATCTTTCAGCCAGATCAGTGTCGGTACTTTGAGGGAGGTTCCCCGTGCTTTCGCACGGACCTAATTAAAGTAAACCTCGTTTTCCCAGAGGCGTAACCCCGTTAACACTTTTCTAGACACCTACTTGAATGACTAATTGTCCTGTGTAAAACTCTCCCAGGAGTAACTCTTACTCGCAGTGGGTATCAGGATCCAACTATCTCATAGGAGGTATGCAATCTCATTGCAAATTTCAACACTTGAAATTCCCGATATTGTTTTTTCCCCTAACCCCTATGACCTTGACAAAGGCCAACAAACCATAGGAAGCTAGTCAAGTTCAACCCGTCATTTCCCGATTGAATTAATCCCACCCGCACGACCCTTGACAAAGGCCAACAAGGTCGTACGAATACCCTAATCCAATCACATCATATGTTTAAACAGATAAGTACCAGTTAGCTACCGCACACTACGCCTTGACAAAGGCCAACAAACGCAGCACGAATACTAAATAGTCTTTATCTGAAATGACGGAGGGCTACGCAGGTTTTTCAGAAAACCCTGAGCGTAATGAACTTGATATCGTTGTAGAATCATGTATTTTTGAAAAGGAGTGTTTTTGAGGCTTTTTTAGTTTCGCTAAAGGGGTCACTCCCGGTGAAGGGATCGTCGGCCCTTTCCTCATCGAATAAGGTGCAGGATATATCATATATACCGTTGTGCAAAGCAAAACACTAAAAGCAATCAAAAGACAAACCGAGTTTTGTAGCATTTGCCAGTTTCGCTAAAGGAGTCACTCCCGGTGAAGGGATCTCGGTCCTTTCCTCATCGAATAAGGTGCAGGATATATCATATATACCACTGTGCAAAGCAAAACTGTAGCTACCCTTTTTATTAAGTTTTGATTCTACAACATCTTTAGGTTTCTTTTCTTTTATTAATCTCATTAATAAAAATCCCATCAGCTTATGCATCCTAAGCATCACAGAAGAAACGAAAGCAGTAATATTTATATATCAGCATATATATATAGTATAAGCATTCGTCTCAGGCAGTAATATGATCTCATCACAGAACATTGCAGCAGAAGAACATATATGAAATATTGGATATACTAGGACGTCCGTGTTTTTAATACGAGCCTGTATAAAACACGGATTCCACGGTCGCGACGAATAGCCAAACCCACATCCCAAGACCCCTACGAGAGCGGCAAGTAACACTGCCAATTCTAGGGTTAGGAGACCCGGTCTCGACTCCTCGAGATGGCCTCCCACTGGACCCTAGAACCCGGTTACTTGTGCTCCCCTCCTTGGGTCTACCTAATGCGGAAAAGTAAATAATATACACTGGTGACAGCAACCGCAACCTGGAAGTGCCCCAAATAAAAGAATATTACATTACAAATGAATTTTACATGAATGAAAATAAAAACCCTCATCTCACATAAAACCCCCGGCTATTCTGATCGCGACGATCCAATATAACATATCACAGCAACACATAATATCTCATATCATCAACGTATGTAAATATGCGCATCCCAATTGTCGTTGACATATAGCAACGAAACCGGCGATATCACATATTACACTTACGGTCACAGAAAAGAAAATGTAAAAGTACAATATTTGGAATCCACAATTACTTTAGACATCGTAAATCCGAAATATCACATACTTCGTATTTCATGCCTAACTCTATGAATTCCACATATTGTATCACATTCCAGATAAATAAACAATATTAAACTTTTCGAACAGATAATCAAACACCCAAAATTTCCTAAACTGCTCAACACTTGAGCGGGGTTCAAATAATCCCAGAATATGTCACAGTACCGGTGAACCAGCCGTAGAAGGGTCAAGCCAACGCCTCACATGTGGCACGCCGTACTGCCCCAAACCCGAAGGTTCAAAAGGCAGTTCAAGACGGTCACATAATCGAGTTAAGGTTTGTTGTCTTCTAGAGGGTCCACCGCTTAACTTATACAATTTTCCGAAAGATTTAAACCCAGTAAAAATTCAACGCTTGAAAGTTTGCCGTGCCGGGAAAAAGTCGGTTAATGATATCCGTTCAAATAATTTAACAGTTTCTAAATATCGGGAAAGAAAATACGAACTTAAATATTCCGATCGAATCTACTATTACCAAATAAACCCCAGAATTTTTTAAACACCTGAAACAGATTAAAAATACCCAGAAAAGTCAACAAGTACCTACGGTTATTACCAGGAAGCCACGTGTCGCCAATCGACCAATCCGCCGCGGAACCGCCGCGCAAGCCGGGCTTGCGCCGCGGTTCCGCCGCCGTTTGGTCGAGTTGGAGGCTCGGGCTTCATGGTAATTCTTAGAATTCCCTGCTGATTTTTTTACATATTTTTAATTCCGAAAAATCCCAAAATTTAAAAAATTTCCAGAGAGGGGTCTTTTTGCGTCGTTTCGGGTTCGATCGGAGTTTTAACTTCGTAAACACATCGCCTAATGCTCAAGCTAGGCTCTGATACCACTGTAGGGTTCCTAGGCACTCTTGTGAAGGTTTAAAAGGCATCAAACATGCTCGGATAAAAATTTGGACGTGCCGAACAACCCAAAGCCGGGATCTTTGCTAGATTATTAGGTTTTAACATGGAAGAAGATAACTTTTATCTAAGTGTGAGGGATTACAACCTTTGTAGTCCGCTCCTTCACTTCACAAGCTCCGAGTAGAAGTCCCTTTGCCGCGATCCACGATCTCCCGGACTCATGAGAGGCTCCACGACTCGAACGATCCATTTTAGCTTGTCGTATTCCAAATCTCCGATGATCTACGTCGAGGTTTCAAAGAACTCAAGCTATCTCACTCTTAAAGAAGTGAACACACTAATCCCATGGGCTAGATGAGATGAGGATGAGAGAGTAGTATTTTTGCTTTCTTTTTATATCATTTTCTCATATTTTATCATCACTTTAGGATTTTCAAGAGAGCTTATCAAGAAGGAAGAAGATGATAATGGAAAATGAATAATGATCTCAAAATCCTTTTGTCATGAATAGAAATAAAACATATGATTGATATATAACCATGGTCAAGGATGAATGGCTAAGAATGAGTAGAGAAACAACTAGAGTTAGGGTTTGGTTAAGTTAAAAATGTGTCATCACAAAATATCACAACCATGACAAAAAGAAAAATGCTTCTAGAAGGAACTTGAAGCATCTAACCCTAATCAAACCCAAACCTCAATTAATCATCCTTAAACATGTTTAACAATTAATCATATCATGTCACAATAATATATTTCACATATATATTATATATTTGCAACAAAAGAAAATAATACAATTAACATATATCGCATATATATCAATATATCATCCACTGAGAAAATGAAATAATAAAGCCAGCCATTATTAGATAATGTAATACAATATATCATATATATTATTATACATTAAATCATCGAATCAACACTTGATTCGACGATCCGGCTATATCGAATATTACCGACTAATCTAACATGTACCGATTCATCGAATCAACACTTAATCCGATGTCTCGGTTCATATCTAAATTTCGCGAGAATATAATACGCTATCCCATATCGTATTATTCTCGGTCCTGCACATATCACATATATGCCACTACTCCGTTTCGCCTGAGCCAAGAGACCTCTGTGTAGGACTCTAAAGAATCGTCAATACGCCGGTAGCAGGTGATGATCATATCAAACACCCACAAGCTGCAAGCGGTCAGCTAAACGTAACAGCCACCCAGGTATTGAGCGATCAGAAGATCAACAAGCTAGCCTGTGCGTTCTCCTGTGAATCCAACCAGTAACACTCCCGTACAGTCTGGTCTGTTCGTCTGATATGTCGCATATCAAGTCTAGGGGTGGTATACGTCAGACCCCAGTAACCGATAAGTCGTGTCGATGTGTGGCTCATAACGGGTCGAGAAACTACTAGTAACACTTACCAGTAAATCTCCATATCAGCTCTGGCCAGGGACTTCCAGTTATAGCCAATCGAACACAGCACAACATCAACTCCCTATACCGGGAGAGACGAATCCCCTCCTATCGCTCATTGCCTCCATGTGATTCGGGACTGTACCCAAAAGCCACCGTTTTGCATGCCCTCTTGGACGTGGTAAGGTGGAAATCAAAACACGGTGGGAATCACACAAGACTCCATGACGATCTCGGGTCTACAGACTACCCTGTACCAGTGTCACCGGAGAACTGCCATCTGACGTGTGGTATATCACCATCTGGGAGTTCTCGGCGAGTCCGTTCAGTGTACCCAGTCTCCACTGAGCACCCGTACACCATCTCTGATGTCTAACATCGATGGATATGGGATCATCCATCGCCTATCATATGGGTCAAGATGCGTATACGCTAGTCTACTCTGGTGTATCGATGCCCTGTCTCGATATACCCTCGACTAGGAACAGTTATAGGATGTACTCATCGACTGCCGCGACCCACTAGTATGATCTCATCATAGTCCCAGTAGTCGAGTATAAATCCTAAGGGCTTTATCAACATGTGAGAGTAAAACAGTAAACCAATACAAGTCAACATGTTAAGATAAAGTGAAATCAAATAGCATACTATCATGACGAGCAAGAAAGTCATCTCTATATATAACCAAGCATCCATTATAATATACATCATATGTACAACAATGGCCTCTAGGGCATATACATAACTAACATTTGGGATACGACATGAGATTTAGCGGGCCTTTGGACGTGTGTTTCACACACGCATTTATATTTATATAGACGGTATGGATTTGTACTAGACTTAGATCAGTACCCCTGACCATGAGCTATGATGATAAGGATACCAGATAATTGATGAGATGAATGTGATATTGACCGGTACCTAGCTTTTGGGATGCCGTACGAGCTTTATATTGATGATAGATCCGCACTCATGACTCGAGGATGTCATATGATATTGTATCGTACGCGGTACCTTTGAGGCGGGATCACCGACTATTATACTTATGTATATATATACATATCGACTCAGATTTAGGTGGTTTCCATACCCCTCCCGATTGACTTGTTAGTTAGAGCTGTAGTCTTGCTAGTAAATGTTAGGCTAGGCTGATGTCATACCTATTTCAAAACTAACGAATCAGGAGTATTTTAAAGACAGGCAAAAGGATTCTACAGATATTTTCAAAAGACGCATCTTTTCTTAAAAACACCGTATCCCTTATTTTACTAAAAACCCTGATTCGTCTTATTTCAAAAGGCAAACTGTATGACATTTTTATATTGATGCAGATGCGTCACTATTGCGTTTATTAGTCGATTCCTGCATATTCTTGTAATTCGCATCGCATTGCATGTGTAAATGGTTATTGTTAGATTAAACTCATGCTGTTAGGACACCAGCACCATTATCGATGATGCATATGTTCCACGTACACCTACTTGCCGGCTCACACACTTCATCATCGATAATTGCCATGTCACTACACTGTAGTACTGTTGCATTCAGGATATGATCCCTTACATAGCATACTTGTGTACATACCTATTGTACACCCCTTCGTGCGTACATACGTATTCGCACATACATAGATGATTCTCGCTGGATTTGGAGATTCGGGAACCGCAAGATACTCTTTAAAACTGACTCATTTTAAAATAGCGGTTTCCCTTAATATGTGCATATTACTATTCCATATTGCATGATACACTGATATGCTTACATTTCTTTTACATGTCGCAAACATCATGCTTTTGATTATACACATTGAGATATGTTGTTTGCATGATATTTCTGGATTTGGGAACCATGGATATTTCAAAAGAGAGTATGTAATTGTTTTAAAAACCCGGTTACCCTTGATATGATATTTCAGTGCGTCCACCATGTGTTTTCTCGGTGCTAAGAGCGATATGTGAAACCCGATTCGAAGAGGCGGATGAGGCCGATTGCGGGTACATGGTGGACCCGGTATGGTACACCGAGGCAAGAAAGGGATGCTGTGTATACTGACGGTGAGCCTGGCAGAGGGACTACTACCTACCGGTGATTGTATTTGAGCTCGGCGGATATCCGGAGGTTAACGACCGGAGTTGAGAGATGATGTGGGCCGATCCAGACTGACAGAGCCCGATATATGAGGATTTACGTGCCGATGCTCGGCACAGGTTTCATGATGTTTTCGAGTGTCGATGCTTGATACTTAGGTTCCATGATTTTGATGTGTCGCGAATGACACATGTTGATTTACATCCTCATACTTCCATGCATATGTTTATGATATTTACATGCGTGATGCTTATTGTCATTGGGTCATACGTGGACGATTTCCACATACATATATTGACATTGATCACATAGTTGGATGATATCCACATACTCATAGACTTCCTGATATAGTTGACATTGATTACATTGATCATACCTCATATTTTTGATATATTGCTACTTGAGGCACTGACACGAGCTTATGGTACTATACTTATGTATAGATGTTTACCCTAGCCACCTTATCATGCTTCAGACTTATTCATATTGAGGATATATTATTACTGATCGTATTGACCTAGGATTATGTCATGCATACGATTTCTTCTCTGCGATGTATTGTATTCACGAGTTGGTAACTCACCCCCGTTGTGCCACAGTTTCTTGTAGGTTTTGCCGTACAGGATTCATTGCGGCTTTTCTGGCACACTGCTTCCTTTTTGGGTGATTGCATTGGTATGTGGGTTCACTCGCATCATGACCACCCTTGTATTATTTTATTCAGTTGTATCTAGTAATTCCATCAACCAAACTTGTATATTTTTTCAGACTTAGAAAACCAATTATGTATTATTTCGACCTTAGAGTCGCGCGTTGTAGTATTATGGTTTTCATGCTTATTTTGAGTTCTTTTTGAGTTTTGATCCTCGCCCTTTGGCGTTGTATATTATATTGCTTGCGTGGTTGTGACCGTCGATTGACGAAGTGCTAGCTCCCGCTTGGAGATGCCTTTTATCATTGTGTATATATTATTCTTGTTGTACCCCGTTCGAGGCCAGTTTTTACAAAAGAAACTCTGCCGAAATTTTCAGAAAAGGCATTAAGGATTTAAAATGTATATTCGGCTGACTTATTTAAAAAACTTGTTTTTAAAACATGTTTCTTCACTTCTTAAAACTATTTTTCCTTCATTTATAATTTAAAAATAGTTTTAGATTTCTGGGCTTTTGGCTTACTTGGATTAGATGGGGTCCTATAGACTTCATATGATTCAAGTGCCAGTCACGTGCTATTTTGGGTCGTGACAAAGTTGGTATCAGAGCGCTAGGTTGACCTCGGTTCGAGATTAAGTTTGACTATATGGAGCCTAGAGCGTTTATTTATATACGGAACTTAGGCTTGACCTTACGGAACTTAGACTTAGTCGAGGGGGTATTATACCCAAACTTTCGTCGCGTAGGTTGACCTTTGGTTGATGGAGTAGGTAGCTTGAGTAGAGTGACGTACCGTACGTATATTCCGCGGCATATTTACGATACGCTACTCCGCTTAAGAAACCTTAGGATGTACATTTCCTTGCACAGTATTATATTCATTCCTATGATCTATCCTCATCGATGTTGGTTATGATTTTGCTGCCACGATTACACGGGCAGAGAGAGCAATGGCTAGAGTTGCATCATCTTGAGCTCGTCACGGACGAGGACTGACTGAGGCGTGATTCCAGAGACGTACGATTTCATAGAGGCTTCATTTTACTGTGTTTTCGTGCCATGAGCATTTGACAGATCGTTGTTATGAGATTTCCCGGATGTGCTGATCGGCACCAGAGGATCAGGCTACTGCTAGAGGCCAGCCAGGATGTGATGACCATTAATGTATCGCTTATTCATGGTTATTGAGGCGCTATTCAGCGTACAGACGAATGAGCCAGTTGCTGCTGCAAATGACGAGATATCGCCCAGATGTTGGAGCTACTGCAGCATGAGTATATACTCAAAGATATGATGGAAGTTCGCTACTCACCCGACGGTGAATGACTAGGACATGTGGTTTGTTGGCTTACCCCGATGCGAGATGATCAGATTGATTGATTCCAACTAGAGACAACTTCATGCAGGTTCGTTGGTAGTCGATGGAGGTGATCGAATGTCAGAAACCCATATTCCAAGTTTAAAGTATTCAGAAAGACATGCAAGCAATTCTATGGACCCTCTAGAAGAATGAAATCCTAACTCAACGTAATGACCGTGTGAAAGCCTTTGAACCTTAGGTTTGCGGCAGTTCTGCGGCGCCATTAGTGAGGCTTGGGTTTGCCCTTCTACGGCTGGTCTACCGATGCTGTGGTATGTACTCGATGCTATTAAGCTGTACCCAAGATGTTGAGCTCTTGGGGGATTGTGAGGTTTTGACAAATCGATCGGATGGTTCGACATCTTTCGGATATCATGTGATGGGATACATTGCTTGGGAGACTCCAAATACGAGTATAGTCGTTGGAGCGCAGTCCATGCAGCCACGAGAAGACGATTCTGAATCAGTCGACATTGGAACAAAGTGGGACAAGAGATTCGTGCGAGATGCTAACGAGCTGTTGTTATTCCTCGTTAAGGTTAAAGGTCGGATATGTCTACAGAGGCGTTGGGATGCGACCAGTTTCCGAGGAAATGCTGTGCCGAGGACGCAGATTAACCAGAGAAGTACCAGAATGGAATCGTCCCTATTTGCACACCTGACAGGGCCGATGAGCCGACTGATTGTGAGATAGGTAATCTGCAGAGAAGATAAGGACCCAGAGACAGAGGACGCCAGACCATGAACAGGAGGCAAGTAGATATCTTGTGCTGCTAGCACTGGATGCACCGACACCTTCTCGACTGCGAAGGAGGAAATATCGACGACGGTATTTATCATTTGTGATTTTGTGATTCGATTATCACGTATCCGTCACCTTAGATTTTGGTATTTTTGGAGATCTGTTCGCATGATTTGGTCTTGATGGCTGAGTTCCATGATTTCTGTTTTCGTGCACCATGGTTGCACCTACTGGGTATTGATATTTTGCGCATAGTTATTACGCTTGAGGTATTGATTGTGATTTCATGCCCATTTTATGCCAGTGATTTGATTTATGCTTCCAGCATAGTTTTCATGCACTTTTCGTGTTTTGATTTGAATTGTGCACGCTGATGCACATGATTGTGAGCTTATACACCGCGGTATACATGCTTTTGATTGAGCCGTATTGTATATCGTCGACTTCGATTCTGATATTGATATTGATTTCTTGCACTCCATGCAGTTGATTTGGATTTTCACGCGTGATGAGCACATGTTTTGAGATACGATTTTGGTGCACACCAGATGCACTAAATCCGGAATCTTTGTGCATGTCAGATGCACCCGATTTTTCTGTCAGGCACACACATTGCCTATGACAGATGTTTCATGCACACTCGTTGCACCTAGATGATGTTTCGGTGCACATGTATGGCACATATATGGATTTTGATTTCCGTGCGCACCAGACGCACAGGGTATTCTTATATACATTTTTGGGATTTATTCCTTATGGACCAGTACGTTTTTATGATATTTGCTATTTGTTTTCGTACAGAGTTGGACTAGTCAGAGGACGGTACCTGAATATATTTTGCATGTATTGATAGATATCGAAGGGATTCCCAAAAAGCGAGCTATAGTCTCAGTATTTACCTATGTGTCTGATATGACACGAAACGTTTAAAACAAGGAAACCCTTCTAAACAGTTTTCAAAACGGCGGAACGTACATATTAGACAAAAGATATATACATATATGGTTATTTCCTTACAATAGACTCCGCCATTGTGCCGCGATAAGCGCATCGCACAGCGACTTAAAAAGGTTTAGCATCCATTTACTTCAGCTATTTACATGTATAGATTTGATGTCTACATTTATAGTTCTGATTTATATCATATTGGTTTTATTTTGGATTTGACATTTGTGTCTTTACCATGACTCTGATGATTGCGGGATCCTTGACGGAGATTTGATTTTGAGTTTATAAGTCCATGTTGCCCACCCCGGTGCTTACGGGGAGGCGGAAACGGTAAAAAACGATTTTTCTAAACTCAAGGCAACATGGACTAAAAGAAGGATCTTTGCTAAACTAAAACTAACAACCAAGATAAAAGATTTAGCTACTCGGTTAAAGGGTTATACCTAAGTCTTGAACTTCTTCTCTTCTTGCTCCTTGGAGTGGGTTGAACGGGTCCTCCTCGTCACCTTCTCTTGCCGAAGAAAGATCCACCCGAGGGCCTCTACCTTTGGCTCCTACCTCAGCCTAGAGGTAACTAAAGTGCTTGGCTTGCTAAACCTAGAACGCTAGAATTGGTAGAGAGGAGCTTTGGTGTTTTATCTTAAAAGAAAAATGATTCTCAACACATGAGAAGGGAGAGCTTTGAGAGAGAGGAAGAGGATGAACTTTGGATGAGAGAGAATGAGCAAGAGAGAACGAGGATAATTATCAACCATTCACATATATGTGAATTATGATAATTAAATAATTAATCAAAGATAATAGTGATGGTTAACTTGAAATGACCATTATCATTTCACATTAATGAATTTTGCAAGAATCAAAGAGCATCTTTCATGTGGAATGATGATGGTCAATATGTCAACATGGGTTAACAAGTCAATCAAAGTCAAATGGTCAACAACCCTAACCATAACACAATTATCAATAGTTAATATCAATAATCATATTTCACATATTCATTAGGGATTGGAAAAAGACAACGATCATCAACCCTAATGAGAATCCTCTGCCTCTGCCTCTGTCAACTGTGCATACACACCCGTATCCATGTTCGGAGGAACATGAATACAATGAGATAAAACCAATCCCAAAACATATACTAGGATCTGGCTTAAACCAAAGCCCGCTAGTAATAACTGTCCGGACACCAAACGTGCACAAGTGCGCGGATGTGAACGAACCCCGTCGCAAAACTATGCGACCTCTACTCTGTTTTGCCCAAAGGCGAATAACCCTCTGTGTGGGACTCTAAAGACTCGACACTACGCTGGCAGTGGGTTTAACCACAGGCCGCAAGCGGTACTAGCTGTACGTAACGGTCCCCAGATAGATGCCGATAAGAAGACTGATGAGGTGAACCCATCCGATCTCCTACTGAGCCTGAATGTGACAATCTCTGTACAGTCCGGTCTGTTCGTCTAAGAGTATCATGGCAGGCCTAGGGGGCGGTAAACGTCAGTCCCCTAATAGCGGTACAAGTCGCGTCAGAGTGTATCCCAGAACACCCTGAGATAACACTGAAAACGCTACCAGTATATCTCGCTAGCCCTGGCCAGGGACTTTGTGTAATGGCTCTCCTAGACACAGCGCGATATCAAACCCCAATACCGGGAGAGACGAATCCTGTCTAACCGTCACTGCCTCCAAGTGCTTCGGGACTGCACCCAACTGCTACCTGTTTGCACGACTCATTTGAGCCGTGGTAGGGTAGCAATCTAAGAACAGTGGGAACACACTCGAGGCGAAGTGACAGTGTCAAGTCAACGGACTAAGCTGTACTCATGTCACCTGGGAACTGATAACTGACGATAGGTATAGTACCAACCAACAGTTCCCGACGAGTCCTGTCCAGTGTACTCGTAACCTAACGAGCACCCGCATACTATCTCAAGTACGACGTACTAATGGCTGTGGGACAGACCATCTCCCATGCTGGGATGAGAAACGCATACGCTAGTCTACTCCGGAGTATCGATGCCCCATCTCTATAATCCTATGACTAGGGACCTGTATAAGGATGTGCTTGTAGATTTCCCAGCCCCCACTAGTGTGACTGCTATCACAACGCTGGTAATCAAGCAAAGATCCTAAGGGCTCCACTAATGTGTAAAGGCGATATGCTAAAAGAAACACATGCACACATTAAAGTAGAAACAAACCAGGTAGCATACTACTATTTTGAGCAAGATTGTCTATACAACTGTGAATATCCCAAGCTTCCATTAAGTAATATACAACATAGTATGATACAGTAATGGCCTCTAGGGCATAAACACTAACAATCTCCCACTTGCACTAAGTGTTAGTGTATATGCCCAAGAGGCCATTACTGTATCATACTAGTATGTATATTACTTGATGGAAGCTTGGGATATTCACAGTTGTATATACAATCTTGCTCGAAATGGTAGTATGCTACTTGGTTTGTCTCTGCTTTAATATGTGCATGTGTTTCTTTTAGCATATTGCTGGTATACATATTAGTAGAGCCCTTAGGATCTTTGCATGATTACCGGCGTTGTGATGGCGATCACACTCGTGGGGGCTGGGTAATCTATAAGCACATCCTTATACAGGTCCCTGGTCGTTGGACTATCGAGACAGGGCATCGATACTCCGGAGTAGACTAGCGTATGCGCTTCTCATCCCAGTGTGGGAGACGGTCTGTCCCACAGCCGTTAGTACGTTGTACTTGGGATAGTATGCGGGTGCTCGTTAGGTTACGAGTACACTGGACAGGACTCGTCGGGAACTGTTGGTTGGTAATATACCTATCGTCAGTTATCAGTTCCCAGGTGACATGAGTACAGCTTAGTCCGCTGACTTGACACTGTCATTTCGCCTCGAGTGTGTTCCCACTGTTCTTTGATTACTACCCTACCACGGCTCTACTGAGTCGTGCAAACAGGTAGTAGTTGGGAGCAGTCCCGAAGCACTTGGAGGCAGTGACGGTTAGACAGGATTCGTCTCTCCCGGTATTGGGGGTTGACATCGCGCTGTGTCTAGGAGAGCCATTACACAAGTAGTCCCTGGCCAGGGCAAGCGAGATCTGCTGGTAGGTTCCAGTGTTATCTCAGGGTGTATTGGGCTTCACTCCGACACGACTTGTACCGCTATTAGGGGACTGACGTTCACCGCCCCCCTAGGCCCGCCATGCGATGTATCAGACGAACAGACCGGACTGTACGGAGACTGTCACATACAGGCTCAGTAGGAGTGCAGATGGGGTTCACCTCGTCAGTCTTCTTATCGACATCTACCTGGGGACCGTTACGTACAGCTAGTGCCGCTTGCGGTCTGTGGTTAAACCCACTGCCAGCGTAGTGTCGAGTCTTTAGAGTCCCACACAGAGAGCTATTCGCCTTTAGGCAAAATGAGTAGAGGTCGCATGGTTTTGCGACAGGGTTCGTTCGCATCCGCGCACTTGTGCACGTTTGCTGTCCGGACAGTTTATACTAGTGGGCTTTGGTTTAAGCCGGATCCTAGTATATGATTTGAGATTGGTTTTTCTCAGTGCATTCGTGTTCCTCGGATCATGAATGCGGGTGCGTATGCACAGTTGCGTGAGATTGAGGGAGAGGACCTTGTTTAGGGTTATTGACTATTGTCATATTATTAACCCTATTGCTTTTGTGTGTATTATTGTTAATTGATAATTAGCTTAATTATTGTGCATGGTTGTTGTTGTTGACCATTTGACTTCATTGACTTGTTGACCATGTTGACAACTTGACCATAATCATTTCAATTGGAAGATGCTCTTTGATCCTTGCAATTTGCATTAATATTGAAATGATAATGGTCACCTCTTGATTAAACCATGACAATTTTCTAGCTAATTATGGAATTAAAATATTACACACATATTAGTGAGAATGGCTCACTAATATTTGATGATCTCATATCTTTTCTCTCTCTTGCTCATCCTCTCCCTCAAGCTCTCTCCCTCTCATGTGTTGAGAAACAAAAAGCTTGAGAAAAACCTTCACTTGATCTTCTCTACTCTCTTCTAGGGTTCAAGTCTTAGCATTTCTTGCACTCTAGTTACTCCTTGCTTGGAGTTGAAGCTAAAGGTCGAGGCTTTCGGGTGGATCGTTCTTTGACGGGAGAAGACAAGCAAGGTGACATCTTTCTACCATTCCGGCGAGCAAGGAGAGAAGGAGTTCGAGCTCAAGGTATAACCTTTCTACAACTTAGCTAGTTGTAAGTTTGCTTTAGCTAGTTTTCGTTTAGCAAAGATCCTCCCATGCTCGGTCCATGTTGCCTAAGTCGATAAAAATCCGTTTTTATTATGATTTCCGCCTCCCCGTAAGCACCGGGGTGGGCAACGTGGACCCAACAGTGGTATCAGAGCCTAACTAAACTCAAACTAGCTAGGTAGTGAAGTGTAACGAAGTTTCGAAACCGGAAAATCCAAAAACCAAACTTTGCAAAACCCAAGTTTCTGTTAATTTTTTCTCTAGTCAAAATGACATTTGTTATATACCAAAAATTATCTCAGGGTTTTGTGGGAAAAACCACCAAATATGAACCAGAGAGGAGATCAGAGGAGCGCGGATCCGCGGCACGAGGAAGCTCCTGCCGCGGAAGCGCGGCCGTCTTGTCCCCTCTCTGCATCGATTTTGGTGCAGTATGTTTCTGTGTTGGTATTGGGATTTTTAGGATATGTTATATGTTCCCAGATTTTCCAGAACTAAAATTTACTTTTGGGGGCCTATAAATTCGTATTTTTCGGAACTTCACTACACTTTAACTACATCGGTTATATCTGTGATGCTTGCATGTATTGAACGTCGGCTAATCGCTATAAGACGATTAGTCGGGGTTATACATGATCTGTGATTGTTATTGGTTTGTGGATATGAATGGATTGGATTGTCGCGGGTGAATGGCCGAGGTGGATGTGAGATGAGCGTTGTTTTTCTTTCATTCATTTGTAACATGTAAATTGATGTAATAATATTCTTTGTATGGCCGCACAACCGGGTCGGGGTTGTAGCCGTCATTGTATAATTCTTTTTACTGTTTTTGCTCCTAGGATAGACCCATGGAGGGGTGCACAAACTACCGGGTATCTCGAAGTGCCGAGTGGCCTACTCACGATGGTGTGGGAGGTTGCTTCGCTTCGGGTGCTTGGCGGGTAGTTTGCCGCACCCGTAGGGGTCTTGGGTGGGGTATTGGCTATTCACCGCGACCGTGTAATCCGCTTTACGTTGCAGGCTTGAACGCATTGCGGATTCCTAGTATATCCAATGTATTCATCTATGATCTGTAATGTCTATCATTGCTATATATATTTATATATAATAACTATTTAGGCGTTGCTTATTTTTTACAGCCGCGCTAGCCCAGCCCCCGCTCTGTCGTTAGTTAAGTAACCTAACGGGTGATGACGGGGCCCCGTGGCGAATGCGAATGGCATAAGCGTACATCATATTTTGGTTGTTTTCTGCAATGGTAGGATTAAATGATGGGACGCATTAAAAGAACTAATGCAAGAAAATAAACCTAAAAGACGTTGTTGGAACAATTTTTCAAAAAAAAAACTGTTATTGCAAGGACGTTCATTTTTGTTTTGCATAGCGGTATTCGGTTGTGAATGCCCAGCACCTCAGTCGACGAGGCAAGGGCCGAGATCCCTTCACCGGCAGTGACCCCTTGGACAAAAGTTTGCGTCAGGGCAATAACTTCACTATAGTCGATTATTCTTGCTTTGCATCGAGGTATTCAATTTGGAATATCCTGCACCTCATACGACGAGGAAAGAGCCGAGATCCCTTCGCAGGGAGTGACCTCTTTAGCAAAGAGTTTTCGCCACTATATTTTCAAAAAAACTGTATCACGTTCCTTCAACGATATCAAGTTCATTACGTTAACGGGTTTTTCGCCAAAAACCCAGCCGTAGCCCTCCGTCGTTTCTTATAAGTTATACTTAGTATTCGTGCTGCGTTTGTTGACTGTGTCAAGGCGCAGTGAACGGTAGCTAAGTGTTGCTTATTTGCTGGATACAAAGTGATTGGTTAGGACATTTGTGTAACCTTGTTGACTGTGTCAAGGGTTATGCAGGTGGGTTTGATGCAATCAAGACAACGACGGGATGAACTTGACTAGGACTCTCTGATTTGTTGACTGTGTCAAGATCACTTGGGTCCTAGGGGCAAAAACCACATCGGGAGTTTCAAAAGAACTGAAACTTGCTGATTTAGCATACCTTCTGGAGTGTGGTGACTAGAGTGGATTCCATCTAGGTTATCGCACAATGACAGTTGGATCCCGATCCCACTGATGAGTTGGTTTACTCTCGGGAGATTATTTCACTTAACGATCAATGCTATAAACCTAGTAGGTGTCTAGAAAGGTGTTAGCGGGGTTACTCCCCCAGGGAAAAGAGGTTATTTAATTAAGGAACTTTGCGAAAGCGTTGCAAAACCTCCCTCGAAGTACCGACACTAGCCTGGCTGAAAGGTTAAGCAAGTATTGTGACGTGAATTAAAACCCGGCTAGTTCTTCTTTTAAAAGGTTTTAAGAAGGATTTGAGGAAACAGTGGGAGACATCCTGGTTAGATAAATAAACCAATCTAATCTTGCAAGAGCATACGCTGAGTGTTTCTTTTCTCTCTTTCCAGGCAGCAACCTTTTCACGCCCTAATCCAGATAATAAAATGTATTGCTTGACCGATCCGAATTCTTATTCGGGACTGGGGAAAGTTGGTTCAGCTCTAACTTGTGACAACAGTCATGAGTATGAGAATGGGAAAGGGGATTGTATGGATTTCCAGGATACCCAGTTGAAGAAGAAGCATGGTTTTGCATCTACTTCAGGTGTTCTTGTAATTGAGAACTGTTTTACGGTCAGCCCTACCTCCTGGGTACTTGATACCGGATCAGGATCTCATATCTGTAATTTATTACAGGGACTGAGAAAAAGTAGGAAAGTTGCACCGGGTGATATGTCGCTCAGAGTAGCGAACGGAGCACAAGTTTATGCGGCAGCCGTCGGTGAATATCACCTAGTATTGCCAAAAGGCAAGACTATGATTTTGAACGATTGCTACTATGTACCCTCCATGGTTTGCAACATCATATCAGTATCTTTACTCGATAAAGATAGATATACCTTTGTTCTTGAAAAGAATATCATGAACATTTACCTTGATAAGGTACTGGTTGCAGAGGGTACACTGTGTAATGGTATCTACGTTCTAAATCAGAATACAGTTCTCAATATACAAAACACACGCAAGAGGAAGAATTCAGATACGAATGAATCCTACTTGTGGCATTGTAGACTTGGTCATATCGGAGAGAAAAGACTTAGTAAGTTGCAAAAAGATGGACTCTTGGATGCGTTCGAGTTTTCATCTTATGAAACTTGTCAGTCTTGTCTCAAAGGGAAGATGACCAAATCTCCGTTCACCGGACATGGAGAAAGAGCAGCAGAGCTCTTGGGACTCGTACATAGTGATGTATGTGGTCCGATGTCTATACATGCAAGGGGTGGGTTCTCGTACTTCATCACATTCACTGACGATCTCTCTAGGTTCGGATATGTGTATCTGATGAAACACAAATCTGAAGCTTTTGAGAAATTCAAGGAATTTAGAAACGAAGTAGAGAACCAGACATGCAAAAGTATCAAGATCCTCCGGTCTGACAGGGGAGGGGAGTACTTAAGCACGGAATTCCTAGATTAGTTAAAAGAGAATGGTATTCTCTCTCAGCTTACTCCTCCTTATACACCACAGCACAACGGTGTATCGGAGCGGAGGAATCGTACCCTATTGGATATGGTTCGCTCCATGATGAGTAGTGCTGAGTTACCTCTTTCATTCTGGGGATATGCACTTCAAACTGCAGCACATCTATTGAATCAAGTTCCATCCAAATCCGTGCCTAAGACTCCGTATGAAATATGGAGTGGTAAGAGTTTGTATCTTAAACGTATTAAGATTTGGGGTTGCCCAGCTTATGTCATAAAGCAGAACCCAGACAAACTTGAGGCACTGGCAGTTTTGTGTAAGTTTGTGGGATACCCAAAAGATTCAAGTGGGTATCTGTTCTACCATGCAGAGGAACAGAAGATAATTGTTTCAAGAAATGCCACATTTTTAGAAAAAGAATTTCTTGTTAAAAACATTAGTGGCAGCACGGTAGAACTGGATGAAATTCCAGAAACACAAACTTTAACAAAAGATTTGGTGGAACCGCTAGATTCAATAACCCCAAACGAACCTCAGCCACTCCGCAGATCTGGTAGGATTTCTCATCCGCCCGAGAGATACTATGGTTTTCTCATTGACGGGGATCGAGAGGATTGCATCTTGGAAGAAGATGACCCTACCAGTTTCAGGCAGGCCATTATCAGTAGGGACTCTGATAAGTGGCAGGAAGCAATGCAATCCGAAATGGAGTCCATGTACGCCAATAAAGTGTGGACCTTAGATATTGCTCCAGACGGGGTAAAACCCGTAGGATGCAAGTGGATCTACAAAAGGAAACTTGGTGTAGATGGGCAGGTGGAAACCTATAAAGCTAGACTCGTTGCAAAAGGTTTTCGTCAAAGACCTGGTTTGGACTATGACGAGACTTTTTCTCCGGTGGCTATGCTCAAATCCATTCGGATCCTACTTGCCATTGCTGCCTTCCATGACTATGAAATCTGGCAGATGGATGTTAAGACGGCTTTCCTAAACGGTTGTTTGGAAGATTGCGTTTACATGGATCAACCAGAAGGTTTCGTAGACAGTGGGAGCAGCGGAAAGGTGTGCAAGTTGCATAAATCCATTTATGGATTAAAACAGGCATCGCGGAGCTGGAATATCTGTTTTGATGAGGCAATCAAGGAATTTGATTTCATCAAGAACGAAGATGAACCCTGTGTATATAAGAAGATTGTAGGACGAACTGTCGTATTCCTTGTCTTGTACGTGGACGACATTCTTTTGATAGGAAATGACATTCCTATGCTACAATCGGTCAAGCTGTTTTTGTCACAAAGGTTCTCCATGAAGGACCTGGGTGATGCCTCGTACATTCTGGGGATCAAGATCTATAGAGATAGATCCAAGAAACTGTTGGGACTTTCACAGTCCAGGTACATAGAGACCGTACTAAAGAGATTTAGTATGGAGGGTTCCAAGCGCGGTAACATACCCGCATTGCACGGAATTACCCTCTCCAAGAAGATGTCTCCTAAGACTGACGAGGAGAGGGTTCGCATGAGCACTATACCCTACGCTTCAGCGGTAGGATCTATAATGTATGCGATGCTATGTACAAGACCAGATGTAGCTTACGCGTTGAGCGCGGTAAGCCGGTATCAGTCAGACCCAGGGGAGGACCACTGGACAGTAGTGAAGAACATTCTCAAGTACCTGAGAAGGACTAAGGAGATGTTCCTGGTTTACGGTAATGGAGACCTCAGGGTCGAGTCCTTTACCGATTCAAGCTTCCAGAGTGACAAAGATGACAGCAAGACCGTCTCGGGTTTTGTGTTTACCCTCAACGGAGGGGCGGTATGTTGGAGGAGTTCCAAGCAGGATACCGTCGCAGACTCGACGATGGAAGCTGAATACATTGCTGCAAGCGATGCCGCAAAAGAGGCGGTCTGGATTAAGAAGTTCATTAGTGAACTTCAGGTGGTTCCGTCCATTGTTGACCCAATACCTTTGTATTGCGATAACAATGGGGCTATAGCTTTAGCGAAGGAACCAAGGTCCCATCAGAAATCCAGGCACATCTTAAGGCGGTATCACCTGATCAGGGAGATCATTGATCGACAGGAGATCGAGGTGCGGAGAGTGGACACAAAGGACAACACTGCGGACCCATTCACGAAGGCTTTACCCCAGACTCAGTTCGAGCGGCTGATCGAGATGATAGGTCTTCGATACGCCAGTACATGGCCTTAGTGCAAGTGGGAGATTGTTAGTGTATATGCCCTAGAGGCCATTACTGTATCATACTAGTATGTATATTACTTGATGGAAGCTTGGGATATTCACAGTTGTATATACAATCTTGCTCGAAATGGTAGTATGCTACTTGGTTTGTCTCTGATTTAATATGTGCATGTGTTTCTTTTAGCATATTGCTGGTATACATATTAGTAGAGCCCTTAGGATCTTTGCTTGATTACCGGCGTTGTGATGGCGATCACACTCGTGGGGGCTGGGTAATCTATAAGCACATCCTTATACAGGTCCCTGGTCGTTGGACTATCGAGACAGGGCATCGATACTCCGGAGTAGACTAGCGTATGCGCTTCTCATCCCAGTGTGGGAGACGGTCTGTCCCACAGCCGTTAGTACGTTGTACTTGGGATAGTATGCGGGTGCTCGTTAGGTTACGAGTACACTGGACAGGACTCGTCGGGAACTGTTGGTTGGTAATATACCTATCGTCAGTTATCAGTTCCCAGGTGACATGAGTACAGCTTAGTCCGCTGACTTGACACTGTCATTTCGCCTCGAGTGTGTTCCCACTGTTCTTTGATTACTACCCTACCACGGCTCTACTGAGTCGTGCAAACAGGTAGTAGTTGGGAGCAGTCCCGAAGCACTTGGAGGCAGTGACGGTTAGACAGGATTCGTCTCTCCCGGTATTGGGGGTTGACATCGCGCTGTGTCTAGGAGAGCCATTACACAAGTAGTCCCTGGCCAGGGCAAGCGAGATCTGCTGGTAGGTTCCAGTGTTATCTCAGGGTGTATTGGGCTTCACTCCGACACGACTTGTACCGCTATTAGGGGACTGACGTTCACCGCCCCCCTAGGCCCGCCATGCGATGTATCAGACGAACAGACCGGACTGTACGGAGACTGTCACATACTGGCTCAGTAGGAGTGCAGATGGGGTTCACCTCATCAGTCTTCTTATCGACATCTACCTGGGGACCGTTACGTACAGCTAGTGCCGCTTGCGGTCTGTGGTTAAACCCACTGCCAGCGTAGTGTCGAGTCTTTAGAGTCCCACACAGAGAGCTATTCGCCTTTAGGCAAAATGAGTAGAGGTCGCATGGTTTTGCGACAGGGTTCGTTCGCATCCGCGCACTTGTGCACGTTTGCTGTCCGGACAGTTTATACTAGTGGGCTTTGGTTTAAGCCGGATCCTAGTATATGATTTGAGATTGGTTTTTCTCAGTGCATTCGTGTTCCTCGGATCACGAATGCGGGTGCGTATGCACAGTTGCGTGAGATTGAGGGAGAGGACCTTGTTTAGGGTTATTGACTATTGTCATATTATTAACCCTATTGCTTTTGTGTGTATTATTGTTAATTGATAATTAGCTTAATTATTGTGCATGGTTGTTGTTGTTGACCATTTGACTTCATTGACTTGTTGACCATGTTGACAACTTGACCATAATCATTTCAATTGGAAGATGCTCTTTGATCCTTGCAATTTGCATTAATATTGAAATGATAATGGTCACCTCTTGATTAAACCATGACAATTTTCTAGCTAATTATGGAATTAAAATATTACACACATATTAGTGAGAATGGCTCACTAATATTTGATAATCTCATATCTTTTCTCTCTCTTGCTCATCCTCTCCCTCAAGCTCTCTCCCTCTCATGTGTTGAGAAACAAAAAGCTTGAGAAAAACCTTCACTTGATCTTCTCTACTCTCTTCTAGGGTTCAAGTCTTAGCATTTCTTGCACTCTAGTTACTCCTAGCTTGGAGTTGAAGCTAAAGGTCGAGGCTTTCGGGTGGATCGTTCTTTGACGGGAGAAGACAAGCAAGGTGACATCTTTCTACCATTCCGGCGAGCAAGGAGAGAAGGAGTTCGAGCTCAAGGTATAACCTTTCTACAACTTAGCTAGTTGTAAGTTTGCTTTAGCTAGTTTTCGTTTAGCAAAGATCCTCCCATGCTCGGTCCATGTTGCCTAAGTCGATAAAAATCCGTTTTTATTATGATTTCCGCCTCCCCGTAAGCACCGGGGTGGGCAACGTGGACCCAACACTAAGGCCATGTACTGGCGTATCGAAGACCTATCATCTCGATCAGCCGCTAGAACTGAGTCTGGGGTAAGGCCTTCGTGAATGGATCTGCAGTGTTATCTTCTGTAGCAACCCTCCGAATCTCGATCTCCCGGCGATCCACGATCTCCCTGATCAGGTGATATCGCCTCAAGATGTGTTTGGACTTCTGATGGGACCTGGGTTCCTTCGCTAAAGCTATAGCCCCGTTGTTGTCACAATACAGAGGTATTGGATCAACAATGGACGGAACCACCTGAAGTTCTGTCAAGAACTTCCTCATCCAGACGGATTCTTTTGCGACATCAGATGCAGCGATATATTCCGCTTCCATCATCGAGTCAGCAACGGTTTCCTGTTTGGAACTCTTCCAACACACCGCCCCCCCATTGAGGGTAAAGACATAACCCGACATGGAATTGGAGTCATCCTTGTCACTCTGGAAGCTGGAGTCAGTAAAGGCCTCGATCTGGAGGTCTTTTCCGCCATACACCAAGAACATCTCCATAGTCCTTCTCAGGTACTTGAGAATGTTCTTTACCGCTATCCAGTGCTTCTTCCTAGGGTTTGACTGATACCGGCTTACCACACTCAGTGCATAAGCTACATCTGGTCTGGTACACAACATCGCATACATTTTAAAGCCTGCCGCAGAGGCGTAGGGTATAATAGACATGCGATCCCTTTCCAAATCAGTCTTGGGAGACATCTCTTTGGAGAGGATGATCCCGTGACAAGCCGGTAAATTACTGCTCTTGGAATCTTCCATAAGTAATCTTTTCAGTATGGTGTCGATGTACCTGGACTGTGAAAGTCCTAATATCCTCTTAGACCTATCACGATAGATCCGGATCCACAGAATGTAAAAGGCATCACCCAGGTCTTTCATGGAGAACCTGTGTGACAAGAACCCTTTGACAGATTGTAGCATAGGAATGTCATTTCCTATCAAGAGAATGTCATCCACGTATAAAACGAGGAATACGACAGTTCGTGCTACAATTTTACTATAGATGCATTGTTCATCTGGATTTTTGATAAAGCCAAATTCTTTGACCGTCTCATTAAAACAGATGTTCCAACTCCGTGATGCCTGCTTCATTCCATAAATGGACTTAAGCAACTTGCACACCTTCCCGCTGCTCCCACTCTGAATGAAACCCTCTGGTTGGTCCATATAGACACACTCCTCTAAATTTCCATTTAGAAAAGCGATCTTTACGTCCATTTGACAAATCTCATAATCGTGGAAGGCAGCAATGGCAAGAAGGATCCGAATGGATTTGAGCATAGCCACTGGAGAAAATGTTTCGTCATAGTCCAAACCAGGTCTTTGACGGAAACCCTTTGCAACAAGTCTAGCCTTATAGGTCTCAACCTGTCCATCTACACCAATCTTCCTTTTGAAGATCCATTTGCAGCCTATGGGTTTTACCCCTTCTGGAGCAATGTCCAAAGTCCATACTTTGTTGGTGTACATGGACTCCATTTCGGTCGGCATTGCATCCAGCCATTTTACCGAGTCAGCTCTATGAATGGCCTGCTGGAAGCTAGTCGGCATATCATTATCAATGATGCAATCCTCTCTATCCCCGTCTATGAGAAAACCGTAGTATCTCTCGGGAGGATGAGACTGCCTACTGCTTCTGCGGAGTGGCGCAGGAATGTCGTGTTCTTTTGAACCCTCTGGTTTTACAAAGCTTTTAGTAATAGCTTGTGGTTCTGGAATTTCTTCCAGTTCTATTGCGCTCCCACTTATCTGATTTTCCAAAAATCCAGTTTCCAAGAAGCAGGAATGACGAGAAACAAAACCTTTTGTTCCTCTACGCAATAGAAGAAATATCCCTTGGTGTTCTTTGGATATCCCACAAACTTACGCTGTACTGAGCGTGCCTCGAGTTTGTCCGCATGCTGCTTTTTAACAAAAGCTGGACATCCCCATGTCTTAATGTGCTTAAGATAGGGTTTCTTCCCACTCCACATCTGATATGGAGTGGTAGGCACAATCTTAGTTGGAACTCGGTTCAAAAGATATGCAGCTGATTCTAGTGCATATCCCCAGAATGATCGCGGCAACTCAGCATTACTCATCATGGAACGTACCATATCCAATAGGGTTCGGTTCCTTCTTTCCGATACACCATTATGTTGTGGGGTGTATGGAGGAGTAAGTTGAGAGAGAATTGTAAGTCTACGGTAGCGCCCCGGCCGTCTACAGACGCCAAATGCAGAACAAAAAACTTTTAACTGGCGTTATCGTATACTTTAACCCGGATCTGCCATTATTGCTAAACTAACAAACTGTAAAGAGTGTAGAAAGGTTATACCGAACGATCCGAGTCCTTCGTTCTTTAACCATCATCCCACGCTCCGTTGCGGCTGCTCCGATCTCGTCGATCTCCGATCTGCTCGTCCAGGTGGCACCACGTCAATGATTCTTTAAATGGGCTCCCGCCTCTGACTTGAGGCAACTCGGTCGTCAAGTTTGCTAAAAGAGACGACCAAGAATGATGTAGAGAATGAGTAGATGACTTTGTCTCACTTCTTCCAAGTCCGTGGACGATCGGTTAATGAAGTTGCCGAGGGAATCGGGTGATGGAATGAAATGAGCTTTGAATTCCATACACCGAGAACTATCATAATCTTTTGCAAATGAAAACTCAAGTGAGTGTGAGAGAGAGGAGGGGCCGGCCATATAGGGAGGGGGGGTGAGTGTAGGAGAGAAGAGGGTGACCATAAGAAAGAAATATCATGTGTGAACACAAGAAAAATATCCTTAAGCAAACAAAACCTCATTAATGCAAATGGTGATTCATTAACCTAGTCACCATTGCATTAATGGCTCCATTATTACACTAATGACTCACCATGCCAAGTCACCCTTTCTAGAACCTTCTAGAAGCATGACTCACCCTCATCCAAGAAAAGATAAATCCGTCTTTAACCGAATGTTAAAAGACGGCTGATAGAAAACTGGAAACTGGCAACTTCCAAAAGTGATCCTGAAACGAATTTCAGGACAACACCGAAACTGTATAAATATACCCGCATTTGTATTACGACCGAATACAAATGCAACTGAGACAAAGATATTATACCTACTCAATATGATACTCGGATCCGGCTTAAACCAAAGCCGACCAGTATCATCTGCTCGAAAAATAACACGTGCGTAAACGCACGTGCATTTTCCGAACCCTGCCATAAAACCATACAGCCTCTACAACGTTTCGCCCGAACTTGGGAAACTGTCTGTGGGGGACTCTAATGACTCATCAGTACCCTAGCAGTGAGTTTAACCACAAACCGTCAGCGGCACTAGCTATGCATAACGGCTGCCTATGGACTGACCTCAAGGGAGGCTGATGAGCGAACTCATCCAGAAACCCTACTGATCCTAACAGTGACAATGTATATACAGTCCGGTCCGTTTGTTTATGAGTATCGCATATATGCCTAGGGGGCTAGTAACGTCAGACCCCCAAGAGCAGTATAAGTCGTGTCGGAGTGAAGCCCAATAACACCCTGAGATACTACTGGAGTACCTACCAGTAAATCTCCTGTCACGGCCGTGGGCTTTATGTAATGGCTCTCCTAGACACAGCACGATCTCGCCCCCAATACCGGGAGAGACGAATCCACTGCCGATCCGCTCACGTGCCTCCATATGGCTCGGGACTATACCCAAAAGCTACCTGTTTGCACGACTCCTTTGAGCCGTGGTAGGGTAGAAATCAAAGCACAGTGGGAACTCACACAAGACAAATGACGACCCCAGGTCGATGAACTAACCTGTACACATGTCACCAGGGAACTGCTATCTGACGATAGATATAGTACTAACTAGCAGATTCCCGGCGAGTCCTGTCCGGTGTACTCATAACCCAATGAGCACCTGTATACATCTTAGGTGATCCAACTGACACCAGTGGCTTGTGAGACCGGCCACCGCCCCTCGTCGGGGTCTCGACTGTACACACCAGTCTACTCCGGAGTATCGATGCCCTGTCTCGAAACTCCCACGACTAGGGACCACAATTAAGGATATGCATATAAACTACCCAACTCTCACGTATATGATCGCCATCATACTGTTGGTAGTAAAGCAAGATCCTAAGGGCTCTATCAAAGTTAACATGTAATCAGTCACCTGAACATGTACACGACTGATAAAGGCAAACCAAATAGCATACTATCATCTTGAGTAAGACTGTCCTACCGGTATAGGTCCTCCGCAATCATTGCAATCACGTACCTGCGATCCAATAATTGACTCTGAGGGCACTATCTCCAACAATCTCCTACTTGCACTCAAGGCTAATTATTGCGATGTCGACTACTCACAGCCCGTGTGAAACCGAACATCCAACTCCTCTACTAATCAGTTTCACAAAGCCCGTTTGTAAAACTATTGTGTTCGAGAAATAGCCTCAGTGAGTGGATCCGCCTAGATGTTTCTTTCTATGTCTCTCTAAATCTCAAGTTCGCGGAGAAAGCCATCTCCCGAATCGAGTAATACCTGTCTTAGAATATGTCTGGATATCTGATAGGACCTTAGTTCATAAATGAACTCCATATCCAAACTTCTTAGACTGAATCGATCACTGAACCTAATCAGTATCGGGCACCTTGCTTCCCACAGTATCCTCTTGGACCACCTGTCCATAATACTGTCCCTCTTCGTCAGAGGGAAAAACTAAAACTCTGACAGTCACTCTGTCATCCATGTCACCTTTGAAGCCTGGAATGATAACCGTCTCCCGAAGGAGGCTACCGTAATCAAATCCTTAGAACATGCACTTATGTTCTAAAACTGCTTCCTTATGTTTCTTCAGGTTTGGATTAATACAAACTTATTGCATATAGTGCAAAAACAACATTTGGTGTGGTACTTGACATCTCATGATTGACTCAATTGCCTAATCAAGTGATCTGCCAATCATGCACATCCCTCTCCCCTTTAGTCCGTAAGACAAATTTAGAGAGGGTGACTCCATCACCTGCAGGTACACCACTATGCTAGGAGTCATCTATTCTAAAAACCATTAGAATACTGTCAAAGTACCCACATTGGGAAACTACCCAAATCCAGATCTAAAACCATAGATCTAGAAACCAGAATGTCAAATATTATATCCATATCCTGTCTGGAGAAACAACTGTGTGACGACCACAGTACAACCGATCGTAGTATAGGAATTTTACTTCCTACTCTGAGTATGTCATCCAGATACCATGACATCACACCCTACTACCTTCTTAACAGATCCATCCCCTATCCTGATTGAAGTCAAACCCATGACTGTCACATCAAATTTAGATGATCTATCTCCGCTATTACTGCTCAAGTCTATAAATAGATATAAGCATCTTGCCCACTGTGCTTCCGCTTCTCCCACTGACTACGACAACCCTCCTACCGGGTCTCATAGCCTGGAACATCAGTAGTGTCAAGTCTGGGTAGATAAGATCCTCCCTGTCACCGTCCTTGAGGCTACCGGAGTACCTCTCGGGTGTCTGAGGTTACCCACCATATCTGCGGAGTGGCTAATGGAATATCAAACCTGATTGAATATATAGGTCCTATTAAATTTTCCATAATCGTTCGCGGTTCTGGAATCACTTCCAGTTCTACCATACTCCACTACTGTTTTCTGAAAAAATCCATTTTACTAAAACTGTGGCGAGTCAAAAACAATATCACTATTGATCTTCCAAATGGTAGAATATCAACCCTCGTCATAGCCAGGGTCAACCCACAAACAGCCATTACAGAAACGTGCCCTGAGTTATCCAGAGTCTGGTTTTAAGCATAAGCTGGACAATTCCCCGTACCTTAACATCTTTTAAGGTATGATCCATTCTATATCCAATACAGAAACTTTGGCACTTATTTAATTGGAACCAGATTCCAATCATGCAGCTGTCTCCAGTGCATATCAACTTAATGGAAAGAAGCTAATCAGCATTACTCAACTTAGGAATCCATCCAATTATGAGTAACCTGAAAGAGAAACACGTTTCTCAAAACCATCACTATCATCTGAATACCAATCACAAGAATCTTCATCTTCGTTCTCTTTGAAGAATCCCGATACTTGTGACACCTGGTTCTCTACTTTATTCTTATACCCACAACTTCTCAAAACTTAGACCTTGTATTTCTACGAAACACTTGTCTAAATACTAGAGAAGTTATAAGTAAACAGAACATAGTATGAGGACCGACCCCTTTGTCCTGATGGACACTGGACAACATACAATACTCTGTATAAGTCCGCTGAGTTTAAGCAACTCAAAACCTGTGCGTCGTAGGTTGAAAACTGTACCCCGGCGATTTCCTCAAATATCACCAATTACAACGAATTCCGATATAATGAGGATGATCACCTAATTCCCAATAACTTACTCCCACTCATCATCTGTAAAACCATACAGATATGAAACATGGTAAATACATACCCTTGGAGTAAGTGTCTAATCGGGAAAACAGTTTTTCTTTAACAATGCACTGAAACATGAAAATGTTTCGTAGGGGTATCCTGGTATTCATTGCAATGCCTCTTCCATAATCCAATTCATGACTTCAACCGTATATTTTATTGTCATCTCTCCAAATCTCTTAATTTGTCTTTAGTCGTTACCTTCTGTACACCATCGTTAGGCTAAATGGTTTTCTTCCTTCCCTACCGTTCGGCACCAGCCTATGGTTTGGAAGAAGACTATCCAGTAAGCATAATAGGTGTACCCTCCTAAACCAAGGAGTACTCGTATCTTGAGAGAAGGTGATGATAAAAGACATCTGAATAATACCTTATTCTTTTAAAGGTGAAATAGGAGTGGCGATGAAGTACGCGGTTTGGTCGTGAATGATAACAGTCGCAATTTACTTTGCCCTTTTTCTAATCCCTTTATTTTGTCTTTACATATTACCTTCTGCACACCCTACTTAGGCTAATTGGTTTTCTTCATTCCCTACCTTTCGGTACCTGCCTATGTTTTGGAATAAGACTATCCAATAAGCGTAATAGGTGTACTCTCCTAAACCAAGGAGCCCTCGCAACCTGAGAGAAGGTGATAATAAAAGACAACTGAATAAACCAATTCTATTTCTCCTGAACCTGGATCCATCCTCGAAGAAGTCCCTCCGAGTTTGTATATAACCATACGATGGATCTATCTAATGGAAGTGGATATCCGTAGTAAAACGGGTGTTCTGAGAAATGCAAAGGGTAAAAGAAGGAGTGGCAATGACTTATGCAACATAGACAATCCAAAAGCCAGTATTTTAAGAAGGTTCGGTCAACCTGGTCACTGAGTCATAGTCTAGGGTCGGTCAAAGGTCCCTACCAAAGAGAGAGAGAAAAGAAACACTCTGCGTGCACTCTAACCTAGATCAGAATGGTTATCACTTTATCTAATCCGGAAACCTCCCACTGTCCTGTCAAATTCTCCTCCAAACCAGAAAGAAGAATCAATCGGAATCACCCGAAGAGTAAACCAACTCATCAATGGGAATCGGGATCCAACTCTCATCGCATGATAACGTGATGGAATGCATCCACGTTACTCATACTCCAGAAGGTATGCGCAAACTTGGCAAGTTTCAGTTTCTTTAGAAACTCCCGATATAATTTTTGCCCCATGCTCTTATAACCTTGGCTTTGGTCAAAATGTCATAAGTCACATGCCAAGTTCTACCCGTCACTATCTTGTCAATTTGAACCCACCCGCACATGCCCCTGACTTTGGCCAA
The DNA here is from genome assembly GCA_030015575.1 of Agapanthus africanus. Taxonomy (NCBI): domain Eukaryota; kingdom Viridiplantae; phylum Streptophyta; class Magnoliopsida; order Asparagales; family Amaryllidaceae; genus Agapanthus; species Agapanthus africanus. Next base: position 504,545,928 of record JASDDO010000014.1, on the reverse strand, counting down.
TCGGCAGAACGACTGTCCCAAACTAACTCATCTATCTATGCAATAAATGAATACCCAGCAGCTACCAAACACTATGCCTTAACTTTGGCTAAAATGCATAGCTTGAATACTACTGAATACCCAAAAGAAGTGACGGAGGGCTACGGCTAGTTTTTGGCGAAAAACCTTTAACGTAACGAACTTGATATCGCTGAAGGAACCTGATAGCTCTTTTTAAAATATAGTGGCGAAAACCTTTTGCTAAAGAGGTCACTCCCGGTAAAGGGATCTCGGCTCTTTCCTCGTGGAATGAGGTGCAGGATATTCCACTGAATACCGCTATGCAAAGCAACTTGTAATCGACTATAATGAAGTTATTACCCTGACGCAAACTTCTGCCCAAGGGGTCAGTCCCGGAGAAGGGATATCGGCCCTTGCCCCGTCGAATGAGGTGCAGGATATTCCACTGAATACCGCTATGCATAACAAAAGGAAACGTCTTTGCAATAACACTTTTTAAATTTGTTCCAACAACTGTAAACAGGTTTTCTTTACTTTGCATTGATCAGAATCAACGCAGTCCCATCAATCGATCACACCAGAAAAGAACGAAAATAAAATGTACGTATATGCCATCCGCATTCGTCACTGGGTCCCGTCATCACCCATTAGGTTACTTAACTAACGACAGAGCGGGGACTGGACTAGCGCGGGTGTAAAACATATAAAACATCTAATAGTATATAAACCAATATACAATAATCGCTCCAGGCGTGATAATATGCAACATTACAGAAAAGTAATAAGCATCACAGAACAATACAGATAATCTGGGATCCCCGAGTTTCACAGAGCCGCTGCTGAAACCCGACGTTCCCCTGTCGTGTGGATAGCCTGTGCAATGAAACCTAGACCCCTACGGGTGCGGCAAGTTACTCGCCAAAACCTGAAGCGAGGCAGCCCCCTACAGCAAAGTGAATGGACCACCCTGCACTTCATGGAATCCGGTAATCTTGGGCACCCCTCCTTAGGTCAACCTGTACCCCTTACGAGTGCGGGGAATAGTCTGCCAATTCTAGAGTGAGGCCCCTCTGCCTCTCAAAGCCATGAGATGCGGACCTGTTGCCCCCCAGAACCCGGCTATCCATGCACTACGTCGCGGGACAAAACCTAGTACAGTAATGAAAAATAGTACAATAGGTACATCGACCGCAACCTGGTCGTGCCCCAAAAGAATATTATACAACAGGCAGTGACGGCAGTCCACAAGTTGGACGCTCGCCCCGCAATATCAAATGTACAAATAAACTCAAACTGTACTACCATTGCACACTGCTATCCACCATGACAAATCCGCAACATCACCGCACAACACAGAACATCAACGCGAATATCACGTTCACAAACCCGTCTAAAAGAACTATAGCAATCAGACGCGGTTTACCGATCAAATGACATTCCCGGTCGGAGATATAATGTAAGCACTGTAAACTAACATGTTTAAATTTCGATCGACTAAATATCACAAAGTGGGCCCCACGAACAACTGGTGAACAGTAACAAAATCTGGGCCCAAAAGATATATACCAAAAACCCCAAATTCCAACAGAGAAGACACAGACAAAATTTGGTGCACCGATCCCATAGAATGGCCGCGGATGCGCGGCCAAACCATGGGTTTGGCCGTGACTCCGCGGCGCTTTGGTGGGATCACGTGCTCAAATTTGGTCGGTGTACTTCTGAAACCCTGCACAACTTTCTATGATATGTGGAATATTTTTAGGACATCATTTAAAATCGACAGAAACTGTGAAAATAGAAATTTGCAGTTTTTGATTTCCGGTTCGATCGATGTTCTAAACGCGTTAGCACAAGTTAGTAAAGCAAAATTGTGAGGCTCTGATACCACTGTAAGTCTACGGTAGCGCCCCGGCCGTCTACAGACGCCAAATGCGGAACAAAAAACTTTTAACTGACGCTATCGTATACTTTAACCCGGATCTGCCATTATTGCTAAACTAACAAACTGTAAAGAGTGTAGAAAGGTTATACCGAACGATCCGAGTCCTTCGTTCTTTAACCATCATCCCACGCTCCGTTGCGGCTGCTCCGATCTCGTCGATCTCCGATCTGCTCGTCCAGGTGGCACCACGTCAATGATTCTTTAAACGGGCTCCCGCCTCTGGCTTGAGGCAACTCGGTCGTCAAGTTTGCTAAAAGAGACTACCAAGAATGATGTAGAAAATAAGTAGATGACTTTGTCTCACTTCGTCCAAGTCCGTGGACGATCGGTTAATGAAGTTGCCGAGGGAATCGGGTGATGGAATGAAATGAGCTTTGAATTCCATACACCAAAAACTATCATAATCTTTTGCAAATGAAAACTCAAGTGGGTGTGAGAGAGAGGAGGGGCCGACCATATAGGGAAGGGGGTGAGTGTAGGAGAGAAGAGGGTGACCATAAGAAAGAAATATCATGTGTGAACACAAGAAAAATATCCTTAAGCAAACAAAACCTCATTAATGCAAATGGTGATTCATTAACCTAGTCACCATTGCATTAATGGCTCCATTATTACACTAATGACTCACCATGCCAAGTCACCCTTTCTAGAACCTTCTAGAAGCATGACTCACCCTCATCCAAGAAAAGATAAATCCGTCTTTAACCGAATGTTAAAAGACGGCTGATAGAAAACTGGAAACTGGCAACTTCCAAAAGTGATCCTGAAACGAATTTCAGGACAACCCCGAAACTATATAAATATACCCGCATTTGTATTACGACCGAATACAAATGCAACTGAGACAAAGATATTATACCTACTCAATATGATACTCGGATCCGGCTTAAACCAAAGCCGACCAGTATCATCTGCCCGAAAAATAACACGTGCGTAAACGCACGTGCATTTTCTGAACCCTGCCATAAAACCATACGGCCTCTACAACGTTTCGCCCGAACTTGGGAAACTGTCTGTGGGGGACTCTAATGACTCATCAATACCCTGGCAGTGGGTTTAACCACAAACTGTCAGCGGCACTAGCTATGCATAACGGCTGCCCATGGACTGACCTCACGGGAGGCTGATGAGCGAACTCATCCAGAAACCCTACTGAGCCTAACAGTGACAATGTATATACAGTCCGGTCCGTTCGTCTATGAGTATCGCATATCTGCCTAGGGGGCTAGTAACGTCAGACCCCCAAGAGCAGTATAAGTCGTGTCGGAGTGAAGCCCAATAACACCCTGAGATACTACTGGAGTACCTACCAGTAAATCTCCTGCCACGGCCGTGGGCTTTATGTAATGGCTCTCCTAGACACAGCACGATCTCGCCCCCAATACCGGGAGAGACGAATCCCTTGTCGATCCGCTCACGTGCTTCCATATGGCTCGAGACTGTACCCAAAAGCTACCTGTTTGCACGACTCCTTTGAGCCGTGGTAGGGTAGAAATCAAAGCACAGTGGGAACTCACACAAGACAAATGACGACCCCAGGTCGATGAACTAACCTGTACACATGTCACCAGGGAACTGCTATCTGACGATAGATATAGTACTAACTAGCAGATTCCCGGCGAGTCCTGTCCGGTGTACTCATAACCTAATGAGCACCTGTATACATCTTAGGTGATCCAACTGACACCAGTGGCTTGTGAGACCGGCCACCGCCCCTCGTCGGGGTCTCGACTGTACACACTAGTCTACTCCAGAGTATCGATACCCTGTCTCGAAACTCCCACGACTAGGGACCACAATTAAGGATATGCATATAAACTACCCAACTCTCACGTATATGATCGCCATCATACTGTTGGTAGTAAAGAAAGATCCTAAGGGCTCTATCAAAGTGTAACATATAATCAGCCACCTGAACATGTACACGACTGATAAAGGCAAACCAGATAGCATACTATCATCTTGAGTAAGACTGTCCTAATGGTATAGGTCCTCCGCAATCATTGCAATCACGTACCTGCGATCCAATAATTGACTCTGAGGGCACTATCTCCAACAAGAATTACATTCTCTTTTAAGTAACCCAGGAACTCGGCACTCAAGTATTCACCACCTCGATCATATCTTAGTGTCTTGATACTTTTGCCTGTTTGTTTTTCTACTTCATTCTTGTATTCCTGGAATTTTTCAAATGCTTCCGATTTATGCTTCATTAAGAAGACATATCCGTATCTTGAAAAATCATCCGTAAAAGTAATGAAGTAAGAATAACCACTTCGCGCATCCATAGACATTGGACCGCATACATCGCTGTGTACGAGTCCCAAGAGCTCGCTCGCTCTTACTCCGTGTCCAGTGAACGGAGTCTTTGTCATCTTTCCTTTGAGACATGATTGACAGGTTGCATATGATTGATATTCGAACGGATCCAAATATCCTTCTTTATACAACTTAGTTAACATTGTCTCATTTATGTGACCCAGTCTACAATGCCATAAGAAAGTATGATTTATTTCTGGAGACTTTCTTTTGTATATATTCTGGACATTGAAAATCTGTGGTTGGTTCAATACGTATATACCGTTGTTTAATGTATCCGACCCAATCAGAACATGATTAAGGTGAATGTTTACAACATTGCTTACAAATGCAAAATCATAACCTTCTTTTGACATTAAAGACACAGATATGATATTACAAGTCGAACTGGGTACAAAATAACAATCACGCAAAACCAAAACATGTCCATCTGACAATCCCAGGTGATAATCCCCCACGGCCTCATCATCCATGCTAGCCCCGTTTGCAACTCTGAGGGTCATATCACCTGCCTTCAAAACCCTACACTTTCTCAGTGCCTGCAAAGAATTACAGATATGAGTTCCTGATCCGGTATCCAATACCCAGGAAGTAGAGTTTATTGATAGAAAGTTTTCAATAACATACACATTTGCAACTTTGGTTTATTTTCTTGCATTAATTTAATGTGTCCCATCAATTAATCCTACCATTGCAGAAAACAACGAAAATATGACGTACGCTTATGCCATCCGCATTCGCCACGGGGCCCCGTCATCACCCGTTAGGTTACTTAACTAACGACAGAGCGGGGGCTGGACTAGCGCGGATGCAAAACATAAGCAACGCCTACTAGATATCATATATAGATATAAACATTCGTCAAATGCAATGATAGCCATTCCAGATCACAGATAAAAACATTGGATATACTAGGAACCCGCATATCGTTCGAGCCTGCAACGAAAGACGGATTACACGGTCGCGATGAATAGCCAAACCCCACCCTAGACCCCAACGGATGCGGCAAACTACCCGCCAAGTACCCGAAGTGAAGCAACCTCCCTCAACAACGTGAGTAGGCCACTCGGCACTTCGAGGTACCCGGTAGTTTTTGCACCCCACCTTGGGTCTATCCTAGCAGCAAAAACAGTAAAAGAAATAATATACAATGGCGGCTACAACCTCATCCCGGATGTGCGGCCATAAAAAAAAATATTACATCAATTTACATATTACATCAAATTAAAGATAAAGAAAACTCTCATCTCACAAACCCCCGGCTATTCATCCGCGACAATCCAACGAGTTCATATACACAATCCATCAACATTACAGATCACAGATATGCACAACCCCCACTAATCGACGTATAGCGATTAGTTGACGTTCAATGCATATATCACATCACAGATATAACCCATTAGCTAAAGTCTACAGAACTTCGATCAAAATACGGATTTGCAACTACCCCAAACACAACTTTGTTCACTGGAAATTCTGGGCAGAAACAACATATCCTAAAAATCCCAAAACAGAACACAGATGAAACTGCAGCAAAGACGAGTCGCGGCCGAGTCAACTCGGCCGCGGAGCCGCGGCAAGAAGCATGTTCTCGCCGCGGTTCCGCGGCGCATTGACCGAGTCAGTGGATCATTTTTGCTGACAATTCTAACAAAATCCTGAGCCGATTTTTAATGTATGTGGAATTATTTTTAAAGCAGGTTTAAAAATCGGCAGAAAGTTAGGTTTTTCGAACGTGTTTTGCGATTTTTCTCGGATCGAAATTCTAAATACTTTGCTAACTTGCAAGTTTATGTTTAGCTAGTCTCTGATACCACTGTAAGTCCATGTTGCCCACCCCGGTGCTTACGGGGAGGCGGAAACGGAAAAAAATGATTTTTTTAAACTCAAGGCAACATGGACTAAAAGGAGGATTTTTGCTAAACTAAAACTAACAACCAAGCTAAAAGATTTAGCTACTCGGTTAAAGGGTTATACCTAAGTCTTGAACTCCTTCTCTTCTTGCTCCTTGGAGTGGGTTGAACGGGTCCTCCTCGTCGCCTTCTCTTGCCGAAGAAAGATCCACCCGAGGGCCTCTACCTTTGGCTCCTACCTCAACCTAGAGGTAACTAAAGTGCTTGGCTTGCTAAACCTAGAACCCTAGAATGAGTAGAGAGGAGTTTTGGCGTTTTATCTCAAAAGCAAAATGATTCTCAACACATGAGAGGGGAAAGCTTTGAGAGAGAGGAAGAGGATGAGCTTTGGATGAGAGAGAATGAGCAAGAGAGAATGAGGATAATTATCAACCATTCTCACATATATGTGAATTATGATAATTAAATAATTAATCAAAGGTAATAGTAATGGTTAACTTGAAATGACCATTATCATTTCACATTAATGAATTTTGCAAGAATCAAATAGCATCTTTCATATGGAATGATGATGGTCAATATGTCAACATGGGTCAACAAGTCAATCAAAGTCAAATGGTCAACAACCCTAACCATAACACAATTATCTTTAATTAATATCAATAATCATATTTCACATATTCATTAGGGTTTGGAAAAAGACAACGGTCATCAACCCTAATGAGAATCCTCTGCCTCTGCCTCTGTCAACTGTGCATACACACCCGTATCCATGTTCGGAGAAACACGAATACAATGAGATAAAACCAATCCCAAAACATATACTAGGATCTGGCTTAAACCAAAGCCCGCTAGTAATAACTGTCCGGACACCAAACGTGCACAAGTGCGCAGATGTGAACGAACCCCGTCGCAAAACCATGCGACCTCTACTCTGTTTTGCCCAAAGGCGAATAACCCTCTGTGTGGGACTCTAAAGACTCGACACTACGCTGGCAGTGGGTTTAACCATAGGCCGCAAGCGGTACTAGCTGTACGTAACGGTCCCCCGGTAGATGCCGATAAGAAGACTGATGAGGTGAACCCATCCGAAGTCCTACTGAGCCAGAATATGACAATCTCCATACAGTCCGATCTGTTCGTCTAAGAGTATCGCATGGCGGGCCTCGTGTCGGAGTGTAGCCCAGAACACCCTGAGATAACACTGGAAATGCTACCAGTATATCTCGCTAGCCCTGGCCAGGGACTTTGTGTAATGGCTCTCCTAGACACAGCGCGATATCAACCCCCAATACCAGGAGAAACGAATCCTGTCTAACCGTCACTGCCTCCAAGTGCTTCGGGACTGCACCCAACTACTACCTGTTTGCATGACTCATTTGAGCCGTGGTAGGGTAGCAATCTAAGAACAGTGGGAACACACTCGAGGCGAAGTGACAGTGTCAAGTCAACGGACTAAGCTGTACTCATGTCACATAGGAACTGATAACTGACGATAGGTATAGTACCAACCAACAGTTCCCGACGAGTCCTGTCCAGTGTACTCATAACCTAACGAGCACCCGCATACTATCTCAAGTACGACGTACTAATGGCTGTGGGACAGACCATCTCCCCTGCTGGGAGGAGAAGCGCATACGCTAGTCTACTCCGGAGTATCGATGCCCCGTCTCGATAATCCTACGACTTGGGACCTGTATAAGGATGTGCTTGTAGATTACCCAGCCCCTACTATTGTGACTGCCATCACAACGCTCGTAATCAAGCAAATATCCTAAGGGCTCCACTAATATGTAAAGGCGATATGCTAAAAGAAACACATGCACACATTAATGTAGCATACTACTGTTTTGAGCAAGATTGTCTATACAACTTTGAATTTCCCAAGCTTCCATTAAGTAATATACAAACTAATATGATACAGTAATGGCCTCTTGGGCATATACACTAACAGAGTTATCTGCTCATTGTTCATGCGCATGCATTGCGCTATGATGCGTTTTATGTATTGATGGTTTCGGAGCCCCGACGGCTTGGACATTTTATTGAAATGTTTTAGAATTTGGGGGTTTAAAATTTAAATTCGGGGACCGAATTTCTTTAAGGGGGGAAGATTGTAACATTTCAGAAAAATAAAATATTATTTTTGGGGAATTTTTATAATTTAATATTAATTTTAATGAATATTTTAATATTTCGGTATAATCGAATACCGATAAATGGGGAAAAATTTGTAAAATTATAGAAATTACTAGAAAGAGGGTGTTTTATGTGAATAATGCAAATTTTAAGTTTTTATGATTAATTATATGCTAATTTATTGCTAATCGCGATTAAAAATCACTAATCGGATTTTTAGCATATTTGTGCAAACATGCACCACATCTTTTTTTACACTTGTTACATTTTTGCACGGCTTTTATTTTAGGTTTACTATTGAGGAGAGAAGGAAAATGGATTAGAAAAGAAAAGAAAAGAATAAAGAATGGAATAGTGTGAGGTATGGGTGAGAGAGAGAATGATGAGGATTTCTTTGACTTGGCCTTTTTCCCCCTTCATTCTTCATCCTTTTTCCTCTCCCATCTCCCTCCTTGCTGCTGCTGCTACCTCATTCTCTCCCCCTCCCTACCTCCTAAAATCACCTTAATAAACACCTCAAAACCCAAACCCCATTTCACCAAAAAGATGCACAAGCTCAAGGGAAACACATTGGACCAATAAAGGAAAGGTTTTGGACACTTGGGGCAACTCAAGAATTTTCTTGAGTTGCCAAATAAGGTATTTTCTGAACCACTAGCTTAGATTTCCTATTGCTTTCACATCCATGTTAACTTTAAACCGTTATAGTGATGTTTAGTGAGGGTATGAAAATTGTTGTTAGGGTTATTGGAAATTGAGAGTTGTGGTGAGCAATTAAGCACAGTAGAGACCATACAAACCCCCTAGTGCTAGAATTAAGACCTAAACCAGAGACTAGAACCCCGGAATACGGATTTAGAAAAGCCGATATCGGAAAATTGTGAATTCTGTGGATGTAAAATGGAATCTGCTATCACCCCGAGACTCTGAAAATTATATTGCATACACAGAGATACATGCAGGCACCTAGGAAGCTACCACCAAAACCCTAGCCCCCAACCCCCAACCGTGGCTGCATATTTATTCCTTCTGGCCACAATTTGCGGCCAGAACTGGAGCATTTTGGCTCGTTCTTGTTCTGTAGCTCCTACATCTATGAATTAGACCCCTGGCATATGCAAAATTGTCCAATTTGACCTAGGGTAGAATCTGGAACCTTTTTCCTGAGTTGTTGTTTTAATTCGTGTTTTCGTTTTGCGTATTTTCAATTCTGGATTTGTATAATTACGTTTTACCTCGATTACTTGGCATTTATACGACGATATCGAGGATTGTTTGATGGTTTTGAAAGAGTAGTCCATTGGTTCTAACCTATAAGCTTTTAAGTGTATCGTTTTGGTTTTCATGTGTCGTTTTGGTTTCGATTTGGTTATAATGCGATGCGATACGTGTGATATGTAGGTACCCCCATAATGATTCGAGACGATGAAGAAGATGAAGGCGACATCGACACCGACACGCAAGATTTAAGGTGAGTAGATTATATCTACGGGGGAAGTCGGGTGGATGGCGTATAGCACCCCCGCAGTTCGATGATTAGTATACTATATATACTATATAAGATAGCTTATTGCGTGACATGGATTTTCTAGATGTGTTAGGTATACCATGATTAGATTAGGGTTTAGGACTAAACTAGTGTAGTTCCTAGTTGCGAACCATAGAATAGGTTTACACCCACACGCACGCACATGTTTACTTGCTATACTTATATTTGGATGATGAGGATAGCGGACGATATTTGGAGATGAGTCGATGATATTGGGCAAAGTGCCATGAGATCCGTGATATATTGTGATTTGCATTTGGGATACGACATGAGATTTAGCAGGCCTTTGGACGTGTGTTGTTAGTGTATATGCCCTAGAGGCCATTACTGTATCATACTAGCTTGTATATTACTTGATGGAAGCTTGGGATATTCACAGTTGTATAGACAATCTTGCTCAAAATGGTAGTACGCTACTTGGTTTGTCTCTACTTCAATATGTGTATGTGTTTCTTTTAGCATATCGCTTATATACATATTAGTAGAGCCCTTAGGATCTTTGCTTGATTACCAGCGTTGTGATGGCTCTCACACTCGTGGGGGCTGGGTAATCCATAAGCACATCCTTATACAGGTCCCTAGTCGTTGGACTTTCGAGACAGGGCATCGATACTCCTGAGTAGACTAGCGTATCCGCTTCTCATCCCAGCGGGGGAGACGGTCTGTCCCACAGCTGTCGTACTTGAGATAGCATGCGGGTTCTCGTTAGGTTATGAGTACACTGGACAAGACTCGTCGGGAATTGTTGGTTGGTATTATACCTATCGTCGGTTATCAGTTCCCAGGTGACATGAGTACAGCTTAGTCGGCTGACTTGACACTGTCACTTCGCCTCGAGTGTATTCCCACTGTACTTAGATTACTACCCTACCACGGCTCAAAGGAGTCGTGCAAACAGGTAGTAGTTGTGTAACACCTTGAAATTTTCGTTTGATTGTTTGGTGATAATTAGTAGTCATGCATGTTTTTATATTGGTGTGTTCATAGGATTTATAGTTTTTTGGGTAGTGTTAGCATATTGGAAATTTTCCCTTGTTGTGCACACTTGCACACTTAGACTTTTCTTGTGACTTGTTAACCATTCTTGTGCATGGTTGCAAACTCTTTTCCCTACCATTTAATCCTTTCCTAAACCCTTTTTATAAATTCAAAAGGAAACAACAAAAGAAAAAGAAAATTCAAATACCATTAAACAAATGAGCATGGTGGTTAGGTAAACCTTGACTTTTGAACTCTCTTTCTCCTCTCTCTTCTCTCTCTTTCCCTCATTCTGAGATCCCACAGGATTTCCAACAGCAAAAACTTCATTTTTCCTCCATTTACTCTTCCCTGTTCATTCCCCTTTGATCCATACACAAAACCCTATGCATATCAACTCATTTTCTTCACAAAAGCTTGGAAAAAGTGAGGTTTTGAGGTGTTCTAAGGCAATTCTGCACACTTAAGGGAGAAGCTGGAACTTTTGGGGTTTTGTAAGGTTCTTAGAATGTATTAACTCATATTAGCACTTCTTTTCCATAGATTTGTTGTATTCCGTAGTAAAAATCTCATTTTTGTGCATTTTTAGTGATATTAAGGGATAATTGTGATTCACATGTTAGATTGGTGTTCACATAGTTTAGTTAGCTCCTTTAGGTGTTATTAGAGCTATCTTAACTAGGTTATACCTCAGGTTGCACAAAAATACCCTAAAGTTCCATTTTTAGTGCAAAGTGTGGATTTTAACTAGAATTTGGGCACTGTAGAATCTGCTGTTACCCGAGACTTTTCAGTTTAAATCTAGATGTTACTGTAGCATGTATGGGGAGAATTGAGTGCACCAACCAAACCTGGGAACCCAATTCCTAAGTCTGGCCGCCAAAATTGGCATTCTGGCCGCAATTTTCGGCCAGATAGGGGAGATTTGGGTTGGGGTTTGGGGTGTAGGTCTCTGCTTGTATGTGGGTTATTTTGGTATATATAGTTTTGAATTATCTTTCCTGTATCAAAATTTGGGGTAGAATACCTATTTTTCCGTATTTTCAACCTTTCACGACACGCGTGGTACGTGTGTGTGGGTTTTGGGTTTCTGCGTATCGCGACGCGTCGGAGTGATTTCAGACACGTAACCACACGTTTTAGCGTATCGCGCACACGCGCGCTTGGTTCGCGACACGAGTTACTGGTTCGGCTTAAATGTCGCGTTTCTGTGATTTCAAGCTTACGTGGGATATATTGTGTAATTATAGGTTCGCAGGCGAGTACAGCGGACGCCGCGCAGGAGGGGACACAGGTTGTTGGCTATACCTAGTGGAAGGCTACGGTGAGTAGATTTCACATCTACGGGGATATCGCCCGCATGGCGTTCTACGTCAGGGCTGATAGGACCTTATAGTGTTCTATATATATATATGTGACATGACTTGATACTCATACTTGATACCTACATCACATTGGATCATTGCATTGTAGCTCATTTATATGTGACATGACTTGATACTCATACTTGATACCTACATCACATTGGATCATTGCATTGTAGCTCATTTATATGTGACATGACTTGATACTCATACTTGATACTTACATCACATTGGATCATTGCATTGGAGCTCATTTATATGTGACATGACTTGATATACATACTTGATGCACATATCACATCGCAATTACTTATATTATTGGTTGAGATTTCATGTGATTTCTGGATTTGGGAACCGTGGCCTTTTCAAATAAGTAATCATTTAAAAACCCGGTTCCCTTGATATGATATTTGGGGCGCCGCCCGTGTTTTCTCGGTGCTAGAGGCATGTACTGAGAGAGGGCTGACCCGGAATGACGGATGCCCGATGGATTGATATAGGGCTGACCCGGACTGACGGATTCCCGATATATATACTTTGAGAGAGGGCTGACCCGGAATGACGGATGCCCGATGTATTAAGAGAGGGATGACCCGGAATGACGGATTCCCGATATATATATATATATATATATATACTTGAGATAGGGCTGACCCGGACTGACGGATGCCCGATACAGGATGTTTTGCGTGTCGATGCTAGACACGAGTATTTATGATATTTGGGTGCCGATGTTGGGCACTCGGGATTCTCAGAGATGTACAGGATTTGAGGGCCGAGGAGAGTGCCGGCGCATGAGCTATCTTTGGGAGATCTGGGTGCATTGAGAGGCCGATTGTATATGTTCCACGTTGACATTCCGTGTAGATATTATATTGCCCCTGCTCAACATTACTTTTGTACCTCATCCTGTAGATGCATTACCTGTTAGAGCATTTGTACCTCATCTGGTAGTACAGTACCCTATAGAGCACTTGCATGATTATTGCACATACTGCTCATCCCATAGTGATATCATCTGTTGGCATATGATAGAGTAGTGTAGTACGTACATGCTCGCGATTACCTTTATATGTTATCTCTATTCACGAGTTGGCAACTCACCCCCGTTGTGCCACAGTGTTTGCAGGTTGCCCTTCGGAGTAGTCGCGGCAGGCTGCTTTGCATCTTTTGACACAGATACCCCCACAGTTGGTGTACTAGCTCTTTTGCTGATAGGTGGGTTTTGTGCGGTATCTGTTTATCTTTCAGTATGTACATTGTTGTATCTAGTATTCTCCATCTACCATGTATGTATTTGACTTAGAAACAATGTGAGGACGATGTTGTATTATTTTGTATTCTGGTGTCGAGCTCGTTGTGAGCCGGCTGTACTTGCAGTTTATTCTATCTGTGATGTTCCCACTTGTGGATCTTGATCTTCGCTACGGCGTCGTATATCGTTTTCTTAGAGATTGATTACTTAGTTTTCTTATCATGTTTTAGTTAGTGCTTCCTTTAAAACTTCTATCACTCTATACTTTCACTGGTTTGATTTCTGGGTTTCGGTTCACTTAGTCGCGTTACGTCTGTGGACGCTACGTGGTTAAGTGCCGGTCACGGGCCAAACTTTGGGTCGTGACAAAGTTGGTATCAGAGCGTAGGTTTTACCTTTCGGAGTGTAGGACGACCCTGGTATGATGGAGTAGGTAGCTGCGGCAGGGTAGCGTAGCGTGTTTATGTTCCGCGGCATACTCACGACACGGTACTTCGCCTACGCGACCTTAGGACTTGTTGATTTAAATTCCTCCTTGAGTATATACATTCTTGCGATTCGATTTCCGTATCCTTATCGAATCCTGTTGTTTCTGATAGCCAATATGCCGCCAAGGACTACGAGGGCGCAGAGAGCGGCCGTGAGGGCCGAGGCTCGAGTTGATTCATCTGAGACAAGGATTAATCCGAGTAGTACTCCTGTTGCATCAGGACAGATTGTTTCCCCTACGGCAGCTCAGATCGCTAGACTAGTGGTAGAGATGCAGGGCCTATGCCAGGCGATGAGCTCATTGATAGAGGTCGTTCGAGCGCAGCGACAGATGGTTGCCACCCCTGTTACCCAGTTGTTCCTTGCGATCATCATGCAGTATTCCGTCCCCTACATAGCACCGGTGGAGGCAGCTCCCGTTTACGAGACACGTCTTCCAGAGACCGTGAGAATTCCGGAACAGTTGAGGAATCATACTGGTATACCAGCCCAGAGCAGAGGCTTAGGACGAGGACAGCCGTTTGGCTTTCATCCCCAGGCTGGACGGCATTCAGTGCGTAGGTGTTTACGATGCGGAAGCCTTCAACACCTCATCATGCAGTGTTTCTTCACAGCAATTCAGGGTCGTGTTCTGAGACGTCGTGGACGTGGAGGGTTTGCACAGAGGGGTCAGGCTAGTAGAGGAGGAGTTCGGTCAGTCGCAAATGAAGGACAGGCACAAGTTTTCGCTTCGACTCATCGGGATGCGCGAGTATCCGATGCTGTGGTTTCAGGTACTCTTTTAGTTTGTCCTTTGTTGCACACGTATTGTTTGATCCGGATCCTTGTGCTCATATGTTTCCACGTACCCGTATGTATCCACACACCTTGTGCTGAGTTTGAGTAGAGAGTCCGGTTTGCTTGGTCAACCGCTAGTTGTGACTACTCCTGCGGGAGAGTCGTTTGTTGCTAGGCACGTGTTCCGATCCTGTTCCGTCCGTATCGGCGAGAAAGAGTTGCCGGTCGATTTGATCCTTCATGAGATGTTGGATTTCGACGTTCTTTAGGCATGGATTGGTTGTCCACGTGCTATACTTCTGTTGTCGGCCGTGAGGAGACAGTTCGATTTTGTTTTTCTGGCAAGTCGGTTGTTGTTGTGTTGGGGGACCGTAGTGCCACCCCTCACGGTGTGATTTCTTCTGTTCGCGCTGGACAGCTTTTGCGGAAGGGATGTCATGGATTTCTCGCATATGTTTGCGATACTAGGGCTATAGAGTTTCTTTCGGATCAGGTTCCGGTTGGTAGCGAGTTCCCTGATGTATTCCCTGACGAGCTTCCTGGACGACCGCCCGAGCGTGATAATTCTTTCTGCTTTGATTTGGTTCCTGGCACGGGACCTATTTCGGTACCGCCTTATCGGATGGCCCCGGCGGAACTTAGAGAGTTGAAGGGTCAGTTGCAGGATTTGCTGGATAAAGGACTTATTCGACCCAGTGTTTCTCCTTGGGGTGCTCCAGTCCTGTTCGTCAAGAAGAAAGACGGCTGTTGCGTTTGTGTATTGACTGCCGCCAGCTGAATAAGGTGACAGTGCGGAATCAATATCCTTTTCCACGCATCGACGATTTGTTCGACCAGCTTCAAGGGGCAGGATACTTTTCGAGGATCGATTTGCGATCGGCCTACCATCAGCTGCGGGTTCGACAGGAGAACATTCCTAGGACAGCTTCACTACTCGTTACGGCCATTATGAGTTTTTGGTGATGTCGTCCGGACTCACCAACGCGCCAACAGCAGTTTTGGACATGATGAACCGTATTCTTCGGTCGTATCTTGATCTGTTCAGTATAGTGTCTATTGACGATATCTTGGTGTTTTCTCGGAGTAGAGAGGTGCACGAGCAACACCTGTGGATTTCACTGCAGACCTTGAGGGAGCGTCGGCGTTTCGCCAAATTCTCCAAGTATGCCTTCTGGCTAAACAACGTGGACTTCTTGAGGCACGTGATTGCACGAGAAGGTATGTGTATTGAACCGAGGAAGGTCGAGGCAGTTCGGAGTTGGCCTAGATCCACGTCAGTGACGGAGATTCGCAGCTTTCTAGGGCTGGCAGGCCATTACCGGCGATTCGTGCAGGACTTCTCTCGCATTGCTACACCTTTGACCGGGTTGACCGGAAAGGGAGTCGCTTCGATTGGACGGAGGAGTGTGAGCACAGTTTCCAGCAGCTACGGGCTCTACTGACTACGAAACCAGTGTTATCATTGCCTTTGGGATCAGTCGGATTTATGGTCTACTGCGATGCTTCACGAGTAGGGTTGAGGTGCGTTTTGATGCAGCATGACGAGGTGATTGCGTATGCTTCACGGCAATTAAAGAAACATGAACAGAATTACCCTACTCATGATCTGGAGATGGTTGCAGTGGTCCTTGCACTCAAGATCTGGCGACATTATCTGTATGGAGAGTCGTGCCAGGTATTCACCGACCACAAGAGCTTAAAGTACATATTTCAGCAGCGAGACTTGAACCTTAGACCGCACCGATGGATGTAGTTAGTGAAGGACTGCGATTGTGAGATCTTGCATCAACCGGGCAGGGCTAATGTAGTGGCGGATGCTTTGAGTAGGAGGCCCGGGGGTAGTCTATCTTGTTTGAGCGCAGTACAGAGGCAGCCGTCGGTAGATTGACAGATCTTATGCGACGGCCGGGTACAGTTCGAGTTTACGCCGATCGGGGGACAGATTGCGCATGTTCGTGCATGCCCACAGTTGCTTGACAGTATATAAGAGGCACAGCACAGTGTTGACCGCTGTTCAGAGATTAGAACACAGATGGGACATGGCAGATTTTCCGAGTTCGTGATCGATGATCAGGAAATACTACGATTGGGAGCTAGACCGTGCGTACCAGATGCTAAGGGATTGCGGCGCGAGGTTTTCGAGGAGGCACATCGATCGGTTTATAGTGTTCATCCCGGTGTCACCAAGATGTACCATGACTTGAGAGATGTTACTGGTGGGACGGTATGAAGAGGGACATTGCAGATTTTGTATCGAGATGCCTGACTTGTCAACAAGTCGAGGCTGAGCATCAGAGGCCAGCGGGAGAGCTACAGCCGTTACCCATTCCGGAGCGGAAATGGGGACAGATATCTATGGATTTCAGTGTGAGTCTACCCAGGACTAGTCGAGGGTATAACTCCTTCTGGGTGATCGTGGATCGTTTGACGGAAGCGGCTCACTTCCTACCGGCGAAGACGCCATCCGGATTTTCCCAGTATGCCAGATTTACATTGATGAGATTGTACGACTGCACAGAGTTCCGGCATGCATCGTGTCCGATAGAGGCACCCAGTTTATCAGCCGGCTATGGCAGAGACTTCAGGAGGCTTTGGGCACTCGTTTGAGTTTCAGCACAGCGTTCCATCCGCAGACCGACGGACAGTCAGAGCAGACTATTCAGACTCTCGAGGACATGCTCAGGGCCTGTGTACTAGATTTCGGAGGTAGCTGGGATCATCATTTGCCCTTAGTAGGGTTCTCCTACAACAACAGCTACCAGGAGACCATTCAAATGGCACCGTTTGAGGCTCTTTACGGGAGGAGATGCAGATCACCCACCTGTTGGACGGAACTCAGTGAGAGCAGTATCTTAGGGCCACAGATAGTAGAGGAGACGACAGCAAGGATTCCGTTGATTCGCGATAGGATGAGAGCAGCCCAGAGTAGGCAGAGATCTTATGCGGACCGTCGTCGGCGCAGGCTTGAGTTTCTATGGTGACCACGTTTTCTTGAGGGTCTCCCCAGTGTAGGGCGTAATGAGGTTTGGAAAGAAGAGGAAGCTTAGTCCCAGATATGTGGGCCCCATTGGAGATCCTTGGGCGTGTTGGTGCAGTTGCGTATCGATTAGCCCTTCCGCCCAGTTTTCCAGACGTGCATCCCGTATTCCATGTCTCGTTGCTCCGCAGATATCTACATGATCCTTCGCATGCGATTCAGCATCCGACGATCCAGATTGAGCGTGACCTTTCCTATGCAGATCAGCCGGTGATAATCTTGGATCGGCAAGTGAAGAAATTGAGATCGAAGGACATTCCTTCAGTTAAGGTACTTTGGCGTGGTCAGAACCGTGAGGAGGTCACTTGGGAGACCGAGAGCGAGATGAGGAAGAGGTATCCCCACCTTTTTGAAGGTGCGTATAGTTAGATTTTGAAATTCGGGGACCGAATTTCTTTAAGGGGGGTAGATTGTAACACCTTGAAATTTTCGTTTGATTGTTTGGTGATAATTAGTAGTCATGCATGTTTTTATATTGGTTTGTTCATAGGATTTATAGTTTTTTAGGTAGTGTTAGCATATTGGAAATTTTCCCTTGTTGTGCACACTTGCACACTTAGACTTTTCTTGTGACTTGTTAACCATTCTTGTGCATGGTTGCAAACTCTTTTCCCCACCATTTAATCCTTTCCTAAACCCTTTTTATAAATTCAAAAGGAAACAACAAAAGAAAAAGAAAATTCAAATACCATTAAACAAATGAGCATGGTGGTTAGGTAAACTTTGACTTTTGAACTCTCTTTCTCCTCTCTCTTCTCTCTCTTTCCCTCATTCTGAGATCCCACAGGATTTCCAGCAGCAAAAACTTCATTTTTCCTCCATTTACTCTTCCCTTTCATTCCCCTTTGATCCATACACAAAACCCTATGCATATCAACTCATTTTCTTCACAAAAGCTTGGAAAAAGTGAGGTTTTGAGGTGTTCTAAGGCAATTCTGCACACTTAAGGGAGAAGCTGGAACTTTTGGGGTTTTGTAAGGTTCTTAGAAGGTATTAACTCATATTAGCACTTCTTTTCCATAGATTTGTTGTATTCCGTAGTAAAAATCTCATTTTTGTGCATTTTTAGTGATATTAAGGGATAATTGTGATTCACATGTTAGATTGGTGTTCACATAGTTTAGTTAGCTCCTTTAGGTGTTATTAGAGCTATCTTAACTAGGTTATACCTCAGGTTGCACAAAAATACCCTAAAGTTCCATTTTTAGTGCAAAGTGTGGATTTTAACTAGAATTTGGGCACTGTAGGATCTGCTGTTACCCGAGACTTTTCAGTTTAAATCTAGATGTTACTGTAGCATGTATGGGGAGAATTGAGTGCACCAACCAAACCTGGGAACCCAATTCCCAAGTCTGGCCGCCAAAATTGGCATTCTGGCCGCAATTTGCGGCCAGATAGGGGAGATTTGGGTTGGGGTTTGGGGTGTAGGTCTCTGCTTGTATGTGGGTTATTTTGGTATATATAGTTTTGAATTATCTTTCCTGTATCAAAATTTGGGGTAGAATACCTATTTTTCCGTATTTTCAACCTTTCGCGACACGCGTGGTACGTGTGTGTGGGTTTTGGGTTTCTGCGTATCGCGACGCGTCGGAGTGATTTCAGACACGTAACCACACGTTTTAGCGTATCGCGCACACGCGCGCTTGGTTCGCGACACGAGTTACTGGTTCGGCTTAAATGTCGCGTTTCTGTGATTTCAAGCTTACGTGGGATATATTGTGTAATTATAGGTTCGCAGGCGAGTACAGCGGACGCCGCGCAGGAGGGGACACAGGTTGTTGGCTATACCTAGTGGAAGGCTACGGTGAGTAGATTTCACATCTACGGGGATATCGCCCGCATGGCGTTCTACGTCAGGGCTGATAGGACCTTATAGTGTTCTATATATATATATGTAACATGACTTGATACTAATACTTGATACCTACATCACATTGGATCATTGCATTGTAGCTCATTTATATGTGACATGACTTGATACTCATACTTGATACCTACATCACATTGGATCATTGTATTGTAACTCATTTATATGTGACATGACTTGATACTCATACTTGATACTTACATCACATTGGATCATTGCATTGGAGCTCATTTATATGTGACATGACTTGATATACATACTTGATGCACATATCACATCGCAATTACTTATATTATTGGTTGAGATTTCATGTGATTTCTGGATTTGGGAACCGTGGCCTTTTCAAATAAGTAATCATTTAAAAACCCGGTTCCATTGATATGATATTTGGGGCGCCGCCCGTGTTTTCTTGGTGCTAGAGGCATGTACTGAGAGAGGGCTGACCCGGAATGATGGATGCCCGATGGATTGATATAGGGCTGACCCAGAATGACGGATGCCCGATGTATTGAGAGAGGGATGACCCGGACTGACGGATTCCCGATATATATACTTTGAGAGAGGGCTGACCCGGAATGACGGATGCCCGATGTATTAAGAGAGGGATGACCCGGAATGACGGATTCCCGATATATATATATATATACATTGAGATAGGGCTGACCCGGACTGACGGATGCCCGATACAGGATGTTTTGCGTGTCGATGCTAGACACGAGTATTTATGATATTTGGGTGCCGATGTTGGGCACTCGGGATTCTCAGAGATGTACAGGATTTGAGGGCCGAGGAGAGTGCCGGCGCATGAGCTATCTTTGGGAGATCTGGGTGCATTGAGAGGCCGATTGTATATGTTCCACGTTGACATTCCGTGTAGATATTATATTGCCCCTGCTCAACATTACTTTTGTACCTCATCCTGTAGATGCATTACCTGTTAGAGCATTTGTACCTCATCTGGTAGTACAGTACCCTATAGAGCACTTGCATGATTATTGCACATACTGCTCATCCCATAGTGATATCATCTGTTGGCATATGATAGAGTAGTGTAGTACGTACATGCTCGCGATTACCTTTATATGTTATCTCTATTCACGAGTTGGCAACTCACCCCCGTTGTGCCACAGTGTTTGCAGGTTGCCCTTCGGAGTAGTCGCGGCAGGCTGCTTTGCATCTTTTGACACAGATACCCCCACAGTTGGTGTACTAGCTCTTTTGCTGATAGGTGGGTTTTGTGCGGTATCTGTTTATCTTTCAGTATGTACATTGTTGTATCTAGTATTCTCCATCTACCATGTATGTATTTGACTTAGAAACAATGTGAGGACGATGTTGTATTATTTTGTATTCTGGTGTCGAGCTCGTTGTGAGCCGGCTGTACTTGCAGTTTATTCTATCTGTGATGTTCCCACTTGTGGATCTTGATCTTCGCTACGGCGTCGTATATCGTTTTCTTAGAGATTGATTACTTAGTTTTCTTATCATGTTTTAGTTAGTGCTTCCTTTAAAACTTCTATCACTCTATACTTTCACTGGTTTGATTTCTGGGTTTCGGTTCACTTAGTCGCGTTACGTCTGTGGACGCTACGTGGTTAAGTGCCGGTCACGGGCCAAACTTTGGGTCGTGACAAGTTGGGTGCAGTCCCGAAGCACTTGGAGGCAGTGACGGTTAGATAGGATTCGTCTCTTCCGGTATTGGGGGTTGACATCGCGCTGTGTCTAGGAGAGCCTTTACACAAGTAGTCCCTGGCCTGGGCAAGCGAGATACTGGTAGGTTTCCAGTGTTATCTCAGGGTGTTCTGGGCTACACTCCGACACGACTTGTACCGCTATTAGGGGACTGACGTTCACCGCCCCCCTAGGCCTGCCATGCGATGTATCAGACGAACAGACCGGACTGTACGGAGATTGTCACATACAGGCTCAGTAGGAGTTCGGATGGGTTTATCTCATCGGCTTTCTTATCGACATCTACCTGGGGACCGTTACGTACAGCTAGTGCCGCTTTCGGTCTGTGGTTAAACCCACTGCCAGCGTAGTGTCGAGTCTTTAGAGTCCCACACCGAGAGTTTCCCGAAACGTGTAGAGGCCGTATGGTTTTACGGCAGGGCTACGATCACTTACGTGCACTTGTGTGCGTATGCTGTTCGGGCAGGCAATACTAGTGGGCTTTGGTTTAAGCCAGATCCTAGTATTGCACAGATGGATTTGATTTGTCTTCTGTGCATTCGCTTTTCTTTTCTTCTCATTTTAAGAGAGAGAATGAGAAGTGAATAACGAAAAGATTAAGCCAAATGAAATGAACCATGGTTGCAATAATACACAATAATCATCATTATTAATCCTATCATGAAAGACTTGATGGCACATTGAATTGACCATTATCATAACACAAGAAATAAAAAGAAAATAAAAGAAGAGTGTAGATCCCTCTTGAAGGTCAATAGTCAACACGGTCAACGGGTCAACAAAGTCAAGAGGGGTCTAAGTGGTCAAATGGTCAATGCAATTAGCCATCATGTGTTTCACACACGCATTTATATTTATATAGACGGTATCGATTTGCACTAGACTTGTTAGTTATATCTATGCCCTAGAGTCCATTACTGTACATAGGATGTATATTGTAGTGGATGCTGGGACATATATAGGTAGGACTTTCTTGCTCGACATGATAGTACGCTATCTGGTTGCTCTTTATCTTAACATGTATACTTTCTGTCTCTCTGTTACATGTTGATAAAGCCCTTATGATATGTGCTCGACTTCCAGGACTATGATGTAGATCATACTAGTGGGGCCTGGGTAGTCCATGAGTACATCTTCCAATGTTCCTAGTCGTGGGAATATCGAGATGGGGCATCGATATTCCAGAGTAGACTAACGTATATCTTCTCGACCCATGTGATAGGCGATGGATGATCCCATATCCATTGGTGTTTGACATCAGAGATGGTATGCGGGTGCTCAGTGGAGACAGGGTACACTGAACGGACTCGCCGAGAACTCCCAGATGGTATTATACCTCACGTCAGATGGCAGTTCTCTGGTGACACTAATACAGCTTAGTCTGTTGACCCGAGATCGTCATAGAGTCTTGTGTGTCTTCCACTGTGCTTTGATTTCAACCCTACCACGGCTCTACTGAGTCATGCAAACAAGTGGTTTTTGGGTACAATCCTGATTCACATGGAGGCAATGAGCGATAGGAGGGGATTTGTCTCTCCCGGTATTGAGGGTTGATGTTGCGCTATGCTCGACTGGCCATAACTGAAAATCCCTAGCCATAGTTGCAGTGATATACTGGTAAGAGTTATCAGTAGTTTCATGCTTGTTATGGACCTTACATCGGCATGACTTATCAAGCTACTGGGGTCTGACGTTCACCACCCCTAGGCGAGATATGCCGCATATCAGACGAACAGACCGGACTGTGCGGTAAGTGTTACTGGTTGGATTCACAGGAGTGTGAGCGGGCTTGCTCGTTGATCTTCTAATCGCTCAATACCCGGGTGGCCGTTACGTTTAGCAGACCGCTTGCGGCTTGTGGGTGTTTGATATGATCATCACCTACTGCCGGCGTATTGACGAGTCTTTAGAGTCCTACACAAAGGTTTCCTACCTCAAGCGAAACGAAATAGGAGCGCATATGAGATATGTGCGGGACCGAGAATAACACCAGTATGTGATACTGAATTCTATTCTCGCGATTTGTATCATTGGACGGTCATATAAGATATAGCCGGGTTACCGAATCAAATGTTGATTCGATACATTGATACATTTGATATTAGTCGGTTATATGCAGTATGACCGGATCATTAAATCAAGTGTTGATTTAATGATTTAATGTATAATTATATATTTGATATATTACTTTACATTAACTAGTATTGGTTCACTTAAGATTGTTTTTTCTCACTAGATTTTGCACATTGTATATATGATATATGTTTATGCACTAGTTTGTATCATATTTGATAATACATGCAAACTTGGGTGTGTATGCTTTAAACCATGTTTAGTTAATGGTTAGGGTTTTATTTTCTTTATTTATTTTGTAAAAACAAAATGGTGGCTTTTTTCTTTCTTTGCTTTAAGCTTCATGAAGCTTCTTAGCATTTTTTAAAGTCTTAACCATTTTGTCTTTATGCTTTGACCTAACCATCACCTAAACTATGGTTTGCTCTCTACATGAGTTATCTTCACCCATGGTTGCATTATGATAAGCATCACTTGATTTATTATTTTCAAGTATTCATTTTTCTTTCTTCTTCTTCTTTATCTTCTTCAAGTGAAGAAAACCATTCTTGAAAATTTCCATGTGATGAAATCAAGTGAGAAATCCAAATCCAAAGTGAACCCACTTCCTATTTCTTCATCCTCTACCACTTGCCATGTTGTATAGGATGTTTTCTTCATAAGTTTCTTGACCTAGTGAAGATAGAGCTTGAGTTTGAGTCGCCTCGACGTAGATCATCTTCGGCATCAAAGTCAACGACCTAGCCCGATCATTTCTCCGATGAAACCAACGCTAGAGTCCAGGATACCGATGATCGCAGCGGAGGGATGTCATCACGGAGCTAAAGAGGTGGAGGACCGGATCTACAAAGGTTGTAGTCCGTTTCACTTGTAGTTAAGTTGTTAACTTGCTTGTAGTTTCGCCTATCCTCTAGTTAACGATCTTAATTAGGGTTTCTCGGCACATAAATTTTTGATTTTGGCATGGTTGATGCCTTGTGTAACCTCTTGAGTGTGTCTAGGAACCCTATAGTGGTATTAGAGCCTAGCTAGAGCTTTAGGCGAAGTGTAGACGATGTTAGAAATCCAATCGAACCCCGAAACCCTAAATTTGACCCCTTTCCGTATATTTTCTGAAATTGTGGATTTTTGTGAATTAAAAATTGTCAAAAAATTTACCAGGGTTTTATAGGAGTTACTGTGCAGCACGTGACCACAACTCGACTAAAGCGCCGCGGAACCGCGGCCCCACCCTGGCTTGCGCGGCGGTTCCACGGCCATAGTAGTGAATTTTGCCACGTGGTTTGCACAGTAATCTCTTTCTGTAAGTGCTGTGTTTTCTCGGAATTTTTAACTTATATTCAACATTTGAATTTTCTGGGGTTGTATTGGGAGTTCGTAGATTCGACCGGAATGTTTAACTTCGTCTATGTGTTTTTCCGGGTAATTTAGAATTTGTTAAAAAGTTCGACCGTATATAAATACCAACTTTTTCCCCTGCTGGGAAATTTCCAAGTGTTGGATTTTTCCGAAGTTTAAGAATGTTCTAAGTAGTGCAAGTAACTCGATGGACCCTCTAGAAGACAACAAACCTTAACTCGATTATGTGACCGTCTTGAACTGCCCTTTGAACCTTAGGGTTTGGGGCAGTACGGCGTGCCACTTGTGAGGCATTGGCTTGACCCTTCTACGGCTGGACCGTTGGTACTGTGGCATGAAGTGAATGTTCTTAAACTTATTTCATGTGTTGAGCTGTTTCGGGAAAACTTGGGTGTTTGATTGTTCGATCGGAAAGTTTAACATGTTTTATTTATCTGGAATGTGATACAATATTTGGAATCCACAAGTAGTTATGAGATAACTGATTTGGATGTTATAAATCTAGCAGTTTAGTCTCACTTGATCGGTTGCCACGGAATTTTGATGTGATCAAAAGTCCGTCGCAATCACGTTGCGTACGCGGATACTCGCCGGTAAACTTAATAGACAGCTACACCCCATAGCCCCGACCAAGTGACTGTAGGAGAACCCCGTCGCCGAAAGCATCCGTTCGGGTGCTCGCGGCAGCGGTGTTCTGCTTTAGTGCACTTCGTCGACGGTATCAGGGGTGCGGCTGTCTACTAAAGTTTGCGACGAGCATTCGTTCAGGATGTCGGGAATCTTGTTGAATTGCCCGACTTGATATTGAAAAGTGTTTTCGATTTTGAGACTAAAATGCGGGGTTTATAATTGTTAGGCATGCGATGTGTAAGGAATTCATTTGGTTAGGCATGCGATGTCTATGGAGGTTGCGGATTCCAACTGTTGTAGTTTTACACTTTTTTTCTGCGACCGTAAGTGTAATATGTGATATCGCCGGTTTCATTGCTATATGTCAACGACAATTGGGATGCGCATATTTACTTACGTTGATGACATGTGATGTTATGTGTTGCTGGATATGTTATATTGGATCGTCGTGTTTGAATAGCCGGGGGTTTTTTATGTGAGATGAGTGTTTTTCAGTTTCATTCATGTAAAAAACTTGTATGTAATATTCTTTTATTGGGGCACTTCCAGGTTGCGGAAGATGTCACCGTTGATGTATATTATTTACTTTTCCGCATTAGGATAGACCCAAGGAGGGGAGCACAAGTAACCGGGTTCTAGGGTCCAGTGGGAGACCATCTCGAGGAGTCGAGTCTGGGTCTCCTAACTCTAGAATTGGTAGGGTTGCTTGCCGCTCTCATAGGGGTCTAGGGGTGTGGGATTGGCTATTCATCACGACCGTGGAATCCATGTTTTATACAGGCTCAAAATAAAACACGGACGTTCTAGTATATCCAATATTTCATATGATATTTTCTGCTGCGTTCTCTGTGATGTGATCATGTGATTTGTTCAGATGGATACTGTATATACTATATATGATATATTATATAGACGTTGCTTATGTTTTACACCCGCGCTAGCCCTGCCTTGCTCTGCCGTTAGTTACTTAACCTAACGGTGCAGACGGGACATTGAGGCGAATACGGATGACATAAGCGTACGTTGTATTTATCTGTGATGTTTAGGTGGACTTAAATGATAGGGCATTCATTAATGAGATTAATGAAAGAAAATAAACCAAAAAGATGCTGTGGAATCGATTTTTCTAAAACGGGTAGCTACAGTTCTTGCTTTGCATCGCGGTGTTCCTTGTAGAACATCATGCACCTTATTCGATAAGGAAAGAGCCGAGATCCCTTCACCGGGAGTGACCCCTTTAGCAATAACTGGCAGATGCTACAACCCTCGGTTTTTTTTGATTGCTTCTATATTTTTTGCTTTGCACAGCGGTATATATGATATATCCTGCACCTTATTCGATGAGGAAAGGGCCGACGATCCCTTCACCGGGAGTACCCCCTTTAGCAAAACTAGAAAAGCCTAAAAAACACTCCATTTAAAAACCATTTGATTCCGCAACGAGATCAAGTTCAAAGCGTTAAAGGTTTTCTTAAAAACCATCCGCAACCCTCCGTCATTTTAGGAAGTAGAGTACTTAGTATTCGTGCTGTGTTTGTTGACCATAGTCAAGGCACAGTGTACGGTAGCTAAGTGATGTCTTCCTACACCGCATATGATGCGATTAGTTAGGACAGTCATGTGGCTTTGTTGACCTTAGCCAAGGGTCATGTTGGTGGGTCTAATTAATCACGAAATGATGGGTAGAACTTGACTAGTGCTTATGATTTGTTGACCTTAGCCAAGGTCATAGGTGCTAAGGGTAAAAAACATTTATCGGGAGTTTCAAGTGTTGAAATTTGCAATGAGATTGCATACCTTCTATATGATAGTTGGATCCTGATACCCACTGCGAGTAATTGTTACTCCTGGGAGAGTTTTGCACTTTATAATTAGCCGATCAAGTAGGTGTCTAGAAAGGTGTCAACGGGGTTACGCCCCTGGGAAAACGAGGTTTATTTTAATTAGGTCCGTGCGAAAGCACGGGGAACCTCCCTCAAAGTACCGGCACTGGCCTGGCTGAATGATTGGCGAACTTGTAGAGTGTAATTAATCCCGGCTAGTCTTTCCTTTTAGGGTTTGAAGGAAGATTTGATAAAAATAGTGGGAGCCACCTTGATTAGATAAAATAAATAACCAATCTAATCTTGCAAGAGCGCACGCAGAGTGTTTTCTTCTCTCTCTCTCCATGTAGCAACCATGTCACACCTTAATCAAGATAATAATATGGATGTATTAACCGAACCAGCTTGTTATACTGAGCTGGGGAACATTGGTCCCGCTCCAACTTATAATTGTTATAAGACCGAGCAGGAATTAGGGGAATACCAGAATTCCCATGCCGCCCAAACGAAGAAAGTGCATTATGATGCATCTTCTTCGGGTGGGTTCATTACAAAGGACTGTTTTCTCAGTATCCTCTGCGTCCTGGGTATTTGATACCGGATCAGGATCCCAGATATGTAATCTGTTGCATAGGGCTACAGAAAGGTAGAGAACTGAGAACGGGTGATAAGTTTCATGAGACAGAAAACGGTGCAAGGGTTGCAGCCAAGTCTGTTGGTCACTATCACCCTGTATTATCAAAATACACTGATTCTGAACGAATGTTATTAGATATCGACCCTGATATACAAAATCATATCAGTCTCTTTATTAGTGAAGAAAGGATATAATTTTGTATTGTTGGATAATGTTTTGAACATTTCCTATATCAATAGTTGATCGGTTCAGGCACGTTATCTAAAAGCATATACATTCTAAATCAGACCACAGTTCTTAATGTATAAAACACACACAAGAGGAAGAGTTCAGAATTGAACGATTCTTTCTTGAGGTATTGTAGACTTGGTCAAATCAATGTGACCCGACTAGCTAAAGTTACATTTAGATGCATATTTAAATCAGTTTGAATTTATATCTTGTGAAACTTGCCAGTCATATCACAAAGATAAGATGACCATAGCTCTGTTTACTGGAAACAGAGAAAGAGTCAGTAAACTCTTGGGACTGATACATAGTGATGTATAAAGGTCCCCAGTCTACATATGCCAGAACTGGTTCTTTGTACTTCCTTACATTCACTGATGATCTCTCAAGATTCGGACACATGTTCCTGTTGAAACACATGTCTGAACCTTTTGAGAAATTCACAGAATATAAGTCAGAAGTAGAGAACCAATATAGGTATAAGTATTATGACCTATGATGAGATCAGGGAGGAGAATACTTGTGCATGGAATTCTTGGACTATTCTAAAGGAGAATGAGATTCTCTCTTGGTGTTACTCCTCTGAATACACCACAGCACAACGGTGTATCGGGGCAGAGCAATCACACCCTATATGATATGGTGCGCTCTATGATGAGTACTACAGAGTTACCTATTTCCTTTTGGGGGTTGTGCACTTGAGAAGCTGCATACCTATTGAATTAGGTTCGAATCAAATCAGTGCCTACCACTCCATACGAGATATGGTATGGGAAGAGCCCATCTCTTAAGGAAGTTAAGATTTGGGGTTGTCCGGCCTATGTCAAAAGAAAAATCCGGACAAGATCGAGGCAAGGTCAGTTCTGTAGAACTGGAATGAGTTCCAGCTATACAAACTACAACTGATGATTTGATAGAACCAAAGGATTCAATAGTCTCCGACGAACCTCAGCCTCTCTGCCGATCTAGCAGGGTTCCTCATCCGCCTGAGAGATACTTCGATTTCTCGATGACAGTGGGAGCGAGGATTGCATCATAAGATGATGACCCAACTAGTTTCGAGCAGGCCATCGAGAGTAGGGACTCTATAAGAATGGCTGGGTGCTTAGCGATCTGAGATGGAATCCATGTACACCAACAAAGTATGGACATTGGTTGCTATATCTGAAGGGTTAAATCCCCATCAGGAGCAAGTATATCTTGAGAAGATTACTTGGTGTAGATGGAAAAGTTGGGACTTTCAAAGCTAGACTTGTTAAAGGCTTTCGTCATCGACCAGGCGTGGATAATGATGAAACCTTTTCCATTGGCTATGCTTAAGTCCATCCAGATCCTACTTGCTATTGCTACATACCATGACTACGATATCTGGTGTTTGGGTGTCATGACTATTTTTCCAAATATTGATTTAGAAGAGAACGTCTATAAGAACACAGCCAGAGGGCTTCGTAAACAGTGGAAGCAGCGGAAACATGTGCAAGTTGCTTTACAGATTAAAGCAAGCATCGCGGAGATGGAACGTCTATTTTGATGTGGTAGTCAAAGAGTTTGACTTCATCAAAATGGTAGATGAACCTTGTATATACAAAAAGCTAGTAGAGAGTAAGGTGGTGATCCTCGTAGAGTACGTGGACAACATACTCTTGATAGGAAAAGAGTTTCCTATGCTACGATCGGTCAATCTCCTCTTATCACAAGGATTCTCTATATAGGATCAAAATGATACCTCCTAAATCCTGGGTTTTGGATCTATGAGATAGATCTAAATGGATGTTAGGATTCTCACTAGTTGTAGTGAGATGGTATCAGTTGATCCTGGGGAGAATCACTGGAAAAGTTCCAGGGTGATAAGGTCGACTGAATGTCAGTCGCAGGCATTGTCTTTACCCTCAGTGGAGGGACGGTATGTTGGAACAGTTCCAAGATAGATACCGTGGCAGACTAGACGATAAAGGCTGGTGACATCGCTATCAAAGATACTACCATAGAGGAAGTTTGGGTGTATTTTAGTTCATGAGATGAACTAGGTTCCTACCATTGTGTCACAATGGAAGTGTGGCTTTGTCCCAGGAACCTCGGTCCCATCAGTGACCCAGACATATTCTGAGGCAGCATCACCTGATCATGGAGATAGTTGATCTCCAGGGTGATCGAGGTTAGGAGAGTAGACTCAGAGGACAACGCGGCGGATCCACTCACAAAGGCCTTTTCCCAAAGAGAGAGTTTTATGGGATGGTTGAGTATTAGATACTGCAACCACTGCTACAGATGACCATAGTGCAAGTGGGAGATTGTTAGTTATATGTATGCCCTAGAGGCCATTACTGTACATAGGATGTATATTGTAATGGATGCTGGGACATATATAGGTAGGACTTTCTTGCTCGACATGATAGTACGCTATCTGGTTGCTCTTTATCTTAACATGTATACTTTCTGTCTCTCTGTTACATGTTGATAAAGCCCTTAGGATATATGCTCGACTTCCAGGACTATGATGTAGATCATACTAGTGGGGCCTGGGTAGTCCATGAGTACATCCTTCAATGTTCCTAGTTGTGGGAATATCGAGACGGGGCATCGATATTCCAGAGTAGACTAGCGTATATCTTCTCGACCCATGTGATGGGCGATGGATGATCCCATATCCATTGGTGTTTGATATCAGAGATGGTATGCGGATGCTCAGTGGAGACTGGGTACACTGAACGGACTCGCTGAGAACTCCTAGATGGTATTATACCTCACGTCAGATGGCAGTTCTCTGGTGACACTAGTACAGCTTAGTCTGTTGACCCGAGATCGTCATAGAGTCTTGTGTGTCTCCCACTGTGCTTTGATTTCCACTCTACCACGGCTCTACTGAGTCGTGCAAATAGGTGGTTTTTGGGTACAGGCCCGATTCACATGGAGGCAATGAGCGATAAGAGAGGATTTGTCTTTCCCGGTATTGGGGGTTGATGTTGCGCTATGCTCGACTGGCCATAACTGGAAATCCCCGGCCAGGGTTGCAGTGATATACTGGTAAGAGTTATTAGTAGTTTCACGTTTGTTATGGACCTTACATCGGCATGACTTATCAAGCTACTGGGATCTGACGTTCACCACCCCTAGGCGAGATATGTGACATATCAGACGAACAGACCGGACTGTGCGGTAAGTGTTACTAGTTGGATTCACAGGAGTGTGAGCGGGCTTGCTCGTTGATCTTCTGATCGCTCAATACCCGAGTGGCCGTTACGTTTAGCAGACCGCTTGCGGCTTGTGGGTGTTTGATATGATCATCACCTACTGCCGGCGTATAGACAAGTCTTTAGAGTCCTTCACAGAGGTTTCCTGGCTCAAGCGAAATGAAATTGGAGCGCATATGAGATATGTGCGGGACCGAGAATAATACCAGTATGTGATACTGAATTCTATTCTCGCGATTTGTATCATTGGACGGTCATATAAGATATAGCCGGATTACCGAATCAAATGTTGATTCAATACATTGATACATTTGATATTAGTCGGTTATATGCAGTATGACCGGATCATTAAATCAAGTGTTGATTTAATGATTTAATGTATAATTATATATTTGATATATTACTTTACATTAACTAGTATTGGTTCACTTAAGATTGTTTTTTCTCACTAGATTGTGCACATTGTATATATGATATCTGTTTGTGCACTAGTTTGTATCATGTTTGATGATACATGCAAACTTGGGTGTGTATGCTTTAAACCATGTTTAGTTAATGGTTAGGGTTTTATTTTCTTTATTTATTTTGTAAAAACAAAATGGTGTCTTTTTTCTTTCTTTGCTTTAAGCTTCATGAAGCTTCTTAGCATTTTTAAAGTCTTAACCATTTTGTCTTTATGCTTTGACCTAACCATCACCTAAACTATGGTTTGCTCTCTAGATGAGTTATCTTCACCCATGGTTGCATTTTGATAAGCATCACTTGATTTATTATTTTAAAGTATTCATTTTTCTTTCTTCTTCTTCTTCATCTACTTCAAGTGAAGAAAACCATTCTTGAAAATTTCCAAGTGATGAAATCAAGTGAGAAATCCAAATCCAAAGTGAACCCACTTCCTATTTCTTCATCCTCTACCACTTGCCATGTTGTATAGGGTGTTTTCTTCACAAGTTTCATGACCTAGTGAAGATAGAGCTTGAGTTTGAATCGCCTCGACGTAGATCATCTTCGGCATCGAAGTTAATAACCTAGCCCGATCATTTCTCCGATGAAACCAACGCTAGAGTCCAGGATACCGATGATCGCAGCGGAGGGACGTCATCACGGAGCTAAAGAGGTGGAGGACCGGATCTACAAAGGTTGTAGTCCCTTTCACTTGCAGTTAAGTTGTTAACTTGCTTGTAGTTTCGCCTATCCTCTAGTTAACGATCTTCATTAAGGTTTCTCGGCACATAAATTTTGGATTTTGGCATGGTTGATGCCTTTTGTAACCTCTTGAGTGTGCCTAGGAACCCTACAAGACTTAGATCAGTACCCCGGACCATGAGCTATGATGATAAGGATACCAGATAATTGATGAGATGAATGTGATATTGACCCGTACCCAGCTTTTGGGATGCCGTACGATGATTTGCCGTACGAGCTTTATATTGATGATAGATCTGCACTCATTACTCGAGGATGTCATATGATATTGTATCGTATGCGGTACCTTTGAGGCGGGATCACCGACTATTATACTTATGTATATATATACATATCGACTCAGATTTAGGTGGTTTCCATATCCCTCCCGATTGACTTGTTAGTTAGAGTTGTAGTCTTGCTAGTAAATGTTAGGCTAGGCTGATGTCATACCTATTTCAAAACTAACGAATCGGGAGTATTTTAAAGACAGGAAAAAGAATTCTACGGATATTTTCAAAAGACGCATCTTTTCTTAAAAACACCGTAGCCCTTATTTTACTAAAAACCCCGAATCGTCTTATTTCAAAAGGAAAACTGTATGATATTTTTATATTGATGCAGATGGGTCACTATTGCGTTTATTAGTCGATTCCTGCATATTCTCGTTATTCGCATCGCATTGCATGTGCAAATGGTTATTGTTATATTAAACTCATGCTGTTAGGACACCAGCACCATTATCGTGTTGGATATATTGCCCTTAAAGTCAATTATTGGATCGCAGGTATGTGATTGCAATGATGAAGGAAGACCTATACCGGTAGCAGAGTCTTACTCGAGATGATAGTATGCTATCTAGTTTGCCATTTTCAGTCGTGTAAATGTTTAGGTGACTGATCACGTTTACACGTTGATAGAGCCCTTAGGATCTTGCTTGACTACCAACAGTATGATGGTGATCATATACGTGAGAGTTGGGTGGTCTATAAGCTCATCCTTAAAAGTGGTCCCTAGTCGTGGGAGTTTCGAGACAGGGCAACAATACTCCGGAGTAGACTAGTGTATACAGTCGAGACCCCGACGAGGGGCGGTGGCCGGTCTCACAAGCCACTGGTGTCAGTTGGTGTTGGAGATAGTGCCCTCAGAGTCAATTATTGGATCACAGGCACGTGATTGCAATGATTGAGGGAGGACCTATCCCGGTAGGACAGTCTTACTCGAGATGATAGTATGCTATCTGGTTTATCTTTATCATCGTGTACTGCTTTAGGTGACCTGACATGTCGCTATTACACGTTGATAGAGCCCCTAGGATTCTTGCTTGACTGCCAGCAGTATGATGGCGATCATATACGTGGGAGCTGGTAGTCTATAAGCACATCCTTAAAAGGTCCCTAGTCGTAGGAGTTTCAAGACAGGGCATCGATACTCCATTAGTAGACTAGTGTATACAGTCGAGACCCCGACGAGGGGCGGTGGCCGGTCTCACAAGCCACTGGTGTCAGTTGGTTCACCTAAGATGTATACAGGTGCTCATTGGGTTAT
Organism: Agapanthus africanus; assembly: GCA_030015575.1. Classification (NCBI taxonomy): domain Eukaryota; kingdom Viridiplantae; phylum Streptophyta; class Magnoliopsida; order Asparagales; family Amaryllidaceae; genus Agapanthus; species Agapanthus africanus. The sequence goes on along the minus strand of JASDDO010000014.1, from coordinate 504,511,990 downwards.
GAGTACACCGGACAGGACTCGCCGGGAACCTGCTAGTTGGTCATATACCAGATGTCAGATAGCAGTTCCCTGGTGACATGTGTACAGGTTAGTTCATCGACCTGAGATCGTTATTTGTCTCGTGTGAGTTCCCACTGTGCTTTGATTACTACCCTACCACGGCTCAAAGGAGTCGTGCAAACAGGTTTTAGTTGGGTACAGTCCCGAGCCACATGGAGGCAGTGAGCGGATCTGCAGGGGTTCGTCTCTCCCGGTATTGGGGGTGAGGTCGCGCTGTGTCTAGGAGAGCCATTACACGAAGCCCTCGGCCGAGGCAAGGAGATTTACTGGTAGGTATTCCAGTAGTATCTCAGGGTGTTCTGGGCTACGCTCCGACACGACTTGTACCGCTTTTGGGGGTCTGACTTTTACCAACCCCCTAGGCCCGCCATGCGATACTCATAGACGAACGGACCGGACTGTACGGATATTGTCACTGACAGGCTCAGTTGGGTGTCGGGATGAGCTTCCTCATCGACGTCCCATTTGGTCAATACCTGGTGGCCCGTCACGTATTGGCTTATACCTCTGACGTGCTAGTGGTTAAATCCACAGCCAAGGTATTGACGAGTCTTTAGAGTCCACCACACTCAGTTACTCAGCTTTCGGGCGAAACGCTGTAGAGGCCGTATGGAGATATGGCAGGGTTCGATCAGATACGTGCGGTATTGCACGGATCGTGATCGGACAGTTTTTACTAGCCGGCTTTGGCTTAAGCCGGATTCTAGTATTTGATAGTGTAGTTTTGTCTCTTTGCATTTGTGTTCAGTGGGAATACAAATGCGGGCATGTATTTGCAGTGGTGGGGTTTTCCCGTATTTTATTACGGGATCAGTTTTTCTGAAGTTGCCAGTTTGCATTCCGTTCCGGCCGATTTTCCTTCATTCCTTCTTTGTCGGACTTTCTTGATGGGGGGTGTTAATTGCATGTTTGCAATTAACATATAGTGGAGGGCTTTCTTGCATTTGTTGCATTTTGATGAGACTTGCCTCATGATGATATTCTATTTTGGTCATTTCCATTTCTTATCTTATGAGTGGATTTGTGATGAGAGGGATGTGAGGTTTACATTATCTTTTTATATATTGTTTTTCCTATGATTATAAACTTGGAAAAAGTTTTCTTTTTCTCTCTCCAATCTATTCTCATCTCATGAGGGGGCCGGCCATTTTTGAAAAAAGAAAATGAGAGGATCATTTTTCTAGTGGTGGAAAAACATATCATCTCATTCTTTTGCTTGCTTGCAAGATCACACAAATCCCTCCATAGCTTTTATTTCCTTTCCTCCACATCCATGGCAACTTCAAGAACCCTAAAGAGACAAGTTCACTACACTATTCTATAGCAAGCCTTGGACGCGTCGGCTAGCCAACTTCGCGCCCGAGTTGCCTCGGTCAAGAGGCGGGAGCCCGTAAAAGATTCCGGCTACGTGGTGCCCTTTTCGACGAGCGAGGAGGTGACGGAGATTCCGCGGGAGATCGGAGTGGAGACGAAGACCGAAGGACACGGATCGCTCGGTATACTTCTCACCCCATCTCTAGTTAGCTAGATTAGGTTAATGGTTTACGATCCGGGTTTTCTTTGTCCGCGGTAGCGCCTGTTTCCGAGTTAGGAAAAATTTTGATTCCGCTTTTTGGCCTCGGTATGAAGGCCGGGGCGCTGCCGTGGCGCAACATGGTATCAGAGCCACGCCATTAACCTTGTCTAGCTTATTCTAATGTGTTTTACTTATCCGATCGACCGAAATTCCAAAAACCGTATTTTTCCTTCACATCAGTTTCTGTTGAAATTTTTTGAAGTCTAAAAATTTTTCAGGTTGTAAATTATTGATGTACTGGAAAATCTAAGAACTCTGTAAAATTTCGATGAAGTGATTCCACAGTGGGAGCGCGGAACCGCCGCATAAACCCCCATTCCGCCGCCCTTCCGCCGCGCACTGTGGAGATCACTGCACCAATTTTTTTCAGAGGCTTTCTGGACTTAAAATATGGGTTTTGGAATATTAAACTTGGGCCAATTATTTCTGTGACTGCTACAGTTTTCTTTTGGGCCCACTTGTTAATTGTTTGATCAATCGGAAAATTTTAAACACATTATTTCACAGTATTTACATTATATCTGCGACCGTGAATGTCACTCGATCGGTAAATCTGGTCTAACTGCTATAGCCCGGTTAGACGGATTTGCGAACGTGACTTTCACGTTGATGTTCTATGTTTATGCTGTGTTGTTGCGGATCGGTCGTGGGGGATAGCCTGGATGCAATGCTAGTGCAGTTTTGTTTTATATGTACGTTTGATATTGCGGGGCGAGCGTCCGACATGTGGACTGCCGTCACTGCCTGTTTGTATTATTCTTTTGGGGCACGACCTGGTTGCGGTCGATGTACCCGGTGTATGTATATTTTATTTTCTGTACTAGGATTACCCCGCGGAGGGGTGCACGGATAGCCGGGTTCTAGAGGGCAACGGGCCCGCATCTCATGGCATTGAGACGGAGGGGGCCTCACTCTAGGATTGGCGGGCTATTCGCCGCACTCGTAGGGGGTATAGGTTGACCCAGGAGGGGTGCCCAAGTTGCCGGATTCCGTGAAGTGCTGGGTGGTCCATTCACGGAGCTGAAGGGGGCTGCCTCGCTTCAGGTTTTGGCGGGTGACTTGCCGCGCCCGTAGGGGTCTAGGATTTCATTGCACAGGCTATCCACACGACCAGGGGAACGTCGGGTTTCAGCAGCGGCTCTGTGAAACCCGGGGATCCCAGATATCTGTATTGTTCTGTGATGCTGAACTTTTCTGTGATGTTGCTTTTTATCACGCCTTGAGCGAAAATTATATATTGGTATATATATTAGTAGATGTTGTATATGTTTTTCATCCGCGCTAGTCCAGTCCCCGCTCTGTCGTTAGTAAGCTAACCTAACGAGTGATGACGGGACCCAGTGGCGAATGCGGATGGCATATACGTACATCAGTATATTTTCGTTCTTTATTGGTGTGATCTTATGATGGGACTGCGTTGATTCGGATCAATGCAAGATAAACAAACCTATTCTGATGTTGTTGGAACACTTTTTCAAAAAGCTGTTATTGCAAGGACGTTCACTTTTGTTTTGCATCGTGGTATTCATTTAGAATATCCTGCTCCTAAGTCGACGAGGCAAGGGCCGAGATCCCTTCACCGGGAGTGACCCCTTGGACAGAAGTTTGCGTCAGGGCATTAACTTCACTATAGCCGATTACTTTTTCTTTGCATCGTGGTATTCAGTTGGAATATCCTGCACCTCATTCTATGGGGAAAGAGCCGAGATCCCTTCACCGGGAGTGACCTCTTTAGTAAAGGTTTTCGTCACTATATTTCATAAAAGGCTATGCAGTTCCTTCAACGATATCAAGTTCATTACGTTAAAGGTTTTTCGCCAAAAACCAGCCGTAGCCCTCCGTCATCTCTTACAAGTATTACTTAGTATTCGTGCTGCGTTTGTTGACTGTGTCAAGGCGTAGTGTGCGGTAGCTAAGTAGTGTTTGTTTGTAGCATATTAATGGGATTGGTTAGGACAGTCGTGCGGCCTTGTTGACTGTGTCAAGGGCTCGTACGGGTGGGTTTAATGCAATCCAGGATAATGACGGGTTGAACTTGACTAGGACCCTTTGATTTGTTGACTGTGTCAAGGTCACTTGGGTCCTAGGGGTAAAAATCACATCGGGAGTTTCAAAAGAACTGAAACTTGCCAGGCATGCGCATACCTTCTGGAGTGTGGTGACTTGAGTGGATTCCGTCAGGTTATCATGCAATGATAGTTGGATCCCGATTCCCACTGATGAGTTAGTTTACTCCTCGGGTGACCCCGACTAATTCTTCTTTTAGGTTTGGAGGAGAATTTGAGGTACAGTGGGAGGTTTCCTGATTAGATAAAGTGATAACCATTCTGATCTAGGTTAGAGTGCACGCTGAGTGTTTCTTTTCTCTCTCTCTTGGTAGCGACCATTGACCCGACCCTGGACTATGACTCAGTGACCAAGTTGACCGAACTTTCTTAACACTGGCTTTTGGATTGTCAGAGTTGCAGACCTCATTACCACTCCTACTTTTACCCTTTTCTCCAGGATACCCCGCATTACTGCGAACGTCCACTTCCATTGGACAAAACCATCGTATGGTTATATACGAACTCGAAGGACTTCGAGGATGGTTTCAGGTTCTGGAGAAAACGAATAGGATTATTCAGTTGTCTTTTCTTTTCACCTTCTCTCATTGTGAGTACTCCTTGGTTTAGGAGATAGTACACCTATTACGCAAATTGGATAGTCTTCTTCCAAACCCTAGGCTGGTGCCGAACGGTGGGGAATGAAGAAAACCAGTTTGCCTAAACGGTGTACAGAAGGTATTAAGTTAAGACAAAGCAAGGGATTAGTAAGAGGGCAAAGTAAAGTGCGACTACTATTCACGAACAAACCAAGTGTTTCTTCGCCAATCCTAAATCACCTTTGTATTTCTCCAGGACACTCCGTATTACTACGAAGATCTCAGTTTATTGGATAATCCATCGTATGGTTATATACGAACTCGAAAGGAACTTGTTCCAGTTCGGGGATGGATTCTAGTTCAGGAGAAATAGGAATAAAGTACATTCAGGTGTCTTTTATCTTCACCTTCTCTCGCGTTGCGAGTGCTCCTAGGATTAGGACAGTACACCCTTTATGCTTTTTGGATAGTCTTCTTCCAAACCATAGGCTGGTGCCGAACGGTAGGGAAGGAAGAAAACCATTTGGCTTAAAGGGGTGTACAGAAGGTAATGACTAAAGACATATAAAGGGATTTGGAGAGATGGCAAAGAGATATACGGTTACAGTTGTGAATCTGGATAATGGAAGAGGCATTACTAGGAATACCAGGATACCCCGACGAAACATTTCAATGTTTCAGTTTCACTGTGTGATGTTAAAAGAAAACTGATTTCCCGATTAGACACTTGCTCCATGGTATGTATTTACCAGGTTGGATTCTCACATCTGTATGGTTTTACAGATGGTGAGTGGGAGTAAGTTATTGGGAATTAGGTGACCATCCTCATTATATCGGGATTCGTTGTAATCGGTGATATTTGAGGAGATCATCTGGGTTGTTTGCCGGTCGGCAAATATTTAGTTTTGAATATCCGCGGTTATGCACCAATTTCAAATTGATATATCTGTACGTCTATTTTTATAGAGTGAGATATACCTTTTGAAGTTATGTCGATGACATTTACCTATACCAGTGGATGGTTAGGTAAGGAGCATTAAACAGCGGTGTAATTTTCTTAACCATAAGTACAGTTTTCAACCTACGACACACAGTGAATGAGTTATCAGACTCAAGGGACTTATACAGAGTATTGTATGTTGTCCAGTGTCCATTAGGACGGAGGGGTTGGTCCTCATACTATATTCTGTTTACTTTTAACTTCTCTAGTTCTTAGACATGTGTTTCGTAGGAACACAGGGTCTAAGTTTTGAGGAGTTATAGGTATTTGAATAGAGTAGAGAACCAGGTATAGCAAGTATCGGGATTCTTCAAAGTGATCGAAGATGTAGATACTTGCGTATGGTATTCAGTTGATAGTAATGATCAAGAGAAATTGCTTCTCTTTCAGGTTACTCATAATTGGAAGCATTCCTAAGTTGAGTAACGCTGATCGGCCTCCTTCCATTTTAGTTGACATGCACTGGAGACAGCTGCATGATTTGAATCTGGTTCAATTAAATCAGTGCCTCTGTTTCTATATTGGATATAGAGCAGTTCATATCTTGACATTGTTAAGGTACGGGGAGTTGTCCGGCTTATGCTTAAAACCAGACACTGGACAACTCAAGGCACGTTTCTGTAATGGCTGTTTGTGGGTTAACCCAGGCTATGACGAGGGTTGACTTTCTACCATCTGGCAGATCAATAGAAATATTGTTCTTGACTCGCCACAGTTTTATTAAAAATGGATTTTTTCAAAAAACAGTAGTGGGAGTATGGTAGAACTGGAAGTGATTCCAGAACTGCAAACGATTACTGAAGATTTGATAAGGAACCTAAAGATTCAATCTGTTTTTGCATTCCATTGGCCACTCCGCAGATAAGGTAGGTAACTTCAGGCACCCGAGAGGTACTCCGGTAGCCTCAAGGACGGTGACAGGGAAGTTCTTGTTTACCCACACTTGCCATTGTTGTTCCAGGCTGCGAGACCCGGCAGGAGGATGAGTATAGCGTCGTTCTAAACTAGCTTTGGAAGTGCACGTCTATATGACTCTGCCAGAGGGTTGTCGTAGTCAGTGGGAGCAGCGGAAACATTGGTGGACATCAGGCTTATGTCTGCTTATAGACTAAAGCAGATGTAGCGGAGATAGATCATCTATTTCTGATGTGACAGTCATAGGTTTGACGTCATCAGAATAGGGGATGGATCTGTTGAGAAGGTAGTAGGAAGTGACACTCCTATACTACGATCGGTTATACTTTGGTCGTCACACAGTGGTTTCTCCACATGGGACTTGGATATTATATCAGACATACTGGTTACTAGATCTATGGTTTTAGATCTAGATTTGGGTGGTTTCGCAATCTGGGTACTTGACAGTATTCTATGAGTATTTAGAATGGACGACTCCTGGCACGGTAGTGTACCTGCAGGTGATGGAGTCACCCTCTCTAAAGGTGTCTTACAGACTAAAGGGGAGAGGGATACTCATGATCGGCAGATCACTTGCTTAGGCAATTGAGTCAATCATGAGATGTCAAGTACCACACCAGATGTTGTTCTTGCAGTAGATGCAATAAGTTGATATTGATCCAATCCTGGAGAAACAGTCGGAAGAAGTTTTAGAACATAAGTGGATGTTCTAGGGATATGATAACGGCAGCCTCTTTTAGGAGACAGTTATCATTCCAGGCTTCCAGGGTGACATGGACGACAGGGTGATCGTCAGAGTTATAGTTTTCCTTCTGACGAGGGGCAGTATTTTGGACAGGTGGTCTAAGGCAATACTGAGGGTGGCCTGGCGCAGGATACTGATTAAGTTCAGTTGACGATACAGTCTAAGAAGTTTGGATTTGGAGTTCATTTATGAGCTAGGTCCCATCAGACATCCAGACATTCTAAGACAGGTATTGCTCATTTCGGGAGATGGCTTTCTCCGCGAACTTGAGATATAGAGAGACATAGAAAGAAACTTCTCTGCGGATCCACTCACTGAGGCTATTCCTCGAACGCAATAGTTTCGCAAACGAGCTTTGTGAGACTGACTAGTAGAGGAGTTGGGTGTTCGGTATCACACGGGCTGTGAGTATGCGACATCGCAATAATTAGCCTTGAGTGCAAGTGGGAGATTGTTGGAGATAGTGCCCTCAGAGTCAATTATTGGATCACAGGCACGTGATTGCAATGATTGAGGGAGGACCTATCCCGGTAGGACAGTCTTACTCGAGATGATAGTATGCTATCTGGTTTATCTTTATCATCGTGTACTGCTTTAGGTGACCTGACATGTCGCTATTACACGTTGATAGAGCCCCTAGGATTCTTGCTTGACTGCCAGCAGTATGATGGCGATCATATACGTGGGAGCTGGTAGTCTATAAGCACATCCTTAAAAGGTCCCTAGTCGTAGGAGTTTCGAGACAGGGCATCGATACTCCATTAGTAGACTAGTGTATACAGTCGAGACCCCGACGAGGGGCGGTGGCCGGTCTCACAAGCCACTGGTGTCAGTTGGTTCACCTAAGATGTATACAGGTGCTCATTGGGTTATGAGTACACCGGACAGGACTCGCCGGGAACCTGCTAGTTGGTCATATACCAGATGTCAGATAGCAGTTCCCTGGTGACATGTGTACAGGTTAGTTCATCGACCTGAGATCGTCATTTTTCTCGTGTGAGTTCCCACTGTGCTTTGATTACTACCCTACCACGGCTCAAAGGAGTCGTGCAAACAGGTTTTAGTTGGGTACAGTCCCGAGCCACATGGAGGCAGTGAGCGGATCTGCAGGGGTTCGTCTCTCCCGGTATTGGGGGTGAGGTCGCGCTGTGTCTAGGAGAGCCATTACACGAAACCCTCGGCCGAGGCAAGGAGATTTACTGGTAGATATTCCAGTAGTATCTCAGGGTGTTCTGGGCTACGCTCCGACACGACTTGTACCGCTTTTGGGGGTCTGACTTTTACCAACCCCCTAGGCCCACCATGCGATACTCATAGACGAACGGACCGGACTGTACGGATATTGTCACTGACAGGCTCAGTTGGGTGTCGGGGTGAGCTTCCTTATCGACGTCCCATTTGGTCAATACCTGGTGGCCCGTCACGTATTGGCTTATACCTCTGACGTGCTAGTGGTTAAATCCACAGCCAAGGTATTGACGAGTCTTTAGAGTCCACCACACTCAGTTACTCAGCTTTCGGGCGAAACGCTGTAGAGGCCATATGGAGATATGGCAGGGTTCGATCAGATACGTGCGGTATTGCACGGATCGTGATCGGACAGTTTTTACTAGCCGGCTTTGGCTTAAGCCGGATTCTAGTATTTGATAGTGTAGTTTTGTCTCTTTGCATTTGTGTTCAGTGGGAATACAAATGCGGGCATGTATTTGCAGTGGTGGGGTTTTCCCGTATTTTATTACGGGATCAGTTTTTCTGAAGTTGCCAGTTTGCATTCCGTTCCGGCCGATTTTCCTTCATTCCTTCTCGGTCGGACTTTCTTGATGGGGGGTGTTAATTGCATGTTTGCAATTAACATATAGTGGAGGGCTTTCTTGCATTTGTTGCATTTTGATGAGACTTGCCTCATGATGATATTCTATTTTGGTCATTTCCATTTCTTATCTTATGAGTGGATTTGTGATGAGAGGGATGTGAGGTTTACATTATCTTTTTATATATTGTTTTTCCTATGATTATAAACTTGGAAAAAGTTTTCTTTTTCTCTCTCCAATCTATTCTCATCTCATGAGGGGGCCGGCCATTTTTGAAAAAAGAAAATGAGAGGATCATTTTTCTAGTGGTGGAAAAACATATCATCTCATTCTTTTGCTTGCTTGCAAGATCACACAAATCCCTCCATAGCTTTTATTTCTTTTCCTCCACATCCATGGCAACTTCAAGAACCCTAAAGAGACAAGTTCACTACACTATTCTATAGCAAGCCTTGGACGCGTCGGCTAGCCAACTTCGCGCCCGAGTTGCCTCGGTCAAGAGGCGGGAGCCCGTAAAAGATTCCGGCTACGTGGTGCCCTTTCCGACGAGCGAGGAGGTGATGGAGATTCCGCGGGAGATCGGAGTGGAGACGAAGACCGAAGGACACGGATCGCTCGGTATACTTCTCACCCCATCTCTAGTTAGCTAGATTAGGTTAATGGTTTACGATCCGGGTTTTCTTTGTCCGCGGTAGCGCCGGTTTCCGAGTTTGGAAAAATTTTGATTCCGCTTTTTGGCCTCGGTATGAAGGCCGGGGCGCTGCCGTGGCGCAACAGTTGGATCACCTAAGATGTATACAGGTGCTCATTGGGTTATGAGTACACCGGACAGGACTCGGCGGGAACCTGCTAGTTGGTATTATACCTATCGTCAGATAGCAGTTCCCTGGTGATATGTGTACAGGTTAGTTCATCGACCTGAGGTCGTCATTTGTCTCGTGTGAGTTCCCACTGTGCTTTGATTTCTACCCTACCACGGCTAAAGGAGTCATGCAAACAGGTATTTTTGGGTACAGTCCCGAGCCACATGGAGGCAAGTGAGCGGATCGGCAGGGGATTCGTCTCTCCCGGTATTAGGGGTGAAGATCGCGAAGTGTCTAAGAAAGCTATTACACCAAGTCCTTGGCCAAGGCAGGTGAGAATTACTGGTAGGTACTCCGGTAGTTTCTCAGGGTGTTCAGGGCTTGTCTCCGACACGACTTATACCGCTATTGGGGGTCTGACGTTCCTAGCCCCCTAGGCCGGATATGCGATACTCATAGACGAATGGACCGGACTGTATATACATTGTCATTGTTAGGCTCAGTAGGGTTTCAGGATGAGTTCGCTCATCGGCCTCCATTGAGGTCAGTACATGGGCAGCCGTTACGCACAGCTAGTGCCGCTGACGGCTTGTGGTTAAACCCACTGCCAGGGTACTGACGAGTCATTAGAGTCCCCCATAGATAGTTTCCCTAGTTCGGTCGAAACGTTGTAGAGGCCGTATGGTTTTATGGCAGGGTTCGGAAAATGCACGTGCGTTTACGCACGTGTCATATTTCGGGCAGATAATACTAGTGGGCTTTGGTTTAAGCCGGATCCGAGTATTATACTGTGTAGATATAATATCTTTATCTCAGTTGCATTTGTATTCGGTCGTAATAAAAATGCGGGTATGTTTATACTGTTACGGGGTTATCCTGAAATTCGTTACGGGATCGCTTTTGGAAGTTGCCAGTTTCCAGTTTTCTATCACCCATCTTTAACATTCGGTTAAATGCGGATTTATCTTTTCTTCACTTCGGTGAGTCATGAGGTGAGTCGTGATTCTAGAAGGTTCTAGTTGTGGTGACTAGGTTCATGAATCTTTCATAACATTAATTGATATGGTGCTAGGTTTAAGAGTCATCATTTATGCATTAATTGTTTTAAGTGAGTCATTGTTTTCTTTATGTGTTATGATAAGGATTCATCTTATGGTCACCCTCTCCCTTACTCCTACACTCACCTCCCTCATCCTTTTAAGTGGTCAACAATTCATTTGGGATTGATGATGATTTGGGAAAAAGAAAGGGTTGTTAAAAAATGAGAAGAGAGATTTAGTTCACATATATTTTCATAGCTCATTTTTTATTCCAATTCAAAAGGCAACTTCATTAACCGTTCGTCCATAGCTTTGGATGAAGCGAGACAAAGTGTTCTACTCATTCTATACATCAATCTTGGTCATCTCTTTTAGCAGACTTGATGACCGAGTTGCCTCGGTTCAGAGGCGGGAGCCCGTTTAAAGATCCGTAGATGTGGTGCCACCTCGACGAGGAGCCAGGAGATCGGAGCAGCCGCAACGGAGCGTGGGATGATGGTTAAAGAACGAAGGACTCGGATCGTTCGGTATAACCTTTCTACCCTCTTTGTAGTTTGTTAGTTTAGCATTAATGGCAGATCCGGGTTATAGTATGGGATAGCGCCAGTTATAAAAGTTTTTGTTCCGCATTTGGCGTCTGAAAGACGGCCGGGGCGCTACCGTAGACTTACATAGTATCAGAGCCTCGCCATTAAGCTTTACTAACTTGTGCTAACACGTTTAAAACATCGATCGAACCGAATTTCAAAAACTACATTTTTCTGTACAAAAGTTTCTGTCGATTTTAAACTTGGTCTAAAAATTATTTTGATCATCCCAGAAAATTGAGCTGGTTTTTTTAAGCACACTGTAAAAATTTGGTCACGTGATCCTACAGTACCGCCGCGGATCCGCGGTCAAACTTAGCGTTTGACCGCGCTTCCGCGGCCAGTTTGTGGGACCAGTGGTCCAAATTTGTACAGTAGCTTCTACATGGGAAATTGTGGTTTCTGGAATATTTCTTTTGGGCCCAGATTTTGTTACTGTACAGCAGATGTACGTGGGGCCCACTTAGGGAAGTTTTATCAATCGAAATTTAAACGTGTTAGTTTACAGTACTTACATTATATCTCCGACCGGGAATGTCATTTGAGCGGTAAATTGCGTCTAATTGCTATAGTCCTTTTAGACGGATTTGCGAACGTGACATTCACGTTGATGTTCTGTGTTGTGCTGTGATGTTGCGGATTTGTCGTACTGGATAGCAGTGTGCAATGGTAGTGCATTTTGGATTTATTTGTACATTTGATATTGCGGGGCGAGCGTCCAACATATGGACTGCCGTCACTACCTGTTTGTATAATATTCTTTTTGGGCACGACCGGGCTGAGGTCGATGTACCCGTTGTATATATTTTTCATTTCTGTACTAGGTTTTACCCCGCGACGGAGTGCACGGATAGCCGGGTTCTGGAGGGAAACGGGTCCGTATCTCATGGCTTTAAGAGGCAGAGGGGCCTCACTCTAAAATTGGCAGACTATTCGCCGCACTCGTAGGGGGTACAGGTTGACCCAAGGAGGGGTGCCCATGTTACCGGATTCCGTGAAGTGCAGGGTGGTCCATTCACTATGCTATAGGGGGCTGCCTCGCTTCAGGTTTTGGCGGGTAACTTGCCGCACCCGTAGGGGTTTAGGTTTCATTGCACAGGCTATCCACATGACCAGGGGAACGTCGGGTTTCAGCAGCGGCTCTGTGAAACCCGGGGATCCCAGATTATCTGTATTGTTATGTGATGCTTATTACTTTTCTGTAATGTTGCATATTATCACGCCTGGAGCGATTATTGTATATTGGTTTATATACTAGTAGATGTTGTATATGTTTTACACCCGCGCTAGTTCAGTCCCCGCTCTGTCGTTAGTTAAGTAACCTAACGGGTGATGACGGGACCCAGTGACGAATGCGGATGGCATATACGTACATTTTATTTTTCGTTCTTTTCTGGTGTAATTAATTGATGGGACTGCGTTGACTCTGATCAATGCAAATGAAAACAAACCGCTTTGGATGTTGTTGGAACAGTTTTTAAAAGTGTTATTACAAAGACGTTTCCTTTTGTTTTGCACAGTGGTGTTCGGTTGGAATATCCTGCACCTCATTCGACGAGGCAAGGGCCGATATCCCTTCACCGGGAGTGACCCCTTAGGCAGAAGTTTGCGTCTGGGTAATAACTTCACTTTAGTCGATTACAAGTTGCTTTGCATCGCGGTATTCAGTTGGAATATCCTGCACCTCATTCCACGAGGAAAGAGCCGAGACCCCTTCACCGGGAGTGACCTCTTTAGCAAAGGTTTTCGCCACTATATTTTATAAAAAGCTATCTGGTTCCTTCAACGAGATCAAGTTCATTACGTTAAAGGTTTTTCACCAAAAACCATCCGTATCCCTCCGTCATTTCGTTTGGGTATTCAGTAGTATTCAAGCTATGTATTTTGACCAACGCCAAGGCATAGTGTTTGGTAGCTGCTGGGTATTCATCTGTTGCATAGATAAATGAGTTGGTTTGGGACAGTCGTTCTGCCATTTTGGCCAACGTCAAGGGCATGTTTATTAGTCGATTCCTGCATATTCTTGTTATTCGCATCGCATTGCATGTGCAAATGGTTATTGTTATATTAAACTCATGCTGTTAGGACACCAGCACCATTATCGTGTTGGATATATTGCCCTCAAAGTCAATTATTGGATCCCAGGTACGTGATTGCAATGATTGAGGAGGACCTATACCGGTAGCACAGTCTTACTCGAGATGATAGTATGCTATTTGGTTTGCCTTTATCAGTCGTGTATAGGTTCAGGTGACTGATCACGATTACACGTTGATAGAGCCCTTAGGATCTTGCTTGACCAGCAACAGTATGACGGCGATCATATACGTGAGAGTTGGGTGGTCTATAAGCTCATCCTTAAAAGTGGTCCCTAGTCGTGGGAGTTTCGAGACAGGGCATCGATACTCTGGAGTAGACTAGTGTATACAGTCGAGACCCCGACGAGGGGCGCTGGTCTCACAAGCCACTGGTGTCAGTTGGATCACCTAAGATGTATACAGGTGCTCATTGGGTTATGAGTACACCGGACAGGACTCGCCGGGAACCTGCTAGTTGGTATTATACCTATCGTCAGATAGCAGTTCCCTGGTGACATGTGTACAGGTTAGTTCATCGACCTGATGTCATCATTTATCTCGTGTGAGTTCCCACTGTGATTTGATTTCTACCCTACCACGGCACAAAGGAGTCGTGCAAACAGGTATTTTTTGGGTACAGTCCCAAGCCACATGGAGGCAAGTGAGAGGATCGGCAGGGGATTCGTATCTCCCGGTATTGGGGGTGGAGATCGCGCAGTGTCTAAGAAAGCCATTACACCAAATCCTTGGCCAAGGCAGGTGAGAATTACTGGTAGGTACTTCGGTAGTTTCTCAGGGTGTTCAGGGCTTGTCTCTGACACGACTTATACCGCTATTGGGGGTCTGACGTTACTAGCCCCCTAGGCCGGATATGCGATACTCATAGAAGAACGGACCGGACTGTATATACATTGTCACTGTTAGGCTTAGTAGGGTTTCAGGATGAGTTCGCTCATCGGCCTCCCTTGAGGTCAGTACATGGGCAGCCGTTACGCACAGCTAGTGCCGCTGACGGCTTATGGTTAAACCCACTGCCAGGGTACTGACGAGTCATTAGAGTCCACCACAGATAGTTTCCCAAGTTCGGGCGAAACATTGTAGTGGCCGTATGGTTTTATGGAAGGGTTCGGAAAATGCACGTGCGTTTACGCACGTGTCATATTTTGTGCAGATAATACAGTTGGGCTTTGGTTTAAGCCAGATCCAAGTATTATACTGTGTAGATATAATATCTTTGTCTAAGTTGCATTTGTATTCGGTCGTAATACAAATGTGGGTATGTTTATACTGTTACGAGGTTATCCTAAAATTCGTTACGGGATCGCTTTTGGAAGTTGCCAGTTTCCAGTTTTCTATCACCCGTCTTTAACATTCGGTTAAATGCGGATTTATCTTTTCTTCACTTGGGTAAGTCATGAGGTGAGTCGTGATTCTAGAAGGTTCTAGTTGTGGTGACTAGGTTCATGAATCTTTCATAGCATTAATTGATATGGTGACTAGGTTTAAGAGTCATCATTTATGCATTAATTGTTTTAAGTGAGTGATTGATACGAAAAAGTGTGTTTGTAGTGTAACCGCAATCAGAACGGTGTCGCACGTAGCTAGACCGAGATGAGTACGGGTCGTCCTCTGGGAAACGTGGAACCTTTTACTTTTACTTTAGATGTGTTGAGAAAGAGAGGAGGAATAAAGAATTTTATAGAATGGTTTCTAAATCTACGTTAAACAAGCATGTAAAATATAGATCGAGATTATTTTAAAGATGTAGATAATATAATAAGAGGGCTTGTAGGGTTCGTTAGGATTTAGTAGTTATGGACGATTAATTAAAAGTTACCCTTTTTATCCATTAATAGATTTAGAACTAGAACGACGGTGATGCGTGTAGATTAGGGTTTCTGGAGGGAAAAGGAATCCCACTCTTAACCCTTATCTCGACACGGAACTCCGTTCATATCTAGCCTTTACCAAAACAATCATTAATCTAATCTCTAATCGCGGTCGGAACTAGCAAAGAATTGCTAGCAAGCCCGATTAGGATGTTAATGATTCTTTTGATAAAGTTCTTAAACTTTATAGGATTTAAAAAGGTTTTAATTATTTTCATCGTCCATTAGCCTACCCTAATCCTATAAACCTTAACAAGCGGAGAATTACTCGCGCATGTTGGGAGAAGAAGATGAAAAGAAAGAGAGGGAAAACATAATGTAAAATGCAAAATAATTAAATAAAACAACTACCTTTATTAATCAACTGAACAATCTACACTTTTATTCCGTAGAAAATGATTACAAACTAGTTGCTTCTCGATCTTTCCTAAGGAGGTAGATGAACAGTTGATGATCAGCCTGGATGCGTGAGCGTCAGGGGCTTCGTGATCTCTTCGGCTTGATAACTTTTCCAAGAGGCTCTCGGTGCTATTTTATACTGCAAAGCCAGAATCTTTTAGTTGGAAACTTGGTAAAATTCAGCAATGATTGATCTCCAAAAATCTTGATTTCTAACTCCATAATATTGCGGCGGATCCACGGAAAATGGGGGCTAAGGCCGCGGATCCGCGGCCAACGGATGAGATCTCTTGATCAAAATTCTTGTGCTTGCATCTTGTGACATGTGGCAATCCTAGGCACCTTCAGAATTCAAAAATCTTTTCTCGGTTGCTTCCAGACTTGGTCTCCAAGTTTTGCTTCTTAATTTGGCAAGTTTTCTTCAACAAATTGATTTGTTTAATAAATTCTTCATAACAACTTAAAAAATTCTGCACAACAACTTAAATAAGATTTAGTAGACCTAGTTCTACTAGGATTAGGTCAATGAATTTATTTGCATATATTTTCCTACCAAATGATAATTAAAATATATTAACACATGGAAAATAATGTTTTTACACATAAACCCTCATATGTATGATATATTATAATAAAGTCCTTTTTTAATATGAAAATTGTAGGAAAAATGTAATGCAAATGTGCAGTTTTATCTACTGAACAAATACCCCCATACTTATCTTTGATCGTCCCGGGCAAACTAATTTATTTAAGAGGAGAAAAAGAAAAAGAGAAAACTAAGCACACTTTCGTAGGCAGACACGATTGCACTGAGCATGTGCAACAAGCCGTTAAACCTCTAGGTATCCCTAGTAGGAGGAGTGTTGTCTCCTGAGGGTTTTCAGCGGATTACACCCACAAAATCCTATAACAAAAGAGAGATGGTGAAATTTACATATAAATATAAGAACCATAAAAGAAAGGCCTTGAAAAGAAGAGTTTCCAACTATACTAGCTTTTCAGTTGTCATGAGCCCTATCGTAATAGTCATGAAAAAATGTTAGAAATCACATCTTCCCTCAATAAAACAACGTCTTTATTCTTCATTCCTACCTTTCATCCAAACATTGATCATATAACCCCACGTGTGTGTAAAGAACATCACTACACTCGGAGAATTCAATTCAAGCTATCATACTCTTGTCCATCTACCTTAGTACTTTTTAATTTGATGAATATTAAGATTTGCTCACACATTTTCATGCGACCGTTAATACTTCTTGAGGTACTAACCGACCGATTACTCAAGTGCTTGCTGATTAGGTGATAATATTTTCCTCGTCTTGCACCACCTAAGGCTTAGCAGTGACTCCCAGACCAGTTGGCCTTAGGGCACTAGGTGAAGAGGCACCCTCGCTATATTTTTTTATTGCTGCCTTGGCGATACAAAACCAGTGTTCATTTTTTTCTTTTCACCATTTTTATATTTTCTTCATTTTTTTCACTTCCTTCATACTTTGGCTTTTAGACAAGAGCATTTCAAGGTATCCTCTACTATCCCGAGTTTCAAGACGTGTGTAAGTGCATATAGTAGGGTATCAATATTCAAATGTTCGGCTTCCAGAATAGAAACTATTTTTCAGACTTATTTTTATCCTCAGATTAGTGACTTCCTTCATCTTACTAACCCTTGGGACAACAGCTCATAACTACTTATTACTAGTTCGTATAAGAAAACTTCTAATTTTCTTGGTTTTCTTAAACTATTCCTATCGTTTGGATGTAATTTTTCACTTTCTACTCTTTTGTTATAAAAGAATTTTTTTTATAAATTTTTTGAAAATGTTGTGCTTATGCAAAATATGATGCAAATTGATGTGTAAATAAGCACAAACCTCCCCCAAACCTATTTACAGCAGTGTCCTCATTGATGTCATCCGTTAAGCTAAAAAAAACCTGTAAACTTGGGAGGAAATTATTAATGGGGGCAACAATAAATGAAAGTGAAAATCCTCCCCCAAACTTATTTTAGGCTCACAATTTTGTAAAAATCATTTTCTTTCAAGAACCAAAATATACCACCCATCCCCCAAACTTGAGTTAAACATTTTTAATCTTTTAAAATCACATGAGGGGATCAAGGTTATTGGTCAATGCCAAGCTTTGCAAAGACCGAAGGTCAACACCAACCATTAAAAAATTTTATCGATGAAGCACCAAGGTTGGTGGAAGAACATGTCACCTATTGACGTGAAGAAGTGGGGAGGTGACAAGAGGTGTATTGGAAAAGGATTGTGTCTCAATTTGGAGAGACGACACAGTGATAGTAATGATGGATTACTCGCATTGTCATGATTGTCCAAAAGAGGGGGTGGAGGTCCAATTTCTTCATCTTGGAGTTGATTCATCTCAACACCCGTATCTTGTAAAAATGCGAGTTTATCAGCGAAAATTTCCTCAAAGCTTTCATCGATACCCCGAAAAATAATGTCATCAGAAAAAATGGGGTGATCGTCAGACTCAATATAAAGTTCCTCATTAGATGTTGACCCGGACAACTCGGTGGAAGAGTAAATGGTTGGGTCAAACAACAACATATGAAAAGAGTCTGTATCATGAGGTTGATCAAATTCGCTGCTGTCGACATCCATTAATTCGACAGAACACACATGAGCATAGGGTTTGGAGGGTTCACTTCCCAACTTGTAAATGTTAAGCTCAATTGACTTCTTTCCAAAGTATAGGGTCATAGAGCCGTTTCTACAATTAATTACTGCGTTGGAAGTGGCCAAAAAGGGTCGACCGAGTATCACCGGGATTTGATTGCGTGGGTTCGCTACAGGTTGTGTATCTATAACGATAAAGTCCACAGGGAATATGAATTCCCCGAGTTTTATTAACACATCCTCTAGCTCACCCCTTGGTTGGGTGATAGATCGATCGGCCATCTGAAGAGTGCAATGCGCAGGTTTTAACTCTCCGATCCTTAATTGCTCATACACAGAATACGGAAGCAAGTTAACACTAGCACCAAGATCGAGTAGAGCACGATTGATATTTTTACCCCCAATGGAAATAGAAATTGTAGGACTTCCGGGGTCCTTTCGTTTCTTGGGTAGTTGTTGTGTAAAAGCAGTGCTCACATTACTCGCAAGGAAAAATTTTTTAGGTACTTGAACTTTTCGCTCCCTAGTGCACAAGTCCTTTAAGATTTTCGCATATGACGGAACTTGTTGAATAGCATCTAGGAGAGGAATGTTTATGTTAACTTGTTTAAAAATTTCCACAATCTTCTCCATTTGTGGACTTGGTCTGTTGCCCCTCAACCTGTTTGGATAAGGTGCTTGATCAACAAGTTTTGGGTCCAACGTTTGTGGAGAAGACTGTGGGGATGGATTCGATCCCAAAACTGGAGTAGGAATCGACTTAGATAGATTTGGCGAAATGGGCGAAGGGTTCGAGCCTTGGGGAAAACGGAGAATAGGCTCGGATGAAGGTGGGAGACTAGACGAATTAGGGGAAGAAGAAGAAGCTGGGGTATCATTGGTGTCACTATCATCACACTGCTCACCCACTCGGTCATTCAGCACTTTTCCCGATCTCAACGTGGTAACATCACTCACATTATAACTTTGTGAATGGCCAGGATTTGGTAGGGGTTGAGATGGGAGTTTCCCTTTCTCTCTCGCACTCATTGCGGCGTTTAACTGTGCGATTTGGTTTTCTAATGATTTAATCCTCTGACCTTGGGAGGCGGAGTTTTTCGTTATGGTATCAATAGAAGACCTCATCTCAGCCGAATTTTGCATGGATTGTTTCATGAACATATCCAAAGTTTGTGCAAGTGAGTTGTCAGTACCGGCCCCTTGTGGTGTAGAAATGTTGGACGGATTTTGGAAATTCTGTGACTGAAAGGGGGGTTGATTCTGTGGTTGTGGTTGCTGTGGAGGAGGTCTTTGATAATTGCTTTGTTGGTTTTGATTCCAAGCAAAGTTAGGATGATTCCTCCATCCTTGATTGTACGTGGAAGAATAAGGGTCGTTTCTAGGTCGCTGCTGAAAAGCAGCATTAGCTTGAAACGATGCATTCATAGGACATTCTTCCGTTAAGTGTGAAGGATCCGAACAGCAACCACAGATGGTCTTAGGAAGCGTGACCTGATTTAGGGAGAATGTTGAGAACTTGTTTTCAATAGCATCGAGTTTCTTCTGAATCACTGCCATTTCGGCTTTTACTGCGAAAGAAACATCGAGCTGGTGAATACCTCCCTTAGTTGAAGGTGGTCTTACGCTTTCCCACTACAACGTGTGTTCAGTAAGGTCTTCCAGATATTTCCATGCTTCACCGTTATCTTTAGACATGAAATTGCATTGACACATTGTTTCAAGCATCTGCTTTGTCGCTGGATTAATGCCCTCATATATAATCCGACATAAATCCCATCTTTGTATTCCGTGATGGGGGCATTGGACAAGCAGATCTTTGAAACGTTCAAAGCATTTCCAAAATGGTTCATTCGGAAGCTGGGTGAACTGGTTGATCTCGCTCCTAACATGTGCAGTCTTATGATTTGGGTAAAACTTCTTAAGAAATGCTACGACGAATTCATCCCAATTAGCGACAGAATGTGCGGCAGTATTATAAAGCCATTTTTCTGCCAAGTCGCACAGTGTGAATGGGAGAAGACGTAAGCGCATAGCATCTAAGGTCAATTGTGAAGTACCCATCATTGCGTATACGTTTTCGAATTTGGTGATGAAAACGTACGCGCCTTCCGATTCAAGCCCGTGAAATTTGGGCAGCAGATTGATGTAGTGGGGTTTAATCTCGAAATTATCCCCGTTAGGTGGTGGAAGAGATAGACAAGTAGGAAGAGGACCACGAATAGGATAGCATCTCTCTTGGAGAGAGATGCGCGGTGGATTCTGCTCACCTGCGGGCGGTGGCAGCGTGGTGTTATAATTAGATGGAGTGTCGTCCATCACGGTTGATGTTGTGTGTGGTGGGGGAAAAGAAGATGAAGAAGTACCGACTTCGGCGTCGATAGCAGGAACGCGGACAAGACGGGCACTAGGATCCCGTGTCCAGCCGAGCATGCACTAAGCGGGTTTAGTGCAAGTGGCAGCGTGTGCGTGATTTTAAAATTGGCTTGTTTTGAAAAAATGGGACTCAAGACAAATCTCCCTAAGATGCACAAGTAACCCAAGAACTAAGGTTACCTAGGTCAGTCTCTAGACCGCTCCTAGACTTCCAAAGGACAAGCCGCAGGATCAATCCTCTACCGCCTCCGTACTATCCTTGTAGCCAGATAAGTGCCAGGTAAGTGGGAAGGAACCACGTCGTGGGCCTAATCAAAAACCACTAGCCTTTGTCACACTTGCCTAGGCACTACAAAAGTAATGCGGATAAACGATAGATTACCCACAACCTTCCTCTGTCCTTAATGAGCGCAACAGTCCTTAGAGTCTGGTCTAGATATTTTTTAAATTAATGAAGGTTTGATCTATATGCTAGGTTTGTGATTTGTGGGGCTTAGGAAGGGTGATGAAATCCCCACCTAATCTTGATTTGGTCTTTGCCCCTTAGAGATCCGTATTAAATATGCAAAACAAAACCAATCACAAAACTTTTGCAAAAAGATTTTTGAGCGGCGCAATTTTGCAAAGAATCCTGCAGAAGATAGATTTTATTGGATTTGAGAGGAGAGAGAAGGAGTTGAGAATCTTACCAGAGAAGTTCGGAACCCTAGATCTCCTGTTTCCTCAAGTCCGTGACTCCAGATTCCCTCGCAAAATTCACACACAAATCGTTAAATATGCAATTTGCAGTTTTGTTTTAATAATGATATGACTCGTCTAAGAATTCAACACAAATAGTAAGAATAAAAAATTACGCACGTATCCCCGGCAACGGCGCCATTTGATTGTCATGAAAAAGTGTGTTTGTAGTTAACCGCAATCAGAACGGTGTCGCACGTAGCTAGACCGAGATGAGTACGGGTCGTCCTCTAGGAAACGTGGAACCTTTTACTTTTACTTTAGATGTGTTGAGAAAGAGAGAAGGAATAAAGAATTTTATAGAATGGTTTCTAGATCTACGTTAAACAAGAATGTAAAATATAGATCTAGATTATTTTAAAGATGTAGATAATATAATAAGAGGGCTTGTAGGGTTCGTTAGGATTTAGTAGTTATGGACGATTAATTAAAAGTTACCCTTTTTATCCATTAATAGATTTAGAACTAGAACGACGGTGATGCGTGTAGATTAGGGTTTCTGGAGGGAAAAAGAATCCCACTCTTAACCCTTATCTCGACACGGAACTCCGTTCATATCTAGCCTTTACCAAAACAATCATTAATCTAATCTCTAATCGCGGTCGGAACTAGCAAAGAATTGCTAGCCCGCCCGATTAGGATGTTAATGATTCTTTTGATAAAGTTCCTAAACTTTATAGGACTTAAAAAGGGTTTAATTATTTTCATCGTCCATTAGCCTACCCTAATCCTACGAACCTTAACAAGCGGAGAATTACTCGCGCATGTTGGGAGAAGAAGATGAAAAGAAAGAGAGGGAAAACATAATGTAAAATGCAAAAGAATTAAATAAAACAACTACCTTTATTAATCAACTGAACAATCTACACTTTTATTCCGTAGAAAATGATTACAAACTAGTTGCTTCTCGATCTTTCCTAAGGAGGTAAATGAACAGTTGATGATCAGCCTGGATGCGTGAGCGTCAGGGGCTTCGTGATCTCTTCGGCTTGATAACATTTCCAAGAGGCTCTCGGTGCTATTTTATACTGCAAAGCCAGAATCTTTTAGTTGGAAACTTGGTAAAATTCAGCAATGATTGATCTCCAAAAATCTTGATTTCTAACTCCATAATATTGCGGCGGATCCACCGAAAATGGGGGCTAAGGTCGCGGATCCGCGGCCAACGGATGAGATCTCTTGATCAAAATTCTTGTGCTTGCATCTTGTGACATGTGGCAATCCTAGGCACCTTCAGAATTCAAAAATCTTTTCTTGGTTGCTTCCGGACTTGGTCTCCAAGTTTTGCTTCTTAATTTGGCAAGTTTTCTTCAACAAATTGATTTGTTTGATAAATTCTTCATAACAACTTGGAAAATTCTGCACAACAACTTAAATAAGATTTAGTAGACCTAGTTCTACTAGGATTAGGTCAATGAATTTATTTGCATACATTTTCCTACCAAATGATAATTAAAATATATTAACATATGGAAAATAATGTTTTTACACATAAACCCTCATATGTACGATATATTATAATAAAGTCCTTTTTTAATATGAAAATTGTAGGAAAAATGTAATGCAAATGTGCAGTTTTATCAACTGAACAGTGAGTCATTGTTTTCTTTATGTGTTATGATAAGGATTCATCTTATGGTCACCCTCTCCCTTGCTCCTACACTCACCTCCCTCATCCTTTTAAGTGGCCGGCCATTCATTTGGGATTGATGATGATTTGGGAAAAAGAAAGGGTTGTTAAAAAATGAGAAAAGAGATTTAGTTCACATATATTTGTAGGGTTCCTAGGCACTCTAATGAGGTCTTACAAGGCATCAACCATGCCAATTTCAAAAATTGCGGTGCCGAGAAACCCTAGACTACGGATCGTTGGCTAGAATTCTAGGCGAAACATGAAACTAGTTTACAACTAAACTAAAAGAGCGGAAATACAACCTTTGTAGATCCGGTCCTCCACCTCCATAGCTCCGTAATGAAGTCTCCTCGCTGTCCAAATTGAAATCCGGGCTCTTGCGTCGGCTTCATCGGAGAAATGGGCGGGCAAGGTCGTCGGCTTCGTGCCGAAGATGATCTACGTCGAGGCATCACAAGATCAAGCTCTCACTTCACAAAGTCATGAAACTTGTGAAGAAAACACACTCTACTACTTGGCAAGAGGTAGAGGATGAAGAAATAGGAAGTGGGTAGACTTTAGAATTGGATTTCTCACTTGATTTCTTCACTTGCCATTGATGAGGCAAGCTTTCTTCATATGAAGAAGAAGAAGAAGAAGAAAGAATATGATAAGTTATTTTGTAAAATAGAAAATCAATGAATACTTATCATAATCCAACCCTAGTTAGGTGTAGAGAATTAACTTAGGTTAGGTTGTATGGTTAGGGTTAGAGAAAGAAACAAAATGGTCAACCATTTCAAAGCTTCATGAAGCTTCAAGGATAATCCAAAATTGGCCACCATTCTATTTCTTTCACAAATCAATGAATAAATAAAAGAATAAGTAAATGAAGCATAAGAAACCCTAACCATTGACCAACCATGGTTTAAACCATACACCAAACTATCATGTATCATCAAACATGATACATTCAAGTGCACAAAACTATATCACATATACAATGTGCACATGAAGTGAGAAAACCCATTTAAAGTGAACCATTACTAGTTAATGCAAAGTAATATATCAAATATATAATTATGCATTAAATCATTAAATCAACACTTGATTTAATGACCCGGTCATATCGCATATAACCGACTAATATTCAATGTATCGTCTTATCGAATCAATGCTTGAATCGATAACTAGGTTATATCGCATACAACCAATCGATACATTCATCGCGAGAATAGAATACGGTATCACATACACGCATTATTCTCGGTCCCGCACATATCTCATATGCACTCCTATTTCGTTTCGCTTGAGCCAGGAAACCTCTGTGTAGGACTCTAAAGACTCGTCAATACGCCGGCAGCAGGTGATGATCATATCAAACACCCATAAGCCGCAAGCGGTCTGCTAAACGTAACGGCCACCCGGGTATTGAGCGATCAGAAGATCGACGAGCAAGCCCGCTCACACTCTAGTGAATCCAACCAGTAACAATACCGTACAGTCCGGTCTCGTCGTCTGATATGTTGCATATCTTGCCTAGGGGTGGTAAACATCAGACCCCAATAGCTCGATAAGTCGTGTCGATATGAGGCGTATAACAGTTCGAGAAACTACTGGTAACACTTACCAGTATATCTCAGCAACCCTGGCCAGGGATTTCCGGTTATAGCCAATCGAACACAGCGCAACATCAACTCCCTATACCGGGAGAGACGAATCCCCTCCTATCGCTCATTGTCTCCATGTGATTCGGGATTGTACCCAAAAACCACCGTTTTGCACGCCTTCTTGGACGTGGTAAGATGGAAATCAAAGCACAGTGGGAACCACACAAGACTCTATGACGATCTCGGGTCAACAGACTACTCTGTACCAGTGTCACCTGAGAACAGCCATCTGACGTAAGGTATAATACCATCTGGGTGTTCTCGGCGAGTCCGTCCAGTGTACCCAGTCTCTACTGAGCACCCGTATATCATCTCTGATGTCAAACACCGATGGATATGGGATCATCCATCGCCCATCTGTATGGGTCGAGAAGGTATACGCTAGTCTACTATGGTATATCGATGCCCCATCTCGATACACCCACGACTAAGGACTTTGAAGGATGTACTTATGGACTACCATGTCCCCACTAGTATGATCCGCATCATAGTCCAGGTAGTCAAGTACACATCCTAAGGGCTTTACCAACATGTAACAGAGAGAAAAACAGTATACACGTTAAGGTAAAGTATAACCAGATAGCATACTATCATGTCGAGCAAGAAAGTCCTCCCTATATATGTCCCAGCATCCACTACAATATACATCATGTGTACAGTAATGGCCTCTAGGGCATACATATAACTAACAATATTTTCATAGCTCATTTTTTATTCTAATCCAAAAGGCAATTTCATTAACCGTTCGTCCATGGCTTTGGACGAAGCAAGACAAAGCGTTCTACTCATTCTCTACATCAATCTTAGTCATCTCTTTTAGCAGACTTGATGACCGAGTTTCCTCGGTTCAGTGGCGGGAGCCCGTTTAAAGATCCGTAGATGTGGTGCCACCTCGACGAGGAGCCAGGAGATCGGAGCAGCCGCAACGGAACGTGGGATGATGGTTAAAGAACGAAGGACTCGGATCGTTCGGTATAACCTTTCTACCATCTTTGTAGTTTGTTAGTTTAGCATTAATGGCAGATCCGGGTTATAGTATACGATAGCGCCAGTTATAAAAGTTTTTGTTCCGGATTTGGCGTCTGAAAGACGGCCGGGGCGCTACCATAGACTTACATATCGATGATGCATATGTTCCATATACACCTGCTTGCCGGCTCACACACTTCATCATCGATAATTGCCATGTCACTACACTGTAGTAATGTTGCATTCAGGATATGATCCCTTTGCATAGCATACTTGTGTACATACCTATTGTACACCCCTTCGTGCATACATACGTATTCGCACATACATAGATGATTCTCACTGGATTTGGAGATTCGGGAACCGCAAGATACTCTTTAAAACTGATTCATTTTAAAAGAGCGGTTTCCCTCAATATATGCATATTACTATTCCATATTGCATGATACATTGATAGCTTACATTTCTTTTGCATGTCGCATACATCATACTTTTGATTATACGCATTGAGATATGTTGTTTCCACGATATTTCTGGATTTGGGAACCGTGGATATTTCAAAAGATAGTATGTAATTGTTTTAAAAACCCGATTACCATTGATATGATATTTCAGTACGTCCACCATGTGTTTTCTCGGTGCTGAGAGCGACATGTGAAACCCGATTCGAGGAGGCGGATGAGGCCGATTGCGGGTACATGGTGGACCCGCTATGGTACCCCGGGGCAAGAAAGGGATGCTGTGTATAAATACGGTAAGCCAGGCAGAAGGACTACTACCTACCGGTGATTGTATTTAAGCTCGGCGGATATCCGGAGGATACCGACCGGAGTTGAGAGATGATGTGGGCCGATCAAGACTGACGGAGCCCGATATATGAGGATTTACGTGCCGATGCTAGGCACATGTTTCATGATGTTTTCGAGTGTCGATGCTTGACAATCAGGTTCCATGATTTTGATGTGTCGCGAGCGACACATGTTGATTTACATCCTCATACTTCCATGCATATGTTTATGATATTTACATGCTTGATGCTTTTTGTCATTGGGTGGCACGTGGACGATTTCCATATACATATATTGACATTGATCACATAGTTGGATGATATCCAAATACTCATAGGCTTCCTTATATGGTTGACATTGATTACATTGATCATACCTCATATTTATGATATATTGCTACCTGAGGCACTGACACGAGCTTTTGGTACTATACTTATGTATAGATGTTTATCCTAGCCACCTTATCATGCTTCAGACATATTCATATTGAGGATATATTATTACTGATCGTATTGACCTAGGATTATGTCATGCATACGATTTCTTCTCTGCGATGTTTTGTATTCACGAGTTGGCAACTCACCCCCGTTGTGCCACAGTTTCTTGCAGGTTTTGCCGTACAGGTTTCATTGCGGCTTTTCTGGCACACTGCTTCCTTTCTGGGTGATTGCATTGGTAGGTGGGTTCACTCGCATCGTGACCACCGTTGTATTATTTTATTCAGTTGTATCTAGTAATTCCATCAACCAAACTTGTATATTGTTTCAGACTTAGAAAACAAGTTATGTATTATTTCGACCTTAGAGTCGCGCGTTGTAGTATTATGGTTTTCATGCTGATTTTGAGTTCTTTTTGAGTTTTGATCCTCGCCCTTTGGCGTTGTATATTATATTGCTTGCGTGGTTGTGACCGTCGATTGACGAAGAGCAAGCTCCCGCTTGGGGATGCCTTTTATCATTGTGTATATATTATTCTTGTTGTACCCCGTTCGTGGCCAGTATTTACAAAAGAAACTCTGCCGAAATTTTCAGAAAAGACATTGAGGATTTAAAATGAATATTCGGCTGACTTATTTAAAAACCTTGTTTTTAAAACATGTTTCTTCACTTCTTAAAACTATTTTTCCTTCATTTATAATTTAAAAATGGTTTTAGATTTCTAGGCTTTTGGTTTACTTGGATTAGATGGGGTCCTATAGACTTCATATGATTCAAGTGCCAGTCACGTGCTATTTTGGGTCGTGACACTGGCGCTCAGCGCCAAGCGCTTTACGTGCTTCTCACGTAGGCGGTGTTTTTATAAGGAGCGTTCTGCACTCTTTCGTTGGTGCCAAGCGCCAAGCGCGCAACGTGCTCCTTACGTGGGTGATATTTTTATAAGGAGCGCTCTGCACTTATTGGTTGGCGCCAAGCGCTCCACGTGCTCCTCATGTGGGCGTTGTTTTTATAAGGAGCGCTCTGCACTCATTGGTTGGTGCCAAGCGTGCCACGTGCTCCTTACGTGAGCGCTTCTTGACATAGAGTGATCCACACTCATCACACAGAACCCAACGCCATAATAAAGAGTGTTCAACACTCAGTAAAAGATAAAAAGAAAAAGGGGTGTCAGAACCCAAATCAATGCTCATCATTGTTGGATAAAAAGGGATTGAGCCCAAACAAATGTTCAACATTTTATTCAAAACTGAGTGGGCTGAGCCCAAGTTGGCCATAAGTCCCCAATTCAGATTAAACGAGCCCATGTGCTCACAATATTTTTTGGTCTTAGTCCCAAACCAGACTATAGATCTCCCAACCAACATTGGTTCAAGGGTACATCTCTTCATACCTCTGATACATGTCGTTGTAATTCTTCAACTTCTTCAGAGAGATGGAGGGTCCCAATAACCAATAACTTTTGTTGCATCCCCAAACGGTTAAACCAAAACCTTACAGACTACGATGTCTTTAAATCAGACTATGATGTCTTTAAACCATACAGACTACGATGTCTTTTAACCAGACTATGATGTCTTTAAACCAGACTACGATGTCTTTGAACCTTATAGACTATGATGTCTTTAAACCATACAGACTACGATGTCTTTAAACCTTACGAACTATGAGGTCCTTAAACTCATGGACTACTATGTCCTTAAACCCAATAGACTGCAGCATCCCTAAACTAAGACGATGGAGCCCAATACTCTTTCGTTGGATCTAAATGATCCTGACCCCCCGTTGAGTAGATCTTAGTCTAAAATTAGACTAATGTATCCTCAACAAACATTTAAGTTGATCTTAATCTCAAAAGAGATTAACGAGCCTTAAATCAAACCAAACCCAAATCTTAGAAAATACGGATTTGGACTAATCCCCGCCCTATAGACGACAACATAAATTAGTCTCCGTATACAATCCATGGGCAACTAAAAACAAAACAAACACACATGACACGAAGTGACCATCCAGAGAAGGAGAAAGTGGTTACTGCGATGCGGTAGCGTAATTAATTGCAGGGGCTTGCGCCTGTAAGGAAGAGCGTCCCCACAATCAATAACCCCTCACAATGAGGGGGAATCTGACGAAGTCTGCGACAACGGCCACATCTATCCAAACCTCTGATACATGGTGCCATAAATCAACTTGGAATCTTCGGAGAGGTGGACGGATAAAACCAAATAGCATCTGCCTCCAAATTCAGGCAAGACGTTTGTCTTCCCCGTTTTCGGCGGTGAACAGATTCTAGCACGCCCGGTGGGACCTTTTCCTCTTTCCACTCCACAATTCGTGTGTTGTATTTCGCGAACGAATCGCAGTTTGCTATGGTTTCCCCTGGATTCGAGGTACGAAGATTTGGTGTCTTGCTCCGTGCAGAAAAAAGAAAAGAAGATGGCGTCAATAGCTTCCAACTGCACCAAATGCAACAACTCCATCTCCGTCCTCGCTGGAGGAGTGACCTATGAGCCCCAAGCGGCCTCCATCTTTACCATGCCAGTGGAACAGGTGACTCAAGCCACCACTGGACCGTTCTTTAGGACCATGATTCCATCGACAAGCTTCATCGTCCCAATGCCGTCACAAGAAACTCCGAATAAGTCGGTCTTTGATCGGCTTACTAGTACCACGGCCCCTCTCAACGGGTCGTCGAATTCAATGTCTACTGCATCAGTCTTCGACAGACTGGGCCTGAGCTCAAGTGGGCCCATTAAGAAGCCTGCAATACCCGAAGAGTTATCCCGAAGCGGATAGCCATTCCAGCTCCGGCAAACGAAGTCATCAGAGGGGCTTCTCCTGCTAAGGGGTCGGTCTTCGCAAGGATGGCCATTCCAACTCCCACTGTGGGTGAAGTCGTTACAAGTGCTCCTCCCATCTGAAAGTCAGTCTTTGACAGGTTCGATGTTTCTTCTCGGCGGACGTCAGTTTTCAATAGGCTGGCACCAATAACAGCCCTTCACCAGAACAGAGGGCATGATGAAGCCACCCCCGTAACTGAGCCAATACCATCTGCAAGACACGCTCGACATCGCCACTGGCGCCGAGTGATGAAAACTAGGGGCAGCTCTCTCTCTCTTGACTGACTCCACCAGCTCTGATGGAGGAAATAGACGCTTCTGTTCCAACTAGTAACAACTTTGAGCCACTCAGGAGGGTGCGCAAGAACTCTCCGACTGCCGTGTTGAAAAAGTCTCCTCCACCCACTGAAAATGTTATAAAGGCAAAGCCGGAGTAGCCTCCTCAGCGGCTGTCCTCCAAAATCCATAGGGTCTGGCGAAAGGTCCAAGACTCTGTAATAAAAAAAGACTACTCCTGCCGACAGAAAAAAATGAAGATTCAGCAAGAGGAGGACCATCCCGCAGCCATACCACAGAAGGTATCATAGATGCCCGTCACAACGGCCCCATCAACTTCTACTTCCCATAAAAGGAGAAGGCCGGAGAGGATCCCTATGTCTGCGACAAATCTCAAGCGCACTGAATCCAAACGCCCCAAGTCTGGGGGCATGGTAGTGCACACCATCTACACGGCTTCCGGAAAAGAGGATAGCCGTATCTCCACTGGTCATCTACCACTCACCCGATCTGTGACAAAGGCTCAAGATCAATAACAGCAGAAGCTACATGAGATGCTGACAAGGATAGTCGCACTCACTAGGCTGAAAGAAATCCCGGAGACATCGTCGAAGCAGCGCCAGGAGCAGGAAACCGATGCCGAATTCCTCCACAGAATGCTCGAGAAGAAAGACTAAGAGGCCGCGGAACAAGCCGCTAACATAAAACAAATGACGCTCATATTCCAAGATATGGTGGGAATGGTGATCCAACCGGACCCCCCCAGCTGAAGACCCTCCGATTATCCTTGAAGACGAAACAAGAGAGACATCAAACCCTCTTCCTGCTTTTTCAGCAGCCAAAGAGGAGACGATCTCGAAAGCCGCACTTGATGACTGCATAGATCAACAGATACGAGCTCATCAGGCGAGCGAAGAGGGTGGCCAAATCGTCAAAACTGGACGACCCTATCCGGGTTGGTACGATCAAATAAAGTACCCGCCGGGATACGCGATCCCTAAATTCCACGTGTATAAAGGGATGGGTAATCCACACCAGCACATTGCTCAATTCAGAGCCTTGTGCGGTAATACTGGGTATGACGATAAATTTTTGCTTCGCCAGTTTGTTGGCAGCTTGTTGGAGACAGCATTCGAATGGTACTCCGAGCTCCCGAATGACTCTTTCAAGACATTTGCAGAAATGGAGCTACTATTTACACAAAGGTTCGCAAGCACTAGCGAACGTATCCCGATCACGGCATTGATCAACGCCAGAGTGAAGCCGGGAGAAACCTGGGTTCAAAACACCATTCGGTGGCAGAACCTATGGTCAAAGTGTGAACAACGCATAGAGGAAGCTCCTGCCGTGGGCATGTTTGTGGGAACCCTCGATCCTCAGGCGACTATATCCTAATTCATGATGTTCTTCAAGCCGACCACCTTCCAGGCCTTGATTGACAAGCTGGATCAGATGGGCCATAGGCCATCCTCTTCAAAAAAAGATTTTCATAATGAAAAGGGAAAAGGGAAAGCAACCTTCGTCTCCAACGCTCAGCAACAACCGAGTGGCCCGAAGCCTGTTGCTCACCAAAACGATAAACAGCGATCATTCGGAGAAAAGATGATATGCCCTTACTTGTTCCCTCGGGATAAGACGAAGAGATTGTTCGAGCTACCGCTGCGCAACAGGGCCATCACTCTGCCCGAGCCGAGACACACAACGCAATCAGGCGACGTTAACAGCCCCAATTACTGCCCTTACCACCGAGTATTGGGTCACCCAATCGAAGATTGTTACATCTTCAAAGGTTGGATCGATGACCAGTACCAACAGGGAAAGTTCGCGCTGTCCGAAAACTGGAGGGTGAACCCACCACAACCGCATGCTCCTAAAAAGGTGGACACGCCGGGGGCATCATGCTCAATTATAGAAGAAGCTCCATGGGAGGTGGCCCTTTCAGCTAAGAAAAGAATGCTGAAGGACCTTCAAGCATGTCCGGCGATTAGGTGGAAGAGCCCGTTGGAGCCTGAGAATATTGAGGGGATGCTGAAGCAGCGCCCAACGCTGAAAGCTGGTGATGGTGGACAGAACCTTCAGGCCAAGCCTCCGAAGTCTTTAAAGAAGAAGAAGAAGGCTAAGAAGCCCGTCCAACCTGATGACAACCATATAGGCTTGCAAAAATACATCGATGCACTGGAAGAATATAACCAGAAGGCACGGACCCAAATTACATATGACGAATTCTTCAATCATGTTCTTGGGAATGAAGACGATAACACTGATGACTGAGACGATTCTTCAAGAGAGCCCGAGGATTATGTGGCGAGCTGCCATGTGATCTCTCACTCGTCAATAGACGGTAAAGAAGCTCCTGATGCAGAGAAACTAGGGGCAGATCCAGAACCTGAACTCTTGGAACCATCAGAAGAGATGATTGACACATTGCTGAACGAAGCTGTCAGAGGAGCAAAGCTGATCGAGAGCGCGAAATGACCATATTCGAAAAAGCCAAACGTCGGTGACTGGAGGAAAGGGTTGAAGCACTCCTACCAGATCGAAGCACGCCCGCGGCAGATAAAAGCAGGCTTAAAACGAGGAAATAGTTCGCTAAAGCCCTGCCAATGAGAATGAAGCTGCCATCCTCCAAAGGAAACACTCCTGGCGGTATACACCTTGACGAAGTGGATGTACATCCTAGCTACTTCTTATACCATCAAAGTATTGCGCACCCTATCGAAGAGTGCAACGCCTTTAAAAACTGGTGGCAGGGATATGTTGCCCACCGAAAACACGTCAAGCGATTGAAGCGCAAGGCTCGTCGGGAACAGAGAAGCACGACAGATGAGCGTAAAAGAACTGCCAGCAACTGTCACATGGTTGACGCCGGGGGATCGCAAGTTCTCACTTTCGAAAGCGATTCTGATGAAGAGATAGCCCTCAACCCTCTCTTCAAAGAATCCACCTCAGGAAAAGAGGAGGAGATAAAGAACTGTAAGAATATTCAGCTGCGGAACCGTACGTTGCCTGAAAAGAATCTTGGACCTACAAACAAGGGATCGAACAAAAAAGATAAGGGCAAGGAAAAAGTCTATGAGGATATCGCCCTCGATGATCGAGTCGTCGAAGAGCTGGCAGCCAAGGACCCGCCCAAGAAAAACAAGGTTGATTACAACGTTATGGCACACCTGAGGAAGATACCCTCGCAGCTAAGAATTCTCGATTCCCTTCTGCTATCTAAAGAGATGAGAGATTCTCTGATCAAGGCACTATAAGTGTGAAGGGTTCCTAGGCACTCTAGTGAGGTCTCACAAGGCATCGATCATGCCAATTTCAAAAATTAGAGGTGCCGAGAAACCCTAATACGGATCGTTGGCTAGATTTCTAGGCGAAAAAGAACTAGTTAACACTTAACTATAAGCTAAACGGAAATACAATCTTTGTAGATCCGGTGCTCCACCTCTATGGCTCCGCAATGAAGTCCTCTCCGGTGTCCAAATCGAACCATGACTCTCACGGTGGTTTCATCGGAGAAAAGACCGGGCTAGGTCGTCGACAACGTGCCGAAGATGATCTACGTCGAGGCATCACTAGATCAAGCTCCACCTTCACCGAGCCTTGAAAACTTGTGAAGGAAACACACTCTACTACTTGGCAAGAGGTAGAGGATGAAGAAATATGAATTGGGTAGACTTTAGAATTGGATTTCTCACTCATTTTCATCAATCACCATTGATGAAGTGGAGGTTTCTTCATTGAAGATGAAGAAGAAGAAGAAGATATATATTATGATAAGTTATTTTGGAATAAGAAATAATATGATACTTATCATAATATTAACCAAAGTTAGGTGTAGAGAATAGACCATGGTTAGAGTTAATGGTTAGGTTTAGGAAAAGAACAAGAATGGTTATGCTTTCAACACTTCAAGAAGTTTCCACAAAATAACAAAATAAGCCACCATTCTTTTTAATTTCCATAATGAATAAATAAACAAATAAATAAATATAAGAAATTTAAACACAACCCTAACCATTTACTTAACCAAGGTTTAAACTAAACATACACCTAAACAAAGATGTATCATCAAACATGATACAAACAAATGCACAAAAGTATATCACATATACAATGTGCACATCAAGTGAGAAAATCCATTTAAAGTGAACCAATACTAGTTAATGCAAAGTAATATATCAAATATATAATTATACATTAAATCATTAAATCAACACTTGATTTAACGACCCGGTCATATCGCATATAACCGACTTGTATACAATGTATCGGCTTATCGAATCAATCCTTGATTCGATAACTAGGTTATATCGCATACAACCATTCGATACATTCATCGCAAGAATGGAATACGGTATCACATACACGCATTATTCTCGGTCCCGCACATATCTCATATGCGCTCCTATTTCGTTTCGCTTGAGCCAGGAAACCTCTGTGTAGGACTCTAAAGACTCGTCAATACGCCGGCAGCAGATGATGATCATATCAAGCACCCACAAGACGCAAGCGGTCTGCTAAACGTAACGGCCACCCGGGTATTGAGCGATCAGAAGATCGACGAGCAAGCCCGTTCACACTCCAGTGAATCCAACCAGTAACACTACCGTACAGTCCGGTCTGTTCGTCTGATATGCCGCATATCTCGCCAAGGGGTGGTAAACGTCAGACCCTAATAGCTCGATAAGTCATGTCGATATGAGATCTATAACAATTCGAGAAACTACTGGTAACACTTACCAGTAAATCTCAGCAACCCTGGCCAGGGATTTCCTGTTATAGCCAATCGAACACAGCGCAACATCAACCCCTATACCGGGAGAGACGAATCCCCTCCTATCGCTCATTGCCTCCATATGACTCGGGACTGTACCCAAAAACCACCATTTTGCACGCCCTCTTGGACGTGGTAAGATGGAAACCAAAGCACAGTGGGAACCACACAAGACTCTATGACGATCTCGGGTCAACAGACTACTCTGTACCAGTGTCACCTGAGAACTGTCATCTGACGTGAGGTATAATACCATCTGGGAGTTCTCGGCGAGTCCGTCCAGTGTACCCAGTCTCTATTGAGCACCCGTATATCTCCTCTGATGTCAAACACCAATGGATATGGGATCATCCATCGCCCATCTGTATGGGTCGAGAAGGTACACGCTAGTCTACTCTGGTATATCGATGCACCGTCTCGATACACCCACGACTAGGGACTTTCAAGGATGTACTTATGGACTACCATGTCCCCATTAGTATGATCCGCATCATAGTCCAGGTAGTCAAGTACACATCCGAAGGGCTTTACCAATATGTAACAGAGAGACAATTAGTGCACACGTTAAGGTAAAGAGTAACCAGATAGCATACTATCATGTCGAGCAAGAAAGTCCTCCCTATATATGTCCCAGCATCCACTACAATATACATCCTATGTACAGTAATGGCCTCTAGGGCATACATATAACTAACAATCTCCCACTTGCACTAGGGCCATCTGTAGCAGTGGTCGAAGTATCTCATACTCAATCATCCCATAAAAGTCTCTCTCTGGGAATAGGCCTTCGTGAGCGGATCCGCTGCGTTATCCTCTAAGTCTGCTCTCCTTTCCTCGATCAACCTGGAGATCAACCATCTCCATGATCAGATGATACTGCCTTAGAATAAGTCTGGATCACTGATGGGACCGGCGTTCCTTAGCATAAGCCACAACTCCATTGTCTCACAATGGTAGGAACGTAGTTCATCTCATGAACCATTATACATCCAAACAGCCTCTTTGGTAGCATCTTAAGTAGCGATGTATCCTTCCTTTATCGTCTAGTATGTCACAGTATCTAGCTTGGAACTCTTCCAACATACCGTCCCTTTACTGATGGTAAAGACGATGCCTGCTGATTTGTATGAGTAAGTGCGTGTTCAAGTTCTAGTTTAAATACCGCAATCAAGACGGTTTCGCTTGTTGCTAGCCGATTGAGTACGGGTCGTCCGCAGGGAGATGGGAGTCTTTTTCAATGTGTTTTAACGAGTTAAGTCCGGTTGTTCAGATTTTGTTTGTGATTAACTAAGTGTTGAGTTGATATTTAAAGAGAGCATGTTAGGGTTAGGATTAGGTTAGTTTGAGTTAGGAGTCTCCACATCTTTCGTTGCCCCTCTTAATATCGGTGTTACGGTAATCGGCAACAATGGGGATTAGCACGACTAAGAAGGACTTTGCGAGTATAATCTAGGTTTTCCAACGCATAAGTCTTCTTTTTGGTGCTTGTCCGTCCGTTCTTGGCTCTTAGCCATAACCTCCGGTTAATTCAACCACAACCGGTCTCACTACGGAATCACCGCTATCATGTAGGATAGGGTGCCGTAAGGAGCGGATTGTGGTTCAATTAACGGGAGTTGATTTAAGCTGTTGGGCAAGGAAAGAGTGAGAGAGATTTCCTTCTCTCAAACTTTCCTTATCCTACCCTAACAAGTATTAACTACTCACACTTCATGATAAGGAAAAACAAAACAACACAAAAGAGGAAGATAGAAAGAAAGAGATTAGGAGAATACGACTAACTATTTGCGACCTCACTTGGCGAGGATCGAGCGTAAGTATCATTGTCGTATGAATGATAAAGAAAAAGAGAGAAGAAATAAACAACAAGGAAATAACAACAACTACTTAACGAATTAAAATTACAACAAGCATAAAGATAAGGAGACAAGCATGATAATAAAATGGTCTTCTTTATTCATCACTCTTCACTCAAAAGCTCACTACAAGTTTAATGGAGAAGAGGTGAGAAGAGGAAGAAGAACATGTAAACTAAAACCTAGCAAAAAGAAATACAAGAATGGACCGCCTTGGCTTTGCTCAGATCTGGAGTATTTATAGGCAGAGGGTTGAAGATCTAGGGCAACCATCAGCCCATAAATGAAGTACCCAAAATACCCCCAAAAGACGACAAAATGAGGCCACAGTACGACCGCGTTTCCGCGGCCAATACCCTCTATTGGCCGCGGAAACGCGGCAGTATAGGGGAGTTGGGCAGTGTATTTTGGTTGGAGTTCCTGGTTTGCTATGCCCTGTTGTTTGGTACATGTA
Organism: Agapanthus africanus; assembly: GCA_030015575.1. NCBI lineage: Eukaryota > Viridiplantae > Streptophyta > Magnoliopsida > Asparagales > Amaryllidaceae > Agapanthus > Agapanthus africanus. The sequence goes on along the minus strand of JASDDO010000014.1, from coordinate 504,475,017 downwards.
TTTTCTGATAGTCTTTCCAGAATATCTTCAGAATTCGTAGTCCAAGATTGCTATCTTTTCTTCACTTTTGACTTTATCTCCCTCGAGCTCCGCGCACCCATTGATTCTTGTGCATCCCCCCTCGTGCTCTGTGCTTGTCCCAGACACGAATGACCACTGTCACATGTCTTGTATCTGGAACCGGTACTCGGCACTGGACGGATATGGATGATCGGAACCCGGCTTTTATCTGCTGTGACAGATGTTCTGTAATTGGTGTAACTGTGGAGATTTTGTCTTGATTTACAATATTTGGACTGGAAACCTGTAATCTGTAAACATGTAACAAACACGGATTAAAAGCACCTACCTATAAACACACGAGCGTAAGAATGGGCGGTATAAAATGCAATATTCTGTGATGAACAAATACCCCCAAACTTAACTTTTGCTCGTCCCGAGCAAAACCAATTATTCATAAAAATAAAATGATAACCGCACTTTCGCAGGGAACGCGATTGCACTGAGCGCGTGCAACAAGCCGTTAAACCCCTAGGTGTCCCTAGTAGGAGGAGTGTTGTCTCCTGAGGGTTTTCAGCGAATACTACCCACAAAATCCCGTTAAGCTAGTGTCATAAGTTAACGTCGATTCTACTCCTACAGTTTAGTATTTACGTTAGAAAATCTATCATCCTAAGTTAGAAATATCCAACCCTTATGCTTCACACCTCTAATCTATTTATCCTTAGATCATATACGTTCCAAAAAAGTTTAGAAAGATGTTGGTTCCCCTGAGTTTTCTTTCTAAAGTGCGGCCTCAAATTAGGGATTTTTATCAACTTTACAGAAAACACAAGTCTTATTCTTTATTTCTATCTTTTATTCAAACATCGATTGTATACCCCTACGTGTGTGTAAATTTGCACCCCTACACTTAAGAATTCAATTCAAGCTATAATACCCTTGCCCTAATACCTAATACTACTTCTTTTCATTAAGGATGGACGGATTTGCTCACACATCTTTCATGCGATTATTAATGCTTCTTGAGGCACTAACGACCGATTACTGAATGTGTGAACTTTAAAGCGTAAATAGCAGTTTCCAGGTCTTGACTTTATTCTATTTTTTTCTTTTTCTTTTTCTTTTTCTTTTTTCAAGACCGGATATATCTTTCAACATGCTCTTTTGGCGTTTAGCTTTAAATACCGTTTTTTCTTTCATACTAGGCTTTCAGGCAAGAGTATTTCTAGGTATCCTCTACTATCCCAAGTTTCAAGGTGCGTGTATGTGTAGTTTGTAGGGTATATACTTTCTAAATTTAAACTCAAGAAAAGAAACTATTTTTCAGACTTATCCTCCAGTAAAGCTTCAATACTTTCCCTTCATCTTGACTTAACTCAAGAACTGAACTCAAGATTACCTATTTCTCAAAAAAACTGTAAGGACGCATACTTACCAAACAGAATGAGGGTTATTTTTAGGGTTTTCAATTCCTAAGCCTAGAACTTAGTTATTTCTATCATATCGACTAAACTTTCGGAATAAAGATCTAAGTTACCCTATTAGCTAACTTGACGACAATGTTTTTATATTTTTTTGGAAAATTTTCGATTTTTGTGGGTTTTTAATAAGGTATGCAAATGCAAAATATACAAATGAATGCGAAGGAAGAAAGCTTACCGAGCACACCCCCAAACTTAAACTTGACAGTGCCCTCACTGTCAGGCTATACCAAGAGGGTCAAAATTGTCGGCGCTCCCCCTAAAACAAATTATATACAACAAAGAAAACAAAAAAATATATACAAAAAGGGTCCCCCCCAAACTTAAGTAAGACAGTGTTTCCACTGTTAAGCGATGAAGTTCAGGATTAGGGGGGAAAGAACAGTATCAAGCTATACAAGGCCTTACACAGGCCAAAAGTTAACACCAACCATTCAAAGATCTTATCGTGATAAAGCAGTGGCTGGTGAAAGAAGGCGTAGAGAAAAGAGATGGAGAATATGCGAGACCATATGCGGAGAAAAGAGGGATACGGTCTCGGTATTTGAGAGGAAGAAGAATGGCGGAAGGGAAAAAGAAGTGGAATACGAACTTGAGGGTGCAAATGGAGTAAATAGATTAGCACAATTTGTGATGACCGATGTGTGAAAAGCGATTGTGCTAATATATTTACCCGTCGAGAAATAGGGTCAAATCCCTCAAGATTCGTGAGAAACCATGGGTACGCCGAACTTGGTAAACCAGACATAGTAAATGAAAGTGAGGCGGTTTCTTGCAAGGTAGGAACGATGGAAAGAATGGAGGGAAGTGATCGAGGAGGGGTATCGGTTAAAGGTTCAGGAGGGTGTACACAGTCAATGACAGGGACCGGATGAATGGGAAAATCCGACTCATCAATTAAAACTGGTTCATCCTCAAAACTATCCTCAATATTCTCCTCAAAATTTAGCACATCCATGCACTTCTCTTCAAAATCCAGACGCATATGGGGTTCGGAAAAAACATTTAATGACTCGAGATGATGATTTGAAGAGAAAAACTCAGCCAAATCTATGGGTTCATCATCCAAAATATTCCCAGCGTCGATATCCTCAATCACGTGAAAATCAATATTCCTAGACACCTCAACAAAAGCATGGATTTCAATCGATTCAGGTTCTAGAGTGGAGGTGTAGAGGTCAAAAGGATTGGGATTGGTTTCACTTGGAAGGGACCCTTCACAATCAGGTAAATCAAACACTACAAAGTCGCACAACTCATTAATCATTCTTTCTTCAATTGATAAAGTATGTGGGACACTCGATAGACTTTCAACACAGGAGTTGTGGGATTCAATTTGAGACGGGTAGGTTTGATTTGGAAGAGTATACAACTCACCTTCTCCACTCAAATTCTCAGCATGTCCTACCGCCTCTTCATACATTGGAAAATTTGGAGCTAGCTGGAAACTAGCTACCGAGTCAGTAGGTTGTATGAGAGCGGTCATGGACGCATTCAAATCCATCATCTGTTGGCTTGACGTTACCCTAAAGTCTTCCAACGACTGTTCTAGACTAGACATGGGATGTGAAGGGGTTTCGGTAAAAGATTCAAAGTTGTTTGGATACTGAAAACTCCCAAATGGCGGTTCTGATGCAATGTCTAGGGAAGGTGCCAAAGTAGGGTAGGATTGGTAGGAATTGAATTGCTGGACGGGAGCAGGATCAACATTTGGATAAGAAGGTGAATGGAATTGTTGATCCCAAGAATTTGAAGTGGTGAAAGGAGTGAAAGATCGGCTACGGGATTGTTCACTACATTCAGCAATAGACATTGGTCTTGTGGCTACAACTGGACTTTCAAAAGGGGTATCAACGCAAGAAGGGGTGAATGTTTGAAACGGTTGATACGAAGTGGATTGCGGGGTCCAGTTGTTCGTCCTAGACGCGTCTATCCGATCTTTCAGTGAAACTTTGGGCATGGAGGGGTCGTTCGATGTTCGGCCAAAGCAAGAACCGTAAGAAGTAATGTCTGGTTGTGGGTACCAAAGTTCGGCAAGAGTTTTGCGAGGTGGAGTACCCATGATATGAAGAGAGAGAAAGAAAGGTAGAGAAAAGGAGGGGGAAAAGAATATGAATTTTTTTTTTAAATATTTTTTATATTTATTAAAAGAATGAAATATACACACAAAAAAAATATGGACAAAAACAATCACGACACAAAAATACCACACACCTAATCGTTCTAGGGTTCACCTAGGTCAACTAGACCTGCTCGAGAACTTGATTATCGAAGTAAAACTGTGTCGAGAAACGGGCTCAAGATACACTGATCACGAGGCCAGGTAAGTGCAGAGATAAGGGGAGGTTTTCCAACGCTTTCGCGAAGTTCCTTAATTAAATAACCCTTTCTCTTTTGGCGGTTTCGCCGTTAACACTTTCCTAGACACCCCGTAAACAATATACCGTTAAGCGAGGTTCTAAACACAGTTAACTTCTCCTAGTGAGCGCGAAGTCCTTAAGGCTTAAAGTCTAATTTCTTTTAAAATTTGTGCGGGTAAACGTTATGCTCAAGTTCGTGATTTGTGGGCCACGGAAAAGGTGATGAAATCCTTTACTGTATCTTGTGGGGTTCGCTTGCCCTTATGTCCGTATTAATGTATGCAATGCACAATTCAATAAAAATTCTATAAAGAATCAAAAAATTGTTTTTTAGTTTAAGCGCGGCACTGCAACAAATACGGGTTAGTCAATTTTTAGCGTTTGCTAGCGAACTTGCAAAGAATCCTGCAAAGAATAGTATATTGGAAGCGTCAGATTTGAGAAGAAGGTGTTAGTAAAGTACGTACCGTGTAAGTTTTGGGTTAGGAAACCCCCGTTGAATCAAATCCGGTAAGCTTGAAAGGTTCGCTTGCGCGGGTCAAACTACCCGGATCTTTGGCACTGTACTTCGTAATCACCTTTGCCTTGAATGCACACTTTGCTCCCCACAATCGCAGTGTGCAGAGCAGTTTGCAAATACACAAAAATCTGCACACTTGCCCACAAGAATTATCAAAAAAAAAAAAGATTTTTATTTTTATTTTTTATATAAATAAATATTTTTTTAAATATATACAAAAAGAATATTAACCCGAATAACAAGAAAAGAAATACGTTACCGTCACCCCGGCAACGGCGCCATTTGATTGGTATGAGTAAGTGCGTGTTCAAGTTCTAGTTTAAATACCGCAATCAAGACGGTTTCGCTTGTAGCTAGCCGATTGAGTACGGGTCGTCCGCAGGGAGATGGGAGTCTTTGTCAATGTGTTTTAACGAGTTAAGTCCGGTTGTTCAGATTTTGTTTGTGATTAACTAAGTGTTGAGTTGATATTTAAAGAGAGCATGTTAGGGTTAGGATTAGGTTAGTTTGAGTTAGGAGTCTCCACATCTTTCGTTGCCCCTCTTAATATCGGTGTTACGGTAATCGGCAACAACGGGGTTAGCACGACTAGGAAGGACTTTGCGAGTATAAGCTAGGCTTTCCAACGAATAAGTCTTCCTTTTGGTGCTTGTCCGTCCGTTCTTGGCTCTTAGCCATAACCTCCGGTTAATTCAACCACAACCGGTCTCACTACGGAATCACCGCTATCATGTAGGATAGGGTGCCATAAGGAGCGGATTGTGGTTCAATTAACGGGAGTTGATTTAAGCTGTTGGGCAAGGAAAGAGTGAGAGAGATTTCCTTCTCTCAAACTTCCCTTATCCTACCCTAACAAGTATTAACTACTCACACTTCATGATAAGGAAAAACAAAACAACACAAAAGAGGAAGATAGAAAGAAAGAGATTAGGAGAATACGACTAACTATTTGCGACCTCACCTTGGCGAGGATCGAGCGTAAGTATCATTGTCATATGAATGATAAAGAAAAAGAGAGAAGAAATAAACAACAAGGAAATAACAACAATTACTTAACGAATTAAAATTACAACAAGCATAAAGATAAGGAGACAAGCATGATAATAAAATGGTCTTCTTTATTCATCGCTCTTCACTCAAAAGCTCACTACAAGTTTAATGGAGAAGAGGTGAGAAGAGGAAGAAGAACATGTAAACTAAAACCTAGCAAAAAGAAATACAAGAATGGACCCCCTTGGCTTTGCTCAGATCTGGAGTATTTATAGGCAGAGGGTTGAAGATCTAGGGCAACCATCAGCCCATAAATGAAGTACCCAAAATAACCCCAAAAGACGACAAAATGAGGCCACAGTACGGCCGCGTTTCCGCGGCCAATACCCCCTATTGGCCGCGGAAACGCGGCAGTATAGGGGAGTTGGGCAGTGTATTTTGGTTGGAGTTCCTGGTTTGCTGTGCCCTGTTGTTTGGTACATGTATTTTCTGATAGTCTTTCCAGAATATCTTCAGAATTCTTAGTCCAAGATTGCTATCTTTTCTTCACTTTTGACTTTATCTCCCTCGAGCTCCGCGCACCCATTGATTCTTGTGCAGCCCCCCTCATGCTCTGTGCTTGTCCCAGACACGAATGACCACTGTCACATGTCTTGTATCTGGAACCGGTACACGGCACTGGACGGATATGGATGATCGGAACCCGGCTTTTATCTGCTGTGACAGATGTTCTGTATTTGGTGTAACTGTGGAGATTTTGTCTTGATTTACAATATTTGGACTGGAAACCTGTAATCTGTAAACATGTAACAAACACGGATTAAAAGCACCTACCTATAAACACACGAGCGTAAGAATGGGTGGTATAAAATGCAATATTCTGTGATGAACACCTGCGACTGACATTCAGTCGTTTTTATCACTCTGGAACACTTCCAGTGATTCTCCCCAGGATCGATTGATACCATCTCACTACAACTAGCGAGTATTCTAACATCCATTTAGATCTATCTCATAGATCCAAAACCCAGGATTTAGTAGGTATCACTTTGATCCTAGGTGGAGAATCTTTGTGATAAGCGAAGATTGATCGAGCGTAGCATAGGAAACTCCTTCCCTATCATGAGCATGTCATCCACGTACTCTACGAGGATCACCACCATACTCCCTACTACCTTTTTGTTTATACAAGGTTCATCTACCATTTTGATGATGTCAAACTATTTGACTAACTCATCAAAACAGATGTTCCAACTCCGCGATACCTGCTTTATCCTATAAAGCATCTTGCACACGTTTCCGCTGCTCCCACTGTCTATGAGGCCCTTTGGCTGTGTACTTATAGACGCACTCTTCTAAAACATCATTTAGAAAAGCAGTCATGACACCCAACCACCAGATATTGTAGTCATGGTATGTATCCGTGGCAAGTAGGATCTGGATGGACTTAAGCATAGCTGCTTGAAGAGGTTTCACCACTATCCACGCCTGGTTGATGATGAAAACCTTTAACAAGTCTAGCTTTGAAAGTCTCAACTTTTCCATCTACACCAAGTAATCTTCTCAAGATATACTTGCTCCTGATGGGGATTTAACCCTTCAGATATAGCAACCAAAGTCCATACTTTGTTGGTGTATAAGGATTCCATCTCAGATCACTAAGCATCCAGCCATTCTTACAGAGTCTCACTCCTGATGGCCAGCACGAAGCTAGTTGGGTCATCATCTCATGATGCAATCCTCGCTCCCACTGTCATAGAGAAACCGAAGTATCTCTCAGGTGGGTGAGGAACCCTACTAGATCGGCGGAGAGGCTGAGGTTCGTTGGAATCTACTGAATCCTTCGGTTCTACCAAATCATCTGCTGTAGCTTGTATAGCTGAAACACTTCCAGTTCTACATAACTGATCTTGCCTCGATCTTGTCCGGATTTTGCTTTTAGACATAGGCCGGACAACCCCAAATCTTAACCAGATTTAAGATATGGGCTCTTCCCATTCCATATCTTATATGGAGTGGTAGGCAACTGATTTGATTTGAACCCTATTTAGTAGGTATGCAACTTCTCAAGTGCATAACTCCCAAAAGGAAAAAGGTAACTCAGTAGTACTCATCATAGAGCACACCTTATCATATAGGGTGTGATTGCTCCACCCCGATATACCATCGTGCTATGGTGTATACGGAGGAGTAATGCTGAGAGAGAATCTCATTCTCCTTTTGAATAGTCCAGGAATTCCATGCACAAGTATTCTCCTCCCTGATCTCATCATAGGACATAATACTTATACCCGTATTTTGGTTCTCTACTTCTAACTTATATTCTGTGAATATCTCAAAAGATTCGGACTTGTGTTTCAACAGGAACATAGGTCTGAATCTCGAAAGATCATCAGAGAATGTAATGAAGTATTAAGAACCAGTCTTGGCATGTGTAGACAGGAGACCTTGCATACATCATCATGTATCAGTCCCAAGAGTTCACTAACTCTTTATCTGTTTCCAATAAACAGGGCTGTGGTCATCTTATCTTTGTGACATGACTGGCGAGTTTCACAAGATGTAAATTCAAACTAATTTAAATATGCATCTATATGTAACTCCAGCTAGTCGGGTCGCATTGATATGACCTAGTTTACAATACCTCAAGAAGGATCCGTTCATTTCTGAACTCTTCCTCTTGTGTGTGTTCCGTATACTAAGAACTGTAGTTTGATTTAGAACATTAATGCTTTTAGATAACGTGCCTGAACCGATCAACTTTTGATATAGGAAATGTTCAAAACATTATCCAGCAATACAAAATTATATCATTTCTTTACTAATAAAGAGATTGATATGATTTTGTATATCAGGTTCGGTATCTAATAACATTCGTTCAGAATCAATGTATTACAATACAGGGTGACAGTGACCAACAGACTTGGCTGCAACACTTGCCCCGTTTTCTGTCTCATGAAACTTATCACCCGTTCTCAGTTTTTCTACCCTTTTGTAGCCCTATGTAACAGATTACATATCTGGGATCCTGATCCGGTATTATATACCAAGGATGCGGAGGATACTGAGAAACAGTTCTATGTAACGAACACACCCGAAGAAGATGCATCAGCATGCACTCTCTTCGTTTGGGCGGCACGGGAAATCTGGTATTCCCTAATTTCCTGCTCTGTCTTATAACAATTATAAGTTGGAGCGGGACCAATGTTCCCCAACTCAGTATAACAAGCGGGTTCGGTCAAAAATCCGTATTATTATCTTGATTAAGGCATGATATGGTCGCTACCTGGAGAGAGAGAGAAGAAAACACTTAGCGTGCTCTCTTGCAAGAATAGATTGGTTATAATTTTATCTAATCAGGATGGCTCCCACTGCTTTTTATCAAATCTTTCTTCAAACCCTAAAAGGAAAGACGAGCCGGGATTAATTACACACTACAAGTTCGCCAATCTTTCAGCCAAGCCAGTATCGGTACTTTGAGGGAGGTCCCCCGTGCTCTCGCACGAACCTAATTAATGTAAACATCGTTTTCCCAGAGGCGTAACCTCGTTAACACCTTTCTAGACACCTACTTGATCGGCTAATTGTAATGTATAAAACTCTCCCAGGAGTAACTCTTACTCGCAGCGGGTATCGGGATCCAACTATCTCATAGAAGGTATGCAATCTCATTGCAAATTTCAACACTTGAAATTCCAGATAATATTTTGCCTCTAACCTTCTATGACCTTGACAAAGGCCAAGAAGCCATAGGATGCTAGTCAAGTTCAACCCGTCATTTCCTGATTGAATTAAACCCACCTGCACGGCCCTTGACAAAGGCCAACAAGGTCGCATGACTACCCTAACCCAATCTGCATCATATGCATAAGCAGATAAGCACCAGTTAGCTACCGCACACTGCGCCTTGACAAAGGCCAACAAACGCAGCACGAATACTAACTACTACTTATCTGAAATGACAGAGGGCTACGACAGGTTTTTCTGAAAACCTATTGCGTAATGAACTTGATATCGTTGTAGGATCGAATGAATTTTGAAATGGAGTGTTTTTTAGGCTTTTCTAGTTTTGCTAAAGGAGTCACTCCCGGTGAAGGGATCGTCGGTCCTTTCCTCGTCGAATGAGGTGCGGGATATATCATATATATCACTGTGCAAAGCAAAAACTCTTAAAAGCAATCAAAAGACAAACCGAGGGTGTAGCATCTGCCAGTTATTGCTAAAGGAGTCACTCCCGGTGAAGGGATCTCGGTCCTTTCCTTATCGAATAAGGTGCAGAATATATCACATATACCGCTGTGCAAAGCAAGAACTGTAGCTACCTGTTTTATTTTGAAATTCGATTCTACAACATCTTAGGTTTCTTTTATTTCATTAATCTCATTAATGAAGTCCCATCATTTAAGTACCTAAACATCACAGATAAATACGACGTACACTTATGCCATCCGCATTCGCCTCGATGTCCCCTCGTGCACCGTTAGGTTAGGTAACTAACGACAGAGCGGGGCAGGGCTAGCGCGGGTGTAAAACATAAGTAACGCCTATATAATATATCATATATACTATATACTGTATCTATCACAGAACATCACATGATCACATCACAGATATCGCAGCAGATGAATCATATGAAATATTGGATATACTAGGACGTTCGTGTTTTCAATACGAGCCAGTATAAAACACGGATTCCACGGTCGTGATGAATAGCCAAACCCACACCCCTAGACCCCTACGAGAGCGGCAAGCAACCCTACCAATTCTAGAGTTAGGAGACCCGGACTCGACTCCTCGAGTTGATCTCCCACTGGACCCCAGAACCTGGTTACTTGTGCCCTCCTCCTTGGGTCTATCCTAGTGCAGAAAAGTAAATAATATACAAACGGTGACATCTTCCGCTACCTGTAAGTGCCCCAATAAAAGAATATTACATACAAGTTTTTAGATGAATGAAAATGAAAAACACTTATCTCACATAAAAACCCCCGGCTATTCGAACACGACGATCCAATATAACATATCCAGCAACACATAACATTACATGTCATCAACGTAAGTAAATATGCGCATCCCAATTGTCGTTGACATATAGCAACGAAACCGGCGATATCACATATTACACTTACGGTCACAGAAAAGAAAGTGTAAAACTACAACAGTTGGAATCCGCAACCACCTCAGACATCGCATGCCTGACCAAATGAATTACTTAGACATCACATGCCTAACAATTATAAACCCCGCATTTTAGTCTCAAAATCGAAAACTCTTTTCAATATCAAGTCGGGCAATTCAACAAGATTCCCGACATACTGATCGAATGCTCGTCGCAAACTTTAGTAGACGGTCGCACCCCCGATACCGTCGACGAAGTGCACCAAGGCGGAACACCGCCACCGCGAGCATCCGAACGGATGCTTTCGGCGACGGGGTTCTCCTACAGTCACTTGGTCACGGCTATGGAGTGAGGCTGTCTATTAAGTTTATCCGGCGAGTATCCGCGTACGCTACGTGATTGCGACGGACTTTTGATCACAACAAAATTCCTTGGCAACCGATCATGTGAGACTAAACTACTATGTTTATAACATTCATTCAGTTATCTCATAACAATTTGTGAATTCCAATTATTTTATCACATTCCGGATAAACAGAAAATGCTAAACTTTTCGATCGAATAATTGAACACCCAAGTTTTCCCGATACTACTCAACACATGAAATAAGTCTAACAACATTCAGTTCGTGCCTCAGTACCAACGGCCCAGCCGTAGAAGGGTCAAGCCAACGCCTCACATGTGGCACGCCGTACTGCCCCAAACCCGAAGGTTCAAAGGGCAGTTCAAGACGGTCACATAATCGAGTTAAGGTTTGTTGTCTTCTAGAGGGTCCATCGCGTTACTTGCACAACTTAGAACGTCGTTAAACTACGGAAAAATCCAATACTTGGAAATTTCCCGACAGGGGAAAAGTTGGGTATTTATATCCGGTCGAACTTTTAACATATCCAAAAATTATCCGGAAAGCCACACAGACAAAATTTGATAATCCGGTCGAACATTCGAATCCCCAAAACAACCCCAGAAAATTCAACTCTTGAATAAAATTTAAAAATACCAAGGAAAACCAGCAATATCAATTAGGAGTTACTGTGTAACATTGACTGAACAATGAGTCTGTACGGCCGCGGATCCGCCGCACGAGCCATGCTCGTGCCGCGGAACCGCGGCAGTTTGATGGAGTTACGCACTCGTATTTCACAGTTACTCTTAAAATCACCTGCTGATATTTCTGCATATTTTTAATATTGAAAAAACCCAGTTTTTGAAAATTGGACAGAGAGCATGGAAAAAATGGGGTTTCGGGTTCGTTCGGATTTCAAACGTCGTCTAGACTTCGCCTAAGGCTCTAGCTAGGCTCTAATACCAGTGAAGGGTTCCTAGGCACTCTAGTGAGGTCTCACAAGGCATCGATCATGCCAATTTCAAAAATTAGAGGTGCCGAGAAACCCTAATACGGATCGTTGGCTAGATTTCTAGGCGAAAAAGAACTAGTTAACACTTAACTATAAGCTAAACGGAAATACAACCTTTGTAGATCCGGTGCTCCACCTCCACTGCTCCGCAATGAAGTCCTCTCCGCTGTCCAAATCTAACCATGACTCTCACGGTGGTTTCATCGGAGAAAAGACCGGGCTAGGTCGTCGACAACATGCCGAAGATGATCTACGTCGAGGCATCACTAGATCAAGCCCCACCTTCACCGAGCCTTGAAAACTTATGAAGGAAACACACTCTACTACTTGGCAAGAGGTAGAGGATGAAGAAATAGGAATTGGGTAGACTTTAGAATTGGATTTCTCACTCATTTTCATCAATCACCATTGATGAAGTGGAGGTTTCTTCATTAAAGATGAAGAAGAAGAAGAAGAAGAAGAAGATATATATTATGATAAGTTATTTTGGAATAAGAAATAATATGATACTTATCATAATATTAACCAAAGTTAGGTGTAGAGAATAGACCATGGTTAGAGTTAATGGTTAGGTTTAGGAAAAGAACAAGAATGGTTATGATTTCAACACTTCAAGAAGTTTCCACAAAATAACAAAATAAGCCACCATTCTTTTTAATTTCCATAATGAATAAATAAACAAATAAATAAATATAAGAAATTTAAACACAACCCTAACCATTTACTTAACCAAGGTTTAAACTAAACATACACCTAAACAAAGATGTATCATCAAACATGATACAAACAAATGCACAAAAGTATATCACATATACAATGTGCACATCAAGTGAGAAAATCCATTTAAAGTGAACCAATACTAGTTAATGCAAAGTAATATATCAAATATATAATTATACATTAAATCATTAAATCAACACTTGATTTAACGACCCGGTCATATCGCATATAACCGACTATTATACAATGTATCGGCTTATCGAATCAATCCTTGATTCGATAACTAGGTTATATCGCATACAACCATTCGATACATTCATCGCAAGAATGGAATACGGTATCACATACACGCATTATTCTCGGTCCCGCACATATCTCATATGCGCTCCTATTTCGTTTCGCTTGAGCCAGGAAACCTCTGTGTAGGACTCTAAAGACTCGTCAATACGCCGGCAGCAGATGATGATCATATCAAGCACCCACAAAACGCAAGCGGTCTGCTAAACGTAACGGCCACCCGGGTATTGAGCGATCAAAAGATCGACGAGCAAGCCCGCTCACACTCCAGTGAATCCAACCAGTAACACTACCGTACAGTCCGGTCTGTTCGTCTGATATGCCGCATATCTCGCCTAGGGGTGGTAAACGTCAGACCCCAATAGCTCGATAAGTCATGTCGATATGAGGTCTATAACAATTCGAGAAACTACTGGTAACACTTACCAGTAAATCTCAGCAACCCTGGCCAGGGATTTCCTGTTATAGCCAATCGAACACAGCGCAACATCAACCCCCTATACCGGGAGAGACGAATCCCCTCCTATCGCTCATTGCCTCCATGTGACTCGGGACTGTACCCAAAAACCACCGTTTTGCACGCCCTCTTGGACGTGGTAAGATGGAAATCAAAGCACAGTGGGAACCACAGAAGACTCTATGACGATCTCGGGTCAACAGACTACTCTGTACCAGTGTCACCTGAGAACTGCCATCTGACGTGAGGTATAATACCATCTGGGAGTTCTCGGCGAGTCCGTCCAGTGTACCCAGTCTCTATTGAGCACCCGTATATCTCCTCTGATGTCAAACACCAATGGATATGGGATCATCCATCGCCCATCTGTATGGGTCGAGAAGGTACACGCTAGTTTACTCTGGTATATCGATGCCCCATCTCGATAGACCCACGACTAGGGACTTTCAAGGATGTACTTATGGACTACCATGTCCCCATTAGTATGATCCGCATCATAGTCCAGGTAGTCAAGTACACATCCTAAGGGCTTTACCAACATGTAACAGAGAGACAATTAGTGCACACGTTAAGGTAAAGAGTAACCAGATAGCGTACTATCATGTTGAGCAAGAAAGTCCTCCCTATATATGTCCCAGCATCCACTACAATATACATCCTATGTACAGTAATGGCCTTTAGGGCATACATATAACTAACAAAGAGCCCGGCCAATTTCAAGCTTTCCTTGCCGAAGAAAAGATGAAGGATGAGCTGGAAGAAGTACATACCGCTGACATCACTTTCAGCGACGAAGATCTCCTCCTCAGAACGTGCGAGCACAACCGTCCCCTATATGTCACCGGGTACTGCCATGATATCAAGATAGGGAAGGTTTTAGTTTACAACGGGTCCTCTGTCAACCACCTAAATGTGAGGGTGCTAAAAGAAATCTGCATGAGCATTCAACACCTCGCTCGGGATAAAATCACCATCTCCGGGTTCGACTTCCAGTCATCACGAACGCTCGGGTCTATAATACTAACATTAAGCTTCGGGCTTCTTGTCACCGACATTGAATTCCATGTCATTGACGCCAAGACCTGCTACAACGCCTTGCTCGGCAGGCCTTGATTACACGAGTACAATATCATCCCTTCTACACAAAATCAGTGTATGAAGTATTTCAAAGATGGTCTCGAGTATAATGTGACAGGGGAACTGAACCCATTTTTCATAAATGAAGTCCGAAAGTATGAGGATGCAAAGTATTTCCTGCCAGACTTTGAAGACACGGAAAGATGCCATAAACCAGAGAATAAGAAAAAAGCTATCACCACTATTCCGGTCTTCGGGAGTGATACCGAGAAGGAAGAAGAGATAGTTGTAACCCTTCGAAAATCGTTTAGTCAGTTTTTCGGTAATCGGCTAATTTTTCGACTTTTTCCGTAAAAAGTCAAAATTGATATTTTTCATTATAGACCTAATTATACAAAATTTAGACAAGATATTACTATAATTTTATCACTAAAATGTCACTTATAATTATCTAGTTAAATAAAAAAAATTCGTAATTAATTAATTTTTTTTTATTTTAAGCCTTTTTAAATACATTAAATTTGTGATAAATACAAATGTAATTAGGTAAATTTCATAATTTGGAGTCTTTATAAGCTAAAATATGGTGTTAATAAAATTATATCATGTCTTGCAAACTTTTGGTTTTAGGGTGGGAAAATTTGTGAAAAAATGAAGTAAAAATGGGTTTTTTTTAAAAAAGGTTGACATGAAAGCATTAAATGACAACTTGGAGTGTTTTTGGACCTAGAAACTTCTCCAAATTTCCCCCCATCACCTCCTCAACCTGCAGCCGATCCCCCTTGCTGCAGAATTTCCCATTCTCCCCAGTTCTTTTTGCTTCTTTTCTTGCTAAAAATTCAACAAAAATTCACAATTTCCATCTCTATTCAAACCAAAACCCTAATCCAACCTTTCCCAAACCCTAATTTGTTTGAGAACTTGATGAAAGGAGGCTTTCTTGGTGACTTGATCATGCTAGGATTCAATTGGTGAGGTAAAAATTCTAAACTAGTTTGCTAACTAGTAGTTTATTTGTGCTAAAATCTAATTTTGAAGTATTAATTTAGTGTAAATCCTTGTTCATGAAAAATCAAGAATGGGTTTTGATGTTGTGTTAGGGTTTGAAACATGGTTGTAAAAATTAAGTTAGGGTTTTGGTTATCTAATTGATTAGAATGGTTAATTGTGTAATGATATGCTTGCTAAATCGACAAATTGCGATGTTTGTATCGAATCGGCTAGAAAATTGCTTGCTAGATTTTTACGAAAATTAGAATGCGATCAAATTGCGTTATGTTAGCGATATAATTAGCTTCGTATAGGACTATTAGAGAGCACGAACGCGGGGTTTCGTCTAGTCGGGTTGTAGTTTTGTCGATTTCCCCGAAATGACGATTCTAGTTAAAGGTTAGCGATTTTCGTGCGTTTTTCCGCGCACCGAGAGCATGCTATGATTAATTCGAGAGCGTGGATAATTGTATATTGTGACTTGTATCGTTTTAGGTTTTGTAATCTTATACTTGGTGTTGTGCAAATATAGGATCGATCGGGGAAACATCGGACACGGCGCGAAAAGGCAAGGCGGTGGCCGGATCGGATTAGCGGAGATTTCAGGTGAGTAGATGTATTCATCTTTGGGGGAATCTTCTGGATGGCGCGATGCGCCCCCTAGTTAGGAATTCCTTATCTCTTGTAAGATTCATGTTGTTAGTTAGCTTACCCCCTTCATTGACATTGCATACCCTTATAGTTAATAATATGCTAGATTGCATGGATATTCATATGCACATATGCGATAACACTTCGTAGGGCACGAACACCATTACCATTGGCATCTGTTGCACGCGCACTATTCATGTGACACACACGCCTTTGGTAATTGCCATGCCACGTGCACTAGAAAACCTGTTTAACCTAACATCGCCATTTGCATTCATACATGATATATGAAATTGCATAGCATGCACATACCTCGCATTATCATCATATTTACATAGGTTCTAGCAAAAAATTCACATCATATACATTGATATCATAGACATTTATTATATATATAACATGTGAACATTATGATTTTCTTGAGGATTTCCGTATTTCTGCGATTTCTGGATTTTTGGGGGAAACCGCAAGAATTTAACAAAAGCTTATATTCCTCATTTTTAAAACAAAGTTGCGGTTTTCTCGTGATGTATGTGTCGTCCACCATGAGTTTTCATGTTTTCTGTTGGATTTCGAGACCCGATTCGAGGAGTGGATGAACCGTCTCGGGTACATGGTGGGCCCGGTATGGTACCCCGGGGCAAGAAGATCGAGTTGTAGACGATGAGCCTGGCAGGGGAAGACTACCTACCGGTGATGTCTGGCGCGGCGGATATCCGGAGGATACCGACCGTTGTCGTGAGATTTATGATATGGGCCGATCCGGACTGACGGAGCCCGATATTGAGACAGATATGATTCCTATTTGGTGTCGATTCTTGACACGGGTTTTCAGATGATTTCTTGATGGTACTTAGCTATTATACAGATATTCATGTTTTAAAAAGTTAAGAATTCAATACCCTTAGCTTTTAAAACACTTAAAGACTTAATAATGACAATGCATACCTGTGCATGCAAACTAGAGATATTATATCACATATGGACATGCATGTTGTGGTGCATTGCGTGCATTCTTACGATTGCCTTATTAGATGTTATATTTACTCAGGAGCTGGCAACTCACCCCCGTTGTGCCACAGTGTCTTGCAGGTCGGACTCATCAGTCTTGTAGCGGCGGCTATCTTATCCTCAGTTCCTTTTGCTCAGACTCGCGACATCGCCCGTAGGTGGGTTGCGAGCACACTTTATTTCTTTTGCTCTATCATTGTATCTAGTATTCTCCATCTACCACTTTATATTGTATATGCGACCTAGTGATGAGACTGAGAGATTTGTATATTTGTGATTTCTTTTGGGTCAAGCTCACTTGAGCCGGCGTTGTGTTTCTGATATTTTGCATTTCCTTTATGCTCTTTTTCTTGATATTACTATTATATTGCATGTGGTTGTGATCCGCCTTGGGAGAAGAGCTAGCTCCCGCTTGGGGATGCCATTTTTATGATTACAGGTTTATTATCTTGTTGTACCCATTTTGGAGGATAGAAAATACAGGGGAGACTCTGCCGAAATTTCCGGAAATTTATGATGTTTTTAAAAAAGAATTCTATGCAACTTAATTGATTTAAAAACCGTTTTCATTCATGGTTTTCCTTCACTCTCTTTTGATTTTGGTTTAGATTCTTCTGGGCTTTGGCTGACTTAGGTTACGGTACGCCTTTAGACGTCTCGTAATCTAAGTGCCAGTCGCGTTCCGTACTTTTGGGACGTGACAAAGTTGGTATAAGAGCGTAGGTTTTACCTTTCTGAGTGTAGGACGACCTTGGTAGATGGAGTAGGTGACTTAAGCAGAGTGGCGTAGCATGGGTATGATCCGCGGCATACTTACGATACGGTACTCTGCCTAAGTGACCTTAGGACATAATTGCTTGTATTTCCTTTCTTGATTCCTTGATTCAATTGCAATGTCCTTATCAGTCCTGTTTCTTATTCCAGCTTCGATGCCGCCAAAGACTACGAGAGCTCAGCGGGCTGCCGCTAGGGATGAGATTCGGATAGGCTCGTCTGAGGCGAGGATCGAGCGGGAGGATACGCCTACCCCTCAGGGTCATACTGATCCGCCTTATCCAGATCGTATTGCCAGATTAGAGGCCGGCATGCAAGAGTTGCGGCAGATGATGGGATCTTTGGTTGAGTCCAGCCGGGCACAGAGATCCGCGGACGTTCCTTCCACCGCACAGACCACGATCGTACCTGCTGCACAGATGGTCACTCCTGCTGCTACTACGGAGACTATCCCTGTTTCACTACAGGCGTTCATGAGATTGAGACCTCCAGCTTTTACCGGTACAGATGCGACAGAGGACCCACAGGCATTTCTTGATAGGATGGCTCAAATTTGCCGTTCGTTGAGGTGTTCTGATGATAGATTGGTGGAGTTTGCGAGTTTTCGTCTGGAGGGTCTTTCCCAGACATGGTACGACTCAGTAGAGAGAGGCCGAGCTGCAGGTCTGCCTTCTATGACCTCGGATAAGTTTACATCTGCATTTCTTGCCCGTTTTCTTCCGGAGAGTGTCCGAGATGCTCGAGCCCGTAGTTTTGAGTCTTTGCGCAAGACTCCTGGGATGACAGTGTCGGAGTATGATATACAGTTTACCCAGTTGTCTCGATATGCTCCGTACCTAGTCGACATAGAAGAGAAGAGAATAAAGAGGTTTGTACGAGGGCTTGATACACAGCTATTCCTTGCCATCGGCACCCAGCACTTTGACACATACGCAGCCAGGATGGATGCAGCCTTACTTTTGGAGGAGCGTATTTCTGAGACTCCGGTCGTTTCGGGGCCGAAGAGGATCCGTACTGATACGCCAGCTCAGTGGCAGATGGGCAGACACCGCGATAGATTGTTTCCGGGAGATGGTGGAGGCAGAGGATTGAGACGAGGTCAGTTATTTGGTTCATATCCACAGACCCAGCAGTCGTCTCCAGGATGTTTTCGGTGCGGGAGTCAGTACCACCGTGTCAGAGACTGTACCATGGGACGCCAGGGCACGGCGACAGTCCCGCATGTGACCTTACCACCCTCACCACCTTCTCAGAGAGCTTTACTTCCTACTCCTGACGATGCTCCACGTCAGTTGGATGCTTCTAGAGGCCGTGGGCGTGGCGGTCCGGTTCAGAGAGGACGAGGTGACAGAGGCAGAGGCCGAGGTAGAGGCAGAGGACAGCCAGCTATTAGTGGTGGACAGGCCCGAGTGTTCGCGTTGACTCCTCAGGATGCACAGGCATCCAATGCTGTCGTGACAGGTACTCTGCCAGTATGTTCCTTTAATGCACGGGTATTATTTGATCCAGGCTCCATACATTCCTATGTATCCACGTATTTTGCACCGAGGTTGGGCCGAGAGTCTTCTCCGTTAGATCAGCCGCTTGTCGTTATTACCCCGGTAGGCGAGTCTTTTGTTTCCCGTTTTGTATACCGATCGTGTTCCGTTCGTATCGGGGAGAGAGATTCTTCAGTTGATTTGATTCTCCTCGATATGCTAGACTTTGACGTTCTTCTTGGTATGGACTGGCTAGCCACCTGTTATGCATCCATGGACTGCCGTGAAAAAGCAGTCAGATTCAGTTTTCCTGGTGAGCCGGTTCTTTTGATTCAGGGAGATCGTAGTGCTACCCTTCCCAACTTGATTTCTTCTCTTCGCGCTGGTCAGCTCTTAAGGAAAGGGTGTCAGGGATTCTTAGCCTATATTTGTGATACTAGCTCCACAGAGGTTCCGTTGGACCAGGTCCCTGTTGTGAGAGAGTTTCCTGATGTATTCCCTGACGAGCTGCCTGGTCTGCCACTAGAGCGCGAGATTGAGTTCTGTATTGACTTGATCCCTGGCACGGGGCCTATCTCTATACCGCCTTATCGGATGGCCCCGGCGGAGCTGAGAGAGCTAAAGGATCAGTTACAAGACTTGCTGGACAAATGGCTTATCCGACCGAGTGTGTCACCTTGGGGTGCTCCCGTCCTGTTTGTTAAGAAGAAGGACGGAAGTATGCATTTATGCATTGATTATCGTCAACTGAACCGGGTTATTGTGCGGAACAGATATCCCCTACCCCGCATTGATGACTTATTTGATCAGCTCCAGGGTGCAGGGTTTTTCTCGAAGGTTGATTTACGGTCAGGTTATCACCAGTTGCGGGTCCGGAAGGAGGATATTCCGAAGACCGCTTTCCGTACTCGTTATGGTCATTACGAGTTCTTGGTGATGTCGTTCGGGCTCACCAATGCCCCGGCAGCTTTTATGGATTTGATGAACCGCGTATTCAGGCCGTATCTCGATCAGTTCATTATTGTGTTCATTGACGACATCTTGGTTTATTCTCGGAGCCAGGAGGAGCATGAGCAGCACTTACATATCACATTGCAGACTTTGAGGGAGCATCAGCTTTTCGCCAAATTCTCCAAGTGTGCATTCTGGTTAGACAGTGTCGACTTCTTGGGTCATGTGGTGATGAGAGATGGTATTTGTGTGGACCTGAAGAAGATAGAGGCAGTTCTGCGTTGGCCTAGACCAGTATCAGTTACAGAGGTTCGCAGTTTCCTAGGTCTGGCCGGCGATTATCGACGTTTCGTCCAGGATTTCTCCCGCATTGCTGCACCTTTGACCGGGTTGACCCGGAAAGGGGTTCCTTTTGATTGGACCCAGGCATGTGAGGATAGTTTCCAGCAGTTGAAGACTCGTCTGACTACTGCTCCAGTGTTAGCATTGCCTTCAGGATCAGGCGGGTTCGTGGTATATTGTGATGCTTCTAGAGTGGGGCTGGGATGTGTATTGATGCAGCACGACAGAGTTATCGCGTATGCTTCTCGGCAGCTGAGGAAACACGAACAGAACTACCCCACCCATGATTTAGAGATGGCTGCAGTGGTATTTGCACTTAAGATCTGGAGACATTACCTATATGGTGAGTCGTGCCAGAAATTCACCGACCACAAGAGTTTGAAGTATATCTTCCAGCAACGAGATTTGAACCTGAGACAGCGCCGATGGATGGAGTTGGTGAAGGATTATAACTGCGAGATTTTATACCATCCGGGCAAGGCGAATGTGGTAGCAGATGCTTTGAGTAGAAGGCCCGGAGGTAGCTTATCTTGTTTGAGCGCAGTACAGATGCAGTCGACGGCGGATTGGCAGGTTTTATGTGATAGCAGAGTGCAGTTCGAGTTTACTCCCACAGGGGGACAGCTGGCCCATTTCAGAGCACGCCCACAGTTACTTGACCGTATCCGTGAGGCACAGTCCGGCGATGCCCGTATCTTAGAGATTATTGAGCAGATTCGGCAGGGCAGAGTTTCTGAGTTCGTGCTTGATGATCAGGGGATACTTCGATTTGGGACTCGACTGTGTGTGCCAGATTCAGAGGGACTGAGGCGTGATATTCTCGAGGAGGCACATAGATCAGTATACAGTGTGCACCCAGGTTCCACCAAGATATACCGTGATTTGAGAGAGGTTTACTGGTGGGACGGGATGAAGAAGGATATTACAGACTTTGTGTCGAGATGCCTGACTTGTCAGCAAGTCAAGGCCGAGCACCAGAGGCCAGCCGGCGAGTTACAGCCTTTGCCCATCCCTGAGTGGAAGTGGGAACAGGTCTCCATGGATTTCATTGTGGGTCTACCCAGGACCAGTAGAGGGTACGACTCTATTTGGGTGATTGTGGATCGACTGACGAAAGCGGCTCACTTTCTGCCAGTGAAGACCACTTTTGGATTTTCTCAATACGCCCAGGGTTATATTGATGAGATAGTGCGACTGCATGGCGTTCCGACTTACATCGTGTCCGACCATGGCACCCAGTTTACCAGCCGATTGTGGCAGAAACTCCAGGAAGCATTGGGCACCCGATTGAGCTTTAGCACAGCCTTCCATCCGCAGACTGACGGTCAGTCGGAGCGCACTATTCAGACTCTTGAGGACATGCTCAGAGCTTGTGTTTTAGATTTCGGTGGTAGCTGGGATCGTCATTTGCCTTTGATCGAGTTTTCCTACAATAATAGCTTCCAGGAGACGATTTAGATGGCACCTTTCGAGGCTTTATATGGGAGGAGATGTCGATCGCCTGTATGTTGGACAGAGCTTAGGGAGAGCAGTATTTTGGGGCCGCAGATTGTACAGGAGACGACCGAGAAGATACAGCTGATTCGGGACAGGATGAGAGCGGCACAGAGCAGGCAGGAATCATATGCTGACAGGCGCCGTCGCCGACTCGAGTTCGCTGTTGGCGATCATGTTTTCCTGAAGGTCTCTCCGATGAAAGGTGTGATGAGATTTGGGCGGAAAGGGAAACTGAGTCCTAGATATGTTGGTCCTTTCGAGATCCTAGAGCGTGTTGGTCCAGTCGCTTATCGGTTAGCTCTTCCGCCCAGCTTTCCCGGTGTTCACCCCGTATTCCATGTCTCGATGCTCCGCAAGTACCTTCATGATCCTTCCCAGGTGATTCGACACCAAACGATCCAGCTAGAGCATGATCTTTCATTCACCGAGCAGCCGGTGGTCATTTTAGATCGGCAAGTGAAGAAATTGAGGTCGAAGGTTATACCGTCCGTCAAGGTCCTTTGGCGTGGCCCGAACAGCGAGGAGGTCACCTGGGAGACCGAGGTCGAGATGAGGAAGAGATATCCCCATCTTTTTGAAGGTACGCGTAGTTAAATTCTAAATTCGGGGACCGAATTTCTTTAAGGGGGGAAGATTGCAACCCTTCGAAAATCGTTTAGGCAGTTTTTCGGTAATCGGCTAATTTTTCGGCTTTTTCCGTAAAAAGTCAAAATTGATATTTTTCATTATAGACCTAATTATACAAAATTTAGACAAGATATTACTATAATTTTGTCACTAAAATGTCACTTATAATTAACTAGTTAAATAAAAAAAAAATTCGTAATTAACTATTTTTTTTATTATTTTAAGCCTTTTTAAATACATTAAATTAGTGATAAATACAAATGTAATTAGGTAAATTTCATAATTAGGAGTCTTTATAAGCTAAAATATGGTATTAATAAAATTATATCATGTCTTGCAAACTTTTGGTTTTAGGGTGGGAAAATTTGTGAAAAAATAAAGTAAAAATGGGTTTTTTTGTAAAAAGGTTGACATGAAAGCATTAAATGACAACTTGGAGTGTTTTTGGACCTAGAAACTTCTCCCAATTTCCCCCCATCACCTCCTCAACCTGCAGCCGATCCCCCTTGCTGCAGAATTTCCCATTCTCCCCACTTCTTTTTGCTTCTTTTCTTGCTAAAAATTCAACAAAAATTCACAATTTCCATCTCTATTCAAACCAAAACCCTAATCCAACCTTTCCCAAACCCTAATTTGTTTGAGAACTTGATGAAAGGAGGCTTTCTTGGTGACTTGATCATGCTAGGATTCAATTGGTGAGGTAAAAATTCTAAACTAGTTTGCTAACTAGTAGTTTATTTGTGCTAAAATCTAATTTTGAAGTATTAATTTAGTGTAAATCCTTGTTCATGAAAAATCAAGAATGGGTTTTGATGTTGAGTTAGGGTTTGAAACATGATTGTAAAAATTAAGTTATGGTTTTGGTTATCTAATTGATTAGAATGGTTAATTGTGTAATGATATGCTTGCTAAATCGACAAATTGCGATGTTTGTATCGAATCGGCTAGAAAATTGCTTGCTAGATTTTTACGAAAATTAGAATCCAATCAAATTGCGTTATGTTAGCGATATAATTAGCTTCGTATAGGACTATTAGAGTGCACGAACGCGGGGTTTCGTCTAGTCGGGTTGTAGTTTTGTCGATTTCCCCGAAATGACGATTCTAGTTAAAGGTTAGCGATTTTCGTGCGTTTTTCCGCGCACCGAGAGCATGCTATGATTAATTCGAGAGCGTGGATAATTGTATATTGTGACTTGCATAGTTTTAGGTTTTGTAATCTTATACTTGGTGTTGTGCAAATATAGGATCGATCGGGGAAACATCGGACACGGCGCGAAAAGGCAAGGCGGTGGCCGGATCGGATTAGCGGAGATTTCAGGTGAGTAGATGTATTCATCTATGGGGGAATCGTCTGGATGGCGCGATGCGCCCCCTAGTTAGGAATTCCTTATCTCTTGTAAGATTCATGTTGTTAGTTAGCTTACCCGCTTCATTGACATTGCATACCCTTATAGTTAATAATATGCTAGATTGCATGGATATTCATATACACATATGCGATAACACTTCGTAGGGCACGAACACCATTACCATTGGCATCTGTTGCACGCGCACTATTCATGTGACACACACGCCTTTGGTAATTGCCATGCCACGTGCACTAGAAAACCTGTTTAACCTAACATCGCCATTTGCATTCATACATGATATATGAAATTGCATAGCATGCACATACCTCGCATTATCATCATATTTACATAGGTTCTAGCAAAAAATTCACATCATATACATTGATATCATAGACATTTATTATATATATAACATGTGAACATTATGATTTTCTTGAGGATTTCAGTATTTCTGCGATTTCTGGATTTTTGGGGGAAACCGCAAGAATTTAACAAAAGCTTATATTCCTCATTTTTAAAACAAAGTTGCGGTTTTCTCGTGATGTATGTGTCGTCCACCATGAGTTTTCATGTTTTCTGTTGGATTTCGAGACCCGATTCGAGGAGTGGATGAACCGTCTCGGGTACATGGTGGGCCCGGTATGGTACCCCGGGGCAAGAAGATCGAGTTGTAGACGATGAGCCTGGCAGGGGAAGACTACCTACCGGTGATGTCTGGCGCGGCGGATATCCAGAGGATACCGACCGTTGTCGTGAGATTTATGATATGGGCCGATACGGACTGACGGAGCCCGAAATTGAGACAGATATGATTCCTATTTGGTGTCGATGCTTGACACGGGTTTTCAGATGATTTCTTGATGGTACTTAGCTATTATACAGATATTCATGTTTTAAAAAGTTAAGAATTCAATACCCTTAGCATTTAAAACACTTAAAGACTTAATAATGACATTGCATACCTGTGCATGCATACTAGAGATATTATATCACATATGGACATGCATGTTGTGGTGCATTGCGTGCATTCTTACGATTGCCTTATTAGATGTTATATTTACTCACGAGCTGGCAACTCACCCCATTGTGCCACAGTGTCTTGCAGGTCGGACACATCAGTCTTGTAGCGGCGGCTATCTTATCCTCAGTTCCTTTTGCTCAAACTCGCGACATCGCCCGTAGGTGGGTTGCGAGCACACTTTATTTCTTTTGCTCTATCATTGTATCTAGTATTCTCCATCTACCACTTTATATTGTATATGCGACCTAGTGATGAGACTGAGAGATTTGTATATTTGTGATTTCTTTTGGGTCGAGCTCACTTGAGCCGGCATTGTGTTTCTGATATTTTGCATTTCCTTTATGCTCTTTTTCTTGATATTACTATTATATTGCATGTGGTTGTGATCCTCCTTGGGCGAAGAGCTAGCTTCCGCTTGGGGATGCCATTTTTATGATTACAGGTTTATTATCTTGTTGTACCCATTTTGGGGGATAGAAAATACAGGGGAGACTCTGCCGAAATTTCCGGAAATTTATGATGTTTTTAAAAAAGGGATTCTATGCAACTTAATTGATTTAAAAACCGTTTTCATTTAAGGTTTTCCTTCACTCTCTTTTGATTTTGGTTTAGATTCTTCTGGGCTTTGGCTGACTTAGGTTACGGTACGCCTTTAGACGTCTCGTAATCTAAGTGCCAGTCGCGTTCCGTACTTTCGGGACGTGACAATAGTTTACTCAGAGCCGCCTCAATCCAACAAGCTGTGACCACCTACCCCTTTTCTGGTTTTTTGCAGTGACTCTGAAAATGAAGTCAACGCAGTGTTCTTGGTCCGTCCATCAGTACAGGCCCTCCCTGGGAATGATCAGAGTTTGCAAATCGCCATGGTTCTGCGGCAGCACTACAGAGAGCTTGATGCACTCGAGACATATAGTGTGCAAGAGTTGCAGACATTTTACGTCCCTCCCAGGAGAAGAGGTGAAAAGGCGATACTATTCTATCGATCCATGGAGATTAAAGTCGAAAGAGAAGTCTGGCATGGTGCCGATTTTGCGCTCGACAGGCTCCAACCCATCCGTCTTCCCAGGTACTACACCGAAGGATTGAAAAGGTTATTAAGATGCCAAGACGTACCCTTTAAGCAAACCGCGCGACAAGCCCAATTCTACAACAGGATCTGGAACGTCCTCGGAACTCAGCGAAAATTTCCCAGCGGAAAAATGGAAGCGGCTTGGATATATCAAGTCCAAGAAATGGGAGCAGTTCCATGGCTGCCATGTCATAAAGGACCTTGATGATGAAGAGAAGGCTCTTATAAAAGACGCAGATGCTGAAACAGAACGCGGTCCTGCCATAAAAATGCCGAGTCCATCATTTGAAGAACAGATGGACAAGCTAGTAAGGGAAGCGAGTCAAAAGGCTCGGAACGACCACGGCTGCGAAATGGCCATTTACGAGAAAGCCAAGATGCAGCGTCTCTTTAAACAGGCTACGGAGGATGACAGTGCCCTCCGCCATCAGTCCACCATGCATTCCCGAGATAAGAAAAAGGCTCGATACGGAGGAAAAATCAAGTTAAAGAATGGAGAAAACGTTCAGCCACGGCGAAGCGGGTCCAAGAAGCCTCGCGATCAAGGAAAGGTCAGCCGGAATCCATCAATGACAAAGAAAATGGATCGGGAATATTCCTTCCCTCAAGACAAGACAAAAAGAATCATTGACCTCGTCATGAAACATCAAATGATGACACTCCCGGAATCTCGGCATCCCGATCAAGCAAACGAGGTTCATCACCTGGATTATTGCTCCTATCATCGAGTGATCAGACATCCTCTTGAAGACTGCTACACCTTCAAGAACTGGGTCGAAGACCAATATCAACTCGACAGGTTCGCTCTATCCAACAGTTGGAGGGTAGCCCCACCGCAAAAGCATGTGCCAAAAGCAACGTATATAGCAGGAGTAGAACCAGATCAACATCGGTCTTGGAAATGATCACGTACCTGTCACGTGATAACACTGTCAGAAGAAGGAATGCCCGAAAATATGGATGACCTCTCCTGGTGCTTCAAAAATGAGGATGAAGATGAGTTGATCTCAGAGTTTCCACCGGCACCAAATGTCACGACCCGAAAGAGCACGTGACTGACCCTTGAACCATATGAAGCCTATAGGACTCCATCTGATCCAAGTAAGCCAAAAGCCCAGAAATCTAAAACCATTTTTAAGAATAAGTAAAGAAAACTGGTTTAAAGAAGTGAAGAAATACAGGTTTGAAATCAAAGTTTTTAAATAACTAAGCCGAATGTGGGTTTTAAAAACAATAAGTCTTTTCTAAAAAGTTCGGCAAAGTTTCTTTTGTAAAACTGGCCCTGAATGGGGTATAACAAGGATAACAATATATGAAACGATAAAGGCATCCCCAAGCGGGAGCTAGCTCTTCGTCAATCGACGGTCACAACCACACATGCAACAATAATATACAACGCCAAGTGGCGAGGATCAAAACCAAAGAAAACTCAAAAGCAATAAGAAAACCGCGATACTACTAAGCGCGACTCTAAGGTCAAAATAAAACATCACTAGTCTAGGTCTGAAACAATATACAAGTTTTGGTTGATGGAAATTCTAGATACAATGAAATAATTAAATACAATGGCGGTTCTTGATGCGAAAGAATCCACCTACCAAAGCAAATCACCCGTAAGAAGAAAGTGTGCCAAAAATGCCGCAATAGAACCTGTACGGCAGAACCTGCAAGAACTGTGGCACAACGGGGGTGAGTTGCCAACTCGTGAATAGAAACATCTACAAGCAGAAACCGAATGCAAGACATAAACCTAAGTCAACGATCAATAATATAATCCACAAGAGTACATCTGAGTGTAATAGGGTGGCAAGGTAACATCTAATCATGTATGTAGTGCCAGGTACTCAGGTAATAACATGTCATCAATCTAAGGTATGTCTGCATGAAGTAACTATGATGAAATATCAATGATATCAATACACATATATTAGCGTCCCATACCACTAATATTGGTGTAAGGGTATATATAACAGCGCCCTCATACCCTGTTATATATACAAATAAAGTATGATCAATGTAAAACCAGTCTGTATGTATGTGGAACCCGTCCACTCGTCACCCATTGACGATAAGCATCATGTATGCAATATGAGGATATAAACAAAATCATGGAAAAACATCATGAAACCCGTGCCTAGCATCGACACGTAAATCCTCCTGTATCGGGCATCCGTCATTCCGGGTCAGCCCTCTCTCAAGGTATATATATATATCGGGAATCCGTCATTCCGGGTCATCCCTCTATCAATACATCGGGCATCCGTCATTCCGGGTCAGCCCTATATCAATCCATCGGGCATCCGTCAGTCCGGGTCAGCCCTCTATCAATCCATCGGGCATCCGTCAGTCCGGGTCAGCCCTCTCTCAGTACATCCTCTAGCACCGAGAAAACACGGGGCGACGCCCCAAATATCATATCAAGGGAACCGGGTTTTTCATAAAAGAGCATCTTTTCTTAAGTAATTCCATGGTCCTCAAAATCAGAAATCACATGAAAACCCAACATCAGGAAGTGAATCCAATGCGATGTGCTATACAATCAATCCATGATGTATGCGACATGTAAAGAAAGGTAATCTTATCGGAAATCAGAATCATCTATGGTTGTGTACAGGTATAAGTGTACAATATGCCAAGCAAGAATCATATCATGAATGCAACAGTACTACAGTGTAGTGGCATGGCAATTATCGATGATGAAGTGTGTGAGCCGGCAAATAGTGTACGTGGAACATACGCATCATCGATAATGGTGCTGGTGTCCTAACAGCATGATAATAATATAGCAATGAGTATATGCCAGCAATGCAAATAGCATGAAGATGCAGAAATCTAGTAGTCAACATCACAGAGAAGTATCTACTATGCAAACTACATCTAAGTATCAGGTCAATCAGGAGGGGTAGGTGTGGAAACCACCTAAATCTGAGTCGGTATATATATAAAGATATATAGTCGGTGATCTCGCCTCAATGTCATATCATAAGATATCCTCGAGTTATGAGTCCGGATCTATCATCAATATCGGCGCGTACGGTAAATCATCGTACGGCATCCCCATAGCTGGGTAGGGGTCAACATCTCACTGCCTCATCACATAACAGATATCACCATCATTAGATCATATAGTCTGGAGTACTACTCTATGTCTAGTACAAAACGGTAGCATCAGTAAGTATGCATGCGGGGGTAAACACATATCCCAAGCCCGCAAGAATCACAAGTCATATCCCACATATGAATCGTAACAAATCACCGATCCCAGGGCACCAAGCCCACATCATCGACTCATCTCCAAAGTCATCACATATCATCAATATCAGTGCAAGTATAAGTGATAAGCAAGGGTGTGTGTATAGGTGTAATTCTATCCTAGGGTTCGCGACTATGAACTGCACTAGTCACTTCTAACCCTATACTATCCATAATACACCTAATGTCACAATAACTACATAATAATCTATCTACGGACTGCGGGGGTGATATACGCCATCCACCCGACTTCCCCCTGTAGATATAATCTACTCACCTGTATCATCATTTGCGGACATCACCACGCATTTGCTTGTCGTCCCGAAGTCTTCATGGGTACCTACACATCAAATATCGTATATGCGCATTAAACCAAATCCAAGCTAAAACGGCGCATGAAATCCAAAACGATACGATAAGGGGGCCTATAGGTGAGAACCTATGGCACGCTTTCAAAACCATCAATAAATCCTCTATATCGTCGTATAAACGACAAATAGTCGAGGCAAAACACATTCCACCATTTCAGAATCAAAAATACGGAATACGGAAACACGAATCCAAAATAGCAACTTAGGATATATGTCCCAGATTTCACCCTAGAAAGAATCTGTCAAAACTAGAAGTACCAGGGCCAAGAATTGAGGAATTGGGGGCATGCACGCAAAACGAGGAATTTCCTCACTGGTCTGGCCGCAAATTACGGCCAGAAAGGAGATTTCGGCGGCCTCACTTTGGAATGGGGAGCTAGGGTTTTGGGTGTTGCCTCTATGGTGCCTACACATCTCAATTTCCACTCAATATTATTTTAGGGTTCTCGGGGTGTTTAGCAGATTCTAATTAACAGTGACAGATTCCAGTTTTTTTCCCCGATATTGGTTTCTAAAATCCGTATTCTGGTTCAAGCTTCAGGTTTTGGTTTCTAATTCAAACACTAGGGTGTTGGTAAGACCTCTACTGAGCTCAATTTCATAATACAACACTAATTTCCCTCAAACCCTAACTAGGTTTTCACCAAGTCCATAATATCACACAATATCGATTAAATCTTAACATGGGTTTATAGGAAAGGCTATAATTAAGCTAATGGTTCAGAAATTACCTCCATTAGCAACTCAAGAAAATTCTTGAGTTGCCCCTAGTGGCCAAAATCCTTGCTTCTTTAGCTCCATGTGTAGATCTAGGGATTTTGCACAATTTTAATGAAATGGACATGAGCTTTTGGGGTTGTTTTTGAGATGAAGAAAGGGGTTGAAGGTGGAGGAAGGGGGAAAGGAAGCAGCAGCAGCAGGAGCCATGGGAGAGGGAGAGAAATGAGGAGGAGAAAAAGCTAAGGGTTATTAGTCAAAGGTCCACCTCTCTCTCTCTCACCTACCCTCATCATTACATTTTCTTTTCTTTTCCTTTTCTTTTAAAAAACCAAACCTTCTCGCATCAATAGTAATCCCAAAAGAAAACCATGGCTAGAAAAATGCTCA
Source organism: Agapanthus africanus (assembly GCA_030015575.1). Lineage (NCBI taxonomy): Eukaryota > Viridiplantae > Streptophyta > Magnoliopsida > Asparagales > Amaryllidaceae > Agapanthus > Agapanthus africanus. The sequence continues at coordinate 504,444,143 of JASDDO010000014.1, read as the reverse complement.
AGTGTAGAAAAAGTGATATGTGCAAGTTTTGCACAAAATTGCCAAAAACCCCGATTAACGATTTTAATCGCGATTAGCACTAAATTAGTGTCAAACTATTCACAAAAACTTAAAAATGTCATAATTCACTAATTTACCCTATTTTAGAATTTTCCATAATTATTTTCATAATTTTTCTAACATTTTTCCTATTTATTTGCATTTAATATTAAAATAATCAATAAAATAATATTAAATTATAAAAATTCCCAAAATTAATATTTTATATTTTTGAAAATGTTACACCAAAAGAGCTGGAAGATGGGATACATACTACTGCGGACAACCTAAGGAAAATCGACTTGGGGACGGTGAATGACCCGCAACCAACATTCGTTAGTGAGCTGCTGTCTAACGAACAGGTGGCTATGCTAAAAGACGTGCTCATGCAGTATAAAGACTGCTTCACATGAAACTATTCCGAGATGCCGGGGCTAGATCCAGAAATAGCGGTGCATAAATTGGCGATATCTCCGGACGTCAAGCTAGTCAAACAAGTACCAAGAAGGATGCGGCTCGAACTTGAGATGAGTATCAACGCCGAAGTCAAGAAGCTAATCGACTCCGGCTTCTTCCAAGAAGTTCAATACCCCGAATGGATTGCCAACATCGTCCCAGTGATGAATAAAAATGGGACGGTGCGCATCTACGTGGACTTCCGGGACCTCAACAAAGCTTGCCCGAAAGATGATTTTCCCGTACCGGATACCGAGCTGATGATAGACAACACGTCTACTCACGAAGTCTTCTCCTTCATGGATGGATGATCAGGGTACAATCAAATAAAAATGCATCCCGAAGACCAGAAGCATACCGCTTTCCAGACTCCTCTGGGCATATTCTGCTACAAAGTGATGCCTTTCGGTCTAAAGAACGCCGGCGCTACTTGTCAGAGGGCCATGAAGAATATTTTCGATGACCTCATATATGAAATCGTCGAATTCTATATCGACGACCTCGTGGTGAAAAGTAAATCGTACGAGGAGCACTGGTAGCATCTGAAGATAGTGTTTCAGCGCCTTTGGAAATACAACCTGAAGATGAACCCTCTCAAATGCGCGTTCGGAGTTTCATCGGGCAAATTCCTAGGATTCATCGTACGACATCGGGGCATCGAAATAGACCCGTCAAAGATCAATGCGATTATGGAAATACCTCCTCCATGAACTCTCAAGCAACTGCGGTCTCTCCAAGAGAAGCTCGCGTATATTCGATGATTCATAGCCAACCTCTCTGGAAAATACCGTCCCTACAGTCACCTGATGAAGAAGGAAACCCCGTTCATTTGGGATCGCATATGCCAAAGCGAACTGGACGAAATCAAGCAATACCTGCAGAATCCGCTGGTACTGACCGCTCCAGTCAAGGGAAAGCCTCTCATCCTGTACACAACCACCATTGAAGGTTCTTTAGGCGTGCTATGGGCACAGGAAAATGACCAAGGGAAGGAGAAAGCTCTCTACTATTTGAGTCAAGTTCTCCTGGGGGCAGAAAACAACTACTCCCCCATCGAAAATCACTGCGTGGCATTAATCTTCGCGATAACGAATCTTCGGCATTATGCTTTGGCGCATGAGGTCCGTCTCATATCAAAAGTGGACCCTTTCAAATATTTGATATCAAGAGTCATACTAACAGGGCGGCTCGCTAAATGGGCCCTACTCTTAATGGAATTCTCGATAACATATCGATCGCTCAATGCAGTGAAAGGCCAAGCCATCGCCGACTTCCTCGCTGAGCATCCGATACCTGCCAATTCACCCCTAAATTGCGAATTGCCAGACGAGCACGCGTTTGACACGATCGACGGGGAAAGAGGAGGTTGCGATACCCGATGGGAACTCTACTTCGATGGGGTATCTTCCATGAAGAAGTGAAAGCATAGCTCCCCTATAATCAAATCTGAGGTAGGCCTCATCTTCGTAACTCCACAAGGAGGGATAATGCGCTTTGCCTTTTCCTTAACAGAACTGAGGAAAAACAATGAAGCAGAATATGAAGCTTTGATAGCAGGTCTTGAGATCGCTGTCGACATGGGAATCGAAAACCTCCTCATATACGGAGACTCCCAGCTGGTCGTTAGCCAAGTAAATGGTGACTATCAGATGTGCAAGCCAGAGCTGGTAAAGTACGGCGAGAGAGTGCAACAATTGCTGACTCAATTCCCTTCTTACGCCCTGGAAAGCATACCACGTGCGAAAAATAGCAAGGCAGATGCGTTAGCCAAGCTCGCTAAAGAACTGGCTGACGAAAACCTCGATGACGTAAGGATCGTTGTGCAAAGCCGTCGAGTTCTTGCACCAACAGAAATATCTCCGGAGTCGTCTGAAGAAAAGGAAGCAACCAAGCAAATAGCCCTACAAATAGAGGACCAAAGAGGGGTTAAGGATTGGAGAGAAGTCTTTATAGACTACTTCAAATCCCGTCAAACACCTGAAGATGCATCCTCAAGGCACCAGCTCATGAAACGAGCTCTGTTCTTCGCCTTCATCAATGATACTCTATATAAGAGATCGTTCGACTCTCTGTGGCTAAGATGCCTGGGACCAGAATAAGCATGAAAAGTCGTCCAAGAAACTCACGACGGACTCTGCGGTTCTCATCAAGTTGGGCCAAAGATGAAGCTGAAGATCAAAAGGATGGGCTACTATTGGCCCACGATGATTCAGGACTGCCTCGAATACGTGAAGCAATGCCACTCGTGCCAAATTCATGGAGACTTCATCTACAAGCATCCAAACCCGCTACACCCAACAGTGGCAAGCTGGCCGTTCGAAATGTGGGGAACCGACATAATTGGGCCTATAGAACCAGCATCATCCAAAGGACATCGGTTCATATTGGCGACAACCGATTACTTCTCTAAGTGGGCAGAAGCAGTACCGCTAAGAGAAGTGAAGACAAAGAATATTCTCCATTTCTTCAAGACACAAGTCATTTATCGGTTCGACACTCCGCGACGGATTATCTTCGATAACGGGCCGGGCTACAGAAGTCACAAAATCAGTCGCTTCGCACAGCAGTATAATATAGACTGGAGATACTCTTCAGTCTATAATCCCCGAGCTAACGGTCTAGCTGAGGCTTTCAACAAAACCTTAACGAAGATCATAAAGAAGACGGTGTCCAAAAATAAAAAGGACTGGCACGAGAGACTGCATGAAGCTCTCTGGGCTTACCGGAACACGTTCAAAACAGCTACGAATACAACGCCGTATGTATTGGTATTCGGCACGGAAGCGGTACTCCGCTTGGTGATAAAGTTACCCTCTCTACGAGTGGCAGTTCATTATGAGCTAACGGACGAAGAGAATTCTCATCTTCAGCTCGAGGAGCTTAACGCCCTCGATGAAACTCGAAGATCCACATTTTTTTAGATATTCCATCTTATAGTTACATATGAACTCGAAGGAACTCGTTCTAGTTCGAAGATGGATTCTGGTTCTGGAGAAATTGAATAGGATTGTTCAGTTGCCTTTTCTATTTACCTTCTCTCAGGTTGCGAGGGCTCCTGGTATAAGGAGAGTACACCTATTGCGCTTATTGGATAGTCTTCTCCAAGCCATAGGCAGGTGCTGAAAGGTAGGGAAAAAAGAAAGCCAATTAGCCTAAGTGTGGTATACAGAAGATAATAAGTAAAGACATATAAAGGGATTATATAAAGGGAAAAGGAAATTACGACTACTATCATTCACGACAAAACAGCGTATACCCCTGCCACTCCTACATCCCCTTTGCATTTCTCCAGAACACCACGTATCACTACGAAGATTCACATTTATTGGATATGCCATCGTATAGTTACATACGAACTCGAAGGAACTTGTTCCAGTTTGAGGATGGATTCTGGTTCTGGAGAAATAGAATAAGGATTATTCAGTTGTCTTTTCTTTTCACCTTCTTTCAGGTTGTGAGGGCTCCTAGTATTAGGAGAGTACACCTATTGCGCTTATTGGATAGTCTTCTTCCAAACCATAGGCAGGTGCCAAAGGGTAGGGAAGGAAGAAAACCAATTAGCCTACGTATGGTGTACAGAAGGTAATAAGTAAAGACATATAAAGGGATTGGAGTGAAGGCAAGAAGGTATTCGGTTACTGTCTTGAATCTGGATAGTGTAAGAGGTATTACAAGGAATACTCGGCTACCCTTTCGAAACATTTCCATGTTTCAGTTTGACTGTGCGATATTAATTGAAAACTGTTTTCCCAATTAGATTCTGACTCTAGGGTATGTATTTACCAGACTTGATTCTCACATCTGTATGGCATTACAGATGTTGAGTGGGAGTAGAATATTGGGAATTGGGTGATTAGATCCTCTATATATCAGAATTCTTTGTAATTGGTGATATTTGAGGAAATCACCTGGGTTTTGCCTAACGAAAAATATTTGGTTTTGAATATCCATTGTTATGCAACAATTTCAAATTGATATATATGTACGCTTATTTATAAAGTGAGATATGACTTTTTGAAATTATGTCTATGACATTTACCTATATTAGTTGATGGTTAGTTAAGGTGCATTCAACCGCGGTGCAATTCTTCTTAACCATAGCACAGTTTTCGACCTACGACGCACAGGGTTTGAGTTATTAAACTCAGAGGACTTATACAAAGTATTGTATTTTGTCCGATGTCCGTTAGGACAAAGGGGTTGGTACTCTGACTATATTATGTTTACTCATGACTGCTCTAGTTTTAGAAAAGTATTTCGTTGAAATACAAGGTCCAGATTTTGAGAAGATATAGGTATAAGAATAAAGTAGAGAACCATATGTTGCAAGTATCAGGATTCTTCAAGGTGATCGAAGATGTAGATACTTGTGTTAGGTATTCTATTGTAAGTAATAGTTTTGAGAATTTGCTTCTCTTTCAGGTTACTCATACATGGACGCATTCCTTGATGGGTAATGATGCATGGCCTCCTACCATTTAGTTGATTGAAATAGCTGCTTGATTTTTGAATCCGGTTCCAATTAAATTAGTGTCGTTGTTTTTATATTGGATATAGAATGGATTCATATCTTAACGATGTTAAGGTATATGGAGTAGTCCGGCTTATGCTTAAAATCAGATTCCGGACAAACTCAAGGCACGTTTCAGTAATGGCAGTTAGTGGGGTATCCCGAGCTTTGACGAGGGTTAACATTTTACCATTTGGATGATCAATAGTTATATTGTTCTTGACTCGCCACAGTTTTAGTAAAATGAATTCTTTTCAGAAAACATTAGTGGGAGTATGGTAGAATTGAAAGTGATTCCAAAACTACAAACGATTACTGAAAATTTAATAGAACCTGAGGATTCAATTGGATTCGACAATCCATTAGCCACTCCACAGATTTGGTGGGTAACCTCAGGCACCCGAGAGGTACTTCGGTCTCCTCAAAAGCGATGACAGGGAGGTTTTTGACACTACTGTTGTTCTAGACTATGAGGTCTGGCAGGAGGATGAGTATAACGTCGTTCTAAATTAACTTTACAAGTGCACGTGTATATGACTCTGCCAGAAGGTTGTTCTAGTCAATAGGAGCAACGGAAGTGTAAGTCCACGTTACCTCTCCCGGTACTTACGGGCTTGCGGAAATGATGAAAAACGATTTTTCAAGAGGTGGTAACATGGACTCAAAATACGGATCTTTGTTAAACAACTACCTAACAACCTAACTAGGAGTTTTACCTACTCGGTTAGGGGGCTATACCTTTCTTGAACTCCTTCGTTTTCAACTCTCTGTGGTGTACGGATCGGCCTCACCTCGTCGTCTCCTTGCGCCGAAGATGGATCCACCTGAAAGCTTCTACCTTTGGCTTCTTCTTCGAACTTGAAGAAACTAGAACACTTGGTTTGCTAAACCTTGTGAACTAGGATGAGTAGAGAAGTGATATGGGTTGTTTTTTATCTCTAAGGTAATGTTTCTCAACTAATGAGAGGGTGTTGCCTTGAGATAGAGAGAGAGAGCAAGAGGAAGAGCAAGAGGGAGAGCCCAAGCAAGAGAGAGAAAGCAAATGAGAGAATGAGTAAGTCTTTTGCCATCCAAGCTCTCATAATCCAAAACCATGATTACTCATAATAGTAATTGAGTATTATGTGATGGTTCAAGTCAAAATGGCCATATCATTTCATGCACTCATTTTGCAAAAACAAACAAGTAAGCAAAAGTCTTTGCCATGAAATGATATCCATTGCAATGATGATGGTCAACTAGTCCAAACTAGTCAACCGGTCCACAAAGTCAACAGGTCAACAAAGTCAACCCCCCATCTCAACCATGACACAATAATACTTAATTAAAATTATCTTTAATCATATTTCTTATTCTCATTAGGGTTTAGCAAAAGTCAATGGTCAACAGTGAACAGTCAACAGTCAATAACCCCAATAAGAATTCTCTGCCTCTATCTCTCTGTCAACTGTTCATACACACCCGCATCCGCGTTCCGAGGAACACGAATACAAACGAGATAAAACTAATCCCAAATCGTACACTAGGATATGGCTTAAACCAAAGCCCGCTAGTGTTAACTGTCCGGACACCAAAAGTGCACAAGTGCACGTAAGTGACCGAACCCTGTCGCAAAACCATGCGACCTGTCGCAAAACCATGCGACCTCTACTCTTTTGCCTAAAGGCGCATAGCTTTCTGTGTGGGACTCTAAAGACTCGACACTACGCTGGCAGTGAGTTTAACCACAGACCGCAAGCGGCACTAGCTATGCGTAACGGTCCCCAGGTAGATGCCGACAAGAAGACGGACGAGGTGAAATCCATCTGAACTCCTACTGAGCCTGAATGTGACAATCTCCGTACAGTCCGGTCTGTTCGTCTGATACATCGCTTGGCGGGCCTAGGGGGTGGTAAACTTCAGTCCCCTAATAGCGGTACAAGTCGTGTCGGAGTGTAGCCCAGAACACCCTGAGATAGCACTGGAAACCTACTAGTATATCTCGCTTGCCCTGGCCTGGGACTACTCGTGTAATGGCTCTCCTAGACACAGCGCGATGTCAACCCCTAATACCGGGAGAGACGAATCCTGTCTAACCGTCACTGCCTCCAAGTGCTCCGGGACTGCACCCAAAAACTACCTGTTTGCACGACTCCTTTGAGCCGTGGTAGGGTAGTAATCAAAGTACAGTGGGAACACACTCGAGGCGAAGTGACAGTGTCAAGTCAACGGACTAAGCTGTACTCATGTCACCTGGGAACTGATAACTGACGATAGGTATAGTACCAACCAACAGTTCCCAACGAGTCCTGTCCAGTGTACTCGTAACCTAACGAGCACCCGTATACTATCTCAATTACGACGTACTGACGGCTGTGGGACAGACCGTCTCCCAAGCTGGGATAAGAAGCGCATACGCTAGTCTACTTCGGAGTATCGATGCCCTGTCTCGATAGTCCTGCGACTAGGGACCTGCATAAGGATGTGCTTATAGATTACCCAGCCCCTACGAGTGTGACTGCCATCACAACGCTGGTAATCAAGCAAAGATCTTAAGGGCTCTACTAATATGTATAAGCTATATGCTAAAAGAAACACAAGCGCATATTGATGTAGAAACAAACCAAGTAGCATACTACCATTTTGAGCAAGATTGTGTATACAACTGTGAATATCCCAAGCTTCCATTAAGTAATATACAAGCTAGTATGATACAGTAATGGCCTCTAGGGCATATACACTAACAGGAAGTATGGTGGGCAAGTAGCTTATGTCTTTTTATAGACTAAAGTAGGTATAGTAGAGATAGATCATCTAGTTTTGATATGACAGTCATAAGAGTTTAACTTCATCAGGACAACAGATGGACCTGGTAAGAAGATAGTAGGGAGAGATGTCCTGGTATTTGGATGACATGCTCTGGATAGGAAGTGATGTTCCTATACTACGATCGGTTATACTATGGTTGTCACAAGGATTTTCTCCACATAGGATTTTGATAAAATATCAGGGATTTTGGTGACCAGATATATGGTTTTAGATCTAGATTTTGGAAGTGTCCCAATTCGGGTACTTGACACTATTCTAAAAGTGTTTTAGAATGGACGACTCCTGGCGTGGTGGTGTACCTGCAGGTGATGGAATCACCCTCTAAGAAGAGATGTCTTCTAGACTGATGAGGAGAGCGATTTGCATGATTGGCATATCACTTGCTTAGGCAATTGAGTCAATTATGAGATTTCAAGTACAACACCAGATATTGCTTTTTAGCTGGCTGCAATAAGCGTATATATTAATCCAATCCTGGAGAAACATTGGGAAGTGTAAGGCTACGCCAGCGCCCCGGCCATCAATCCGTGGCCAAACACGGAACAAAAACATTTAAAACTGGCGCTAACGGAACCCTAAACGACTGATCGTGCCGTTAACCCTATACTATTAAACTGTAAAGAGGTTTAAGAGATTATACCGATCGATCCGTGTCTTTCGGTCTTCAATCTCTGTCCCAAGCTTGTCGTGGCTGCCTCGAACAAGTTCGCTTTCCGGTCTCCCTCGTCGAAGAGGATCCATGTCGAGGATTAGTAATACGGGCTCCCGCTTCAAAACCGAAGCAACTCGGGCATCCAGTTTGCTAGACTAGATACCCAAGATGAAGTAGAGTTTGTTTGTGATTACTTTGTCTCAAAACACCCAAGGATTCTCAACTCATGAGAGGGTATGGGTGGAGGTGAAGAAGTTGCCATTGATGGAAAGAGTGAGCTCAAGAAAAAGGCTTGTGAAGGATAAATGAGTTCTGTTCTTTTTTTTGTGTGTTGTTTTGTGTGTATTTTTTTGAGCAACCAAAGAAAAAATCTCTGCACAAAAATCTCCACCAAAACAAAACATCCCATGTCACAATGAATGCACACAAGACCCAACACCATGAGTCGCAAATTGCACATGTCATATTCAATGTCACAAGCCAAGAATTGCACTCACACTTTCCATCACTAATAAACATTTAAACTAAATTTTTAAAACAACAAAAAGAAATGGCAACTTCAAAAGTAAACTCGTAAGGAATTACAAGAATACCCCTCATCTGTATATACATACATGCATCCGTATTCCGACTGAATACGAATACAACGAGACGAAAATAATCCAATAATATAATACTAGGATCCGGCTTAAACCAAAGCCCACTAGTACTATCCGTCCGATCATGATTCGTTCACAAGTGCACGTATATGATCGAACCCTGCCATAAAACCATACGGCCAATACAACATTTCGCCCGAACCAGGGAAACCCTCTGTGTGGGACTCTAAAGACTCGTCAATACGCTGGCAGTGGGTTTAACCACAAGCACGTCAGTGGCACTAGCTGTACGTAACGACTGCCCAGGTATTGAGCGAAAAGGAGGCCGACGAGCGAACTCATCCTGAAACCTATTGAGCCTAATAGTGACAATATCCGTACAGTCAGGTCCGTTCGTATATGAGTATCGCATATCGAGTCTAGGGGGTTAGATAAAGTCAGACCCCTAATAACGCAACATTTAGTGTCGGCATGAAACCTATCACCAACTGAGAAACTATCGATCCTAGATCAGTAATTCTCGTCTACCCTGGCCGAGGATTTCTGGTGATGGTCATCCGTGGACACCGCGACATCAACCCCCAATATACCGTGAGAGACGAATGCCCTGACGATCCGCTCACTGCCTCCATGTGGCTCGGGACTGCACCCAACTAAAACTTGTTTGCACGACTCCTTTGAGACGTGGTAGGGTAGTAATGAAAGCACAGTGGGAACTCACATGAGAAAAATGACGATTTCAGGTCGATAGACAAACCTGTACACATGTCACCTGGGAACTGCTATCTGACAATAGGTATAATACCAACTAGCATGTTCCCGGCGAGTCCATCCGATGTACTCATAACCCAATGAGCACTTGTATACATCTTAGGTGAACCAACTGACACCAATGGCTTATGAGACCGGCCACCACCCCTCGACGGGGTCTCAATCCGTATACACTAGTCTACTCTTGGAGTATCGATGCCCAGTCTCGAAACTCCTACGACTAGCGACACTTTAAGGATGTGCTTATAGACCACCTAACTCTCACGTATATGATCGCCATCACACTGCTGGTAGTCAAGCAAGAATCCTATGTGCTCTATCAACATGTAATAGTGATCTGTAATGTCACCTGAAGAATGTACACGATGATAAAGACAAACCAGATAGCATACTATCATCTCGAGTAAGATTGTTCTACCGGTATAGGTCCTTCCTCAATCATTGCAATCACGTGCTTGCGATCCAATAATTGACTTGAGGGCACTATAGGCAACAATCTCCCACTTGCACTTAAGGATAATTATTGCGGTGCCGAATACTCACAGCCCGTGTAATACCGAACACCCAACTTCTCTACTAATCAGTTTTACAAAGCTCGTTTGTAAAACTATTGCGTTCAAGAAATAGCCTCAGTGAGTGGATCCGCTCCAATGTTTCTTTCTATGTCTCTCTTTATCTCAAGTTCGCGGAGAAAGCCATCTCCTGAAATGAGCAATACCTGTCTTAGAATATGCCTGGATGTCTGATGGGACCCAGTTCATAAATGAACTCCAAATCCAATAAACTTCTTAGACTATATCGTCAACTGAAATTTAATCAGTATCCTGTGCCATGCCTCCCTTAGTATCCGCTCGGACCACCTGTCCAAACAATTGCACCTCAAATGAGGGAAAACTACAACTCTGACAGTCACTCTGTCATCCAGGTCACCTTGGATGCCTGGAATGATAACCGTCTCCCGAAGGAGACTGACATTACCAAATCCCTAGAACATCCACTTATGTTCATAAACTGCTTCTGTACGTTTCTCCAGGATTGGATTAATATATCAACTTATTGTATCTAGTGCAAAAACAACATTTGGTGTGGTACTTGGCATCTCATGATTGACTCAATTGCTTAAGAAAGTGATATGCCAATCATGCACATCCCTCTCCGCTTTAGTCTGTAAGACGCCTTTAGAGAAGGTGACTCCATCACCTGTAGGTACACCACCTTGCTAGGAGTCGTCCATTATAAAAGACCTTTAGAATATAATCTAAGTACCCGGATTGGGAAAATACCCAAATCTAGATCTAAAACCATAAATCCAGTTACCAGAATGCCTGATATAATATCTATATCCTAAGTGGATAAACCACTGTGTGACAACCACAGTATAACCGATCGTAGTATAGGAATTTCACTTCCTACAATGTGCATGTCATCCAACTAACAGGACATACCACCCTACTACCTTCTTAACAGATCCATCTTCTATTCTGATTAAGCCAAGCCTATGACTGTCACATCAAAAATAGATGATATATCTCCGCTATACTCACTTTAGTCTATAAATAGACACAAGCTACTTGTCCACTACGCTTCCGCTGCTCCCACTGACTACAACAACCCTCTGGCAGAGTTAAATACACGTGCACTACTAAAGCTAGTTTTGAATGACGCTATACTCATCCTCCTGCCGGGTCTCATAGTCTAGAACAACAGTAATGGCAACTCTGGGTAAACAAGAACCTCCCTGGTACCGTCTTTTAGGATACCGAAGTACCTATCGGGTGCCTGAGGTTACCCACCATATCTGCGGAGTGGCCAATGGTATGTCAAACCCGATTGAATCTTTAGGTTCTATTAAATTTTCAGTAACCGTTTATGGTTCTGGAATCACTTCCAGTTCTACCATACGCCCACTACTGTTTTTCTGAAAAATTCCATTTTACTAAAACTGTAGCGAGCCAAGAACAATATCACTATTGATCTTCCAGATGGTAGAAAGTTAACACTCGTCATAGCCCGGGATAACCCACAAACTGCCATTACAGAAACGTGCCTTGAGTTATCCAGAGTCTGGTTTTAAGCATAAGCCGGACAACTCCATATACCTTAACATCGTTAAGATATGAACCATTCTATATACAATATAGAAATAGATGCACTGATTTAATTGGAACTAGATTCAAATCATGCAGCTGTCTCCAGTGCATGTTAACTAAATGGAAGGAGGATGATTAACATTACTCAACTAGGAGTGAATCCAAATATGAGTAACCTGAAAGAGAAGAAAGTTCTCAAAACCATTACTATCAACTGAATACCAAACACAAGTATCTACATCTTCGATCACCGTGAAAAATCCTGATACTTGCAACACATGGTTCTCTACTTTATTCTTGTACCTATAACTTCTCAAAACTTGGATCTTGTATTTCTACGAAACACTTGTCTAAAACTGGAGAAATTACAAGTAAACAGAATATAGTACGAGGACCAACCCCTCTTTCCTAATGGACACTGGACAATATACAATACTTTGTATAAGTCTCCTGAGTTGAATAACTCAAACCTTATGCGTCGTAGGTTGAAAACTGTACTATGGTTAAGAAGAGTTACACCGCTGTTTAATGCTTCTTACCTAATCATCAACTGATATAGGTAAATGTCATGGACATAATTTCAAAAAGTTATTTCTCACTTTATAAAATAAACGTACAGATATATCAGTTTGAAATTGGTGCATAACAACGGATATTCAAAACTAAATATTTGCCGTCCGGCAAAAACCCAGACGATTTCCTCAAATATCACCAATTACAATGAATTACGATATAATGAGGATATAATCACCTAATTCCCAATAACTTACTCCCACTCATCATCTGTAAAACCATAAAGATGTAAGAATCAAACCTGGTAATTACATACCCTGGAGTAAGGATCTAATTGTGAAATCAGTTTTCTTTTAACAATGCATAGTGAAACTGAAACATGAAAATGTTTCGAAGGGGTAGCCCGGTATTTCTAGTAATTCCTCTTCCATTATCCAGATTCACGACTGTAACCGTATATTTCCTTGACATCTCTCCAAATCCCTTTATTTGTCTTTACTCATTACCTTCTGTACACCACTCTTAGGCTAAATGGTTTTCTTCCTTCCCTACCGTTCGTCAACAGCCTATGGTTTGGAAGAAGACTATCCAATAAGCATAATAAGCGTACTCTCCTAATCCTAGGAGTACTCGCAACTTGAGAGAAGTTAAAGATAAAAGAAAACCTGAATAATCCTATTATATTTCTCCTGAACCGGAGAAATGCAAAGGTGAAGTAGGAGTGGCGATGAACTACGCGGTTTAGTCGTGAATGATAGCAGTCGCATTTTACTTTGCCTTCTTTCTAATCCCTTTATTTGTCTTTACTTATTACCTTCTGTATACCACACTTAGGCTAATCGGTTTTCTTCATTCCCCACCTTTCGACACCTGCCGATGGTTTGGAAGAAGACTATCCAATAAGCGTAATAGGTATACCCTCTCCTTATCCTAGGAGCCCTCACAACCTGAGAGAAGGTAAAAGGAAAAAACAACTGAATATTCCTATTCAATTTCTTCAGAACCGGAAACCATCCTCGAATCTGAAACAAGTTTCTTCGAGTTCGTATATAACTATACGATGGTCATATCCAATAAAAGTGGATCTTCGTAGTGATACGGAATGTTCTGGAGAAAATCAAAGCGTAAAAGTAGGAGTGGCAATGATATATGCAACTTTGACAATCCAAAAGTCAATGTTTTAAGAAGGCCTGGTTAACTTGGTTACTGAGTTATAGTCTAGGGCCGGGTCAAGGTCGCTGCCAAAAAGAGAGAGAAAAGAAACACTCAGCATGCACTCTAACCTAAATCAGAATGGTTAATCACTTTATCTAATCAGGATGTCTTCCACTGTATCCTCAAACTCTCCTCCAAACAAAAAAGAAGAATTAGTCGGGATCATCTAAAATCACCCAAGGAGTAAACCAACTCATCAGTGGGTATCGGGATCCAACTATCATTGCATGATAACCTGATAGAATCCACTCAAGTAATCACACTCCAGAAGGTATGCACATATCTAGCAAGTTCCCTGTATGTTTGAAACTCCCGATGTGATTTTTACCCCATGCACTTATGACCTTGACTAAGGCCAACAAATCATAAGTCACATGTCAAGTTCTAACCTTCATTGTCCAGGTTAATTTGAACCCACCCGTACTCACCCTTGACTAAGGCCAACAAGGCTGTACGACTGTCCCAAACCAACGCATTTATCTATGCAACAGAAAAGTAACAAATAGCTACCATACACTATGCCTTAACTAAGGCCAACAAACATAGCATGAATACTAAGTGCTACCCGTCTGAAATGACGGAGGGCTACGAATGGTTTTTGGCGAAAAACTTTTAACATAATGAACTTGATATCGTTGAAGGAACCAGATAGCTTTTTACAAATATATAGTGGCGAAAACCTTTGCTAAAGAGGTCACTCCCAGTGAAGGGATCTCGGCTCTTTCCTCGTAGAATGAGGTGCAGGATATTCTCATTGAATACCACGATGCAAAGCAAAAAGTAATCAATTATAGTGAAGTTATTACCCTTACGCAAACATCTACCCAAGAGGTCACTCCCAGTGTGGGGATCTCGGCTCTTGCCTCGTGGAATGAGGTGCTAGATATTCATAACCGAATACTGCTGTGCAAAGCAAAAGAAAACGTCCTTGTAATAACAGCTTTTGAAAATTTGTTCCAACAACATCGAATAGGTTTGTTTTGCTTGCATTGATCTGAATTAACGCAGTCCCATCAATTAATCACACCACAAAAGAACGAAAATATGATGTACGTATATGCCATCCGCATTCGCCACTGGGTCCCGTCATCACCCGTTAGGTTACTTAACTAACGACAAAGCGGGGACTGGACTAGCGCGGGTGTAAAACATATACAACATCTACTAGTGTGTGTGTGTGTGTGTGTGTGTGTGTGTGTATCAATATATAATGATCGCTCCAGCCGTGATAAATGCAACACCACAGATAAGCAATAAGCATCACAGAACAATACAGATAATCTGGGAGCCCCGGGTTTCCTTTGAGCCACAAGTGAAATCCGACGTTCCCCTGGTCAAGTGGATAGCCTGTGTAATGAAAATTTAGACCCCTACGAGCGCGGCAAGTTACCCGCCAAAACCAGAAGCGAGGCAGCCCCTTTCAGCAAAGTGAATGGGCCACCCAGCACTTCATGGAATCCGGTAACTTGAGCACCCCTCCTTGGGTCAATCTGTACCCCCTACGAGTGCGGTGAATAGCCCTCCAATTCTAGGGTGAGGCCCCATCCTTCTAATCGCCATGAGATGCGGACCCGTTGCCCTCTAGAACCCGGTTATCCCTGCACTCCATCGCGGGGTAATCCTAGTACAGAAAAGAAAATATGTACAATGGTGACATCGACCTCAACCCGATCATGCCCCAAACAAATAATATACAAACAGGCAGTAACGGTAGTCCACATGTCGGATCCTCATCCCGCTATATCAAATGTACAAATAAAACTAAATTGTACTAACAATGCAGCCAAACTATACACAACGACGAATCCGCAACAACACAGCACAACACAGAACATCAACGTGAATGTCACGTTCGCAAACCCGTCTAAAAGAACAATAGAAATTAGACAAGTTATACCGATCTAATGACATTCACGGTCGCAGATAGAAATGTATGTACTGTAAACTTTAAACAATGTTAGAAATATCGACCGAATAGACCCAAACAACTAGAAAAATCCATATCCAAACTTGGCTAAACTAGCAATACAACTGAACCAATATTCCAGAGACCAGACCACAACCCAAATACGAAACCCAAACTTCTTCCTTTGGCCGGCTAGCTAGGAAAAATAGCAAATTTGCTCGGCCCAATACAGGTAGAAGTGGCTCGCATTTTTTAGTTGTATGTATGCCCTAGAGGCCAGTATTGTACAGATGATGTATATTATATTGGATGCTTGGACATATATAGAGAGGACTTTCTTGCTCGATATGATAGTATGCTATCTGGTTGCTCTTTATCTTAACATGTATACTTGTCTCTTGATACTGTCTTATAGTTAAATGTTGGTAAAGCCCTTAGGATGTGTACTTGACTACTTGGACTATGATGCAGATCATACTAGTGGGGCCATGGTAGTCCATAAGTATACCCTTTAATGTTCCTAGTCGTAGGTGTATCGAGATAGGGCATCGATATACAATAGTAGACTAGCGTATACGCTTCTCGACCCATGAGATAGGCGATGGATGATCCCATATCCATTAGTGTTTGACATCAGAGATGGTATACGGGTGCTCAGTAGAGACTGGGTACACTGGACGGACTCGTCGAGAACTCCCAGATGGTATTATACCTCACGTCAGATGGCAGTTCTCTGGTGACACTTGTGCAGGTTAGTCTGTAGACCCGAGAACGTCATAGAGTCTTGCGTGATTCCCACCGTGCTTTGATTTCCACCTTACCACGTCCAAGAGGGCGTGCAAAACGGTGGTTTTTGGGTACAGTCCCGAGTCACATGGAGCCAATGAGCGATAGGAGGGGTTTCTTCTCTCCCGGTATTGGAGGTTGATGTTGCGCTTTCCTCGATTGGCCTTAACAGGGAAGTCCCTGGCCAGGGCTGATTTAGAGATTTACTGGTAAGTGTTACCGGTAGTTTATCGACCCGTTATGAGCCTCACATCGGCACGACTTATCGGTTATTGGGGTCTGATGTTTACCACCCCTAGACTTGATATGCGACATATCAGACGAGGAGACCGGACTGTACGGGAAGTGTTACCGGCAGGCTTTTACAGGAGTTGGAGCGGGCTTGCTTGCTGATCTTCTGATCGCTCAATACCCGGGTAGCCGTTACGTCCAGCTAGTACCGCTGATGGCTTGTGGGTGGTTGATATGATCATCACCTACTGCCGGCGTATTGACGAGTCTTTAGAGTCCTACATAGAGGTTTTACTGGCTCAGGCAAAACGAAATAGGAGCACGTATGTGATATGTGCGGGACCGAGAATAATGCGTGTATGTGATACCGTATTCTATTCTCGTGACTTTATGTATCAGTCGGTTATATATGATATAGCCGGGTTATCGAATCAAGTGTTGATTCGATAAGTCGATACAATGGATGTTAGTCGGTTATATGAGATATGACCGGATTATTAAGTCAAGTGTTGATTTAATAATTTAGTGTATGATTGTATATTAGATATACCAGTTTACATTAACTAACACTTGTTCAGTTGAGGATTTTTCTCACATGTGCACAACTTTAATATATATGTGATATATATTAAAAATGTGTTTTCTTTTTTGTATCATGGTTGATGGTACACATGACATGGGTGCATGAGACTTACACCATGCTATTTATTATGTTGGGTTTTAATATTTAAAGTAATTACAAAATTAGTGGAGGATTAGCAAAATGCATGAAGCTTGTGGAAGCTTGTGGATGCATTGACTAAGTCCACTAAGTTTGTTTTTACTATGGATATTTGTTAACCCAACCATAAGGATTAGCCATGGTTATGTCTCTACATGAGTTAGTATATGATACTCACTCACCAAGGTTAGCTTTCTCACTTGATCATTATCTTTCTCTCTTTATTTTCTTCATCTTCTTCCTTGAGCTAAAAAGCTCTCTAGGGTTTGATCCAAAGTGAGAAACATTGTGAGAAACTAAATTCTAAAGTGAACCCACTTCCTATTTCTCTATCCTCTACTAGACTATCATTTTAGTTTTGGGTGTTTGCTTCACTAATTCTCTATTTAGTGAAGTAGAAGCTTGAGTTGGCATCCCGTCGACGTAGATCATCTTCGGCCTCGAAGACTTCAAACAAGGACGCTCCTTTAGCCTCGTGAAGCCATGCAAGAGTCCGGGAGAACCACGATCGCAGCGAAGGGACTTCAACAAGGATCTAAAAAAGTGAAGGACCGATCTACAAAAGTTGTATTTCGTATTCACTTAGTCATAGATGATATTTACTTGCATGTGAAACCCTAATATTCTAGCAAAGATCTTGTTTATGGTTGTTAGGCACGGCTAAAATTTTAATCGGGCATGGTTGATGCTTTCTTAACCCTTGTTAGAGTGCCTAGTAACCCTACAGTGGTATCAGAGCCTAGCTAGAGCATTAAGCGACAAGTATACGAAGTTAAAACTCCGATCGAACCCGGAAACGTCAATTTAACCCCCTCTCTGTACATTTTTTAAAAACTGTGATTTTTCTGAATTAAAAATACCTAAAAAAATCAGCAGGGAATTCTAAGAATTACCACAAAATTCAAGCCCCTATTTCCGTACAGCCACCGCGGAACCGCGGTCCCACCCCACTTTAGGCGGCGGTTCCGCGGCAGAAAAAGTGAACTGTGGACAGAGTTTTGTGCAGTAATTTCTGTAGCTATTCCTTATATTTTATGGGTGTTTTTTTATCTGACTCAATTGTTGAGTGATATGTGGTTTATTTTGTATTCGCTGATTCGATTGGAATATTTAATTTCGTTTTGTTTTCGGGATATTTAGAAACTGTTAAAATGTTCGAATGGATATCATTAACTCATTTTTTCCCGGCACGAAAAACTTTCAAGTGTTGAATTTTTCTTGAGATTAAATCTTTCGGAAAAACGTGCATGTGACGCGATGGACCCTCTTGAAGACAACAAACCTTAACTCGATTATGTGACCGTCTTAAACTGCCTTTTGAACCTTAGGGTTTTGGGTAGTACGGCGTGCCACATGTGAGGCGTTGGCTTGACCCTTCTACGGCTGGACCGTTGGTACTGTGACGTATTCTGGAATTTTTGAACTCCGCTCAAGTGTTGAGCTATTAAGGAAATCTTAGGTATTTGATTATTCGATCGGAAAGTTTAATACTGTCTATTTATCTGGAATGTGATACAATATGTGGAATTCAGACAGTTAGGCATGAAATGCGAAGTATGTGATATTTCGGATTTACGATGTCTAAAGAGATTGTGGATTCCAAATGTTGTAGTTTTACACTTTCTTTTCTGCGACCGTAAGTGTAATATGTGATATCGCCGGTTTCGTTGCTATATGTCAACGACAATTGGGATGCGCATATTTGCTTACGTTGATGACATGTGATGTTATGTGTTATTGGATATGTTATATTGGATCGTCGCGTTTCTGAATAGACGGGGTTTTTTTATGTGAGATGAGAGTTTTTATTTTCATTCATGTAAAATTTAATGTATGTTATATTCTTTTGTTGGGACACTTCCGGGATGAGGTTGATGTCACCATTTGTTTATTATTTACTTTTTCGCACTAGGATAGACCCAAGGAGGAGAGCACAAGTAACCGGGTTCTAGAGTCCAGTAGGAGACCAACTCGAGGAGTCGAGTCCGGGTCTCCTAACTCTAGAATTGGAAGGGTTGCTTGCCGCTCTCATAGGGGTCTAGGGGTGTGGGTTTGGCTATTCGTCGTGACCTTGGAATCCGTGTTTTATAGAGGCTCAAAATAAAACACGGATGTCCTAGTATATCCAATGTTTCATATGTTTCTTCTGCTGCGATATCTGTGATGTGATCATTTGATATGTTGTGATAAATACTGTATATAGTATATATGATATATTATATAGATTTTACTTATATTTTACACCCGCGCTAGCCCTGCCCCGCTCTGCCGTTAGTTACTTAACCTAACGGTGCACGAGGGGATATCGAGGCGAATGCGGATGGCATAAGTGTACGTCGTATTTATCTGTGATGTTTAGGTGACTTAAATGATGGGACTTCATTAATATGATTAATGAAAGAAAAGAAACCTAAAAGATGTTGAAGAATCAAATTTTCAAAAAGGGTAGCTACAGTTTTTGCTTTGCATAGCGATATATATGATATATCCCGCACCTTATTCGATGAGGAAAGAGCCGAGATCCCTTCACCGGGAGTGACCTCTTTAGCAAAACTGGCAGATGCTACAACACTCGGTTTGTCTTTTGATTGCTTTTGGAGTTTTTGCTTTGCATAGCGATATATATGATATATCATGCACCTTATTCCATAAGGAAAGAGCCGAGATCCCTTCACCGGAAGTGACCTCTTTAGCAAAACTAACAAAAGCCTCAAAATCACTCCATTTCAAAATTCACATGATTCTACAACGATATCAAGTTCTTTACGCAATAGGTTTTCAGAAAAACCTGTCGTAGCCCTCCGTCATTTCTGATAAGTTGTATATAGTATTCGTGCTGCATTTTTGGCTTTCGTCAAGGTGTAGTGTGCGGTATCTATATGCCGCTTATCTTCTGCATATGATGCGACTGGATTAGTGTAGTCGTACGGCTTTGTTGGCTTTCATCAGGGGTCGTGCGGGTGGGTTTAATTCAGTTAAGAAATGTACGGGTTGAACTTGACTAGCGGGCTATGGTTTGTTGGCTTTCGTAAAGGTCATAGCACGTTAGGGGTAAAATATTATCGGGAATTTCAAGTGTTGAAATTTGCAATGAGATTTTATACCTTCTATGAGATAGTTGATCCCGATACCCACTGCGAGTAATTGTTACTCCTAGGAGAGTTTTATACAGGACAATTAGCCGATAAAATAGGTGTCTAGAAAGGTGTCAGCAGGGTTACGCCTCTGGGAAAATGAGGTTTACTTTAATTAGGTCCGTGCGAAAGCACGAGGAACCTCCCTCAAAGTACCGACACTGGCCTGGCTGAAAAATTGGCGAAATTGTAGGGTGTAATTAATCCCGGCTAGTCTTTCCTTTCAGGGTTTGAAGGAAGATTTGATAAAAACAGTGGGAGCCATCCTGATTAGATAAAATAATAACCAATCTGATTTTGCAAGAGGATACGCTAAAGTATTTTCTTTTCTCTCTCTCCAGGTAGCGACCATATCATGCCTTAACAAATATAATAATATGGATGTATTGACCGAACCCGCATGTTATACTGTGCTGGGGAACGTTGGTTCCATTTTTTCTTATAAAAGTTATAAGACTGAACAGGATAGAGGGGAATACCAGGATTCACATGCCACCCGAGTGAAGAAAGTACATGTTGATGCATTTTCTTCGGGAGTGTTCGTCACAGAGAACTTTTTCTCCATTTGCTCTACGTCCTGGGTATTAGATACCGGGTCAGGATCCCATATATGTAATCAGTTACATGGGCTTAGGAAAGGTAGAGAACTTGGAGAAGGTGATAAAGACATAAGGGTTGGAAATGGTGCAATTGTTGCAGCTAAAACCGTCGGGGAATATCACCTTGTATTACCAACTGGTAATACATTGATTCTGAACGAATGCTATTACATGCCGAACCTGATATGCAACATTATATCAGTTTCTTTACTAAGTAAAGAGGGATATAATTTTGTATTACATGATAATGTTATGAACATTTTTCTAAACCAAAAATTGGTTGGATCAGGCACGTTGTGCAATGGCATATATGTTCTAAATCAATCAACGGTTCTGAGTATAACAAACACACACAAGAGGAACAGTTCAGAAATGAACGAATCCTTCTTGTGGTATTGTAAACTTGGTCATATAAATGCGACACGACTAGCTAAGTTGCATAAGGATGGATATTTGAAACCGTTCGAATTTTCATCTTATGACACTTGCCAGTCATGTCTCAAAGGCAAGATGACCAAAACTCCGTTTACGGGATACGGAGAAAGAGTTACCGAACTCTTGGGACTGATACATAATGATGTATGCGGTCCCATGTCTACACATGCCACGGATGGTTCTTTGTACTTCATTACATTCACTGACGATCTCTCAAGATACGGACATGTGTTCTTAATAAAACACAAGTCTGAAGCTTTTGAGAAATTTAGAGAATATAAACAAGAAGTCGAGAACCAAACCGGGAAAAGTATTAAAATCCTTCGATCTGATCGAGGAGGTGAATACTTGAGCAATGAATTCCTGTACTTCCTAAAAGAGAATGGGATTCTCTCTTAGCTGACTCCTCCATATACACCACAGCACAATGGTGTATCAGAACGGAGGACTCGCACCCTATTAGATATGGTGCGCTCTATAATGAGCAAAGCTGAGTTACCTATTTCCTTCTGGGGTATGCGCTAGAAACAGCCATACATTTATTTAATATGGCCCCACCAAATCTGTGCCTACCACTCCATATGAGACATGGAAAGGGAAGAGACCATGTCTTAACTATGAAAAGATATGGGGTTGTCCAGCCTATGTCAAACGACAAAATCCGGACAAACTCGAGGCACGGTTTGTTCTATGCAAATTTGTAGGATATCCCAAGAATTCACAAGGGTATATCTTCTACCACACTGAGGAACAAAGGGTGTTTGTTTCTCGGCATGCCACCTTTTTAGAAAAGGAATTTCTTGCAAAAGAGATTAGTGGTCATGAGGTAGAACTGGAAGAGGTTCCAGCTACCAAAGTTGCAACAGAAGATCTGGTGGAACCAGAGGATTCTGTAGTTCCCGATGAACCCCAGCCACTCCGCCGATCTAGTAGGGTTCCTCACCCACCTGGGAGATACTACGGTTTTCTCATGGATGGTGGGAGCGAGGATTGCATCATGGTTGATGATGACCCAACTAGCTTCGAGCAGGCCATCATGAGTGGGGACTCAGTTAAATGGCTGGATGCAATGCGGTCCGAGATGGAATCCATGTACACCAACAAAGTATGGAATTTAGAAGATACTCCTGAAGGGGTAAAACCCATTGGGAGCAAGTGGATCTTCAAGAAAAAACTTGATGTAGATGTGAAAGTGGAGACTTTCAAAGCTAGACTTGTTGCAAAGGGTTTTTGTCAAAGACCAGGTGTGGACTATGACGAAACCTTTACTCCAGTGACTATACTTAAATCCATCCGGATCATGCTTGCCATCGCTGCATATCATGACTACGAAATCTGGCAAATGGATGTTAAGACCGCCTTTCTAAACGGTGATTTAGAAGAGTGCGTGTACATGACTCAGCTAGAGAGCTTCGTAGATAGTGGGAGCAGCGGGAAGGTGTGCAAGCTGCTTAAATCCATTTATGGATTAAAGCAAGCATCGCGGAGTTGGAACATCTGCTTTGACGTCGTTATCAAAGAGTTTGATTTCGTCAAAAATGTAGATGAACCTTGTATCTACAAGAAGGTGGCAGAGAGTAAGGTTGTCTTCCTCGTATTGTACGTGGACGGCATACTCTTGATAGGAAATGACATTCCTATGCTGCAATCGGTCAAGCTCTTCTTATCACAAAGATTCTCAATGAAAGATCTAGGTGATGCCTCCTGCATATTGGGCATTATGATCTATAGAGATAGATCTAAACGGATACTGGGATTGTCCCAATCTAGGTATATTGACACCATACTAAAGAGGTTTAGTATGGAAGAATCCAAGCATGGGAACTTACCCATGATCTATGGACTCACTCTCTCCAAAGAGATGACTCCCAAGACTGATTTGGAGAGAGCTCGCATGTAAGGGATACCCTATGCTTGGGCTGTAGGTACTATCATGTACGCGATGCTATGTACCAGACCCGATGTAGCATACTCACTAAGTGTATTGAGTAGGTATCAAGCTGATCCTGGAGAGAGTCACTGGACAGCTATGAAGAGCATTCTCAAGTACTTGCGAAGGACTAAAGAGATGCTCTTGGTGTATGGTAATGGAGAACTCCAAGTGGAGTCCTTTACCGATTCGAGCTTCCAGAGTGATAAGGACGACTCTAAGTCGCACTCGCGATTTGTCTTTACCCTTTACGGAGGGGCGGTTAGCTGGAAGAATTCCAAGCAGGAAACCGTGGCAGACTCGACGATGGAGGCTGAATATATCTCTGCCAACGATGCTGCCAAAGAGGCTGTTGTCACGTCCCGAAAGTACGAAACATGACCGGCACTTAAACTACGAACGTCTCGAGGCGTACGTAATCTAAGTAAGCCGAAAACCCAGAAATTCAAACCAAGAAAATTAGTAGAGTGAAGGAAACCAATTTAAAATCAAGTAGTTTTAATAGCATAAGCCGAATTATGCGGTTTTAAAAACATCAAATATTTCCTGAAAATTTCGGCAGAGTCTCCTTTGTAAATACAGGCCCCCAAACGGGATACAACATGAATAGTATACGAAATATAAAAAAAAGGCATCCCCAAGCGGAAGCTAGCTCTTCGTCAATCGACGGTCACAACCACACAAGCAATATAATATACAACGCCAAGGGCGAGGATCAAAACTCAAAGGAAACTCAAAACAACAAGAAATCCACAGAAATATAACGCGCGACTCTAAGGTCGAAAGAATAATATCACTGGTGTCTATCTCAAAAATAAATACATGTTTGGTTGATGGAACTTCTAGATACAACAGAATAATGATATACAAGATATAATGATGGGTGCGATAGAAATAAACCCACCTACTAGCAAGTCACCCGGAAATGGAAATAGTGCCAGCGAGCCGTAATGAAATCTGTACGGCGAAACCTGCAAGAACTGTGGCACAACTGGGGTGAGTTGCCAACTCGTGAGTAGAAAAACATCTACGCACAGAAATCGCATAAATAACGCAATCCTAGGTCAATGATCATAATATATCCTCAAATATGTAAATAACATGCAGCCTATAACAATGGCTAGGGTAAATATCTAACCCGAGTGTAATCTCATGTGCCCGTGTCGGTGCCTCAGGTAGTAATATATCATATGAATGGGGTATGAATGCATGAAAACAGAATACATGTAAATGAAGAAACTGTTTTCATAAACTAGTGAGATTTCCTTTGTATTTTTAAAATGAGGTATCATAATGAAATCAGCATCAACAGTGTCTAGCATCGACACAAAACATAAATCTCAATGTCTCAAAATCTCAGGCTCCGGTTATCCGGACTGGCCTGTATCATCAAATCTCAGTACCTCAATATCTCGAAATCTCAATGTCTCAATCTCAATATCTAGGGCGCCGTCTGTCCAGACCGGCCCCTACCATCCATCTCAAGATCACGACGGTATCCTCCGGATAGCCGACGCGTCGGGTAATATCACCGGTAGGTAGTGCTCCCCTGCACAGGCTCAACGTCAACAACACGATCTTCTTGCCCCGGGGTACCGCATCGGGCCCACCATGTACCCGAAACGGTTCATCCATCTCCTCGAATCGTGTCTCGAAACCCATCAGCAATCTCATGGTGGACGACTCATACATCATGGGAAAACCGCATTTTTATTTAAAAAGAGAGAAAGCGGTTTATATATGTTTTACGGTTTTCCTCCAAATCCAGAAAATATCATGGAAATCCGAATCATCAATAGCATGTAAAACCATGAATATAAGCATGAGCATCCATGAATGCGGCATATAATGAATAACAGTATGCATGAAGTGACAAGTAATAACTACAATATCTAAGCTGGCATATAAGGTAAGTACACTAATATTATGTCAAACTACTAGCTATCAAGCTAAGTTAAGCAATAATGTTTTCTAAGGTGTACGTGACATGGCAATTGCCGATGAAGATGTGTGTGAGCCGGCAAGTAAGTGTACGTGGTACATACGCATCATCGGTAATGGTGCTGGTGTCCTAACAGCATAATGTCAACAATGCAATATGAAATAACAATGTAAGTATGCGATGCGGAGCGAGCAACCAAAATGAGCGGGAGCTAAATATTAAACAATGGTGCCAATTGAAATAACACGAATCGTGGGGTTTTGAAAATAAGGGCTACGGTGGTTTTAAGAAAGGATTCGTCTTTTGAAATATCCGTAGATCCCTTGACCTGTCTTTTAAAATACCCACGATCCGCAAGTTTTGAAATAGGTAGGAGTCTAATCTAATCTAACAACTACACTAAACTATACGGCTGAACTAACATGCTGAACTACAGGTAAGGAAACCGCCTATCATCTGAGTCGATACATATACATACCTGTATATGTATAGTCGGTGATCCCGCCTCAATAATATCATATCTGATACCATATCTATAATCAGACATCCTAAGTCAAGAGTGCGGATCGAACATCAATATATAGCTCGTACGTAAATCCGTCGTACGGCATCCCAAATCTGGGTACGGGTCAATATCATATTCATCACACTATTCATCCGATATCCTCTTTATCAAAGATCATAGTCTAGGGTACTGACCTATGTCTAGTACAACACTAAATTCATCAATACAGTCATGATCTGGCTACTGATCGACAGTCTCGTACAAACTGATATCATCAGCACATATCATCATCAAGGGGTATACATCGCCCAATACGGCCTAGGATCAATATCCTAGCATACCATATCTCATATCACGATCACATGTCAACCATTTAATTAATAACACTATTCACCCGTATTGTCGTCCCAAGATCCGCTATAACACCAGGACGCACCTCAAGTACGAATCCTGCCATATCACCGTTCTCGCGGTCTCAATCAAATCTTATCGACTCATCTCAAATCCCAAATACTATCCTCAAATCCAGTATGTGAGCACATAGTCTCATACCCATGTGAACACATAACAATATAACCCGATATAAGCACATATGAAAGAAGAATGTATGCAAGTATGGTATGTGTGTGTAAATGTGGGGTAACCTCTACTCTAGGGTCTCGCAACACTAACTAATCTTATCACACCCTAAATCGATCTATATCATCGATAACATCAAACAATACATAATCACTATGTGTGTATACGTATTCGTATACATCACCACGAACTGCGGGGGTGCTATACGCCATCCACCCGACTTCTCCCCGTAGATATGAATCTACTCACCTGGTCCTTGCTCGCCAGTGTCGACGTCGCCACGCGCTTGCTTGTCGTCTCGAAGTCCACATGGGGGTACCTACATATCACAACGTATCGTATCGCATAAAAACCAAATCCGAAATCGAAACGGGATACGAAAATCAAATCGGCACGCGTATCACGCATAGGTCAAAACCTATCGCCTACGCAGACAAGAATAGCCAAACCAACCCTCGATGTCGATGTACAAACGTCAAACCATCGAGAAAACCCAAACACTCTCATTTGCGCATTCACGAACACTAGTTATAATATAAAATAGGTTAAAATTCACAAAACCCCAAATTCACCTTAAAAGCCATTTTTCCGAAAATCTAGCAAGCAAAAATTAACCGTTTTAGTACAAAACTCGATGTTTAAATAAATCTAGCGGCCCCAATATCCACTAAATATCAAAACTAAGTCATATAAACCATTTCTATAATTTATTCTCATAAATTTGCATAAATTCCAAAATCCTAGTTTGCAAAAATATCAATTTTTAACACCTTTAAAAGCAAAATTCACAATTCATCAATTAAGCTTGGTTTTGAATGATCCAAAGTCATTAAACCACTCATTATAATATTAACAATGACATGAAACCTTAATTTAGATTTTAAACCCAAATATAGAACAATTTCAAAAAAACCTAGTTAGCAAAATAGCACATTTATCACAATTTCCAACTAACAATTTGAAATTAGTAACTGGATTAGGTTTTAGCAAGAATTAACATGTTAATCTACTCATGGCAACCTTAATGATGTGATAAAACCCTATCTTGATTTTAATCTCACATATAACCATTAATTCCACAATTCAAGTTTGCAATATGAACACAAATTAAACACCAAATTTAGTTAAATTGGAGTCATTAACAAACAATTAAGACATGGGTTAAGATTTATACCTCCCAATTAGAGATCTATCAAGGATCTAAGCCTCCCAAATTGCTCTCTTTTCACCAAGATCCATGCTACATGGGATAAAGAATAATGGGTAAGAGTTAGATTTTGATTTTGTGAGGTTTTAGTTGATTTTTCATGGAATTTTTTTGTGGATTTTTGGAGAAGAGATGAGGTGAGGAAATGAGAGGGGAGGGCTGCTGGAAAGGTGCAGGATTCGGCCAGCATGGGGAGGGAATGGGTGAGGGAGGAGAGAGAGTGAGGTGGAGAAAGTAACATCTAATCAAAGTCCACTCTTTTTCTATCATTTTCTATTCTTTTCTTTTCATTGCTTTTCTTGGTGATTGGGGAGAGAGAGAGAGGGAGGGCTATCATCGTGGGGCCGGCCACATGGGGAGAGGGAGAGAGGGTGAGGTGTGGGTGTGTGGGTTAGGGAAAAAGATAAATGTATTACCCCAATTGCCGTTAACACTAAATTCACCGGAAAAATCATTTTTCTTCGATATTTTCTAAACCGTTTTGGCAAATGATTTCATTTCAAAAACCACAGGATAAAATTTTATTTAATGTGTTATGATGCACAAAATTTGTTTCAACTCATTCCAATTTGTAATTTTTCCTAATTAAATGTTTTAGTGACGGCTTAAAATAATATTAAAATAATTAATTTCGGAAAAATTTTCAGAAAATTTGAAATTTCACCAGTGACTCAATAAACACCAAATACTAGCAATTACATACCTAGAATATGTATATTTAATTTTATAATAATGATATTTATATTTTGACTTTTTACAGAAACCCCCCCTATTTTACCGATTTTTTCGAAATTTCACCGAAACGATTTTCAAAACGTTACAATCTTCCCCCCATAAAGAAATTCGGTCCCCGAATTTAAATTAAAACTCCCCCCAAATACTAAAATATTTCAGCCAAAACCATCAAATCGCCGGGGCTCCGAAATCATAAATACATAAAACGCATCATAGCGCAATGCATGCGCATGAGTAATGAGCAGATAACTCGAAATCAAAACTTCGTCAAGCATTCCGCAATCATCGGAGTCAAGGTGAAGAGACGGATGCCAAATCCAAAGAAAGACCGATATGCTATAAATCGGAACTATACATGTAAATATCAGGAGGAAATGCATGCCAAATCTTTTAAGTCGTTGTGCAATGGGCATAACACTGCACAGTGGCGGACGTCTATCATAAGAAAATAACTATATACATATATACCTTTGTTTGAAATGTACGTTCCGCCGTTTTAGGAAACAATTTAGAAGGGTTTCCTTATTTTAAACATTTCGTGTCATATCAGAAACGTAGGTAAATACTGAGACTATAGCTCGCTTTTTGGAAATCCCTTCAATAACTATCAATGAATGCAAAATATATTCAGGTACTGTACTCTGATTAGTCCTGCTCAGTATGAAAACACATAGCAAATATCATAAAAACATACTGCTGTATAAGAAATCAATTCCAAAATACGCATATGAATACTACGTGCGTCTGGTGCGCACGGAAATCAAAACCCATATATGTGCCATACATGCACACAGAAACAACATCTAGTGCATCGGGTGTGCATACAACATTTGTCATAGGCAACGTGTGTGCCTGACAGTAAAATCAGGTGCGTATGACATGCACGAAAAATCTCGATTTAGTGCATCTGCTGTGCACCAAAATCGCATCTCATACATGCGCGAAAATCCAAGGCATGAAAACTATCTCAAGTGCAACAACTGTGCAAAAATCGTAAATACTCAGTAGGTGCAACTATGGTCCATGAAAACAAATATCATGAAACTCGATCATCAAAATCAATCATGCGAATAGATCGCCCAAAATACCGAAATCAACTATGGAGGAATAGTCCCCGCTCAAGCACTTCCTTTAAGAACCTCTGGCCAACTGTCATGGTCACTCATGGCATGTCTCTTCGACGATCCTGAACTCTGGCCTGCCGGTATGCGTAACATGACCACTCCTAGGTCCAAGTATTCTCGTAATTCATTCCAGAAAGGTCCTGTCGAAATCTCTCCTAAATCTCATCTCTGCTGAACTGTCCGGAAGTCATCATACTTTACTGTTAGTTATATGTATGCCCTAGAGGCCATTACTGTACATACGATGTATATTGTAGTGGATGCTAGGACATATATAGGGAGGACTTTCTTGCTCGACATGATAGTATGCTATCTGGTTGTACTTTATCTTAACATGTACTCTGATTGTCTCTATATTACAAGTTGATAAAGCCCTTAGAATATGTACTCGACTACTGGGACTATGATGAGATAATACTAGTGGGGCCACGGTAGTCGACGAGTACATCCTATAACTGTTCCTAGTCGAGGGTGTATCGAGACAGGGCATCGATGCACCAGAGTAGACTAGCGTATACGCATCTTGACCCATATGATGGGCGATGGATGATCCCATATCCATCGGTGTTTGACATCAAGGATGGTGTACGGGTGCTCAGTGGAGACTGGGTACACTGGACGGACTCGCCGAGAACTCCCAGATGGTTTTATACCATACGTCAGATGGCAGTTCTCCGGTGACACTGATACAGAGTAGTCTGTTGACCCGAGATCGTCATAGAGTCTTGTGTGGTTCCCACTGTGCTTTGATTTCTATCATACCACGTCCAAGAGGACGTGCAAAAAGGTGGCTTTTGGGTACAGTCCCGAATCACATGGAGGCAATGAGCGATAGGAGGGGATTCGTCTCTCCCGGTATAGGGAGTTGATGTTGTGCTGTGTTCGATTGGCTATAACCGGAAATCCCTGGCCAGGGTTGCTGAGATTTACTGGTAAGTGTTATCAGTAGTTTCTCGAACTGTTATAGACCTCAAATCGACACGACTTATCGAGCTACTGGGGTCTGACGTTTACCACCCCTAGGCGAGATATGCGACATATCAGACGACGAGACCGAACTGTACGGGAGTGTTACCGTTTGGATTCACAGGAGAAGTTACAGGCTTGCTTGTTGATCTTCTGAGCGCTCAATACCTGGGTAGCTGTTACGTTTAGCTGACCGCTTGCAGCTTGTGGGTGTTCGATATGATCATCACCTACTGCCGGCGTATTGACGATTCTTTAGAGTCCTACACAGAGGTTTCTTGACTCAGGAAAAACGAAGTAGGAGCACATATGTGATATGTGCGGGACCGAGGATAATGCGATATGTGATACCGTATTATATTCTCGCGATATTTGATATCAGCCGGGTCATCGGATCAAGTATTGATTCGATGAATCGGTACGGATAAATATTAGCCGGTTATATGCGATATAGCCGGATTGTCGGATCAAGTGTTGATTCGATAATTTAATGTATAATAATATATATGATATATTAAATTACATTAACTAATATTTGCTCACTAAAAGATTCTTTTTCTCACTCGGGTAATACATTGATATATATGCGATATATGTTAAATGTATTATTTTATTTTGTTACGATAAATATTATATATGTGATATATAATATTGTAACATGATATGATAAATAATGCAACTTGTTTAGTGGAGTTTAAACATGATTAGGGTTTGGATTAGGGTTAAACTTTCTAGATGTTTCTAGAAGGTTTTCTTTTTGTTTTGTGAAAGATATTTGTGTGTGACTCATTCTTAACTCAACCCAAACCCTAACCCTTGGTTAATTCTCTACAAAGGTTTACTTGACCATGGTTGCATAATCTATCATATTATTTCTTTTCCTATTCATCACAAAAGGATTCTATCATTGTTCATCTTCTTCCTCCTTGATTCTTTCATGAAAAAGCTTACTTGTTTTTCAAAAGGTGATGATTAAATATGAGAAAAATATAAATAAAGAGAGCAAAAATCCTACTTCATCATCCTCATCTTCCCTTGCCATTTAGATGAGAGTGTTCACATCATTTCATGAGTGTTAGCTTGTGTTAAAGAAACTTCAAGGTAGATCATCTTAGTATCGAAGATCGGAAGCAAGGGTTGCGTCTTTCTCTTCGTGGAACCTCTCGAGAGTCCGGATCCCGATGATCCCAGCGAAGGGACCACAACACGGAGCATATGAAGTGAAGGACCGGATCTACAAAGGTTGTAATCCCTCTCACTTAGTGTTAAATTGTTTAGCATGCTTGTTTTCGCCTAATCTCTAGTTTAAAGTTCCGTATTCGGGTTGTTCGGCACGGCTAAATTTTTAATCGGGCATGGTTGATGCCTCGTAGACCCTTGTGCGCGTGCCCAGCAACCCTACAGTGGTATCAGAGCCAAGCTAGAGCTTTAGGCGAAGTCTAGACGAAGTTTAAAGTCCGATCGAACCCTGAAAACCCGATAAAACCCACTTTCTGGAAATTTTTTCAAAACTGTGATTTTTCCATATTAAAAATATGCAGAAAATTAAGCAGGGTCTAATATGAATTACTGTGAAATACGGGGGCCTAATTCAATTAAACCACCGCGGAACCGCGGCACGAGCCAAGCATGTGCGGCGGTTCCGCGGTCGTACGGTCTCCTGTTGCATTAATTTTTGCGCAGTAATTCCTATTTTCTGGTGCTGAGTTATCTGGGAATTTTTAATATCTTTTCAATTGTTGAATTATCTGGGTTGTATTGGGGACTTAAAGATTCAATCGGATATTATAATTTTGTTTAGTTTGTCCGGATAATTTTTAGAAACTGTTAAAAAGTTCGAACGGATATCAATAACTCAATTTTTCCCCTATCGGAAAATTTTTCAAAAGTTGGATTTTTTTCTCGTGTTTAAGAATGTTCTAAGTCATGCAAGTAACTCGGTGGACCCTCTAGAAGACAACAAACCTTAACTCGATTATGTGACCGTCTTGAACTGCCCTTTGAACCTTAGGGTTTGGGGCAGTACGGCGTGCCACATGTGAGGCTTTGGCTTGACCCTTCTACGGCTTGATCTTTGGTACTGTGGCATGTGATGGATGTTTTTAAACTGATTTCAAGTGTTGAGATATATTGCGGAAATCTTGGGTGTTTGATGATTCGATCGGAAAGTTTAACTTTTTCTATTTATCTGGAATGTGATACAATAATTGGAATCCACAGGTAGTTATGAGATAACTGATTTGAATATTATAAACATAGCAGTTTAGTCTCAGATGATCGGTTGCCACGGAATTTTGATGCGATCAAAAGTCCGTCGCAATCACGTAGCGTACGCGGATACTCGCCGGGTAAACTTAATAGACAGCTATGCCCCATAGCCCCGACCAAGTGACTGTAGGAGAACCCCGTCGCCGAAAGCATCCGTTCGGGTGCTCGCGGCAGCGGTGTTCCGCCTTGGTGCACTTCGTCGACGGTATCGGGGGTGCGGCCGTCTACTAAAGTTTGCGACGAGCATTCGATCAGGACGCCGGGAATCTTGTTGAATTTCCCGACTTGATATTGAAAAGTGTTTTCGATAATGAGACTAAAATGCGTGGTTTATAATTGTTAGGCATGTGATGTCTAAGGAATTCTTTTGGTTAGGCATGCGATGTCTAAAGAAGTTGCGGATTCCAACTGTTGTAGTTTTACACTTTCTTTTCTGTGACCGTAAGCGTAGTATGTGGTGTATCGCCGGCTTCGTTGCTATACATCAACGACAATCGGGATACGCATACTTGCTTACGTTGATGATATGAGATATTATGTGTTGCTGTGATATGTTGTATTGGATCGTCGCGTTTGAATAGCCGGGGGTTTTTATGTGAGATGAGAGTTTTTCTTTTTCATTCATGTAATATTCATTTGTATGTAATATTCTTTTATTGGGGCACTTCCAGGTAACGGAAGATGTCACCGTTGTATATTATTTACTTTTCCGCATTAGGTAGACCCAAGGCGGGGAGCACAAGTAACCGGGTTCTAGGGTCCAGTGGGAGACCATCTCGAGGAGTCGAGACCGGGTCTCCTAACCCTAGAATTGGCAGTGTTACTTGCCGCTCTCGTAGGGGTCTAGGGATGTGGGTTTGGCTATTCATCGCGACCGTGGAATCCGTGTTTTATATAGGCTCGTATTGAAAACACGGATGTCCTAGTATATCCAATATTTCATATATGGTTCTTCTGCTGCAATGTTCTGTGATGAGATCATATTACTGCCTGTGACGAATGTTTATATTATATATATGAGATATATGTTATATTGCAGATTTCGTTTCAAAAGAGATGCTTATGAAGCATATTAAAATAGGACTTCATTAATGAGATTAATGAAAATAAAAGAAACCTAAGATGTTGTAGAAACTTTTTTATAAAAACTGGTAGCTCTAGTTCTTGCTTTGCATAGAGGTGTTCCTTGTAGAACATCCAGCACCTTATTCGATAAGGAAAGGACCGAGATCCCTTCACCGGGAGTGACTCCTTTAGCAATAACTGGCAGATGCTAGAAACTCGGTTTGTCTTTTGATTGCTTCTATAGTTCTTGCTTTGCATAGTGGTATTTGTGAAATATCCTGCACCTTATTCGATGAGGAAAGGGCCGACGATCCCTTCACCGGGAGTGACCCCTTTAGCAAAACTAGAAAAGCCTAAAAAACACTCCATTTAAAAATCACTCTATTCTACAACGATATAAAGTTCATTACGCAAAGGGTTTTCTTAAAAACCTGTCGTAGCCCTCCGTCATTTCAGATAAGTAATAGTTAGTATACGTGCTGCGTTTGTTGACTCAGTCAAGACGTAGTGTACGGTAGCTGATTACTGCTTATCTACAAAGCATATGATGCGATTGGATTAGGGTAGTCGTGCGGCCTTGTTGACTCAGTCAAGGGTCGTGCGGGTGGGTTTAATTCAATCAAGAAATGTACGGGTTGAACTTTACTTGCGGTCTATGGTTTGTTGACTCAGTCAAGGTCATAGATCGCTTAGGGAAAAATATTATTGGGAATTTCAAGTATTGAAATTTGCAATGAGATTGCATACCTTCTATAAGATAGTTGGATCCCGATACCCGCTGCGAGTAAGAGTTATTCCTGGGAGAGTTTTACACATTACAATTAGCCGATCAAGTAGGTGTCTAGAAAGGTGTTAACGGGGTTACGCCTCTGGAAAAACGAGTTTACTTTAATTAGGTTCGTGCGAAAGCACGGGGGACCTCCCTCAAAGTACCGACACTGGCCTGGCTGAAAGATTGGCGAACTTGTAGCGCGTAATTAATCCCGGCTAGTCTTTCCTTTTAGGGTTTGAAGGAAGATTTGACTAAAACAGTGGGAGACATCCTGATTAGATATATTATATAACCAATCAATCTTGCAAGAGCATACATTGAGTGTTTTCTTCTCTCTCTCTCAAGATAGCGACCATATCACGCCTTAATCAAGATAATAAAACGGATATATTGACTGAACCCGCTTGTTATACTGAGCTGGGGAACGTTGGTCCCGCTCCAACTTATAATTGTTATAAGACAGAGCAGGAAATTGGGGAATACCAGATTTCCCGTGCCGCCCAAACGAAGAAAGTGCATGTTGATGCATCATCTTCGGGTGTGTTCATTACACAGAACTGTTTCTCAGTATCCTTTACGTCCTGGGTATGTGATACCGGATCAGGATCCCGTATATGTAATCTGTTACATGGGCTACAGATAGGTAAAGAACTGAGAACGGGTGATAAGTTTCATGAGACAGAAAACGGTGCAAGTGTTGCAACCAAGTCTGTTGGTCACTATCACCCTGTATTACCAGAATACATTGATTCTGAACAAATGTTATTAGATACCGAACCTGATATACAAAATCATATTAGTCTCTTTATTAGTAAAGAAAGGATATAATTTTGTATTGTTGGATAATGTTTTGAACATTTCCTATATCAAGAGTTGATCGGTTCAGGCACGTTATCTAAAAGCATTGTCGTTCTAAATCAAACTACAGTTCTTAGTATACGGAACACACACAAGAGGAAGAGTTCAGAAATGAATGAATCCTTCTTGAAGTATTGTTGACTAGGTCATATCAATGCGACCCGACTGGCTGAAGTTACATATAGATGCATATTTAAATTAGTTTGAATTTACATCTTGTGAAACTTGCCGGTCATGTCACAAAGATAAGATGAACACAGCTCTGTTTGTTGGAAACAGAGAAAGAGTTAGTGAACTTTTGGGATTGATACATGCTGATGTATGAAAGTCCCCTGTCTACACATGCCAAGATCGGTTCTTTGTACATCATTACAATCTCTGATAATCTCTCAAGATTCAGACATGTGTTCCTGTTGAAACATAAGTCCGAAGCTTTTGAGATATTCACAGAATATAAGTTAGAAGTAGAGAACCAAAATACAGGTATAAGTATTATGTCCTTTGATGAGATCAAGGAGGAGAATACTTGAGCACGGAATTCCTGGACTATTCTAAAGGAGAATGAGATTCTCTCTCAACATTACTCCTCCGTATACACCACAGCACGTCGGTGTATCGGGGCGGAGCAATCACACCCTATGTGATATGGTGTGCTCTATGATGAGTACTACTGAGTTTCCTATTTCCTTTAGGGAGTTATGCACTTGTGAAGTTGCATACCTATTGAATAGGGTTCAAATCAAATCAGTTGCCTACCATTTCATATATGATATGGAAAGGGAAAAGCCCATATCTTAAGTTTGTTAAGATTTAGGGTTGTCCGGCTTGTGTCTAAAAGCAAAATCCGGACAAGCTCGAGGCAAGGTCTGTAATGTAGAACTGGAAATGTTCCAGCTATACAAACTACAGCTGATGATTTGGTAGAACCAAAGGATTCAATAGTTTCCAACGAACCTCAGCCTCTCCGCCGATCTAGTAGGGTTCCTCACCCACCAGAGAGATACTTCAGTTTCTCTATGACAGTGGGAGCGAGGATTGCATCATGAGATGATGACCCAACTGGTTTCGAGCAGGCCATCAGGAGTAGGACTCTGTAAGAATGGCTGGGTGCTTATCGATCTGAGATGGAATCCTTATACACCAACAAAGTATGGACTTTGGTTGCTTTATCTGAAGGGTTAAATCCCCATCAGGAGCAAGTATATCTTGAGAAGATTACTTGGTGTACATTGAAAAGTTGAGACTTTCAAAGCTAGACTTGTTAAATGTTTGCATCATAAGACCAGGTATGGATTATGTTGAAACCTTTTCTAAGGATCTATGCTTAAGTCCATCCAGATCCTACTTGCCACGGCTACATACCATGACTACGATATCTGGTGGTTGGGTGTCATGACTGCTTTTCTAAATGATGTTTTAGAAAAGAGCGTCTATAAGTACACAGCCAGAAAGCTTCGTAGATAGTGGGAGCAGCGGAAACGTGTGCAAGTTGTTTTATGTGATAAAGCAGGCATCACGGAGTTGGAACATCTGTTTTGATGTGGTGGTCAAAGAGTTTGACTTCATCAAAATGGTAGATGTACCTTGTATATACAAAAGGTAGTAGGGAGTATGGTGGTGATCCTCGTAGAGTACGTGGATGACATACTCTTGATAGGGAAGGAGTTTCCTATGCTACGCTCGGTCAATCTCCGCTTATCACAAAGATTCTCCATATAGGATCAAAGTGATACCTCCTAAATCCTGGGTTTTGGATCTAATTGGATGTTAGGATACTCCCTAGTTGTAGTGAGATGGTATCAATCGATCCTGGGGAGAATCACTGGAAGGGTTCCAGGGTGATAAGGACGACTGAATGTCAGTCGCAGGCTTGTCTATGCCCTCAGTGGAGGGACGGTATGATGGAAGAGTTCCAAGCTAGATACCGTGACATACTAGATGATTAAAGGCAAGATGCATCGTTACCAAGGATGCTACCAAAGAGGCAGTCTGGATATATATAAGTTCATAAGATGAACTTCGTTCCTACCATTGTGTGACAATGGAGTTGTGGCTTTAGCCAAGGAACCCCCGACCCATCAGAAATCCAGATATAATTCTTAGGCAGTATCACCTGATCATGGAGATGGTTGATCTCCAGGGAGATCGAGGATAGGAGAGTAGACACAGAGGAAAACAGCACGGATCCACTCACAAAGGCCTTTTTCCCCAGTAGAGACTTTTATGGGATGGTTGAGTATGATATACTTCAACCGCAGCTAATTGTTGGGTATGCGATACCATAACAGATGGCCCTAGTGCAAGTGGGAGATTGTTAGTTATATGTATGCCCTAGAGGCCATTACTGTACATACGATGTATATTGTAGTGGATGCTAGGACATATATAGGGAGGGCTTTCTTGCTCGACATGATAGTATGCTATCTGGTTGTACTTTATCTTAACATGTACTCTGATTGTCTCTATATTACTTGTTGATAAAGCCCTTAGGATATGTACTCGACTACTGGGACTATGATGAGATCATACTAGTGGGGCCACGGTAGTCGACGAGTACATCCTATAACTGTTCCTAGTCGAGGGTGTATCGAGACAGGGCATCGATGCACCAGAGTAGACTAGCGTATACGCATCTTGACCCATATGATGGGCGATGGATGATCCCATATCCATCGGTGTTTGACATCAAGGTTGGTGTACGGGTGCTCAGTGGAGACTGGGTACACTGGACGGACTCGCCGAGAACTCCCAGATGGTATTATACCATACGTCAGATGGCAGTTCTCCGGTGACACTGGTACAGAGTAGTCTGTTGACCCAAGATCGTCATAGAGTCTTGTGTGGTTCCCACTGTGCTTTGATTTCCATCATACCACGTCCAAGAGGGCGTGCAAAATGGTGGCTTTTGGGTACAGTCCCGAAT
This sequence comes from Agapanthus africanus, assembly GCA_030015575.1. Taxonomy (NCBI): domain Eukaryota; kingdom Viridiplantae; phylum Streptophyta; class Magnoliopsida; order Asparagales; family Amaryllidaceae; genus Agapanthus; species Agapanthus africanus. The sequence goes on along the minus strand of JASDDO010000014.1, from coordinate 504,405,804 downwards.
CACTTGGAGGCAATGAGCGATAGGAGGGGATTCGTCTCTCCCGGTATAGGGAGTTTATGTTGTGCTGTGTTCGATTGGCTATAACCGGAAATCCCTGGCCAGGGTTGCTGAGATTTACTGGTAAGTGTTATCAGTAGTTTCTCGAACTGTTATAGACCTCAAATCGACACGACTTATCGAGCTACTGGGGTCTGACGTTTACCACCCCTAGGCGAGATATGCGACATATCAGACGACGAGACCGGACTGTACGGGAGTGTTACTGTTTGGATTCACAGGAGAAGTTACAGGCTTGCTTGTTGATCTTCTGAGCGCTCAATACCTGGGTAGCTTTTACGTTTAGCTGACCGCTTGCAGCTTAAGGGTGTTTGATATGATCATCACCTACTGCCGGCGTATTGACGATTCTTTAGAGTCCTACACAGAGGTTTCTTGACTCAGGCAAAACGAAGTAGGAGCACATATGTGATATGTGCGGGACCGAGGATAATGCGATATGTAATACCTTATTATATTCTCGCGATATTTGATATCAGCCGGGTCATCGGATCAAGTGTTGATTCGATGAATCGGTACGAATAAATATTAGCCGGTTATATGCGATATAGACGGATTGTCGGATCAAGTGTTGATTCGATAATTTAATGTATAATAATATATATTGTATATTAAATTACATTAACTAATATTTGCTCACTAAAAGATTCTTTTTCTCACTCGGGTAATACATTGATATATATGCGATATATGTTAAATGTATTATTTTATTTTGTTACGATAAATATTATATATGTGATATATAATATTGTAACATGATATGATAAATAAAGCAACTTGTTTAGTGGAGTTTAAACATGATTAGGGTTTGGATTAGGGTTAAACTTTCTAGATGTTTCTAGAAGGTTTTCTTTTTGTTTTGTGAAAGATATTTGTGTGTGACTCATTCTTAACTCAACCCAAACCCTAACCCTTGGTTAATTCTCTATAAAGGTTTACTTGACCATGGTTGCATAATCTATCATATTATTTCTTTTCCTATTCATCACAAAAGGATTCTATCATTGTTCATCTTCTTCCTCCTTGATTCTTTCATGAAAAAGCTTACTTGTTTTTCAAAAGTTGATGAATAAATATGAGAAAAAGATAAATAAAGAGAGCAAAAATCCTACTTCATCATCCTCATCTTCCCTTGCCATTTAGATGAGGGTGTTCACATCATTTCATGAGTGTTAGCTTGTGTTAAAGAAACTTCAAGGTAGATCATCTTAGTATCGAAGATCGGAAGCAAAAGTTGCGTCTTTCTCTTCGTGGAACCTCTCGAGAGTCCGGATCCCGATGATCGCAGCGAAGGGACCACAACACGGAGCATATGAAGTGAAGGACCGGATCTACAAAGGTTGTAATCCCTCTCACTTAGTGTTAAATTGTTTAGTATGCTTGTTTTCGCCTAATCTCTAGTTTAAAGTTCCGTATTCGGGTTGTTCGGCACGACTAAATTTTTAATCGGGCATGGTTGATGCCTCGTAGACCCTTGTGCGCGTGCCCAGCAACCCTACATTTACTATATCTGTTTCTTATTCAGGAACGGCTGCATACTCACCTCGACTCCTTCTGGAAGGTATATCCTAGTACAATGCCTCGGCATGCGTATCGCATCTCTGATGTCGGCGGAGTGGAACGTCGTCTCATCAAGATCTCGTATGAACCTCTTACTCCACTTTTCCCTAATGTCTACTGCTTCGGACTCATCTCATCGTGGCTGCATGGACTGAGCTCCAACGGCTATCCTCGTATCTGGAGTCTCCCAAGAAATGCATCTCACCACCTAGCATCCGAATGAAGTCGAACCATCCGATCGATTCGTCAAAACCTCATAATCCCCCAAGAGCTCAACATCTTGGTATAGTTTAATAGTATCGAGTACGTACCACAGCATCGATGGTCCAGCCGTAGAAGGGCAAACCCAAGCCTCACTAATGGCGCCGCGGAACTGCCCCAAACCCTAAGGTTCAAAGGCTTTCACACGGTTATTAAGTCGAGTTAGGGTTTCATTCTTCTAGAGGGTCCATAGAATTGCCTGCATGCCCTTCCGAATACTTTAAACTTGGAATAATAGGTTTCTGACATTCGATCGTCTCTGTCGACTCCCAACGTCTCCGCGTGAAGTCGTCTCTAACTGGAATCAATCTATCTGATGACCTCTCATCGGGTAGGCGAACGAACCACATGTCCTAGTTATTCATCCTCGAGTGACTAGCGACCTTCTATCATCTCTTAGTACATCCTGTACTACAATAGCTCCAACATCTGGGGCGATATCTCGTCATTCGCAGCAATGACTGGCTCACTCGTCTGCACACTGAACAGTGCCTCAATCATCAGGAGTAAGCAATACCTCAACGGTCATCAAAATCTGGCTGGCCTCTGTCAGTGGCTCAATCTTCTGGTACTGATCGGCACGTCCGAGTAACCTCATACAGCAATCCACCCAATGCTCGTGGCGCGAAAACACAATGAAAAGACACATCTCTGCAATCGTGTGTCGCCGGAATCATGCCCTGGTCAGTCCTCGTTCTTGACGAGCTCATGCTGACTGCAACTCTAGCCGTAGCTCTCCCTGCCCGTAATCGTGGCAGCAAAACCATAACTGGTACCGATGAGGCTAGATCAGGAATGAATATAATACTGAACAAAGAAATGTACATCCTAAGGCTTCTTAAATGGAGTAGCGTATCGTAAGTATGCCGTGGAACATAACCACGGTACGTCACTCTACTTTAGTCACCTATTCCATCAACCAAGGGTCATCCTACTCTCCGAAGGTAAAACCTAACGCTCTGATACCAACTTTGTCACGTCCCGAAAGTACGGAACATGACCGACACTTAAACTACGAACGTCTCGAGGCGTACGTAATCTAAGTAAGCCGAAAACCCAAAAATCTAAACCAAGAAAATTAGTAGAGTGAAGGAAACCAATTTAAAATCAAGTAGTTTTAATAGCATAAGCCGAATTATGCGGTTTTAAAAACATCAAATATTTCCTGAAAATTTCGGCAGAGTCTCCTTTGTAAATACAGGGCCCCAAACGGAATACAACATGAATAGTATACGAAATCAAAAAAAAAAGGCATCCCCAAGCGGGAGCTAGCTCTTCGTCAATCGACTGTCACAACCACACAAGCAATATAATATACAACGCCAAGGGCGAGTATCAAAACTCAAAGGAAACTCAAAACAACAAGAAATCCACAGAAATATAACGCGCGACTCTAAGGTCGAAAGAATAACATCACTGGTCTCTATCTCAAAAATAAATACATGTTTGGTTGATGGAACTTCTAGATACAACAGAATAATGATATACAAGATATAATGATGGGTGCGATACAAATAAACCCACCTACTAGAAAGTCACCCGGAAATGGAAATAGTGCCAGCAAGCCGTAATGAAACCTGTACGGCGAAACCTGCAAGAACTGTGGCACAACGGGGGTGAGTTGCCAACTCGTGAGTAGAAAAACATCTACGCACAGAAATCGCATAAATAACGCAATCCTAGGTCAATGATCATAATATATCCTCAAATATGTAAATAACATGCAGCCTATAACAATGGCTAGGGTAAATATCTAACCCGAGTGTAATCTCATGTGCCCGTGTCGGTGCCTCAGGTAGCAATATATCATATGAATGAGGTATGAATGCATGAAAACAGAATACATGTAAATGAAGAAACTTTTTTCATAAATTAGTGAGATTTCCTTTGTATTTTTAAAATGAGGTATCATAATGAAATCAGCATCAACAGTGTCTAGTATCGATACAAAACATAAATCTCAATGTCTCAAAATCTCAGGCTCCGGTTATCTGGACTGGCCTATATCATCAAATCTCAGTACCTCAATATGTCGAAATCTCAATGTCTCAATCTCAATATTTAGGGCGCCGTCAGTCCAGACCGGCCCCTACCATCCATCTCAAGACCACGACGGTATCCTCCGGATATCCGACGTGTCGGGTAATATCACCGGTAGGTAGTACTCCCCTGCAAAGGATCAACGTCAACAACACGATCTTCTTGCCCCGGGGTATCGCACCGGGCCCACCATGTACCCGAAACGGTTCATCCATCTCCTCGAATCGGGTCTCGAAATCCATCAGCAAACTCATGGTGGACGACTCATACATCTTGGGAAAACCGCATTTTTATTTAAAAAGAAAGAAAGCGGTTTATATATATTTTGCGGTTTTCCTCCAAATCCAGAAAATATCATGGAAATCCGAATCATCAATAACATGTAAAACCATGAATATAAGCATGAGCATCCATGAATGCGGCATATAATGAATAACAGTATGCATGAAGTGACAAGTAATAACTACAAAATCTAAGCTGGCATATAAGGTAAGTACACTAATATTATGTCAAACTACTAGCTATCAAGCTAAGTTAAGCAATAATATTTTCTAAGGTGTACGTGACATGGCAATTACCGATGAAGATGTGTGTGAGCCGGCAAGTAAGTGTACGTGGTACATACGCATCATCGGTAATGGTGCTGGTGTCCTAACAGCATAATGTCAACAATGCAATATGAAATAACAATGTTAGTATGCGATGCGGAGCGAGCAACCAAAATGAGCGGGAGCTAAATACTAAACAATGGTGCCATTTGAAATAACACGAATCGTGGGGTTTTGAAAATAAGGGCTACGGTGGTTTTAAGAAAGGATACGTCTTTTGAAATATCCGTAGATCCCTTGACCTGTCTTTTAAAATACCCACGATCCGCAAGTTTTGAAATAGGTAGAAGTCTAATCTAATCTAACAACTACACTAAACTTTACGGCTGAACAAACAAGCTGAACTACAGGTAAGGAAACCGCATATCATCTGAGTCGATACATATACATACCTGTATATGTATAGTCGGTGATCCCGCCTCAATAATATCATATCTGATACCATATCTATAATCAGACATCCCAAGTCAAGAGTGCGGATCAAACATCAATATATAGCTCGTACGTAAATCCGTCGTACGGCATCCCAAATCTGGGTACGGGTCAATATCATATTCATCACACTATTCATCCGATATCCTCTTTATCAAAGATCATAGTCTAGGGTACTGATCTATGTCTAGTACAATACTAAAATCATCAATATAGTCATGATCTGGCTACTGATCGACAGTCTCGTACAAACTGATATCATCATCAAGGGGTATACATCGCCCAATACGGCCTAAGATCAATATCCTAGCATACCATATCCCATATCACGATCACATGTCGACCATTTAATTAATAACACTATTCACCCATATCGTCGTCCTAAGATCCGCTATATCACCAGGACGTACCTCAAGTACGAATCCTGCCATATCACCGTTCTCGCGGTCTCAATCAAATCTTATCGACTCATCTCAAATCCCAAATACTATCCTCAAATCCAGTATGTGAGCACATAGTCCCAAACCCATGTGAACACATAACAATATAACCCGATATATGCACATATGAAAGAAGAATGTATGCAAGTATGGTATGTGTGTGTAAATGTGGGGTAACCTCTACTCTAGGGTCTCGCAACACTAACTAATCTTATCACACCCTAAATCCATCTATATCATCGATAACATCAAACAATACATAATCACTATGTGTGTATACGTATTCGTATACATCACCACGAACTGCGGGGGTGCTATACGCCATCCACCCGACTTCTCCCCGTAGATATGAATCTACTCACCTGGTCCTTGCTCGCCAGTGTCGACGTCGCCACGCGCTTGCTTGTCGTCTCGAAGTCCACATGGGGGTACCTACATATCACAACGTATCGTATCACATAAAAACCAAATCCGAAATCGAAACGGCATACGAAAATCAAATCGGCACGCGTATCACGCATAGGTCAAAACCTATCGCCTACGCAGACAAGAATAGCCAAACCAACCCTCGATGTCGATGTACAAACGTCAAACCATCGAGAAAACCCAAACACTCTCATTTGCGTATTCACGAACACTAATTATAATATAAAATAGGATAAAATTCACAAAACCCCAAATTCACCTTAAAAGCCATTTTTCCGAAAATCTAGCAAGCAAAATTTAACCGTTTTAGTACAAAACTCGATGTTTAAATAAATCTAGTGGCCCCAATATCCACTAAATATCATAACTAAATCATATAAACCATTTCTATAATTTATTCTCATAAATTTGCATAAATTCCAAAATCATAGTTTACAAAAATATCAATTTTTAACACCTTTTAAAGCGAAATTCACAATTCATCAATTAAGCTTGGTTTTTCATGATCCAAAGTCACTAAACCACTCATTATAATATTAATAATGACATGAAACCTTAATTTAGATTTTAAACCCAAATATAAAACAATTTCAAAAAAACCTAGTTAGCAAAATAGTACATTTATCACAATTTCCAACTAACAATTTGAAATTAGTAACTGGATTAGGTTTTAGCAAGAATTAACATGTTAATCTACTCATGGCAACCTTAATGATGTGATAAAACACTATCTTGATTTTAATCTCACATATAACCATTAATTCCACAATTCAAGTTTGCAATATGAACACAAATTAAACACCAAATTTAGTTAAATTGGAGTAATTAACCAACAATTAAGACAGGGGTTAAGATTTATACCTCCCAATTAGAGATCTATCAAGGATCTAAGCCTCCCAAATTGCTCTCTTTTCACCAAGATCCATGCTACATGGGATAAAGAATAATGGGTAAGAGTTAGATTTTGATTTTGTGAGGTTTTAGTTGATTTTTCATGGAATTTTTTTGTGGATTTTTGGAGAAGAGATGAGGTGAGGAAATGAGAGGGGAGGGCTGCTGGAAAGGTGCAGGATTCGGCCAGCATGGGGAGGGAATGGGTGAGGGAGGAGAGAGAGTGAGGTGGAGAAAGTAACATCTAGTCAAAGTCCACTCTTTTTCTATCATTTTCTATTCTTTTCTTTTCTTTTCTTTGCTTTTCTTGGTGATTGGAGAGAGAGGGAGGGCTGTCATGGTGGGGCCGGCCATATGGGGAGAGGGAGAGAGGGTGAGGTGTGGGTGTGTGGGTTAGAGAAAAAGATAAATGTATTACCCCAATTCCCGTTAACACTAAATTCACCGGAAAAAGCCTTTTTCTTCGATATTTTCTAAACCGTTTTGGCAAACGATTTCATTTCAAAAACCATAGGATAAAATTTTATTTAATGTGTTATGATGCACAAAATTTGTTTCAACTCATTCCAATTTGTAATTTTTCCTAATTAAATGTTTTAGTGACGGCTTAAAATAATATTAAAATAATTAATTTCGGAAAAATTTTCAAAAAATTTGAAATTTCACCAGTGACTCAATAAACAACAAATACTAGCAATTACATAGCTAGAATATGTATATTTAATTTTATAATAAAAATATTTGTATTTTGACTTTTTACAGGAAAACCTCCCTATTTTACCGATTTTTTCGAAATTTCACCGAAACGATTTTCAAAACGTTACAGCTGTCTGGATCAAGAAGTTCATTACTGAACTTGGAGTGGTTCCATCCATTGAGCATCCAATACCTTTGTATTGTGATAACAATGGAGCGGTGGTTTTGGCCAAGGAACCCAGGTCCCATCAGAGATCCAGACATATTCTGAGGCGGTATCACCTGATCCGGGAGATAGTTGATCACCGGGAGATCGAGATCTGGAGGGTTGATACGAAGAACAACACCGCGGATCCACTCACGAAGACCATTTCCCAGATACAGTTTGAGAGACTCTTCGAGATGCTTGGTATGCGATACTACAGAAGCTGGCCATAGTGCAAGTGGGAGATTGTTAGTTGTATGTATGCCCTAGAGGGCAGTATTGTACAGATGATCTATATTATATTGGATGCTTGGACATATATAGAGAGGACTTTCTTTCTCGATATGATAGTATGCTATCTGGTTGCTCTTTATCTTAATATGTATACTTGTCTCTTGATACTGTCTTATAGTTATATGTTGGTAAAGCCCTTAGGATGTGTACTTGACTACCTGGACTATGATGCAGATCATACTAGTGGGGCCATGGTAGTCCATAAGTACACCCTTTAATGTTCCTAGTCGTAGGTGTATCGAGACAGGGCATCGATATACCAGAGTAGACTAGCGTATACGCTTCTCGACCCATGAGATGGGCGATGGATGATCCCATATCCATTGGTGTTTGACATCAGAGATGGTATACGGGTGCTCAGTAGAGACTGGGTACACTGGACGGACTCACCGAGAACTCCCAGATGGTATTATACCTTACGTCAGATGGCAGTTCTCTGGTGACACTTGTACAGTTTAGTCTGTAGACCCGAGATCGTCATAGAGTCTTGTGTGATTCCCACTGTGCTTTGATTTCCACCTTACCACGTCCAAGAGGGCATGCAAAACTGTGGTTTTTGGGTACAGTCCCGAGTCACATGGAGGCAATGAGCGATAGGAGGGGTTTCTTCTTTCCCGGTATTGGGGGTTGATGTTGCGCTGTGGTCGATTGGCCGTAACAGGGAAGTCCCTGGCCAGGGCTGATTTAGAGATTTACTGGTAACTGTTACCAGTAGTTTATCGACCCGTTATGAGCCTCACATCGGCACGACTTATCGGTTATTGGGGTCTGACGTTTACCACACCTAGACTTGATATGCGACATATCAGACGAGGAGACTGGACTGTACGGGAAGTGTTACCGGCAAGCTTTTACAGGAGTTGGAGCGGGCTTGCTTGCTGATCTTCTGATCGCTCAATACCCGGGTAGCAGTTACGTCCAGCTAGTACCGCTGACGGCTTGTGGGTGCTTGATGTGATCATCACCTACTGCCGGCGTATTGACGAGTCTTTAAAGACCTACATAGAGGTTTTACTGGCTCAGGCAAAACGAAATAGGAGCACGTATGTGATATGTGCGGGACCGAGAATAATGCGTGTATGTGATACCATATTCTATTCTCACGACATTATGTATCGGTCGGTTATATATGATATAGCCGGGTTATCGAATCAAGTGTTGATTCGATAAGTCGATACAATGGATGTTAGTCGGTTATATGAGATATGACCGGATTATTAAGTCAAGTGTTGATTTAATAATTTAGTGTATAATTGTATATTAGATATACTATTTTACATTAACTAACACTTGTTCACTTGAGGATTTTTCTAACATGTGCACAGCTTTAATATATATGTGATATATATTAAAAATGTGTTTTCTTTTTTGTATCATGGTTGATGATACACGTGACATGGGTGTATGAGACTTACACCATGCTATTTATTATGTTGGGTTTTAATATTTAAAGTAATTACAAAATTAGTAGAGGATTAGCAAAATGCATGAAGCTTGTGGAAGCTTGTGGATGCATTGACTAAGTCCACTAAGTTTGTTTTTACTATGGATATTTGTTAACCCAACCATAAGTATTAGCCATGGTTATGTCTCTACATGAGTTAGTATATGATACTCACTCACCATAGTTAGCTTTCTCACTTGATCATTATCTTTCTCTCTTTATTTTCTTCATCTTCTTCCTTGAGCTAAAAAGCTCTCTAGGGTTTGATCCAAAGTGAGAAACATTGTGAGAAACTAAATTCTAAAGTGAACCCACTTCCTATTTCTCCATCCTCTACTAGACTAGCACTTTAGTTTTGGGTGTTTGCTTCACTAATTCTCTAGTTAGTGAAGTAGAAGCTTGAGTTCGCATCCCCTCGACGTAGATATTCTTCGGCCTCGAAGACTTCAAGCAAGGACGCTTCTTTAGCCTCGTGAAGCCATGCAAGAGTCTGGGAGAACCACGATCGCAGCGAAGGGACTTCAACAAGGAGCTAAAGAAGTAGAGGACCGATCTACAAAGGTTGTATTTCGTATTCACTTAATCATAGATGATATTTACTTGCATGTGAAACCCTAATATTCTAACAAAGATCTTGTTTAGGGTTGTTAGGCACAGCTAAAATTTTAATCGGGCATGGTTGATACTTTCTTAATCCTTGTTAGAGTGCCTAATAACCCTACAGCATTTGGTGTGTGCTCTAGTGGTCACCTAGGTATTCTTCTGCAGTTGCTAAAATACTTTTAGAAGTCTCGTAAAAAATTGACAGAGAATGGAATACATCAGGCTTTGTTTCGAGGTTGTTTCGGTTTTGATAGTTTAACATCGTCTAAACTAAGTAGTATGTGGTTAATAGGTTAGCTCTGATACTATGTAAGGCTATGCCAGCGTCCCGGCCATCAATCCGAGGCCAAACGCGGAACAAAAACTTTTAAAACCGGCGCTAACGGAACCCCAAACGACGGATCGTGCCATTAACCCTATACTAGTAAACTGTAAAGACGTTTAAGAGATTATACCGATCTATCCATGTCCTTCGGTCTTCAATCTCTGTCCCAAGCTTGTAGCAGCTGCCTCAAACAATTTTGCTCTCCGGTCTCCCTCATCGAAGAGGCTCCACGTCGAGGATTAGTAAAACGGGCTCCCACTTCAAAACCGAACCAACTCGGGTATCCAGTTTGCTAGCCTAGATACCCAAGATGAAGTAGTGTTTGTTTGTGATTACTTTATCTCAAAACACCCAAGGATTCTCAACTCATGAGAGGGTATGGGTGGAGGTGAAGAAGTTTCCATTGATGGAAAGAGTGGGCTCAAGAAAAAGTCTTGTGAAGGAAAAATGAGTTCTGTTCTTTTTTTTCATGTGTGTTGTCTTGTGTGTATTTTTTGAGAAACCAAAGAAAAAATATCTACACAAAAATTTCCACCAAAACAAAACATCCCATGTCACAATGAATGCACACAAGACCCAACACCATGAGTCACAAATTGCACATGCCATATTCAATGCGACAAGCTAAGACTTGCACTCACACTTTCCATCACTAATAAACATTTAAACTAAATGTTTAAAACAACAAAAAGAAATGGCAACTTCAAAAGTAAACTCGTAACGAATTACAAGAATACCCCTCATCCGTATATACATACATGCATCCGTATTCCGACTGAATACAAATACAACGAGACAAAAATAATCCAACAATATAATACTAGGATCCGGCTTAAACCAAAGCCCACTAGTATTATCCGTCCGATCATGATCCTTGCATAAGTGCACGTATATGATCAAACCCTACCATAAAAACATACGAACTCTACAACGTTTCGCCCGAACCAGGGAAACCCTCTGTGTGGGACCCTAAAGACTCGTCAATACGCTGGCGGTGGGTTTAACCACAAGCACGTCAGTGGCACTAGCTGTACGTAATGGCTACCCAGGTATTGAGTGAAAGGGAGGCCGATGAGCGAACTCATCCTGAAACCCTACTGAGACTGACAGTGACAATATCTGTACAGTCCGGTCCGTTCGTCTATGAGTAACGCATATCGAGTCTAGGGGATGGATAAAGTCAGACCCCCTAATAACGCGACATTTAGTGTCGGCATGAAACCTATCACCAACTGAGAAACTATCGATCCTAGATCGGTAATTCTTGTCTACCCCGGCCGAGGATTTTAGGTGATGGCCATCCGTGCATACCGCGACATGCACCCCCTGTTAGTGTATATGCCCTAGAGGCCATTACTGTATCATACTAGTTTGTATATTACTTAATGGATGCTTGGGATATTCACCTTGTATATACAATCTTGCTCAAAATAGTAGTATGCTACTTGGTTTGTTTCTACTTCAATGTGTACATGTGTTTATATTTTGTATATCGCCTATACACATTAGTGGAGCCCTTAGGATCTTTGCTTGATTACCAGCGATGTGATGGCCGTCACACTAGTGGGGCTGGGTAATCTATAAGCACATCCTTATGCAGGTCCCTGGTCGCAGGACTATCGAGACAGGGCATCGATACTCCGGAGTAGACCAGCACATGCGCTTCTCATCCCAGTGTGGGAGACGGTCTGTCCCACAGCCGTCAGTACGTCGTACTTGAGATAGTATGCCGGTGCTCGTTAGGTTACGGGTACACTGGACAGGACTCGTCGGGAACTGACTAGTTGGTATTATGCATATCGTCAGTTATCAGTTCCCAGGTGATATGAGTACAGCTTAGTCCGCTGACTTGACACTGTCACTTCGCCTCGAGTGTGTTCCCACTGTACTTTGATTACTATCCTACCACGGCTCAAAGGAGTCGTGCAAACAGGTAGTGGTTGGGTGCAGTCCCGAAGCACTTGGAGGCAGTGACGGTTAGACAGGATTCGTCTCTCCCGGTATTGGGGGTTGACATCGCGCTGTGTCTAGGAGAGCCATTACACGAGTAGTCCCTGGCCAGGGCAAACGAGATATACTGGTAGGCTTCTAGTGTTATCTCAGGGTGTTTTGGGCTTCGCTCCGGCACGACTTGTACCGCTATTGGGGGACTGACGTTTACCGTCCCTAGGCCCGCCATGCGATGTATCAGACGAACAGACCGGACTGTATGGAGAATGTCACACTCAGGCTCAGTAGGAGTTCAGATGGGTTTCGCCTCGTCGGTCTTCTTGTCGGCATTACCTGGGGACTGTTACGCACAGCTAGTGCCGCTTGCGGTCTGTGGTTAAACCCACTGCCAGCGTAGTGTCGAGTCTTTAGAGTCCCACACAGAAAGCTTTTCGCCTTTAGGCAAAAGAGTAGAGGTCGCATGGTATTGCGACAGGTCGCATGGTTTTGCGACAGGGTTCGGTCACATCCGTGCACTTCTGCACGTACAGTGTCCGGACAGTTTACACTAGCGGGCTTTGGTTTAAGCCAGATCCTAGTGTACTTTATGGGATTGGATTTATCCAGTTTGCATTCGTATTCCTCGGAACGCGGATGCGGGTGTGTATGCACAGATGACAGGGAGACAGAGGCAGTGGATTCTCATTAAGGTTGTTGACAGTTGACCGTTGACTATTTGACTTTTTGCTCAACCCTAATGAGAATATGATATGTGATTAACTATTATATTGATTAAGTATTATGGTGACATGGTTGTTGACTTTTGTTGACTTTGTTGACTTGTTGACTTTTGTTGACTTATTGACTTTGTTGACCGGTTGACTAGGCTTGACTAGTTGACCATCATAATAACCATGGCTATCATTTCATGCCAAAGACTTTTACTTGCTTGCTCATTTGAGTAAAATGAGTGCATGACATGATAAGGTTATGGTTGCTTCAACCATCACATAAGACTTTTATTGATATGATGAGTTATGATTACTTTGGATTATGAGAGGGTGAGAGACAAAAGAGAGCCTCATTCTTTCTTGCTCATTCTCTCTCTTGTTCTTGAGCTCTCCATTTGCTCTCACCCTCTTGCTCTTGCTCCCTCACTTTAATCTATGGTTCTCTTGTCTCATGAGTTGAGAATCAAGAACCATAGATAAAATCCCATTCTAATTCTTCTCTACTCATTCTAGTTCACTAAGTTTAGCAAACCAAGTGAACTAGTTTCTTCAAAGAATGAAGAAGGAGCTAAAGGTTGGAGCTTTCAAGTGGATCTATCTTCGGCGTACGAAGACGACGAGAAGGAGCCATCGGACCACCACCGGAGCTTGAAGACGAAGGAGTTCAAGACAAGCTAGGTATAACCCCCTAACCGAGTAGCTAGAAACTCTTAGTTAGGATGTTAGATAGAAGTTTAACCAAGATCCGGATTATAGGTCCATGTTACAACCTCCGTAAAAATTGTTATTTACCAAATTCCGCATTCCCGAAAGTACCGGGAGAGGTAGCATGGACTTACAGTGGTATCAGAGCCTAGTTAAACTCTATCTAATATGTTAGCAAGTAACTAGAAGATCGATCAACGAAAAAGTCCCGAAACGAACCCCGGAATTTTAAACTTTCTGTCGATTTTAAAAGTGCTGGAAAACTGTTTTGAAAAACACCAAAAATCGACTCAGGCTTTTATAAAGAAACTGCAAAAATTTGGGCCCCTGACTCGATCAAAGCGCCGCGTTTCCGCGGCGGGAGCACGCTCCCGCCGCGGAAACGCGGCCGAGTTGACTCGGTCAGGGGTTTTCTTTTCTGCAGTTTGCTCATGGGGGTATTTTGGGATTTTTGGAATATATATTTTCTGCCCAGATTTTTCAGAACGAAAATTTTATTTTGGGGTCCCGAAAATCCGTATTTTTTATCGAACTTCTAAAAGACTTAAGCTAACGGGTTTTTCTGTAATGTGATATTTGTATTGAACGTCTACTAATCGCTATATGTCGATTAGTGGGGGTTATACAAATCTGTGATCTGTAATGTGCTGGAATGTGTATATAAATATGTTGGATTGTCGCGGGTGAATAGCCGGGGGTTGTGAGACGAGAGTTTTCTTTTCTTGCAATTCATGTAAATTTGTAAATTGATGTAATAATTATTTGTATGGCCGCGCAACCGGGTCGGGGTTGTAGCCGTCATTGTATAATTTCTTTTTACTGTTTTTGCTCCTAGGATAGACCCATGGAGGGGGTGCACAAACTACCGGGTATGCCGAAGTGTCGAGTGGCCTACTCATGGAGATGTGGGAGGTTTGCCGCACCCGTAGGGGTCTTGGGTGGGGTATTGGCTATTCACCGCGACCGTGTAATCTGTTTTTGTTACAGGCTCGTACAAATTACAGATTCCTAGTATATCCAATGTATTTATCTGTGATCTGAAATGTTTATCATTGCAGTATATCGATATATGATATTACTTAGGCGTTGCTTATGTTTTACAGACGCGCTAGCCCAGCCCCCGCTCTGTCGTTAGTTAAGTAACCTAACGGGTAATGACGGGGCCCAGTGGCGAATGCGAATGGCATAAGCGTACGTCATATTTTGGTTGTTTTCTGCAATGGTAGGATTAAATGATGGGACGCATTAAAAGAACTAATGCAAGAATATCACGCATTAAAAGAACTAATGCAAGATAATAAACCAAGTTAAAGTCGTTGGAACACTTTCGAAAAACCACTCGGTTCTTTTCAAAACCAACTTTTAAATACGGAGCTTGAGCCACTCCTTTTAAAAGCTATCTCGTTCCATCGACCAAATCAAGTTCACTACGTTCACGGTTTTGCCAAAACCATTCGTAGCCCTCCGTCGTTTCGTATGAATATTCAATAGTATTCAAGCTGTGTTTGTTGACCTTCGTCAAGGCATAGTGATTGGTAGCTGTTGGGTATTCATATGTAGCATAGATAGATGCGTTGGTTTGGGACATTCGCATTACCTTGTTGACCTTCGTCAAGGGTATATACGGGTGGATTCAAATTAACCTGGATAATGACGGGCAGAACTTGACATGTGACTTATGATTTGTTGACCTTCGTCAAGGTCATAAGAGCATGGGGAAAAAATCCACATCGGGAGTTTCATAAGTACTGAAACTTGCTAGATTTGCATACCATTTGGAGTGTGATGATTCTGGTAGGATTCCTTCAGTTTCGTCACGCGATGATATTTGGATCCCGATCCTACTGTGAGTATATGCTACTCCTCGGGAAATTTCTCACTTAACGATCAATGCTATAAACCTAGTAGGTGCCTAGAAAGGTGTTAGCGGGGCTACGCCCCCAGGGAAAAGAGGTTCTATAATTAAGGAACTTCGCGAAAGCGTTGGAAAACCTCCCTCGAAGTACCGACACCGGCCTGGCTGAACGGTTAAGCAAGTATTGTACGGTGGGATTGATCCTGACTAATTCTTCCTTTATGGTTTGAGGAGGGATTCGAGAAACAGTGGGAGCCATCCTGTTTAGACAAACTAAAAACCACTCTAAACTTGTAAGAGCATCATGCTGAGTGTTTCTTCTTCTCTCTCCTAATTGCAGCGACCAATCAACATGACTGGACTTAAGTTACTCCTAGATAAAAACAAACTGAAAGGGCCAAACTACAAAGATTGGCTCAGGAATGTCAAGATAGCAATCACTTATGACAAGCTGGGGTATCTTCTTACCACCAAAGCTCCCCCTGTCCCTGGTCCAACTTCCAGCGTCGCGGATAAGGAAATCCGCAAGACTTGGGAGATTGATAGCGCGAAGGCCAAGTGCCTCCTGCTTGCCTCGATGGACAACGAACATCAGAGGAGGCATGAGAATATGGACATGGAATCCATATTGCTCCATACAAAAGAACTGTATGGAGAGCAATCTCGTATCGCAAGATACGAAGCGTCGAAAAAGTTATTTTCGACAAGAATGGCCGTCGGATCATCAGTAGCCGAGCACGTGCTAAAGATGATCGGCTACATTGAGGAGCTCGCAGACCTAGGGACCACATTGGAGGCTGAACTCTATACGGATATAGTTCTCCAGTCCCTTCCTTCCACTTACGCCCAGTTCATACTGAACTTCAACTTACAAGAAAAAGAGGTTGAACTTTCAGAGCTCCTCAACATGCTGAGGAGCGCAGAGGGCACCCTACAGAAAGGTAGGGAAACATCCACTTTGTTTGTAGGAGGATCATCTTCTTCTAGGTCCAAGGCGAAAGCCAAGGGAAAGAAGAAGAAAGCCCCCGCCAAACCAAGGGGCGGTGTTAGTAAGATGGATACGAAGGGAAAAGGTAAAGCAACAAAGATAGCGGGGAAGCTTGTGGATAAGGAAGAATGCTTCTATTGTCATAAGAAAGGACACTGGAAGAATGATTGCAGGGCCTGGAAGGCCAGGACACAGGAATTGAAGCAGGTTGCAGCTTCAGCTTCAGGTGTGTATGTTATTGAAAACTGTCTTTCAATAAACTCTACTTCCTGGGTATTGGATACCGGATCAGGATCTCATATCTGTAATTCTTTGCAGGCGTTGAGAAACCGTAGGGTTTTGAAGGCAGGTGACATGACCCTCAGAGTTACGAACGGAGCTAGCATGGATGCTAAAGCCGTGGGGGACTATCACCTGGGAATGTCAGATGGACATGTTTTGGTTTTGCGTAATTGCTTTTTTGTACCCAACGCAACTTGTAATATCATTTCTGTATCTTTAGTTTCTAAAGAAGGTTATGAATTTGCGTTTGTAAGTAATGTTGTAAACATTCACCTTAATCAAGTTCTGATTGGGTCAGGTGCTTTGAGTAATGGTATATACGTATTAAACCAACCACAGATTTTTAATGTCCAGAATACACACAAAAGAAAGTCTCCAGAAATAAATCAGACTTTCTTATGGCATTGTAGATTGGGTCACATCAATGAGAGAAGGTTGACGAAGTTACATACAGAAGGGTATTTGAATGCGTTCGAATATCAGTCGTATGCCACTTGTCAATCCTGTCTCAAAGGAAAGATGACAAAGACTCCGTTTACTGGACATGGAGTAAGAGCGAGCGAGCTCTTGGGACTCGTACTCAGTGACGTATGCGGTCCAATGTCTACACATGCCCGAAGCGGACATTCTTACTTCATTACTTTTACGGATGACTTCTCAAGGTACGGTTATGTCTTCTTAATGAAACATAAGTCCGAGGCCTTTGGAAAATTCCAGGAGTATAAGAATGAAGTAGAGAAACAGACCGGCAAAAGTATTAAGATTCTAAGATCGGATCGAGGTGGAGAATACTTAAGTTCCGAGTTCCTGAACTATTTAAAAGAGAATGGTATTCTCTCTCAGCTTACTCCTCCATACACTCCGCAACATAACGGTGTATCGGAGAGACGGAACCGAACCCTATTGGATATGGTTCGGTCCATGATGAGTAACGCTGAGTTACCGCGATCATTCTGGGGATATGCACTAGAAGCAGCTGCGTATCTTTTGAACAAGGCTCCCACCAAGACTGTGCCTACCACCCCATATGAGATGTAGACTGGGAAGAAACTCTGTCTTAAGTATCTCAAAGTATGGGGATGTCCAGCTTTTGTAAAAAAGCAGCATGCGGACAAACTTGAGGCACGTTCAGTACAGTGTAAGTTTGTGGGATACCCAAGGAACTCCAGGGGGTTTCTTTTCTATTCCGCTGAGGAACAAAAGGTTTTTGTTTCTCAGCATGCCCGCTTCTTGGAAACTGAGTTTTTGGAAACCCAGATAAGTGGGAGCACAATAGAACTGGAAGAAGTTCCAGAACCACAGACTGTTACTGAAAGCTTAGTGGAACCAGAGGGTTCAACAGGACAGGACATTCCTACGCCGCTCCGCAGGAGTAGTAGGCAGACTCATCCGCCCGAGAGATACTGCGGTTTTCTCGTAGACGGGGATAGAGAGGATTGCATCATAGACTATGATGAGCCTACTAGCTTCCAGCAGGCCGTTCAGAGTGTTGACTCAGTGAAATGGCCGGATGCAATGCGGACCGAAATGGAGTCCATGTACACCAACAAGGTATGGACGTTGGACATTGCTCCAGACGGGGTAAAACCCGTAGGATGCAAGTGGATCTTCAAAAGGAAGATTGGTGTAGATGGACAGGTTGAGACCTATAAAGCTAGGCTGGTAGCAAAGGGTTTTCGTCAAAGACCTGGCTTGGACTATGACGAAACCTTTTCTCCAGTAGCCATGCTGAAATCCATTCGGATCCTTCTTGCCATTGCTGCCTTCCACGATTATGAGATTTGGCAGATGGACGTAAAGACAGCTTTTCTAAATGGAAATTTAGAGGAGTGTGTTTATATGGACCAGCCAGAGGGTTTCATTCAGAGTGGGAGCAGCGGAAAGGTGTGCAAGTTGCTTAAGTCCATCTATGGACTAAAGCAGGCATCGCGGAGTTGGAACATCTGCTTTGATGAGACGGTCAAAGAATTTGGCTTTATCAAAAATCCAGATGAACCATGCATCTATAGTAGATTTGTAGCGAGAACTGTAGTATTCCTCGTTTTATACGTGGATGACATTCTCTTAATAGGAAATGACATTCCTATGCTACAATCTGTCAAGGGGTTCTTGTCACACAGGTTCTCCATGAAAGACCTGGGTGATGCCTCGTACATTCTGGGTATCCGGATCTACCGTGATAGATCCAAGAGGATATTAGGACTTTCACAGTCCAGGTACATCGACACTATACTGAAGAGATTCAGTATGGAAGATTCCAAGCGCGGTAACCTACCGGCTTGTCACGGGATCACCCTCTCTAAAGAGATGTCTCCCAGGACTGATTTGGAGAGGGATCGAATGTCTATTATACCCTACGCTTCTGCGGTAGGCTCTATAATGTATGCGATGTTGTGTACCAGACCGGATGTAGCTTATGCACTGAGTGTGGTAAGCCGGTATCAGTCAAACCCTGGGGAGAAACATTGGATAGCGGTAAAGAACATTCTCAAGTACCTGAGAAGGACTAAGGAGATGTTCTTGGTGTATGGCGGAAAGGACCTCCAGATCGAGGCCTTTGCTGACTCCAGCTTCCAGAGTGACAAGGATGATTCCAAGTCCATGTCGGGTTTTGTCTTACCCTCAATGGAGGGGCGGTGTGTTGGAAGAGTTCCAAACAGGAAACCGTTGCAGACTCGACGATGGAAGCGGAATACATCGCTGCATCTGATGCCGCAAAAGAAGCTGTCTGGATGAGGAAGTTCTTGAAAGAACTTCAGGTGGTTCCGTCCATTGTTGATCCAATACCTCTGTATTGCGACAACAACGGGGCTATAGCTTTAGCGAAGGAACCCAGGTCCCATCAGAAATCCAGGCACATCTTGAGGCGGTATCACCTGATCAGGGAGATCGTGGATCGCCAGGAGATCGAGGTTCGGAGAGTCGCTTCAGAAGACAACACTGCAGATCCATTCACCAAGGCCTTGCCCCAGACTCAGTTCGAGCGGCTGATCGAGATGATAGGTCTTCGATACGCCAGTACATGGCCTTAGTGCAAGTGGGAGATTGTTAGTGTATATGCCCTAGAGGCCATTACTGTATCATACTAGTTTGTATATTACTTAATGGATGCTTGGGATATTCACCTTGTATATACAATCTTGCTCAAAATAGTAGTATGCTACTTGGTTTGTTTCTACTTCAATGTGTACATGTGTTTATATTTTGTATATCGCCTATACACATTAATGGAGCCCTTAGGATCTTTGCTTGATTACCAGCGATGTGATGGCCGTCACACTAGTGGGGCTGGGTAATCTATAAGCACATCCTTATGCAGGTCCCTGGTCGCAGGACTATCGAGACAGGGCATCGATACTCCGGAGTAGACCAGCGCATGCGCTTCTCATCCCAGTGTGGGAGACGGTCTGTCCCACAGCCGTCAGTACGTCGTACTTGAGATAGTATGCGGATGCTCGTTAGGTTACGGGTACACTGGACAGGACTCGTCGGGAACTGACTAGTTGGTATTATGCCTATCGTCAGTTATCAGTTCCCAGGTGACATGCGTACATCTTAGTCCGCTGACTTGACACTGTCACTTCGCCTCGAGTGTGTTCCCACTGTACTTTGATTACTATCCTACCACGGCTCAAAGGAGTCGTGCAAACAGGTAGTGGTTGGGTGCAGTCCCGAAGCACTTGGAGGCAGTGACGGTTAGACAG
The DNA here is from genome assembly GCA_030015575.1 of Agapanthus africanus. NCBI lineage: Eukaryota > Viridiplantae > Streptophyta > Magnoliopsida > Asparagales > Amaryllidaceae > Agapanthus > Agapanthus africanus. The sequence continues at coordinate 504,385,328 of JASDDO010000014.1, read as the reverse complement.
GATTCGTCTCTCCCGGTATTGGGGGTTGACATCGCGCTGTGTCTAGGAGAGCCATTACATGAGTAGTCCCTGGCCAGGGCAAACGAGATATACTGGTAGGCTTCCAGTGTTATCTCAGGGTGTTTTGGGCTTCGCTCCGGCACGACTTGTACCGCTATTGGGGGACTGACGTTTACCGCCCCCTAGGCCCGCCATGCGATGTATCAGACGAACAGACCGGACTGTATGGAGAATGTCACACTCAGGCTCAGTAGGAGTTCAGATGGGTTTCGCCTCGTCGGTCTTCTTGTCGGCATTACCTGGGGACTGTTACGCACAGCTAGTGCCGCTTGCGGTCTGTGGTTAAACCCACTGCCAGCGTAGTGTCGAGTCTTTAGAGTCCCACACAGAAAGCTTTTCGCCTTTAGGCAAAAGAGTAGAGGTCGCATGGTATTGCGACAGGTCGCATGGTTTTGCGACAGGGTTCGGTCACATCCGTGCACTTCTGCACGTACATTGTCTGGACAGTTTACACTAGCGGGCTTTGGTTTAAGCAAGATCCTAGTGTACTTTATGGGATTGGATTTATCCAGTTTGCATTCGTAATCCTCGGAACGCGGATGCGGGTGTGTATGCACAGCTGACAGGGAGACAGAGGCAGTGAATTCTCATTAGGGTTGTTGACAGTTGACCGTTGACTATTTGACTTTTTGCTCAACCCTAATGAGAATATGATATGTGATTAACTATTATATTGATTAAGTATTATGGTGACATGGTTGTTGACTTTTGTTGACTTGTTGACTTTGTTGACCGGTTGACTAGGCTTGACTAGTTGACCATCATGATAACCATGGCTATCATTTCATGCCAAAGAGTTTTACTTGCTTGCTCATTTGAGTAAAATGAGTGCATGACATGATAAGGTTATGGTTGCTTCAACCATCACATAAGACTTTTATTGATATGATGAGTTATGATTACTTTGGATTATGAGAGGGTGAGAGACAAAAGAGAGCCTCATTCTTTCTTGCTCATTCTCTCTCTTGTTCTTGAGCTCTCCATTTGCTCTCACCCTCTTGCTCTTTCTCCCTCACTTTAATCTATGGTTCTCTTGTCTCATGAGTTGAGAATCAAGAACCATAGATAAAATCCCATTCTAATTCTTCTCTACTCATTCTAGTTCACTAGGTTTAGCAAACCAAGTGAACTAGTTTCTTCAAAGAACGAAGAAGGAGCTAAAGGTTGGAGCTTTCAAGTGGATCTATCTTCGGCGTACGAAGACGACGAGAAGGAGCCATCGGACCACCACCGGAGCTTGAAGACGAAGGAGTTCAAGACAAGCTAGGTATAACCACCTAACCGAGTAGCTAGAAACTCTTAGTTAGGATGTTAGATAGAAGTTTAACCAAGATCCGGATTATAGGTCCATGTTACCACCTCCGTAAAAATTGTTATTTACCAAATTCCGCATTCCCGAAAGTACCGGGAGAGGTAGCATGGACTTACACCCCCAATATACCGGGAGAGACGAATCCCCTGATGATCCGCTCTTTGCCTCCATGTGGCTCGGGACTGCACCCAACGAAAACCTGTTTGCACGACTCTTTTAAGCCGTGGTAGGGTAGTAATGAAAGCACAGTTGGAACTCAAACGAGACAAATGACGATCTCAGGCCGATAGACTAACCTGTACACATGTCACCTGGGAACTGCTATATGACAATAGGTATAATACCAACTAGTATGTTCCTGGCGAGTCCGTCCGGTGTACTCATAACCCAATGAGCACCTGTATACATCTTAGGTGAACCAACTGATACCAATGGCTTGTGGGACTGGCCACCGCCTCTCGTCGGGGTCTCGATCCGTATACACTAGTCTACTCTTGAAGTATCGATGCCCAGTCTTGAAACTTCTATGACTAGGGACACTTTAAGGATGTGCTTATAGACCACCCAACTCTCACGTATATGATCGCCATCACACTGCTGGTAGTCAAGGAAGAATCCTATGGGCTCTATCAACATGTAATAGTGATCTGTAATGTCACCTGAAGCATGTACACGATGATAAAAACAAACCAGATAGCATACTATCATCTCGAGTAAGACTGTTCTACCGGTATAGGTCCTCCCTCAATCATTGCAACCACGTGCCTGCGATCCAATAATTGTCTTGAGGGCACTATAGCCAACAGGAAGAAGTTATGAACATAAGTGGATGTTCTTGGGATATGTTAACGGCAGCCTCCTTCAGGAGGCGGTTATCACTTTAGGCTTCCAAGGTGACCTGGATGACAGAGTGACTGTCAGAGTTATATTTTTCTCTCTAATGAGGGGCAGTATGTTGGACAGGTGATCGAAACGGATACTGTGGAAGGCATGGTTTAGAATACTGATTAAATTAAGTGCACGATACAGTCTAAGAAGTTTGCTGGATTTGGAGGTCATTTGTGAACTGGGTCCCATCAGATATCGAGAAAAGTTCTAAGACAGGTATTGCTCATTTCGGGAGATAATCTTTCTCCGCGAAGTTGACATATAGAGAGATAAAGATAGAAACATTGGAGCGGATCCACTCACTGAGGCTATTTCTCGAACGCAATAGTTTCACAAACGGGCTTTGCGAGATTAATTAGTAGAGAAGTTGGGTGTTCGGTATAACACGGGCTGAGTATGTGACCCCGCAATAATTAGTCTTAAGTGAAAGTGGGAGATTGTTGGCTATAGTGCCCTCAAGTCAAATATTGTAATCGCAGGCACGCTATTGTGATGACTGAGAGAGGACCAATACGGGTAGAACAATCTTACTCAAAATGACAGCATACTATCTGGTTTTCCTTTATCATCATGTACATGCTTTATGCGGTATTACAGATCACTATTACATGTTGATAGAGCCTATAGGATTCTTGCTTGACTACCAGCATTATGATGACGATCATATACGTGGGAGCTGGGTGGTCTATAAGCACATCCTTAAATATCCCTAATCGAGAGAGTATCGATACTGGGCATCGATACTATGGAGTAGACTAGTGTATACTTATCGAGACCCCAATGAGGGAAGGTGGTCAGTCTCACAATCCATTGGTGTCAGTCAGTCACCTAAGATAGTATATAGGTGCTCATTGGGTTATGAGTACACTGAACGAACTCGCCGTGAACATGCTAGATGGTATTTTACCTATTGTCAGATAGCAGTTCTCAGGTGACAATAGTACTAGTTAGTCTGTCGACCTGAGATCATCATTTGTCTCGTGTGAGTTCCTACTGTTCTTTGATTACTACCATACCACGGCTGAAAGGAGTCATGCAAACAGGTTTTAGTTGGGTACAGTTCCGAGCCACATGAAGGCAGTGAGCGGATCGTCGGGGATTCGTCTCTTCCGGTATTGGGGGTTGATGTCGCACGGTGCACGGGTGGCCATCACCAGAAATCCTTAGCCAAGGAAGACGAGAATTGCTGATTTGGATAAGTAGTTTCTCAATTGGTGTTGGGCTTCATACCGACATGAAATATCGCGTTATTAGGGGTCTGACTTTATCCACCCCCTAGACTCGATATGTGATACTCTTAGATGATTAGACCAGACTGTATGGAGATTGTCACGGACAGGCTCAGTAGGGGTTCGGATGAGTTTGCTCGTCGGCCTTCCTTTTGCTCAATACCTGGGTAGCTGTTATGTACAGCTAGTGCCGCTGACGTGCTTGTGGTTAAACCCACTGCCAGCGTATTGACGAGTCTTTAGAGTCCTACACAGAGGGTTTCCCTGGTTGTGGCAAAACGATGTAGTAGCCGTATTGGATATGTTAGTTATATGTATGCCCTAGAGGCCATTACTGTACATGTGATGTATATTGTAGTAGATGCTTGGACATATATAGGGAGGACTTTCTTGCTCGACATGATAGTATGATATATGGTTGCACTTTATCTTAACATATACACTTATTGTCTCTCTATTACATGTTGATAAAGCCCTTAGGATGAGTACTTGACTACCAGGATTATGATGCAGATCAGACTAGTGGGGATAGGGTAGTCGATAAGTACATCCTTCAAATGTTCCTATTCGTGGGAGTATCGAGACAGGGCATCGATATTCCAGAGTAGACTAGCGTATACGCTTCTCGACCCATGTGATAGGCGATGGATGATCCCATATCCATTGGTGTTTGACATCGGAGATGGTATACGGGTGCTCAGTGCAGACTGGGTACACTGAACGGACTCGCCAAGAACTCCTAGATGGTATTATACCTATCGTCGGATAGCAGTTCTCTGGTGACACTGGTGCAGGTTAGTCTGTAGACCCGAGATCGTCATAGAGTCTTGTGTGATTCCCACCGTGCTTTGATTTCTACCATACCACGGTCAAGAGATCATGAAAAAAGGCGGTTTTTGGGTACAGTCCCGAGTCACATGGAGGTAATGAGCGATAGGAGGGGTTTCGTGTCTACCGGTATTGGGAGTTGATGTTGCGCTATGCTCGATTGGACATAACAGGAAATCCCTGGCCAGGGTTGCTGAGATTTTCTGGTAAGTGTTATCAGTAGTTTCTCAAACCGTTATGGACCTTGCATCGGCATGACTTATCAGGATATTTGGGTCTGACGTTATACCACCCCAGGCTGTGATATGCGACATATCAAACGAAGAGACTAGACTGTGCGGTAGTGTTACTGATTGGATTCGCAGGAGTATGAGCTGACTTGCTTGTTGTTCTTCTGATCGCTCAATACCCGGGTGGCCGTTACGTTTAGCAGACCGCTTGCGGCTTGTGGGTGTTTGATATGATCATCACCTACTGCCGGCGTATTGATGAGTCTTTAGAGTCCGACACAGAGGTTTCCTGGTTTAAGCGAAATGGAGTAAGACCACATATATGATATGTGCGGGACCGAGATTAATCCGTGTATGTGATACCGCATTCTATTCTTGCGACTTGTGATATTGGTCGGCTATATGTGATATAGTCAGGTTATCGGATCAAGTGTTGATTCGATTAGTTGCTGCATTTGATATTAGTCGGTTATACACACTATAGCCGGATTATTAAATCAAGTGTTGATTTAATAATTTAACGTAGAATTATATATTTGATATATTAAATTACATTAACTAATATTAGCTCACTTAAGCTTTTCTTTTTCTCACATTTGATACACATAACTTATATGTGGTATATGTTAATTGTTTTCTTTGCACACAAAATATATATGTGATATATGTTGTTGTGTCATACTAGGTTACACATGCAACATGTTAGTATGAGACTCACACCATGCTAGGTTAAAGTTAGGGTTTTATTTGTTTTAAGTAATTCAAACATTTGGATAATGATTCATGGTTCAAAGCTTGTAGAAGCTTGTAGGTTTCATTGACTAAGTCCACTTGTTTGTCTAGCTTAAGATATTTGTTAACCCAACCCTTAACTCATAGCCATGGTTTAGTCTCTACAATGGTTAGTGCATGACATACGCTCACTATGGTTGCATTTCTAAACTCACTTGATTATTCTTTCATCACTTGCATCATCTTCTTCTTCCAGAAGAAAAGAGTTTTCTAGGGTTTGAAAAGGAAATGAAAATTATGAGAAAATTAAATCTAAAGTGAGCCCACTTCCAACTTCTTCATCCTGTGCTATTAGTCATTTAGTTTAGGGTGTTTGCTTCACTAATCTCACCATTACTGAAGAGATAGCATGAGCTAGTGTCTCCTCGACGTAGATCATCTTCGGCCTCGAAGACTTCGATGCAAGCTTGTTCATTTCTTCATGGGATCCTCTCTTGAGTCCGGGAGTTCATGATAGCACCGAAGGGACTACTACGTGGAGCTATTGAAGTGAAGGATCGGTCTACAAAGGTTGTATACCTTGTTCACTTTAGATGTAAAGTGTTTACATTTAGTTTCGTCGGATTTTCTATTAATGATTCTAGGGTTAGGGTTTACTAGAACGGTAAATTTTTGAAATTGGCATGGTCGATGCCTCCCAAAATCTTGTTGCCATGCTAGGAAACCCAACAGTGGTATCAGAGCCATGCTAGAGAATTCTATGATGTTTGCTAGGATTACGAAACCGAAACTATTCCGAAACACCTGATACGAAAACTTGGTTTCTGTCGATTTTAAAAAGTCTTCAAAATTTTTTTTAAACAACTGCAGAATGTTGTATGAGATTTAACATGAACACTGTGAAAATTTGAGGGGGTTTTGTGTAAATTTGGCCGGCGACATCATGCTAAAAACTGGCCTGCTTGGTTTTCCAGAGGAGTCTGGGCTTCAAATTTTCAGTGTGTTCCAGTCTCTGGGTTTTGGTGTTTCAGGTGTTGTTTATTTTTGCTAAATTTTCATGTGAAGTTAACTTAAAGCAAAGGTAATTCGGAGTGTTTCGTAATCGTAATTCTAACATGTATTCGTGTTATTTAGACGATGTTAAAAAGTTCGAACGGATATCAATGACCCAATTTTTCCCCGCTGGAAATTTTTCAAGAGTTGGATTTTTTCCGAGTTTAAATTTTTCAAAAAAACTTGCAATCGATTCTGTGGACCCTCTAGAAGAACGAAACCCTGACTCGATTATGTAACCGTTAGAACCTCCATTAAACCCTAGGGTTTGTGGTAGTTCAACGGTGCCACATGTGAGGCATTGGTTGGCCCTTCTACGACTGGTTCATAGGAGCTGTGGCAGTTTCTGGGTACTTTTTGAACTCCGCTCAAGTGTTGAGCTTGTCGGGAAATTTTGGGTGCTTGATTATTCGATAGAAAAGTTTAACTTCGTCTAGCTATATGTGATTGTGATACAATATTTGGAATTCACAAATTGTTATGAGATAACAAGTTTGAATTTTATAAATCTAGCAGTTTAGTCTCATTTGATCGGTTGCCACGGGATTCTGATGTTGATCAAAAGTCCGTCGCAATAAAATAGTGTACGCGGATACTCGCCGGGTAACCTTACTAGATAGCTACGTCCCATAGCCCTGACCAAGTGACTGTAGGAGAACCACGTTGCCAAAAGCATCCATTCGGGTGCTCAAGGCAGCGGTGTTCCGCCTTAGTGCACTTCGTCGACGGTACCGGGGTGTGCGGCCATCTACTAAAGTTTCCGACTAGCATTCGATTAGGTTATCGAGAATCTTGTTGAATTACCCGACAGGTTATTGGAAAGTGTTTTCAATATCGAGACTAAAATGCTGGGTTTATAATTGTTAGGCATATGATGTCTAAGGAATTCATTTAGTTAGGCATGAAATCCAAAGTATGAGATACATTGGGTTTATGATGTCTAAGGTGGTTGCGGATTCCAATTGTTGTAGTTTTTCACTTTCTTTTCTGCGACCGTAAGTGTAATATGTGGTGTATCACCGGTATCGTTGCTATATGTCAACGACAATTGGGATACGCATATTTACTTACGTTGATGGCATGTGATGTTGTGTATTGATGTGATATGTTATATTGGATCGTCATGTTTTGAATAGCCGGGGTTTTTATGTGAGATGAGGGTTTTAATTTTCATTCATGTAAAATTTATTGTATGTAATATTCTTTTATTGGGGCACTTCCGGGTTGAGGATGATGTCACCATTGATGTATATTATTTATTTTTCCGCATTAGGATAGACCCAAGGCTGGGAGCACAAGTAACCGGGTTCTAGGGTCCAGTGGGAGACCATATCAAGGAGTTGAGACCGAGTCACCTAACTCTAGAATTGGTAGGGTTGCTTGTCGCTCTCGTAGGAGTCTAGGGATGTGGGTTTGGCTATTCATCATGACTGTGGAATCCGCGTTTTTACTGGCTTAAATAAAACACTGGATTCCTAGTATATCCAATATTTCATATGTGATTCTTCTGCTGCTGATATTCTTTGATGTGATCACTTGATATGTTCTGAGATGAATGCCTATATTATATATATGAGATATAATAAATATTGCTGCTTTCGTTTCTTATGTGATGCTTAGGAAGCATAACTGATGGGACTTCATTAATGAGATTAATGAAATAAAAGAAACCTAAAAGATGTTGTAGAAACTTGTTTTAAAAACTGGTAGCTTTAGTTCTTGCTTTGCATAGCGGTATTCCTTGTAAAATATCCAGCACCTTATCCGATAAAGAAAGAGCCGAGATCCCTTCACTGGGAGTGACCTCTTTAGCGAAACTAGCAGATGCTACAAACTCGGATTGTCTTTTAATTGCTTTTATAGTTTTTGCTTTGCATAGTGGTATTTATGAAATGTCTTGCACCTTATTCGATAAGGAAAGAGCCGAGTTCCCTACACCGGGAGTGACCTCTTCAGCGTAACTAGTAAAAGCCTCAAAAACACTCCTTTTCAAAATCACTCGATTCTACAACGATATCAAGTTCATTACGCAAAGGGTTTTTTTAAAAAGCTTTCGTAGCCCTTCGTCATTTCAGATAAGTATTTTTTAGTATTCGTGCTGCGTTTGTTGTCCTTTGTCGAAGCGTAGTGTGCGGATGCTGACTAGTGCTCATCTGCTTAAGCATATGATGCGATTGGATTAGGGTAGTCGTGCGACCTTGTTGGCCTTTGTCAAAGGTCGTGCGGGTGGGTTTAATTCAATCAGGAAATGACGGGTTGAACTTGACTACCAGTCTATGGTTTGTTGGCGTTTGTCAAGGTCATAGGAGGTTAGGGGTAAAATATTATCGGGAATTTCAAGTGTTGAAATTTGCAATGAGATTGCATACCTTCTATGAGATAGTTGGATCCCAATACCCACTACGAGTAAAAGTTACTCCTGTGAGAGTTTTACACATTACAATTAGCCGATCAAGTAGGTTTCTAGAAAGGTGTTAACTGGGTTACGCCCCTGGGAAAACGAGGTTTATTTTAATTAGGACCGTGCAAAAGCACGGGGAACCTCCCTCAAAGTACCAACACTGGCGTGGCCGAAAGATTGGCGAACTTGTAGGGTGTAATTAATCCCGGCTAGTCTTACCTTTTAGGGTTTGAAGGAAGATTTGACTAAAACAGTGGGAGCCATTCTGATTAGATAAAATAATAACCAATCTAATCTTGCAAGAGCGCATGCAGAGTATTTTCTTCTCTCTCTCTCTCCTGGTAGCGACCATGTCACGCCTTAATCAAGATAATAATATGGATGCATTGACCGAACCTGCTTATTACACTGAGCTAGGGAACATTGGTTCCGCTCTATCTTATAACTGTTATAAGTCCGAGCAGGAAATAGGGGAATATCCGGATTCCCATGCCACCCAATCGAGGAATGAGCTCCGCCCCCGGTTAAGCGGGATAGAGCAAGGTTGCCTCAATATCCTACTCGAAACGGAAACCAGTTACGCGGGAGCATAGGGAGGAAAGGGAGCCCAGATGTTGATGCATATTCTTCGGGTGTGTTTGTTACCGAGAACTGTTTCTCAGTATCCTCTACGTCCTAGGTATGGGATACCGAATCAGGATCCCACATATATAAGAGTTATATGGGCTACAGACATGTAGAGAACTGAGAATGGGTGATATGTCTCTAAGTGTTAGAGTATGGTGAAATTGTTGCAGCTAAGTCTGTTGGCAGATATCACCTTGTATTAATACATTGATTCTGAACAAATGTCATTACATACCGAACCTGATATACAACATAACATCATGTTCTTTATTAAGTTAAAGAAGCATATAATTCTGTATTGGTGCATAATGTTTTGAACATTTTCCTGAATCAAGAGTTGATTAGATCAGGCACGTTATATAATAGCATATACGTTCCAAATCAAACCACAGTTCAAAGTATAGAGAACACACACAAGAGGAGTAGTTCAGAAATGAACGAATCCTTCTTGAGGCATTGTAGACTGGGTCTTATGAATGCGACACGACCAACTAAGTTACATAAGTATGAATATAAGAATCTGTTCAAATTTTCATCTTATGATACTTACCAGTCTTGTCTCAAAAGTAAAATGACCAATACTCCGTTTTCTAGAAATAGAGAAAGAGTTAATGAACTCTTGGGACGGATACATGCTGATGTATACAGTCCTATGTCTACAAATGCCAAGGTTGGTTCTTCGTACTTCTTTATATTCACTGATCTTCTCTCAGGATTCGGATAGATGTTCCTGTTGAAACATGAGTCTGAAACTTTTGAGAAATCCAAGGAATTTAAGCTTGAAGTTGAGAACCAGACGGGTGGAAGTGTTAAAGTCCTTCGATGTGATCGGGGAGGAGAATACTTGGGCCTGGATTATTTAAAGGAGAATGTGATTCTCTCTCAGCTTACTCCTTCGAGTACACCATAGCACAATGGTGTATCGGGGCAGAGGGATCGCACCCTATGTGATATGGCGCGCTCTATGATGAGTACTGCTGAGTTGCATGTTTCCTTTTGGGTGTTATGCACTTGAGAAGTTGCATACCTATTGAATGGGGTTCCATCCAAATCAGTGCCTACCACTCCATATAAGATATGGAACGGAAAGTGACCATGTCTTAAACGAGTTAAGATATGGGGTTGTCCGGCCTATGTTGAAAAACAAAATCCGGACAAGCTCGAGGCAAGGTCAGTTCTGTATATGTTTGTTAGGATATCCCAAATATTTGCGAAGGTATATCTTCTACCACACTGAGGAGCAAAAGGTGTTTTGTTTCTCAGCATGCCACCTTTTTAGAAAAGGATTTTCTTATGAAGAAATTTGTGGTCATGAGGTAGAACTGGAAGAAGTTCCAGCTAAACAAACTAATAGCTGATGATTTGGTGAAACCAAAGGATTCAATATTCTCCAACGAACCTCAGCCTCTCCGCGAATATGGTAGGGTTCCTCATCCACTTGAGAGATACTGCGTTCTTCTCGTTGACAGTGAGAGTGAGGATTGCATCTTGGTAGATGATGGCCCAACTAGGTTCAGGCAGGCCATCACGAGTGGCGACTCTGTGAAAAGGCTGGATGCTTTGCGATCAAAGATGGAATCCATGTACACCAACAAAGTGTGACTTTGCATGTTGCACCTGAAGGGGAAAACCCCATTGGAGCAAATGGATCTTGAGAAGATTCTTGGTGTAGATGAAAAAGTTGAGACTTTCAAAGCTATGCTTAAATCCATCAGGATCAATGCAAGCATCGCGGAGTTGAAACAACTATTTTGATGTGGCAGTCAAAGAGTTTGACATCATCAAAAAGATAGAAGAACCTTGTATATACAAGAAAGTTGTAGAGAGTAAGGTTGTCTTCCACTTATTGTACGTAGATAACATACTCTTGATAGGAAATGGTTTCCTATGCTACACTCGGTCAAGCTCCTCTTATCATGGGGATTCTCAATAAAAGATTTGGATAATACCTACTACATCTTGTGGATTATGATCTATGGTGATTGATCTAAAGTGGATGTTGGGTCCCAAATCCAGGTACATAAACACCATACTAAAAAGGTTTAGTATGGACGATTCTAAGCGTGGTGGTTCGCCTACTTACTAATGGATCACTCTCTCTAAAAAGAAGTCTCCCAAGACTGATTTGGAGAGAGCTCGCGTGCAAGGGATACCCTATGCTTCGGCAATAGGATATATTATATATGCGATGTTATGTACCAGACCAGATGTAGATGACTCACTAGGTGTAGTGATCAGAAATCAATCGGATCTTGGGAGAATCACTGGAAAGCTGTGGAGGACATTCTTAAGTACTTGAGAAGCACTAAAAGAAAGTTCTTGGTTCGAGATTCCAGAGTGATAAGGTCGACTGAGAGTCAGTCACAGGTATTGTCTTTACCCTCAGTGCAAGGGACGGTATGTTGGAAGAGTTCCAAGCTAGATACCGTGACATACTAGACGATAAAGGCCGAATACATTGCAACCAACGATACTACCAAAGTGGATGTCTGGTCGTTTCTTATTCATGAGATGAACATGGTTCCTATCATTGAGCGTCCTATAAGAGTTATTGAGACAACAATGGAGTTGTGGCTTTGGCCTAGGAATGCCCGTCCCATCAGCGATCCAGACATATTCTGAGGCAAGTATCACCTGATCAGGGAGATGGTTGATCTCCAAGGGATCAAGGTCAAGAGAGTTGACACGAAGGATTACACAGCGGATCCACTCATAAAGGCCTTACCCCTAGAGAGACTTCTATGGGATGGTTGAGTATGGGATACTACAATCACTGCTATATTGTTAGGTATTGGATACTACAACAGATGGTCTTAGTGCAAGTGGAGGATTGTTAGTTATATGTATGCCCTACAGGCCATTACTGTACATGTGATATATATTGTAGTGGATGCTTGGACATATATAGGGAGGACTTTCTTGCTCGACATGAGAGTATGCTTTCTGGTGGCACTTTATCTTAACATGTACACTTATTGTCTCTCTATTACATGTTGATAAAACCCATAGGATGAGTACTTGACAACCGGGATTATGATGCAGATCATACTAGTGGGGACATGGTAGTCGATAAGTACATCCTTCAAATGTTCCTAGTCGTGGGAGTATCTAGACGGGGTATCGATACTCCAGAATAGACTAGCGTATACGCTTCCTGACCTATATGATGGACGATGGATGATCCCATATCCATTGGTGTTTGACATCAGAGATGGTATACGGGTGCTCAGTGGAGACTGGGTACAATGAACGGACTTGCCGAGAACTCCTAGATGGTATTATACCTATCGTCGGATAGCAGTTCTCTGGTGACACTAGTACAGGTTAGTCTGTAGACCCGAGATCGTCATAGAGACTTTTGTGATTCCCACTGTGCTTTGATTTCCACCATACCACGGTCAAGAGATCATGCAAAAAGGTGGTTTTTGGGTACAGTCCCGAGTCACATGGAGGCAATGAGCGATAGGAGGGGTTTCGACTCTCCCGGTATTAGGAGTTGATGTTGCGCTATGCTCGATTGGCCATGACAGGAAATCCCAGGCCCGGGTTGCGGAGATTTACTGGTAAGTGTTATCAGTAGTTTCTCGAACCGTTATGGACCTTGCATCGGCATCACTTATCAGGCTATTGGGGTCTGACGTTATACCGCCCCCAGGCTGTGATATGCGATATATCAAACGAAGAGACCGGACTGTACAGTAGTGTTACTGATTGGATTCATAAGAGTATGAGCAGACTTGCTTGTTGTTCTTCTGATCGCTCAATACCTGGGTGGCCGTTACGTTTAGCAGACTGCTTGCGGCTTGTGGGTGTTTGATATGATCATCACCTACTGCCGGCGTATTGACGAGTCTTTAGAGTCCTACACAGAGGTTTCCTGGTTCAAGCGAAACGGAGTAGGAGCACATATTTGATATGTGCAGCACCGAGATTAATGTGAGTATGTGATACCGCATTCTATTCTCGCGAATTGTGACATTGGTCTGGTATATGTGATATAGACAAGTTATCGGATCAAGTGTTGATTCGATAAGTTGCTGCATTTGATATTAGTCGGTTATACACACAATAGCCGGATTATTAAATAAAGTGTTGATTTAATCATTTTGTGTAGAATTATATATTTGATATATTAAATTATATTAACTAATATTAGCTCACTTAAGCTTTTCTTTTTCTCACGTTTGGTACACTTAACATATATGTGATATATGTTAATTGTTTTCTTTGCACAAAAAATATATATGTGATATATATTGTTGTGTCGTGCTAGGTTACACATGCAACATGTTAGTATGAGACTCACACCATGATAGGTTAAAGTTAGGGTTTTATTTGTTTTATGTAATTCAAATATTTGGATAATGAGTCATGGTTCAAAGGTTGCAGAAGCTTGTAGGTTTCATTGACTAAGTCCACTTGTTTGTCTAGCTTAAGATATTTGTTAACCCAGCCCTTAACTCATAGCCATGATTTAGTCTCTACAATGGTTAGTGCATGACATACACTCACCATGGTTGCATTTCTAACCTCACTTGATTATTCTTTCATCACTTGCTTCATCTTCTTCTTCCAAATGAAAAGAGTTTTCTAAGGTTTGAAAAGGTGATGAAAACTTATGAGAAAATTATATCTAAAGTGAGCCCACTTCCTACTTCATCATCCTATACTATTAGCCATTTAGTTTAGGGTGTTTACTTCACTAATCTTACCATTAGTGAAAAGATAGCATAGGCCAGTGTCTCCTCGACGTAGATCATTTTCGGCCTCGAAGACTTCGATGCAAGCTTGTTCATTTTTCATGGGAGCCTCTCTAGAGTCCAGGAGTTCGTGATCGCTGCGAAGGGACTACTATATGGAGCTATTGAAGTGAAAGAACGGTCTACAAAGGTTGTATTCCTTGTTCAATTTAGATGTAAAGTGTTTACATTTAGTTTCGTCGGATTTTCTAGTAGTGATTCTAGGGTTAGGGTTTACTAGAACGGCAAATTTTTGAAATTGGCATGGTCGATGCCTCCCAAAATCTTGTCGCCGTCTAGACAACCCAACAGGATACGTGCAGGGTTCCGATCGATTGATTATACTATATACCCGGACTTTCGATCGGACGGTTGATAATACTAGGCGGCTCGGGTTTGAGCCAAATTATTAAATCAGGTATTGATTTAATAATTTATGTATATGTATTTCGATATGCTTATTCTAGTATTATGTTCTTTTTGTTATTATATCTTTTGGGGTATTCGTATTTCGATACGAATACATGTATGTATATACAGTAGAGTGTAATCCGTATTTATACAGATAACATTCTAGAAGGTGGAAACCTTATTTTAGATTTAACCATTTATTGTTGTAACACGCTAGGATGTGTTTAGTGGCTAATTATATTTTAATATGTGATTTTAATAAAAAGTTTACCAAATTGGTTTTCAAATAATTTTTCAAATTTAATAAATATTTTTCTAGAATTTTCCTAAGCTTGCACAAACTTATGCATGTAAAATAGGGTTAGATTTGGGCTAAACCATGTTTAACAACCATGGTGGATTAAACCCTCGTTAAGTTAAATGATTTTAATTAAGGTTAATTTTTTTTAAATGAAAAAGGGATTTAAAATGTATTTTGGTTGACTTGAGAGAGAGAGAATGCATCATGGCAATGTCATGCTTGCATTAAATGAGAGAGAGAAAGGGAGTGCATCATGGCAAGCCCATGCTTGCATTTAATGTGGCAAGAGAGAGAGAAATGGGGGCTTGACCTTGTGCATTATCATTTCTTTTGTTTGCAACACCCTCTCATTTCTCCCTGATTCACTCTCTCACACACACACTCTCAACATCATCAGCAGCACCAGCAGAAGTTGCAGCAGCAGCTACATCAGCTTCAACCCCAGCATCAACTTCAGCCCCAGCAGCACAACACCAAGCAACAGCAACAGCTCCTTGCAGCCGCAGCCCCAGCACATGTAGCAGCAGCCGAGCAGCCCTAGCACTAATACTATCAACAGCAGCATCAGCAGTAGCAGTAATAACACCACCAACAACAACAAGCAGCAGCATCAGCAGTAGCAGTAACAACAGCAACAGCAACAGCATCTGGAACAGCAAGAGCAGTAGCAGCTTCTTCTTCTCCTCTTCTTCTCCTGACCCAGCGTCGTAGGTGTTAGTGTATATGCCCTAGAGGCTATTACTGTATCATACTAGTTTGTATATTACTTAATGGAAGCTTGGCATATTCACCTTGTATAAACAATCTTGCTCAATATAGTAGTATGCTACTTGGTTTTGTTTCTACTTCAATGTGTACATGTGTTTATTTTAGTATATCACCTATACACATTAGTGGAACCCTTAGGATCTTTGCTTGATTACCAGCGTTGTGATGGCAGTCACACTAGTGGGGGCTGGGTAATCTATAAGTACATCTTTATGCAGGTCCCTAGTTGCAGGACTATCGAGACAGGGCATCGATACTCCGGAGTAGACTAGCGTATGCTCTTCTCATCCCAGTGTGGGAGATGGTCTGTTCCACAGCCATCAGTACGTCGTACTGGAGATAGTATGCGGGTGCTCGTTGGGTTACGAGTACACTGGACAGGACTCGTCGGGAACTGTTGGTTGGTGCTATACCTATCGTCAGTTATCAGTTCCCAGGTGACATGAGTACAGCTTTGTCCGCTGACTTGACACTGTCACTTCGCCTCGACTGTGTTCCCACTGTACTTTGATTACTACCCTACCACGGCTCAAAGGAGTCATGCAAACAGGTAGTTTTTGGGTGCAGTCCCGAAGCACTTGGAGGCAGTGACGGTTAGACAGGATTCGTCTCTCCCGGTATTGGGGGTTGACATCGCGCTGTGTCTTGGAGAGCTATTACACGAGTAGTCCCTGGCCAGGGCAAGCGAGAAATACTGGTAGGTTTCCAGTGTTATCTCAGGGTGTTTTGGGCTTCACTCTGACACTACTTGTACCGCAATTAGGGGACTAACGTTTACCGCCCCCTAGGCCCGCCATGCGATGTATCAGACGAACAGACCGGAATGTATGGAGACAGTCACAGTCAGACTCAGCAGGAGTTCAGATGGGTTTCACTTCGTCAGTCTTGTTGTCGGCATCTACCTGGGGACCATTACGCAAAGCTAGTACTGCTTGCGGTCTGTGGTTAAACCCACTGCCAGCGTAGTGTCGAGTCTTTAGAGTCCCACACAGAAAGCTATTCGCCTTTAGGCAAAAGAGTAGAGGTCGCACAGTTTTGCGACAGGTCGCATGGTTTTGCGACAGGGTTCGGTCACATCCGTGCACTTGTGCACGTACAGTGTACGGACAGTTAACACTAGCGGGCTTTGGTTTAAGCAAGATCCTAGTGTAAGTTTTGGGATTGGTTTTTTCTAGTATGTATTCGTGTTCCTCGGAACGCGGATGCGGGTGTGTTTGCACAGTTAACGGAGAGACAGAGGCAGAGGATTCTCATTAGGGTTGTTGAATGTTGACTGTTGACTATTGACTTTTTGCTCAACCCTAATGAGAATATGATATATGATTAAAATTAATATTAATTAAGTATTATAGTGACATGGTTGTTGAGGGGTTGACTTTGTTGACTTGTTGACTTTGTTGACCGGTTGACTAGGTTGGACTAGTTGACCATCATCATGACAATGGCTATCATTTCATGGCAAAGACTTTTGCTTGATTGTTTCTCTTATGCAAAATGAGTGCATGAAATGATATGGCTATTGTAGCTTAAACCATCACATAATACTTGATTGCTATGATTTGTTATGATGGCTTTGGATTATGAGAGCCAAGAGAGAAAAGTCTTGCTCATTCTCTTATTTCCTTTCTCTCTTTTGTATTTGATCTCTCATCTTCTTCCTCTTGCTCTCCCTCTCTCTAGTCTATGGTTCACTTGTCTCATGTGTTGAGAAGCAAGAACCATAGAGAAAAATCCCAACACACTCTCCTCTACTCTCTCTAGTTCATAAGGTTTAGCAAACCGAGTGAACTAGTTTCTTCAAAGCTCAAAGAAGAAGCCAAAGGTAGAAGCTTTCGGGTGGATCGATCTTCGGCGCAAGGAGACGACGGGGTGAAGCCGATCCGTACACCATCGAGAGTCGAAGACGAAGGAGTTCAAGATAGAAAGGTATAACCCCCTAACCGAGTAGTTAACAACTCCTAGTTAGGTTGTTAGGTAGATAGTTTAACAAAGATCTGTTTTGAGTCCATGTTACCGCCTCTAGAAAATTGTTTTTCATCAAATTCCGCATGCCCGTAAGTACCGGGAGAGGTAGCATGGACTTACAGTGGTATCGGAGCCTAGTTAAATACTACCTAAAACGTTAGCATAGTAACTAGAAATTCGATCGAAAAAAAGTCTTGAAATAGACCCGGAAATCAAACTTGCTGTCGATTTTTTAAGTTCTGTAAAAATAATAAATCATGCTTTAAAAATCGACTCAGGGTTTTTATAAGATATTGTAGAAAAACGGTGCAGAGAACCCATCAAACCGCCGCGGAAACGCGGCAATAGCTTGCTATTGCCGTGGTTCCGCGGCCGTCTTAGCTCTTCTCTGGATCTTCTTTACTGCAGTATACTCAGTGGGGTATTTTGGGAATTTTGGTATATGTTTTTTCAGCCCAGATTTTCCAGAAAGAAAAATTTGTTTTTGGGGCTTTAAAAACCGTATTTTTATCGAGTTTCTAAAGACTAAGGCTAACGGGTTTATATCTGTGATGTGATATTTGTATTGAACGTCTGCTAATCGCAATATGTCGATTAGTGGGGGTTATACAAATCTGCGATCTGTAATGTTGATGGTATGTGTATATGAATTCTTTGGATTGTCGCGGATGAATAGCCGAGGGTTGTGAGATGAGACTTTTTCCTTTTATCTTTCAATTCATGTAATATGTAAATTGATGTAATATTATTTTTGGCCGCACAACCGGGTCGGGGTTGTAGCCGTTATTGTATAATTTCTTTTTACTGTTTTTGCTCCTAGGATAGACCCAAGATGGGGTGCACAAACTACCGGGTATCTCGATGTGCCGAGTGGCCTACTCACGTCGTTGAGGGAGGTTGCTCCACTTCGGATATTTGGCGGGTAGTTTGCCGCACCCGTAGGGGTCTAGGGTGGGGTATTGGCTATTCATCACGACCATGTAATCCGCTTTTCGTTACAGGCTCGTACGAATTGCGGATTCCTAGTATATCCAATGTTTTCATCTGTGATCTGAAATGGCTATCATTGCAATATATCTATATATGATATTATTTAGGCGTTGCTTATGTTTTACAGCCGCGCTAGCCCAGCCCCCGCTCTGTCGTTAGTTAAGTAACCTAATGGGTAATGACGGGGCCCCGTGGCGAATGCGAATGGCATAAGCGTATGTCATATTTTGGTTGTTTTCTGCAATGGTAGGATTAAATGATGGGACGCATTAAAAGAACTAATGCAAGAAAAATACGCATTAAAAGAACTAATGCAAAGAAAAATAAACCAAGTAAAAGTCGTTGGAACACTTTGAAAACCACTCGGTTCTTTTCAAAACCAAACTTTTAAATGCGGAGCATGAACCACTCCTTTTGAAAGCTATCTCGTTCCATCGATTATAACAAGTTCACTACGTTCACGGTTTCGCCAAAACCATTCGTAGCCCTCCGTCGTTTCACATGGATGGTCAATAGTATTCAAGCTATGTTTGTTGGCCAAAGTCAAGGCATAGTGATTGGTAGCTATTGGGTATTCATGTGCAGCATAGATAGATGTGTTGGTTTGGGGCAGTCATTCTACCTTGTTGGCCAAAGTCAAGGGTATGTGCGGGTGGGCTCAAATTAACCTGGAGAATGACAGGTAGAACTTGACATGTGACTTATGATTTGTTGGCCAAAGTCAAGGTCATAAGAGCATGGGGCAAAAATCCACATCGGGAGTTTCAAAAGAACTGAAACTTGCTAGTGTTGCATACCATTTGGAGTGTGATGATTCTGGTAGGATTCCTTCAGTTTCGTCATACGATGATATTTGGATCCCGATCCTACTGTGAGTATATGCTACTCCTCGGGAAATTTCTCACTTAACGATCAATGCTATAAACCAAGTAGGTGTCTAGAAAGGTGTTAGCGGGGCTACGCCCCCAGGGAAAAGAGGTTCTTAAATTAAGGAACTTCGCGAAAGCGTTGGAAAACCTCCCTCAAAGTACCGACACCAGCCTGGCCGAACGGTTAAGCAAGTATTGTACGGTGAGATTGATCCTGACTAATTCATCCTTTTTGGTTTGAGGAGGGATTCGAGAGACATTGGGAGCCATCCTGTTTAGACAAATAAAAAACCACTCTAAACTTGCAAGAGCGTCATGCTGAGTGTTTCTTCTCTCTCTCCTAATTGCAGCAACCAATCGACATGACTGGACTGAAGTTACTTCTAGATAAAAACATACTGACAGGGCCAAACTACAAAGATTGGCTCAGGAATGTCAAAATGGCAATCACTTACGACAAGTTGGGGTATCTCCTTACCACCAAAGCTCCCCCTGTCCCAAGTCCCACCTCCAGCGTCGCGGATAAGGAAATCCGTAAGACTTGGGAGATCGATGGTGCGAATTCCAAGTGCCTCGTACTTGCCTCTATGGACAATGAACATCAGAGGAAGCACGAGAATATGGACTTCGAATCCATATTTCTCCAGACAAAAGAACTGTATGGAGAGAAATCTCGTATCGCAAGATACGAAGTGTCAAAGAAGTTATTTTCGGCAAGGTTGGCCATCGGATCATCGATAGCGGAACACTTGCTTAAGATGATTGGCTTCATTGTGGAGCTCGCGGAACTTGGGACCACGTTAGAGAACGAGCTCTATACGGACTTGATTCTGCAGTCCCTTCCTTCCACTTACGCCCAGTTTATCCTGAACTTCAACTTACAAGAAAAAGAAGTTGAACTTTCAGAACTCCTCAACATCCTTAGGAGTGCAAAGGGCACCCTACAGAAAGGTAGGGAAACATCCACTTTGTTTGTAGGAGGATCTTCATCTTCTAGGTCCAAGGCGAAAGCCAAGGGAAAAGAGAAGAAAGCCTCCGCCAAACCAAGGGGCGGTGTTAGTAAAGTGGATACGAAGGGAAAAGCAAAAGCAACAAAGGTAGCGGGAAGGCTTGTGGATAAGGAAGAGTGCTTTTTCTGTCATAAGAGTGGTCACTGGAAGAAAGATTGCAGGGCTTGGAAAGCCAGGACACAGGAACTAAAGCAAGTTGCGGCTTCAGCTTCAGGTGTGTATGTTATTGAAAATTGTCTATCAATAAACTCTACTTCCTGGGTATTGGATACCGTATCAGGATCTCATATCTGTAATTCTTTGCAGGCGTTGAGAAACCGTAGGATTTTGAAGGCAGGTGACATGACCCTCAAAGTTGCAAACGGAGCTAGCATGGATGCTAAGGCCGTGGGGGACTATCACCTGGGGATGTCAGATGGACACGTTTTGGTTTTGCGTAATTGCTTTTTTGTACCCAACGCAACTTGTAATATCATTTCTGTATCTTTGGTTTCTAAAGAAGGTTATGAATTTGCGTTTGTAAGTAATGTTGTAAACATTCACCTTAATCAAGTTCTGATTGGGTCAGGTACATTAAGCAATGGTATATACGTATTAAACCAACCACAGATTTTCAATGTCCAAAATACACACAAAAGAAAGTCTCCGGAAATAAATCTGACTTTCTTATGGCATTGTAGACTGGGTCACATCAATGAGAGAAGGTTGACGAAGTTACATACAGAAGGATATTTGAATCCGTTCGAAGATCAATCGTATGCCACTTGTCAATCCTGTCTCAAAGGAAAGATGACAAAGACTCCGTTCACTGGACACGGAGTAAGAGCGAGCGAGCTCTTGGGACTCATACACAGTGACGTGTGCGGTCCAATGTCTACACATGCGCGAAGCGGTTATTCTTACTTCATTACTTTTACGGATGACTTTTCAGTGTACGGTTATGTCTTCTTAATGAAACATAAGTCCGAAGCCTTTGGAAAATTCCAGGAATATAGGAATGAAGTAGAAAAACAAACCGGCAAAAGTATCAAGATTCTAAGATCGGATCGAGGTGGTGAATACTTGAGTGCCGAGTTCCTGGACTATTTAAAAGAGAACAGAATTCTCTCTCAGCTTACTCCTCCATACACTCCGCAACATAATGGTGTATCGAAGAGACGGAACTGAACCCTATTGGATATGGTACGGTCCATGATGAGTAACGCTGAGTTACCGTGATCGTTCTGGGGATATGCACTAGAATCAGCTGCACACCTTTTGAACCGAGTTCCGACTAAGACTGTGCCTACTACACCATATGAGATGTGGTGTGGGAAGAGACCCTATCTTAATCACATTAAGACATGGGGATGTCCAGCTTTTGTCAAAAAGCAGCAAGCGGACAAGCTCGAGGCACACTCAGTACAGTGCAAGTTTGTGGGATATCCAAAGAACTCCAAGGGATATTTCTTCTATTGCGAAGAGGAACAAAAGATTTATGTTTCTCGTCATGCCCATTTCTTGGAAACTGAATTTTTGGAAAATCAGATAAGTGGGAACGCAATAGAACTGGAAGAAATTCCAGAACCACGAGCTATTACTGAAAGCTTAGTAGAACCAGGCTGAGGGCAGGAGCCCCCCGTCGCGCGCGTGCGATTTAAAGGATTCGAAAGATCAGGACATTCCTACGCCGCTCCGCAGAAGTAGTAGGCAGTCTCATCCGCCCGAGAGATACTACGGTTTTCTCATAGACGGGGATAGAGAGGATTGCATCATAGATTATGATGAGCCGACTAGCTTCCAGCAGGCCATTCAGAGCGTTGACTCGGTAAAATGGCTGGATGCAATGCGGACCGAAATGGAGTCCATGTACACCAACAAAGTATGGACGTTGGACGTTGCTCCAGATGGGGTAAAACCCGTAGGATGCAAGTGGATCTTCAAAAGGAAGATTGGTGTAGATGGACAGGTTGAGACCTATAAAGCTAGACTGGTTGCAAAGTGTTTTCGTCAAAGACCTGGTTTGGACTATGACGAGACCTTTTCTCCAGAAGCTATGCAGAAATCCATTCGGATCCTTCTTGCCATTGCTGCCTTCCACGATTATAAGATTTGGCAGATGGACGTAAAGACCGCTTTTCTAAATGGAAATTTAGAGGAGTGTGTTTATATGGACCAGCCAGAGGGTTTCATTCAGAGTGGGAGCAGCGGAAAGGTGTGCAAGTTGCTTAAGTCCATCTATGGACTAAAGCAGGCATCGCGGAGTTGGAACATCTGTTTTGATGAGACGGTCAAGGAATTTGGCTTTATCAAAAATCCAGATGAGCTATGCATCTATAGTAGATTTGTAGCGAGAACTGTAGTATTCCTCGTTTTATACGTGGATGACATTCTATTAATAGGAAATGACATTCCTATGCTACAATCTGTCAAGGGGTTCTTGTCACACAGGTTCTCCATGAAAGACCTGGGTGATGCCTCATACATTCTGGGGATCCGGATCTATCGTGACAGATCCAAGAGGATACTGGGACTCTCACAGTCCAGGTACATCAACACCATACTGAAAAGATTCAGTATGGAAGATTCCAAGCGCGGTAATCTACCGGCTTGTCACAGGATCACCCTCTCCAAAGAGATGTCTCCCAAGACTGATTTGGAAAGGGATCGCATGTCTATTATTGTCACGCCCCAAAAGTACGGAACATGACCGGCACTTAAACTACGAAACGTCTCGAGGCGTACGTAATCTAAGTGAACCGAAAACCCAGAAATCCAAACCAAGAAAAGAAGTAGTGTGAAGGAAAACCAATTTAAAACCAGTAGTTTTAATAGCATAAGTCGAATTATACGGTTTTTAAGAACATCAAAATTTAATGAAAATTTCGGCAGAGTCTCCTTTGTAAATACTGGCTCCCAAACGGGATACAACATGAATAGTATATGAAATCAATAAAAAGGCATCCCCAACCGGGAGCTAGCTCTTCGTCAATCGACGGTCACAACCACACAAGCAATATAATATACAACGCCAACGGCGAGGATCAAAACTCAAAAGGAAACTCAAAACCACCAGAAATATAACGAGCGACTCTAAGGTCGAAAGAATAAACAACACTGGTCTCTATCTCAATAAATACATGTTTGGTTGATGGAATTTACTAGATACAAAGGAATAATATTATACAAGGTAATATGATGGGTACGATACAAGAAAAACCCACCTACTAGCAAGTCACCCGAATGAAACTGAGCCCGCAAAGCCGTAATGAAACCTGTACGGCAAACCTGCAAGAAACTGGGGCACAACGGGGTGAGTTGCCAACTCGTGAATAGAAAAATATCTACGCACAGAAATCGCATAAATAACGTAACCTAGGTCAAAGATCATAATATGTCCTCAAATATATGAATAACACGTAGCCTATAACAAGCCTAGGGTAAATATCTAACCCGAGTGTAATCTCATGTGCCCGTGTCAGTGCCTCAGGTAGCAATATATCATATGAATGAGGTATGAATGCTTGAAAACAGAATACATGTAAATGAAGAACTGTTTTCATAAATCAGTGAGATTTCTGTATTTTAAAAGATATGAGGCACCATATATGAAATCAGCATAAAACAGTGCCCTGCATCGACACAAAACAAGTGTCCAAATACCTCGATATCTCTGTGTCACAATCTATGTACCTCAAGTCTCAATCACAATATCTAGGGCGCCGTCAGTCCAGACCGGCGCCGTCAGTCCATCTTAAGACCACGACGGTATCCTCCGGATATCCGACGCGTCGGGTAATATCACCGGTAAGTAGTGCTCCCCTGCCAGGCTCACATCGTCATCATCACGCGCTTCTTGCCCCGGGGTACATTACCGGGTCCACCATGTACCCGAAACGGTTCATCCGTCTCCTCGAATCGGGTCTCGAAATCCATCAGCAAACTCATGGTGGACGACTCATACATCATGGGAAAACCGCACTTTTTATTTTAAAAGAGAGAAAAGGTTTATTTATGTTTTTGCGGTTTTCCTCCAAATCCAAAAAATCTCATGGAAATCCGAATCCAAAATCTCAATAACACGTAAATTAGTGAATATATACATGAGAATCCATGAATCCCGCATAACAATGAATAACAGTATGCATGCAGCGACAAGTAATAACTACACTGTCTAATATGGCATATAAGGTATGTACACTAATATTATGTTAAACTACTGGCTATCAAGCTAAGTTAAGCAACAATATTTTCTAAGGTGTACGTGACATGTCAATTACCGATGAAGATGTGTGTGAGCCGGCAAGTAAGTGTATGTGGTATATACGCATCATCGGTAATGGTGCTGGTGTCCTAACAGCATAATGTCAACAATGCAATATGAAATAACAATGTAAATATGCGATGCGGAGCGAGCAACCAAAATGAGCGGGAGCTAAAAACTAGACGCAACTATAACTAATCTGCATTAATCTAATATAAGTCCTACAAATGGTGCCATTTGAAATAACACAAACCGCGGGGTTTTGAAAATAGGGCTACGGTGGTTTTTAAGAAAGGATACGTCTTTTGAAATATCCGTAGATCAGTTGACCTGTCTTTTAAAATACCCACGATCCGCTAGTTTTGAAATAGGTAGGAGTCTAATCTAATCTAACAACTACACTAAACTATACGGCTGAACTAACAAGCTGAACTACAAGTAAGGAAACCGCCTATCATCTGAGTCGATACATATACATACCTGTATATATACAGTCCGTGATCCCGCCTCAATAATATCATATCCATAACCAGACATCCCAAGTCAAGAGTGCGGATCAATCACCAAAATATAGCTCGTACGTAAATCCGTCGTACGGCATCCCCAAATCTGGGTACGGGTCATTATCACATTCATCATACTATTCACCTGGTATCCTCTCTATCAAATATCATGATCGAGGGACTGATCTACGTCTAATACAACACTGATACCGCCTAAGAATGCATGGACGTGTGTGAAACACTACGTCAAGGACCCGCTACAACGTCATGTCGTATCTAAGATACGAACCCTGCTATATCACAGATCTCACGGCCTCAAATCAAATCTCATCGACTCAGCTCAATCCCAAGTATCATCCTCAATCCGTATGTGAACACATAGTCCCATACCTATGTGAACACATAACTATAAAGAATCCCATGAGCGCATATCAATAGGAAAGTATGCAAGTATGTATGTGCGTATGTGTAGTGCAACACTACCCTAGGGTTCGCAACGCTAAATTAATCCAACAAACCAATATCTATCCAAAGCATCGTTATTAATCCCAAATAACATATAATAATTGTTGGTGTGTATACGCATCTGTATACACCACCACGGACTGCGGGGGTGCTATACGCCATCCACCCGACTTCTCCCCGTAGATATAAATCTACTTACCTGGTCCTCGCTCGCCGGTGCCCACGTCGCCATGCGCTTGCTTGTCGTCTCGAAGTCCACATTGGGTACCTACATATCATAACGCACCGTATCGCATTAAACTAAATTCGAAATCGAAATGGCATACGAAAATCAAATCGGCACGCGTATCACGCATAGGTCCAAACCTATCGCCTACGCATGCAAGAATAGTCAAACCAACCCTCGATGTCGATATACAAACGTCAAACCATCGAGAAAAATCCAATCACACTCATTTGCACATTCACGAACACTAATTTTAATATAAACTAGGTTAAAACTCACAAAAACCCCAACTTTACTTAAAAAGTCACTTTTCCGAAAATCTAGCAAGCACAATTCGCCGTTTTTGTACAAAACAGGATGTTTAAATGAATGTAGCGGCCAATATATTTATTAAATATCTTAAATAAGTCATAGAAACAAATTTCCGGAATTTAATCTCATTAAATTCCAAAAACCCTAATATTCTAGTTTACAAAATACCCTTTTTTTTAACAATTTCATAGCAAAAAAATACGCAAACTACAATTTAGGTTGGATTTCCATGAACTAAAGTGTTAAACTACACTTAATAAAGTTAATAATATGATAAAAACCCTAACCATATTTTTAATCTCACATATAAATGCATTTCATAAAACCCTAGTTTGCACAAAAAAGCTTAATTTGGACATTTTTCAAGTAACAACTTGTAATATGCAACTAGATAAATTTTAACAATTTTTCAAGATGTTAGCTCACATCACAAACCATGCACAAGTGATCACAACCCAATTTCAAAACAAAACCCTAACTAGAATTTCTTAATCATACAATTGAACCCACATAAAACCAAATTAACACTTAATTAAGCTAACTACAAGCAATTAACAACAATTTAAGCAAAAGGGTTAAAATTACCCAAACAAATTGAAGATCCCACAAGCACACATAGCTGTCCAAAATGCTCCCTTGTCACCAAAATCCATGCTATACGGGCTAAGCTAAAATGGGTTGGAGTCGGATTTTGATTTGGATTTTTGCTTGATTTTTAGTGGATTTTTCTTTGGATTTTCTTTGATGGAACAAAGAGAGGAGAAGAGGAAAAGGGGGCTGTTGGGGGTTGCTGGTTTCGGCCAGATTGTGGGGGAGGGGGGGGGGGTTGGATGAGGGAGGACAGAGAGTGAGGTGGAGAAAGTTAGTTCAAGTCAAAGTCAACTCAAATTATATCATTTTCTACTCTTTTCTTTTCTTTTCTTTCATTTCATTTCCTTTGAAATCCAAGTGGGGAAAAAAGAGGGGGCTGCTGAATTCTTCAAGGGGATAAGTGAATGGGGGTGTGTGGGTGTGGGTACGGGTGTGGGGTGATGAAAAATGATAAATACAATACCCCAAACATCCATTTACGCTAAAAAAAGCCTTTTTTCTTCAATAATTTCTAAACCGTTTTGGTAAATGATTTCGTTCCAAAAACCATATGATAAAATTTTATTTAATGTTTTATGATGCACAAAATTTGTTTCAACTCATTCCAATTTGTAATTTTCCCTAATTAAATGTATTAGTGACGGCTTAAAATAATAATAAAATAATATTTTTTTCAGAAAATTTGAAATTTCACCCGCGGCTCAATAAACACCAAATAATAGCAATTACATAGCTAGAATATGTATATTTAATTTTTATAATAAGATATTTGTATTTTGACTTTTTACAGAAAACCCCCTTATTTTACCGATTTTTTTCAAAATTTCACCGAAACGATTTTCAAAACGTTACAATCTTCCCCCCTTAAAGAAATTCGGTCCCCGAATTTAAATTCAAACTCCCCCAAATACTAAAACATCTAAGAAAACCATCAAGTTGTCGGGGCTCCGAAATTGTAAATACATAAAACAATCGTAGCGCAGCGCATGCACTTGAAAAATGAGCATATAACTCAAATCAAAACTCCGTCAAGCATCCCGCAATCATCGGAGTCATGGAGAAGACATCAATGCCAAATCCAAATCAAACCAATATGATATAACTCGAAACTATACATGTAAATATCGAATCTATATCTGTAAGTATCTGAAGGAAATGCATGCCAAATCTCTTTAAGTCGCTGTGCAACGCGTATAACACTGCACAGTGGCGGACGTCTATCATAAGAAAATAACTATATACATATATATCTTTGTTTGAAATGTACGTTCCGCCGTTTTGGAAACAATTTAGAAGGGTCTCCTTATTTTAAACATTTCGTGTCATATCAGACACGTAGGTAAATACTGAGGCTATAGCTCGCTTTTTGGAAATCCCTTCAATAACTATCAATGCGTGCAAAATATATTCAGGTACTGTCCTCTGACTAGTCCTGCTTAGTAAAAAAACACATAGCAATATCATAAAAACGTACTGCTCTATACGAAATCAATCCCAAAATATGCACATGAATGCTACGTGCGTCTGGTGCGCACGGAAATCAAAATCCATGAATGTGCTATACATGCGCACAGAAACAACATCTAAGTGCATCGGGTGTGCACGAAACATCTGTCGTAGGCAACATGTGTGCCTGACAGCAAAATCAGGTGCATCTGACATGCACGAAAAATCTCGATTTAGTGCATCTGGTGTGCACCAAAATCGCATCTCAAGACATGCGCTCAACATGCGCGAAAATCCAAATCAGGTGCATCCATCGTGCACGAAATCATGAAATCCAATATCAAGCGCCGAACGTACGCAAAATCAATCAGGTGCACAAAACAAATATCGAGTGTCACAATCGAAATCGAAGTCCAGTGCACACTGCAAGCATATAATAACTATACAGTGTGCAGGAACCAATTCGTGTGCGTGCATACGCACAAAATCAACTCAAATGTCTAAAACCGTAAAATCACAAACATGTGAAACCCAAGCACGAAAACGATATCAAGTGCAACACTGTGCAAAGATCTTAAATCCCCAATCATCAAAATCAAATCATGCGAATAAATCACCCAAAACATCGAAATCAATAATGGCGAAATAGTATCGCGCAAGTGCATCCTCTAAGAATCTCGGGCCAACTGTCGCGGTCACTAATGGGACGTCTCGTCGATGATCATGAACTATGGCCTACTGGTGTGCATAACAATGACCACTCCTGGGTCAAGGTCTTCACTGTGAATTACCAATCTCTCGGTCCATTGGCTCATCGGCCTTGTCAGGTGTGCTAACGGGGATGATCCCGTTCTGGCACATCTCTTGTCATCTCCCGGTCAATCATCGCGACCACTCGTAAGACAGCATATCAATGACGTCGGCCTCTGGTTCTCTGAATGTACGTGACACATCTGATCCTGGGTGCAAGTATCATTGCAGCAGTGTCCTGAAAGGAATCCTGCTCACGGTCTCTTCCATGTCTCGTCTCTGCCAACTGTCCGGAAGTCATTGTCCTTTCCTATATCTGCATCTTGCTCTGGAACGACTGCATACTCATCGCGACTCCTTCTGGAAGGTAAGTCCAAGTACCACGCCTCGGCATGCGCATCGCCTCTCTGATGTCGGCGGAGTGGGACGCCATCTCATCTAGATCTGGTGCGAACCTCTTACTCCACTTTTCTCTAATGTCGTCTGCTTTGGACTCGTCTCGTCGCGGCTGCATGGACTGAGCTCCAACAGCTATCCTCGTATCGGGAGTCTCCCAAGAAATGCATCTCACCACCTAGCATCCGAATTAAGTCGAACCATCCAATCGATTGTCAAAACCTCATAATCCCCCAAGGGCTCAACATCTTGGGTATAGTTTAATAGTATCGAGTACATACCACAGCATCGGTGGTCCAGCCGTAGAAGGGCAAACCCAAGCCTCACTAATGGCGCCGTAGAACTGCCGCAAACCCGAAGGTTCAAAGGCTTTCATACGGTCATTAAGTCGAGTTAGGGTTTCATTCTTCTAGAGGGACCATATAATTGCTTGCATGTCTTTCCGACAACTTTAAACTTAGAATAATAGGTTTCTGACATTCGATCGTCTCTGTCGACTCCCAACGTCTCCGCGTGAAGTCGTCTCTTACTGGAATCAATCTATCTGATGACCTCTCATCGGTTAGGTGAACGAACCACATGTCCTAGTCATTCCTCCTAGGGTGACTAGCGACCTTCTATCATCTCTTAGTACAACTCGTTCTGCCCTAATTCCAGCATCTGAGGCAATATCTCGTCGTTCGCAGCAATAACTGGCTCGCTCGTCTGCACGCTGAACAGTGCCTCGATCATTATGAATAAGCAACACACCAACGGTCATCAAAATCTGGCTGGCCTCTATCATTGGCTCAATCCTCTAATGTCGATCAGCACATCCGAGTAACCTCATAAAGGCGATCTGCCAAACGCTCGTGGCGCGGAAACACAGTAAAAAGACACATCGCTGCAATCGTGTGTTGCCGTAATTTCGCCCTAGTCAGTCCTCGTTCATGACGAGCTCGTGCTGACCGCAACTCTAGCTGTAGCTCTCCCTGCCCGTAATCGTGGCAGCAAAACCATAACTGGTACTGATGACGCTAGATAAGGAATGAATATGATACTGAATAAAGAAATGTACATCGTAAGGCTCCTTAAGTGGAGTGGCGTGTCGTAAGTATGCCGCGGAACATACCAACGGTACGTCACTCTACTTTAGTTACCTTTTCCATCAACCAAGGGTCATCCTACACTACGAAGGTAAAACCTAACGCTCTGATGCCAACTTTGTCACGCCCCGAAAGTACGGAACATGACCGGCACTTAAACTACGAAACGTCTCGAGGCGTACGTAATCTAAGTAAACTGAAAACCCAGAAATCCAAACCAAGAAAAAAAGTAGAGTGAAGGAAAACCAATTTAAAACAAGTAGTTTTAATAGCATAAGCCGAATTATGCGGTTTTTAAGAACATCAAAATTTACTGAAAATTTCGGCAAAGTCTCCTTTGTAAATACTGGCTCCCAAACGGGATACAACATGAATAGTTTACGAAATCAATAAAAAGGCATCCCCAAGCGGGAGCTAGCTCTTCATCAATCGACGGTCACAACCATACAAGCAATATAATATACAACGCCAACGTCGAGGATCAAAACTCAAAAGGAAACTCAAAACCACCTGAAATATAACGAGCGACTCTAAGGTCGAAAGAATAAACAATACTGGTCTCTATCTCAATAAATACATGTTTGGTAGATAGAATTTACTAGATACAACGGAATAATATTATACAAGGTAATATGATGGGTACGATACAAGAAAAACCCACCTACTAGCAAGTCACCCGAATGAAACTGAGCTCGCAAAGCCGTAATGAAACCTGTACAGCAAACCTGCAAGAAACTGTGGCACAACGTGGTGAGTTGCCAACTCGTGAATAGAAAAATATCTACGCACAGAAATCGCATAAATAACGCAACCTAGGTCAAAGATCATAATATGTCCTCAAATAAATGAATAACACGTAGCCTATAACAAGGCTAGGGTAAATATCTAACCCGAGTGTAATCTCATGTGCCCGTGTCAGTGTCTCAGGTAGAAATATATCATATGAATGAGGTATGAATGCATGAAAACAGAATACATGTAAATGAAGAACTGTTTTCATAAATCAGTGAGATTTCTGTATTTTAAAAGAAATGAGGTACCATATATGAAATCAGCATAAAACAGTGCCCAGCATCGACACAAAACAAGTGTCCAAATACCTCGATATCTCTGTGTCACAATCTATGTACCTCAAGTCTCAATCACAATATCTAGGGCGCCGTCAGTCCAGACCGGCCCCTACCATCCATCTCAAGACCACGACGGTATCCTCCGGATATCCGACGCGTAGGGTAATATCACCGGTAAGTAGTGCTCCCCTGCCAGGCTCACATCATCGTCATCACGCGCTTCTTGCCCCGGGGTACATTACCGGGTCCACCATGTACCCGAAACGGTTCATCCGTCTCCTCGAATCGGGTCTCGAAATCCATCAGCAAACTCATGGTGGACGACTCATACATCATGGGAAAACCGCACTTTTTATTTTAAAAGAGAGAAAAGGTTTATTTATGTTTTTGCGGTTTTCCTCCAAATCCAAAAAATCTCATGGAAATCCGAATCCAAAATCTCAATAACACGTAAATTAGTGAATATATGCATGAGAATCCATGAATGCGACATAACAATGAATAACAGTATGCATGCAGCGACAAGTAATAACTACAATGTCTAAGCTGGCATATAAGGTATGTACACTAATATTATGTCAAACTACTGGCTATCAAGCTAAGTTAAGCAACAATATTTTCTAAGGTGTACGTGACATGTCAATTACCGATGAAGATGTGTGTGAGCCGGTAAGTAAGTGTATGTGGTATATACGCATCATCGGTAATGGTGCTGGTGTCCTAACAGCATAATGTCAACAATGCAATATGAAATAACAATGTAAATATGCGATGCGGAGCGAGCAACCAAAATGAGCGGGAGCTAAAAACTAGACGCAACTATAACTAATCTGTATTAATCTAATATAAGTCCTACAAATGGTGCCATTTGAAATAACACAAACCGCGGGGTTTTGAAAATAGGGCTACGGTGGTTTTTAAGAAAGGATACGTCTTTTGAAATATCCGTAGATCTCTTGACCTGTCTTTTAAAATACCCACGATCCGCTAGTTTTGAAATAGGTAGGAGTCTAATCTAATCTAACAACTACACTAAACTATACGACTGAACTAACAAGCTGAACTACAGGTAAGGAAACCGCCTATCATCTGAGTCGATACATATACATACCTGTATATATACAGTCGGTGATCCCGCCTCAATAATATCATATCCATAACCAGACATCCCAAGTCAAGAGTGAGGATCAATCACCAAAATATAGCTCGTACGTAAATCCGTCGTACGGCATCCCCAAATTTGGGTACGGGTCATTATCACATTCATCATACTATTCACCTGGTATCCTCTCTATCAAATATGATGATCGGGGTACTGATCTACGTCTAGTACAACACTGATACCGCCTAAGAATGCATGGACGTGTGTGAAACACTACGTCAAGGACCCGCTACAACGTCATGTCGTATCTAAGATACGAACCCTGCTATATCACCGATCTCACGGCCTCAAATCAAATCTCATCGACTCAGCTCAATCCCAAGTATCATCCTCAATCCGTATGTGAACACATAGTCCCATACCCATGTGAACACATAACTATAAAGAATCCCATGAGCACATATCAATAGGAAAGTATGCAAGTATGTATGTGTAGTGCAACACTACCCTAGGGTTCGCAACGCTAAATTAATCCAACACACCAATATCTATCCTAAGCATCGTTATTAATCCCAAATAACATATAATAATTGTTGGTGTGTATACGCATCCGTATACACCACCACGGACTGTGGGGGTGCTATACGCCATCCACCCGATTTCTCCCCGTAGATATAAATCTACTCACCTTGTCCTCGCTCGCCGGTGCCGACGTCGCCATGCGCTTGCTTGTCGTCTCGAAGTACACATGGGGTACCTACATATCATAACGCACCGTATCGCATTAAACTAAATTCGAAATCGAAACGGCATACGAAAATCAAATCGGCACGCGTATCACGCATAGGTCCAAACCTATCGCCTACGCATGCAAGAATAGTCAAACCAACCCTCGATGTCGATGTACAAACGTCAAACCATAGAGAAAAATCCAATCACACTCATTTGCACATTCACGAACACTAATTTTAATATAAACTAGGTTAAAACTCACAAAAACCCCAACTTTACTTAAAAAGTCACTTTTCCGAAAATCTAGCAAGCACAATTCGCCGTTTTTGTACAAAACAGGATGTTTAAATGAATGTAGCGGCCAATATATTTATTAAATATCTTAAATAAGTCATAGAAACAAATTTCCGGAATTTAATTTCATTAAATTCCAAAAACCCTAATATTCTAGTTTACAAAATACCCTTTTTTTTAACAATTTCATAGCAAAAAAATGCGCAAACTACAATTTAGGTTGGATTTTCATGAACTAAAGTGTTAAAATACACTTAATAAAGTTAATAATATGATAAAAACCCTAACCATATTTTTAATCTCACATATAAATGCATTTCATAAAACCCTAGTTTGCACAAAAAAAGCTTAATTTGGACATTTTTCAAGTAACAACTTGTAATATGCAACTAGATAAATTTTAACAATTTTTCAAGATGTTAGCTCACATCATAAACCATGCACAAGTGATCACAACCCAATTTCAAAACAAAACCCTAACTAGAATTCCTTAATCATACAATTGAACCCACATAAAACCAAATTAACACTTAATTAAGCTAACCACAAGCAATTAACAACAATTTAAGCAAAAGGGTTAAAATTTACCCAAACAAATTGAAGATCCCACAAGCACACATAGCCCTCCAAAATGCTCCCTTGTCACCAAAATCCATGCTATACGGGCTAAGCTAAAATAGGTAGGAGTCGGATTTTGATTTGGATTTTTGCTTGATTTTTAATGGATTTTTCTTTGGATTTTCTTTGATGGAACAAAGAGAGGAGAAGAGGAAAAGGGGGCTGTTGGGGGTTGCTGGTTTTGGCCAGATTGTGGGGGGGGGATTGGGTGAGGGAGGAGAGAGAGTGAGGTGGAGAATGTTAGTTCAAGTCAAAGTCAACTCAAATTATATCATTTTCTACTCTTTTATTTTCTTTTCTTTCATTTCATTTCCTTTGAAATCCAAGTGGGGACAAAAGAGGGGGCTGCTGAATTCTTCAAGGGGATAAGTGAATGGGGGTGTGTGGGGGTGGGTACGGGTGTGGGGTGATGAAAAATGATAAATACAATACCCCAAACATCCATTTACGCTAAAAAAAAGCCTTTTTTCTTCAATAATTTCTAAACCGTTTTGGCAAATGATTTCGTTCCAAAAACCACATAATAAAATTTTATTTAATGTTTTATGATGCAAAAAATTTGTTTCAACTCATTCCAATTTGTAATTTTCCCTAATTAAATGTATTAGTGACGGCTTAAAATAATAATAAAATAATATTTTTTTCAGAAAATTTGAAATTTCACCCGCGGCTCAATAAACACCAAATAATAGCAATTACATAGCTAGAATATGTATATTTAATTTTTATAATAAGATATTTGTATTTTGACTTTTTACAGAAAACCCTCTTATTTTACCGATTTTTTTCGAAATTTCACCGAAACGATTTTCAAAACGTTACAATTATACCCTACGCTTCTGCGGTAGGCTCTATAATGTATGCGATGTTGTGTACCAGACCAGATGTAGCTTATGCACTGAGCATGGTAAGCCGGTATCAGTCAAACCCTGAGGAGAAACATTGGATAGCAGTAAAGAACATTCTCAAGTACCTGAGAAGGACTAAGGAGATGTTCTTGGTGTATGACGGAAAAGACCTCCATATCGAGGCCTTTGCTGACTCCAGCTTCCAAAGTGACAAGGATGATTCCAAGTCCATGTCGGGTTATGTCTTTACCCTCAATGGAGGGGCGGTGTGTTGGAAGAGTTCCAAAGAGGAAACCGTTGCTGACTCGACGATGGAAGCGGAATATATCGCTTCTGCAGATGCCGCAAAAGAAGCTGTCTGGGTAAGGAAGTTCTTAACTGAACTTCAGGTGGTTCCGTCCATTGTTGATCTAATACCTCTGTATTGCGACAACAACGGGGCTATAGCTTTAGCAAAGGAACCAAAGTCCCATCAGAAGTCCACACACATCTTAAGGCGGTATCACCTGATCAGGGAGATCGTGGGTCGCCAGGAGATCGAGGTTCGGAGAGTTTCTACGGAAGATAACACTGTTGATCCACTCACAAAGGCCTTACCGCAGACTCAGTTCGAGAGGCTGATCGAGATGATAGGTCTTCGATACGCCAGTATATGGCCTTAGTGCAAGTGGGAGATTGTTAGTGTATATGCCCTAGAGGCTATTACTGTATCATACTAGTTTGTATATTACTTAATGGAAGCTTGGGATATTCACCTTGTATAAACAATCTTGCTCAATATAGTAGTATGCTACTTGGTTTTGTTTCTACTTCAATATGTACATGTGTTTATTTTAGTATATCACCTATACACATTAGTGGAGCCCTTAGGATCTTTGCTTGATTACCAGCGTTGTGATGGCAGTCACACTAGTGGGGGCTGGGTAATCTATAAGCACATCCTTATGCAGGTCCCTAGTCGCAGGACTATCGAGACAGGGCATCGATACTCCGGAGTAGACTAGCGTATGCGCTTCTCATCCCAGTGTGGGAGATGGTCTGTCCCACAGCCATCAGTACGTCGTACTGGAGATAGTATGCGGGTGCTCGTTGGGTTACGAGTACACTGGACAGGACTCGTCGGAAACTGTTGGTTGGTACTATACCTATCGTCAGTTATCAGTTCCCAGGTGACATAAGTACAACTTAGTCCGCTGACTTGACACTGTCACTTCGCCTCGAGTGTGTTCCCACTGTACTTTGATTACTACCCTACCACGGCTCAAAAGAGTCATGTAAACAGGTAGTTTTTGGGTGCAGTCCCGAAGCACTTGGAGGCAGTGACGGTTAGACAGGATTTGTCTCTCTCGGTATTGGGGGTTGACATCGCGCTGTGTCTAGGAGAGCCATTACATGAGTAGTCCCTGGCCACGGCAAGCGAGATATACTGGTAGCTTTCCAGTGTTATCTCAGGGTGTTCTGGGCTTCACTCCGACACGACTTGTACCGCTATTAGGGGACTGACGTTTACCGCCCCCTAGGCCCGCCATGCGATGTATCAGACGAACAGACTGGACTGTATGGAGACTGTCACAGTCAGACTCAGTATGAGTTCAGATGGGTTTCACCTCGTCAGTCTTCTTGTCGGCATCTACCTGGGGACCATTACGCACAGCTAGTGCCGCTTGCTGTCTGTGGTTAAAGCCACTGCCAGCGTAGTGTCGATTCTTTAGAGTCCCACACAGAAAGCTATTCGCCATTAGGTAAAATAGTAGAGGTCGCATGGTTTTGCGACAAGTCGCATGGTTTTGCGACAGGGTTCGGTCACATCCGTGCACTTGTGCACGTAAAGTGTCCGGACAGTTAACACAAGCGGGCTTTGGTTTAAGCCAGATCCTAGTGTACGTTTTGGGATTGGTTTTTTCTAGTATGTATTCGTGTTCCTCGGAACGCGGATGCTGGTGTGTATGCACAGTTGACGGAGAGACAGTGGCAGGGGATTCTCATTAGGGTTGTTGACTGTTGACTGTTGACTATTGACTTTTTGCTCAACCCTAATGAGAATATGATATATGATTAACATTAATATTAATTAAGTATTATAGTGACATTGTTGTTGAGGGGTTGACTTTGTTGACGTGTTGACTTTGTTGACCGGTTGACTAGGTTGGACTAGTTGACCATCGTCATGACAATGGCTATCATTTCATGGCAAAGACTTTTGCTTGATTGTTTCTCTTGTGCAAAATGAGTGCATGAAATGATATGGCTATTGTAGCTTAAACCATCACATAATACTTGATTGCTATGATTTGTTATGATGGCTTTGGATTATGAGAGCCAAGAGAGAAAATTCTTGCTCATTCTCTCATTTCCTTTCTCTCTCTTGTGTTTGA
Organism: Agapanthus africanus; assembly: GCA_030015575.1. NCBI lineage: Eukaryota > Viridiplantae > Streptophyta > Magnoliopsida > Asparagales > Amaryllidaceae > Agapanthus > Agapanthus africanus. The sequence continues at coordinate 504,347,859 of JASDDO010000014.1, read as the reverse complement.
GCTCTCATCCTCTTCCTCTTGCTCTCCCTCTCTCTAGTCTATGGTTCACTTGTCACATGTGTTGAGAAGCAAGAACCATAGAGAAAAATCCCAACACACTCTCCTCTACTCACTCTAGTTCATAAGGTTTAGCAAACCGAGTGAACTAGTTTCTTCAAAGCTCGAAGAAGAAGCCAAAGGTAGAAGCTTTCGGGTGGATCGAACTTCGGCGCAAGGAGACGACGGGGTGAAGCCGATCCGTACACCATCGAAAGTCGAAGACGAAGGAGTTCAAGATAGAAAGGTATAACCCCCTAACCGATTAGTTAACAACTCCTAGTTAGGTTGTTAGGTAGATAGTTTAACAAAGATCCGTTTTGAGTCCATGTTACCGCCTCTATAAAATTGTTTTTCATCAAATTCCGCATGCCCGTAAGTACCGGGAGAGGTGACATGGACTTACAGTAGGGTCAAGTGAGGTATAACCTCTGAGCTCCACTTGCTTGTATGCTAGACTTGTGCGTTGGTTTAGTTTAATTAGTGTAAATTGGTAGTTGTTAGCGCTAGATTGTGTGTTTTTAGTGATATTTGTGGTGATTAGTGTGATCTTTGCTTAAGTAAGGTTAGTTTTGGTTAGACTAAGTTAATGAAGTGTTGTTATGGCCAAGTAAACCTAGGTAACCACAGATTACACCAAAATACCCTGATTTTTCATGATTGTGCAAAATGTGACTTTTTAAAGCAAAACTTAGCTTTTTGATATCTGCTGTTCCCTAGTGAGTCCAGAATAAAATTGAGTGGACCATAGCCTGCTAGTGACACCCTGACCCCACCACCAGAGCCCGACCCCACCACTCCAACCATTGGCCGCCGAAATAATCGATCTGGCCGCAAATTGCGGCCAGAGCTGGGAGATAGGAGCAAGGGTTTTTTGGTTGGGTATCTGCTATGTTCTGTAGGTCCATGGTGTACATAGATTTGTAATATTTTAACCTGGGAAGAATCTGGGACGATATATCGCTTTCTGGTGCTTTTAGATTGCGCGATACGCGCAATACGCAAGTGGGTTTTGTGATTCAGCGTATCGCGGCGTGTCGGGCTGAGTCGTAGACGCGCGCACACACGTTTCAGCGTATCGCACATACGCGGGTTGATTCGCGACGCGAGTTTCTCGTTTTGTTTCGATATCGCATTTTGCGAGATTCTTTCTTATATAATTGGATTCCTTGTGTAAATTCCAGGTTCACAGGCGGGTACGTCATACGTCGCCAGGAAAGGGAAGCAGGTGGTCGGCTATACTTAGCACGCGACCAGGTGAGTAGATTTAACATCTACAGGGAAATCGCCGGTATAGCGTTAAGCGTCAGGGTGTAATAGGATTTGTAGTCATGAGTGTCCATATAGCTATACTGGTAGTATAGAATACTGCACTGTCGCTAACGGTCCAAGTTGCACGAGCACGATTTATATGCTACACTCACACCGTTAGTGATAGCCATGCAACTCACATTATAGGATTGCTATAAACAGTATATCATATTGATTCTGCTTATTTGACGTTGTCATGATTTGCCGCATACATCACATATGTTCATACTTAGGCACATATACATCACATATCCACACTTGTGCCACATACATCACATATATTCATACTTGGGCACATATACATCACATATCTATACTTGTGCCATATACATCACATATGTTCATACTTGGGCACATATACATCACATATCCATACTTGTGCAACATACATCACATATGTTCATACTTTGGCACATATACATCATATATCTATACTTGTGCCATATACATCACATATGTTCATACTTGGGCACATCTACATCATATGTCAACATTAGTGCACATGTACATTGCTATATTCACTTTGCGTACTTATCCATTCGCACATCCATACCTATACCCACATTCATATGTTTCATACATGGATGATATTGACTTGATTTAAAACTAAGGGACCCCAAACGATATTTTCAAAACTGGATCTTTTAAAAAGGAGCGGTTCTCCCTTTCTTTTACTCGTAGTGTCATACGACACATTGCATGGATTTACGCCTTGGATTTGATTTATGTGATTTCTGGATTTGGGAACCGGAGCACCATCTTAAGAAAATACGCACTATTTAAAAACCCGGTTTCCCTTGATATGATATTTTAGTGCGTCCACCATGAGTTTTCTCGGTTCCAGAGCGCTTGTGTGAGTATACCCAATTCTAGGAGAGGTAGGCACCGATTACGGGTACATGGTGGACCCGGTAAGGTATCCAGGGGCGAGAAGACTCGTATTGTTAGACGGTGAGCCGGCGGTGGGACTATTACCTACCGGTGATTGGTTGGACCTGGCGGTTTTTCGGAGGATACTGACCAGAGTCGATTGATGGATACGGGACGACGCATACTGCCGGGGCCGAGGGCCGATTCGGCAGACGGAGCCCGTGGGCAGATCCGATGGACGGACCCCCCATATTGGAGGATTTGCGTGTAGATGCTGGACACGGCTGATTTTATGATATTTTGAGTGCCGGTGATGGGCACAACCGATTTTATAAGATTACAGGATTTGAGGACCGATGTGGATGACGACGCTTGAGTTGTACTCGGTTTTGGTGTATTGATAGACACCAGTTATTTTCCACGTTGATATTCCGTGTTGATATTATTCCTTTCCATACTCAGCATTCAGTACTTGACATCTCATCCTGTAGCTAGTATACCTGATAGAGTACACATGCTTGCATATCATTACGTACCCTGCTCATCATATATATAGGGTTGTTAGATTGCATCGCCATGCCTGATTATCACATATCTTGCCCATCATATAGGCATGATTACTAGATCGCACTTGTTGCATAATATTGAGCATCCAGTTCATAATATAGATGTTTATCCGTTGGCATAGGTTAGAGTATCGCAGCACGTGCATACTCGCGATTACCTTTATATGTTATCTACTATTCCTGAGTTGGCAACTCACCCCCGTTGTGCCACGGTGCTTGCAGGTTGCCCTTTGGAGTAGTCGCGGCTGGCTGTTTACCTCCTCATTTGACACAGATACCATTACTGAGGCGTGTTAGCCCTTTTGCTATTAGGTGGGTTTTGTATTGTATCTGTTACCTTTCAGTTATATATTGATGTATCTAGTATTCTCCATCTACCTTGCTGTATTGACTTAGAGACAGTTGTGAGGACGATGTATATGATTTTGTACTCTGGTGTCGAGCTCGCTGTGAGCCGACTTTATTTTATGCAGTCTTATCTTTTATGATTTTGTCTTTGCTTTACTGCTCACTCTTCGCTACGGCGTCGTATATCATATTGTGATGCTCTATTCATTTCACATGTTATTCTACTACACCTTGCCTTTACCCGACTTGCGGGACAAATTTTCATAAAGGAAATGTTGCCAAAATTATTAAAATATAACTCTTGAACGAAAAAGGATTTCTACTAAATTACGTAAGGTTTCCTAAACATTTTACAAATGCTTCTACTAAAATGTTTTAACACTCTATATTTAAAATGGTTTTGATTTCTGGGTTTCGGCTTACTTAGTCGCGTTACGCCTGTAGACGTTACATGGTTAAGTGCCGGTCACGGGCCGAACTTTGGGTCGTGACAAAGTTGGTATCAGAGCGTAGGTTTTACCTTCGGAGTGTAGGATGACCCTGGTATGATGGAGTAGGTTGCTGTAGCAGAGTGCCGTAGCGTGCATATGTTCCGCGGCATACTCACGACACGGTACTCCGCCTAAGCGACCTTAGGACTTATTGGTTGAAATTCCTTCATTATTGCATACATTCTTGCGATTCGATTTCCGTATCCTTATCGAATCCCACTTTCCTTTTCAGCCACTATACCGCCAAAGACTACTAGGGCGCAGAGAGCGGCCGCGAGGGCCGAGATTCGTGTTGACTCGTCCGAGACGAGGACTGATCCGGGCAGTGCACCCGTCGTACCCGAGCAGACTGTTCCTCCCATGACAGATCAGATCGCCACGTTAGGGGCTGGTATGTAGGAGATGCACCAGACGGTGGGATCCAGCATGCAGGAGATGCGCCAGATGATAGGATCGCTAGTTGAGACGTTTCGAGCGCAGCGACCAGTGGTAGCTCCACCAGTCACAGGGACCGCGATGGTACCGACTGTACAGCCAGTTGCCCCTGCAGCCATGGAGGTGATTACAGTATCGCTATCAGAGTTCATGAGGCTGAAGCCTCCGGTCTTCACAGGCACAGATGCAGCCGAGGACCCGAAGTCTTTCATTGATAGGATGGCCCGGATATGTCGTTCCCTCAGATGCGTAGATGCGAGATGGATCGAGTTCGTGAGCTTTCACCTGGAAGGTCTTGCGCAGAAATGGTGCGAATCAGTTGAGAACGGCAGAGCAGCAGGTCTTCCTCCTATGACCTGGACGGAGTTCGTGACGGTGTTCCTTGCCCGCTTCCTTCCCCAGAGTGTTAGGGATTCCCGAGCACTCAGATTTGAGTCCTTGCGCCAGACGCCAGAGATGACAGTGGCAGAGTACGATGTGCTGTTCACCGAGCTATCAGTTTATGCTTCGTACCTAGTGGCTACTGAGGAGATGCGAGTCAAGAGATTTGTCCGAGGCTTGCTTAGCCCGCTATTCCTTGCGATCAGCTCCCAGCATTATGAGACCTATGCCGCAGCGGTAGACGCAGCCCTATTAGTTGAGGAGCGCCTTGCAGAGACTTCGGTAGTTCTAGGACCGAAGAGGGTTCGTACTGATACAGCAGCTCAGAGACGTCCATTCAGACGCCATGATAGACGTCGTACAGGTGGCAGAGACTCAGGGCGAGGTCAGATGTTTAGCTCATACCCCCAGGAGGGTCAGCAGTCGTCCCGTGGATGTTTTGGATGTGGTAGTCTTCATCACCGCGTCAGAGATTGTACCAAGACACGCAGGAGGGAGCCAGCCGTACCGCGGGTCACACTTCCACCTTCTCTACCCTAGAGGGCTTTACCTGTTGTACCCGCAGTTGCTCCGCGTCAGACCCATGCACAGAGAGACCGTGGTCGTGGAGGGTTTGTTCCTAGAGGGCGAGGCGGTCGAGGCAGAGGGCGAGGCGGTCGAGGCAGAGTATGGCCAGTTGCTAGTAGGGGATCGCCAGTTGCAGGTGGAGGACAGGCACGAGTTTTCGCGTTGACGCATCAGGACATGCAGGCGTCCAATGCGGTGGTCTCAGGTATCTTATCAGTATGTTCTGTTGATGCACACGTATTGTTCGATCCCGGATCCACGAACTCGTACGTATCCACACATTTCGTGCCGAGTTTGGGTAGAGAGTCCGGTCTGCTTGATCAGCCGCTTGTTGTGACCACTCCAGTGGGAGAGTCGTTTGTCGCTAGGCACGTGTTCCGATCCTGTGTTGTCCGTATTGGCGAGAGAGATCTACCTGTCGACCTGATCCTTCTTGAGATGTTGGACTTCGACGTTCTTTTGGGCATAGATTGGTTAGCCGCGTGCTATGCGTCTGTGGACTGCCACGACAAGACAGTGAGATTTTGTTTTCTCGACGAGTCGACTTTTGTTGTGCAGGGGGACCGTGGTGCCACCCCTCACATTTTGATTTCTTCTCTTCGCGCTGGACAGCTGTTGAGGAAGGGATGTCAGGGATTCCTAGCCTATGTTTGTGACACTAGAGCTACAGATGTTCCGTTGGACCAGGTTCCAATTGTATGTGAGTTCTCTGACGTATTCCTTGACGAGCTTCCTGGGCTACCGCCTGAGCATGATGTTGTGTTCTGTATTGATTTGATTCCCGGCACGGGGCCTATTTCTATACCGCCTTATCGGATGGCCCCGGCGGAGCTTAGTGAGTTGAAGAGTCAGTTGCAAGATTTGTTGGACAAGGGACTTATTCGACCCAGTGTTTCTCCTTGGGGTGCTCCAGTCCTGTTGGTCAAGAAGAAGGACGGAAGCTTACGTTTGTGTATCGACTACCGGCAGCTAAACCGGGTGACCGTGCGGAACAGATATCTTTTGCCACGTATCGATGATTTGTTCGACCAGCTTAAGGGGGCCGATATTTTTCGAGGATCGATTTGCGATCGGGCTATCATCGGCTGCGAGTTCGACAGGAGGACATTCCGAAGACAGCTTTCCATACACGTTATGGCCATTATGAGTTTTTGGTGATGTCGTTCGGACTCACCAACGTGCCAGCAGCCTCCATGGACTTGATGAACCGTATATTCCTGCCGTATCTCGACTTGTTCATCATCATATTCATTGACGATATATTGGTGTATTCCCGGAGCAGAGAGGAGCACGAGCAGCACCTGCAGATCACACTGCAGACTTTGAGGAAGCACCAGCTTTATGCAAAATTCTCCAAGCGCGCATTCTGGCTCGACAGCGTAGACTTCTTGGGTCACGTGATTACACGGGATGGTATATGTGTGAACCCAAGGAAGATTGAGGCCGTTCAGAGCTGGCCCAGACCTATATCCGTTACTGAGATACGCAACTTTCTAGGACTGGCCGGCTACTACAGGCAATTTGTACAGGATTTCTCACGTACTGCCGCACCCTTGACCGGATTGACCCGGAAGGGAGTTCATTTCGATTGGACAGAGCATTGCGAGCACAGTTTCCAGCAGCTACGGACTTGTTTGACTACGGCGCCAGTATTATCGTTGCCTTTAGGATCAGGCGGATTTGCAGTCTATTGTGATGCTTCACGAGTGGGGCTAGGGTGCGTATTGATGCAGCATGGCAGGGTGATCGCTTATGCTTCCTGACAATTGAAGAAACATGAACAGAACTACCCCACTCATGATCTGGAGATGGCTGCAGTAGTCTTTGCACTTAAGATCTGGCGACATTACCTATACGGCGAGTCGTGCCAGATATTCACTGATCACAAGAGCCTCAAGTACATATTTCAGCAGCGAGACCTGAATCTCCGACAGCGCCGTTGGATGGAACTGGTAAAGGACTACGACTGCGAGATCTTATATCACCCGGGCAAGGCTAACGTAGTAGCAGATGCTTTGAGTAGGAGGCCCAAGGGTACTCTAGCAGGTTTGAGTGCAGTACAGAGGCAGTCATCGGCAGATTGGCAGATATTGTGCGACAGCCGAGTGCAGTTCGAGTTCACGCAGATCGGGGGACAGCTTGCGCATGTTCGTGCACGCCCATAGTTGCTTGACCGTATATATGAGGCATAGCGCGAGGATGACCGTTGCTCAGAGATCATGGCACAAATTGGACAGGGCAGATTCTCCGAGTTCGCGATTGATGATCAGGGGATATTACGATTTGGGTCTTGACTGTGCGTACCAGATACTGAAGGATTGCGGCGCGATATTCTTGAGGAGGCACATCGATCGGTGTACAGTGTCCACCCCGGTTCCACCAAGATGTACTATGATATGTGAGAGGTCTACTGGTGGGATGGAATGAAGAGGGACATTGCAGATTTCGTGTCTAGATGCCTGACTTGTCAGCAAGTCAAGGCCGAGCACCAGAGGCCCGCAGGGGAGCTACAGCCGTTACCCATTCCGGAGTGGAAATAGGAACAGATTTCGATGGATTTCGTTGTGGGTCTACCCAGGACTAGGCGAGGGTATGACTCCATTTGGGTGATCGTAGATCATCTGACGAAAGCGGCTCACTTCCTGCCAGTGAAGACGACTTTCGGATTCGCTCAGTATGCCCAGATATACATCGACGAGATTGTACGACTGCATGGAGTCCCGACGTGTATTGTGTCCGACAGAGGCACCCAGTTTACCAGCCGACTATGGCAGAGGCTTCAGGAGGCATTGGGAACGCACTTGAGTTTCAACACAGCATTCCATCCGCAGACCGACGGACAGTCAGAGCGGACCATTCAGACTCTCGAGGACATGCTCTGAGCGTGTGTTTTAGATTTTGGTGGTAGCTGGGATCATCATTTACCCTTGATAGAGTTATCCTACAACAATAGCTTCCAGGATACGATTCAGATGGCACCTTTCGAGGCTTTGTATGGGAGGAGATGTAGATCGCCCATCTGTTGGACAGAGCTCAGCGACGACAGTATTTTGGGGACGCAGATCGTACAAGAGACGACTGAGAAGATACAGCTGATTCGAGACAGGATGAGGACAGCTCAGAGCAGGCAGAGATCGTATGCTGACAGGCGCCGCCGCAGAGTAGAGTTCGCAGTTGGCGATCACGTGTTTCTGAGTGTCTCTCCGATGAAGGGAGTGATGAGGTTTGGACGGAAGGGGAAGCTTAGCCCCAGATTCATAGGTCCCTTTGAGATCCTCGAGCGTGTGGGCGCAGTAGCTTATCGTTTGGCTCTTCCACCCGACTTCCCAGATGTTCACCCCGTATTCCACGTGTCGATACTTCGCAGATACCTACATGACCCTTCGCACATGATTCAGCGTCAGACCGTTCAGCTCGAGCGCGATCTTACGTTCACCGAGCAGCCAGTCGTGATCTTGGATCGGCAGGTGAAGATACTTAGATCGAAGGTCTTGCCATCAATGAAGGTGCTTTGGCGCAGCCCGAATGGTGAAGAGATCACTTGGGAGGCCGAGGGCGAGATGCGGAAGAAGTTCCCTCATCTCTTTGAAGGTATGCGTTGCTTTATATTTTAAATTCGGGGATGAATTTCTCTAAGGGGGGAAGATTGTAACACCCTACGATGTGTTTAGTGGCTAATTATATTTTAATATGTGATTTTAATAAAAAGTTTACCTAATTGGTTTTCAAATAATTTTTCAAATTTAATAAATATTTTTCTAGAATTTTCCTAAGCTTGCACAAACTTGTGCATGTAAAATAGGGTTAGAGTTTGGGCTAAACCATGTTTAACAACCATGGTTGATTAAACCCTCCTTGTTAAGTTAAATGATTTTAATTAAGGTTATTTTTTTAAATGAAAAAGGGATTTAAAATGTATTTTGGTTGACTTGAGAGAGAGAGAATGCATCATGGCAATGCCATGCTTGCATTAAATGAGAGAGAGAGAGGGAGTGCATCATGCCAAGCCCATGCTTGCATTTAATGTGTCAAGAAAGAGAGAAATGGGGGCTTGACCTTGTGCATTATCATTTCTTTTGTTTGCAACACCCTCTCATTTCTCACTCATTCACTCTCTCACACACACACTCTCAGCATCATCAGCAGCACCAACAGAAGTTGCAGCAGCAGCTACATCAGCTTCAGCCCCAGCATCAGCTTCAGCCCCAGCAGCAGCAACACCAAGCAACAGCAGCAGCTCCTTGCAGTAGCAGCCCAAGCACATGTAGCAGCAGCCGAGCAGCCCCAGCACTAACACCATCAACAGCAGCATCAGCAGTAGCAGTAACAACACCACCAACAACAACAAGCAGCAGCATCAGCAGTAGCAGTAACAACAGCACCAGCAACAGCATCTGGAACAGCAACAGCAGTAGAAGCTTCTTCTTCTCCTGACCCAGCGTCATAGGGTCAAGTGAGGTATAACCTCTGAGCTCCACTTGCTTGTATGCTAGACTTGTGTGTTGGTTTAGTTTAATTAGTGTAAATTGGTAGTTGTTAGCGCTAGATTGTGTGTTTTTAGTGATATTTGTGGTGATTAGTGCGATCTTTGCTTAAGTAAGGTTAGTTTTGGCTAGACTAAGTTAATGAAGTGTTGTTAAGTCCAAGTAAACCTAGGTAACCACAGATTACACCAAAATACCCTGATTTTTCATGATTGTGCAAAATGTGACTTTTAAAAGAAAAACTTAGCTTTTTGATATCTACTGTTACCCCAGTGAGTCCAGAATAAAATTGAGTGGACCATAGCCTACTAGTGACACCCTGACCCCACCACCAGAGCCCGACCCCACCACTCCAACCTTTGGCCGCCGAAATAATCGATCTGGCCGCAAATTGCGGCCAGAGCAGGGAGATAGGAGCTAGGGTTTTTTGGTTGGGTATCTGCTATGTTCTGTAGGTCCATGGTGTACATAGATTTGTAATATTTTAACCTAGGTAGAATCTGAGACGATATATCGTTTTCTGGTGTTTTTAGTTTGCGCGATACGCACGATACGCGAGTGGGTTTTGGGATTCAGCGTATCGCGGCGTGTCGGGCTGAGTCGTAGACGCTCGCATAAACGTTTCAGCGTATCGCACACACGCGCGTTGATTCGCGATGCGAATTTCTCGTTTTGTTTCGATATCGCGTTTTGCGAGATTCTTGCTTATATAATTGGATTCCTTGTGTAAATTCCAGGTTCATAGGCGGGTATGTCAGACGTCGCCAGGAAAGGGAACCAGGTGGTCGGCTATACTTAGCACGCGACCAGGTGAGTAGATTTAACATCTACGGGAAAATCGCCCGTATGGCGTTAAGCGTCAGGGCGTAATAGGATTTGTAGTCATGAGTGTCCATATAGATATACTGGTACTAGAACACTGCACTGTCACTAACGGTCCAAGTTGCACGAGCACGATTTATATGCTACACTCACACCGTTAGTGATTGCCATGCCACTCACATTATAGGATTGCTATAAACCGCATATCATATTGATTCTGCTTATTTGACGTTGTCATGATTTGCCGCATACATCACATATGTTCATACTTGGGCACATATACATCACATATCCACACTTGTGCCACATACATCACATATATTCATACTTGAGCACATATACATCACATATCTATACTTGTGCCATATACATCACATATGTTCATACTTGGGCACATATACATCACATATCCATACTTGTGCCACATACATTACATATATTCATACTTGGGCACATATACATCACATATCTATACTTGTGCCATATACATCACATATGTTCATACTTGGGCACATCTACATCATATGTCTACATTAGTGCACATGTACATTGCTATATTCACTTTGCGTACTTATCCAATCGCACATCCATACCTATACCCACATTCATATGTTACACACATGGATGATATTGACTTGATTTAAAACTAAAGGACCGCAAACGATATTTTCAAAACTGGATCTTTTAAAAGGAACGGTTCTCCCTTTCATTTACTCGCAGTGTCAGACGACACATTGCATGGATTTACGCCTTGGATTTGATTTATGTGATTTCTGGATTTGGGAACCGGAGCACTATCTTAAGAAAATACGCACTATTTAAAAACCCGGTTTCCCTTGATATGATATTTTAGTGCGTCCACCATGAGTTTTCTCGGTTCCAGAGAGCTTGTGTGAGTATACCCGATTCGAGAAGAGGTAGGCACCGATTGCGGGTACATGGTGGATCCGGTACGGAACCCCGGGGCGAGAAGACTCATATTGTTAGACGGTGAGCCGGCGGAGGGACTACTACCTACCGGTGATTGGTTGGACCTGGCGGTTATCCGGAGGATTCTGACCAGAGTCGATTGATGGATACGGGACGACGCGTACTGCCGGGGCCGAGGGCCGATTCCGCAGACAGAGCCCGTGGGAAGATCCGATGGACGGACGCCCCATATTGGCGGATTTGCGTGTCGATGCTGGACACGACTGATTTTATGATATTTTGAGTGCCGGTGATGGGCACTCCCGATTTTATGAGATTTCAGGATTTGAGGACCGATGTGGATGACGACGCTTGAGTTGTACTGGGTTTTGGTGTATTGATAGACACCAGTTATTTTCCACGTTGATATTCCGTGTTGATATTATTCCTTTCCATACTCAGCATTCAGTACTTGACATCTCATCCTGTAGCTAGTATACCTGATAGAGTACACATGCTTGCATATCATTACGTACCCTGCTCATCATATATATAGGGTTGTTAGATTGCATCGCCATGCCTGATTATCACATATCTTGCCCATCATATAGACATGATTACTAGATCGCACTTGTTGCATAATATTGAGCATCCAGTTCATCATATAGATGTTTATCCGTTGGCATAGGTTAGAGTATCGCAGTACGTGCATACTCGCGATTACCTTTATATGTTATCTACTATTCACGAGTTGGCAACTCACCCCCGTTGTGCCACAGTGCTTGCAGGTTGCCCTTTGGAGTAGTCGCGGCTGGCTGTTTACCGCATCTTTTGACACAGATACCATTACTGAGGCGTGTTAGCCCTTTTGCTATTAGGTGGGTTTTGTACGGTATCTGTTTACCTTTCAGTTGTATATTGATGTATCAAGTATTCTCCATCTACCTTCCAGTATTGACTTAGAGACAGTTGTGAGGACGATGTATATGATTTTGTACTCTGGTGTCGAGCTCGCTGGGAGCCGACTTTATTTTATGCAGTCTTATCTTTCATGATTTTGTCTTTGCTTTACTGCTCACTCTTCGCTACGGCGTCGTATATCATATTGTGATGCTCTATTCATTTCACATGTTATTCTACTACACCTTGCCTTTACCCGACTTGCGGGACAAATTTTCATAAAGGAAATGTTGCTAAAATTATTAAAATATAACTCTTGAACTAAAAAGGATTTCTACTAAATTACTTAAGGTTTCCTAAACATTTTATAAATGCTTCTACTAAAATGTTTTAACACTCTATATTTAAAATGGTTTTGATTTCTGGGTTTCGGCTTACTTAGTCACGTTACGCCTATAGACGTTACGTGGTTATGTGCCGGTCACGGGCCGAACTTTGGGTCGTGACAATTGTAAATGGTAAACGAGGTGGAAAAAGGAAAGAAGAGAGTATGGTGAGACCCATGCTTGAATAGTATTGACAAATGAATTGTTAATTCATTTATGCTCACTATTCAAGTATGGTTGCATTTTTATAATTAGAAAAATGGGTTTTATAAAACATGGCTTCATGTTATTTTTCCTCACTTGATGAGTTTTTCCTTCACCTCACCATCATGCTTCACTCTCCTCTCTATGTTTTCATGAGTTCCTCCACCTTCATGTTTAACCTCCTCTTTACAATCTCATGAGTTGAGAATCAAGAGAAGATGTGAAATAGATAAACACTTGGATTCATACACTGCATTTCTAGGCACTCTAGACTAGCGATCTAGAGTCCCTAGTTGCTTCACTTATTTATGGTGTGGAGCTAGAGCCAAGAGCTGCATCCCTCGGGTAGATCATCATCGATGAAGGAAGACCGGTGACCAAGTTCAGTTGAGGATGCCTCATGGAGCTTGGGAATATGGTAGAAGACCAAAGGAAATGGTTCATTTGGTATAACCATTTCTAACCTTGTAGTTTAGATCTTTGTAGATTGCTAGTATTGGTTTATGGTTCGATCTAGACGGATTCGTTAGCGCCAAGTTTTTTAAACGCCAGTTTTTGTTCCGCACCGGCCACGGTTGATGGCCAGGGCACTATTATAACCCAACAGTTTCCTGCGGACGACCCGTACTCATCGCGGCTAGCTACTTGCGACACCGTCTTGATTGCGGTTATTTACAAACACTTTTTTCGCACCAGCAGTCACACGTCGACCACGGCGATCTCTAACCTCTGAGTATTCATCACACAACTGACTCTTGGTCCAATCTCAATCATTATAGAATCCTGAAAAAAAACCCGTCATTGCTCCTGCCGATCTCATCTATCCAATTTGCCCGGAACTAGTACTCCTTAATGAATCCACTTCCGTTATGGAACAACTGCAATCTCATCAAGACTTTCCTCTGAAAGTGTGGTTGTGCACAATGCCTCTGCATACATATTGAATCTCCAGTATCAACGGAGAAGAACAACTGCGCATTGAGACTTCGCACAAATCTCTCTTTTACTATTACCCTTTAGTATTGATCAAATAAGGAGTGTATCACGATAGCTACGAGAATTGCAAGTCATACTCGGCTACGATCAAGCCCGGAGTCTTACAAAAAGACTCAAAAATACGAATTCGGTATCTCTGACAGTCTGTGGAAGAATCTGGCTAAGCCTACCTTCAAGAACTCATCCCAATTCGCCGGAGGAAGACTCACTATACGGTCTCTCTCGAGCGACTCACACCAGGTCTGAGCAAGACCCCTCAAAAAGAAGCTAGCCAACTTCACCGATCTCGCATCGGAGCACTACAACGAATTAAATATCCTAGACATCATACCCATGAATGACTAAAAATCCTGTGGAAAATATATATTCATAAACATCGGCAACTTTATCTTCATGATCTCTGGAAGCGACGTCTCGATAATCTTAGCAACGGTTGGTACAACTATCTAAACAGTATGCAACACAATGATCTCCGGGGTAGGGTAAACATCATGCCTTTAAGTCCGGTTGGTCTCCAGCGATGACCCGACCCTCTGGTGTGGATCCTAAAGAAAAATCGCTTCAAAATTAGAAATCCGATCATATAAGAATAAACAACATTATGTCACCGGAATATCACCCTGGTCAGTCCTCGTCCCAGACAAGTTTGACCTGACCGTGTCTCTATCCGCAGCCCTCTCGTCTTGCATAGACATGGTGACCGGAACAATCAACATGTATCGATGAGGATAAATCAACTGAATGAATAGAATAAAAGATCTCAAGATATATATCCTAAGGTAACTTAAGTGGAGTATCGTATCGTAAATATGCCGCGGAACATATGTACGGTATGTCTCTCTACTTAGTACCTACTCCATCAACCAAGATCAAACTACGTAACGAAAGTTCGGGTATAAGACCCCTAAAGTCAAGTCTAAGCTCCGTAAGGTCAAGCCTAGGTAACGAAAGTGTATGCCTGGACTCCACATAGTCAAACCTAGACTCGAACAAGGGTTAAACCAAACGCTCTGATACCAACTTTGTCACGATCCGGAAGTGGCACGTGACCGGCACTTAAATCACGTGATATCTAAAGACGTCAACGCATTCCAAGTAAGCCAAAAATCCGGAATCTAAATCTTTTTACGAAAATACTGGAGGTGAAGTTTAAAAATAGTCATTAGATGGAATCAGTTTAAATAAGTGTGTTTGAAAAGCATCTATGACGTTTTAAAAAAAAATCGACAGCACCTCCTTTGTAAATTTTGAATAAACCGGAGACAAGCATAATAATATATAAAGCATCCCAGCGGAAGCTAGCTTCCATGCCCAAATGACAGAGCAACCATGCAGATAATATACGATGCCCAATTCGAAGAAAAGAAAAGCGAAACAAAACCAACAAGTATAATAGAGTTGACTCCAACAAGTGCGACGCCCAAAAACACATAAACTCTAAGTCTCGCTTCTAAGTCCACAATATACAAGTTCTAGGTCGATAGAGTTTTAACTAGATGAAAAAGAATATATATATATATATATATTTTTATATATATAAGTGTGGGTATGATACAACAGTAGCCTACCTACCAAAGCAATCACCGAAGAAAAGAGTATGCCGCGAGCCGTTGATGATCCGAGCGGTATATCTTGCAAGAAACTAGGGCACAATGGGGGTGGGTTGCCAACTCGGTGAATAAAAGTATATCGCAAGATAGAATCGAAATGCAGAATGATATACCTAGGTCATAATGTATAATACTATCATATCCTGAACTAATATATATATATATATATATATATATATATATATATAATGCTTAAGTATAATAAATGCATTACTATCGAGCCCGTAAACCCGAAAATATATCATCTCATATGTATATAACATGTAAAATAGTATTCAGGTACTGACCCCCGGATCAGTCCTGATCGGCTACTATATCGCATAAACTATAACGGTGTATCTCGATTGATCGCAGAACATAAATATATGAGTGTCCAGTATCGACACTCTAAATCATCATATTTCTCGTGTCCATCACCGACACGCAAAAATCATCAAATCTTTCGTGCCCATCATCGTCACACAAATCTGGATATCGTCGATACCGTCTCATCAGATCGGTCATCCATCGATATCCCTAGCCCCGGTCAGTATCCCCTGGATATCCGCCGTGCTCACATCTATCTCCGGTATCGAGTGTCCTCGCTAGGCTCCCTGCTTCAAATGCGACCTTCCTGCCCCTCGGCCTCGACCGGGTCTACCATGTATTCGACTATATACTCCCCCACTCAATCCGGATATGTAGCATATCCGTAACCGTATAGCTCCCTCACTCGGTTCGGAAAAAAATCAAATCAGAAAATATCAAGCTCATGGTGGACGTCAACTCATCGTATCCAGAAATATCAAGTAAAGAAGAATAATAATTGCATATATATTTCTGATGATATAATCAATATATATATATCAGCGTCTCATACCATTGATATATATATATATATATATATATATATATATATATATATATATATATATATCATCGAAGGTAAAAACATCATAAAAACTCTTAAAGAACAAAATGCGAATACCCATGGTAATGTTATTCGTAATTAATCAACAGGTAATAAAGGCATCGTACGTAAATATAGTCAGTCGTGCAAACAAACGCAACAGTTCTACCGTGTCATGGCAATACTAATGATGTGTAGAGTAGCATACGCGTCTGTGCTCGTGCAGCATGGCAATCATTAGAATTTGTGCAAGTGTTCTATAAGTGTTTATAGCAGAATGTAATTTTATCCATATCAATAGCATATAAATATAACCCAATTCCTTGGATATAGGAAATTCATAACACATCGTATCAGCATTTATATAGATATCGCGTGATATAGCGGTCCTACAGTGTCATGGCAGTACCAATGAGATGTAGTATAACATATGCGTATCTGCTCGTGCAACATAGTACTCTTTGCTAGTTGTGCAGTATTCTATCAATGTTTTCGTATAAAAGAAAAAGTAATTAACGTATATAATCGGAAAGCGTATCATGAGCATATAAAGGAAATCTAAGGGTGTCGCGTAATTATTAAACGTAACTAATTGCTATGAGCTATACCATTATCATTGAAAATGGAAAGAAACGTTATTTCGAAATAAAGAAGCTCTATTAATTTAAAATAGATATTCGTTTTGGAAATAGCATCGCATCCTTGTCATTTATCATTTAAAAGTGAAAACGAATCGTTGGTTTTTAAAAGAGTATAGCTCAATCAATCGTTGCGTCCCAAGTCGGGGTAACTCATGACTCCACGAGTCCAAATGATACTTGGCCGTATTCGGCACACTATCCTCGTCATAACAAGTATGGTGTGATTTCTTCATACCATATCCATCCAATATCATAACCATATCATACGGATCTATCGTCACGTACGTCTATCCCCAATACCATATATCCAGATATAACTATACCCATATGAAATCTACTAAGTACTTACCATACACTAATATAATATAACTAAGTTAGCTAACATATCACTTTACACTGGTTATATCATAATTATTCTATATAAGTGGTTATGGGGGCGCTATACGACATCCACCCGACTTCCCCCATAGATAGAAATCTACTCACTAACTTGTTGAGCTAGTCGCAATCCACGATTACTTTGTCCGTCTTTGCCATCTCGGAAATCTCCATGATCGTACCTACAATCGTATTTATAACACATCGGCGTAAAAATCAAATGAAAAAGAAATTCAACGAGCTAAGAGTACATAGGTTAGAACCTATAACTCACTTACTCCAAATATGACCAAATAACCCTGAGATTAACGTACAAACGTCAATAATTCAGTTGAGGTATAGAAATACGAATAATTATCATAAATATCGGAAACATTGTTAAAACAAAACTAGAACACTCCCAGATTTCTTTATATGAAATCTGGGACAAAACAAACAATACAGTAGCTTAAATTATCACCAAATAAAGCTACTGACCAATACCCAAAAGACATATGTATACAGAAACCGGCGGCGGCGGGAATTTGGGGAGAACCGGCGGTTGAACAGAGGAATTAGGGGCTCGGGCTTCAGGGGTTGCCTCCTATTGGTCTCACCATATCTTAGTATTGTTAGTTTTTCTAATAGACTAACCTAGTAGTTTCAGATTCAAGTTTATCATCACAAATATCATAAAAAATCTAGTTTCTGATATTTGCACACTAAAACTGATAATTGTCCAAATTGAAACTTGTAAGAAGGAAGAAGATTTACCTATAGAGATGGTGCACAAGGAATTCCGGCCCAAGAATTGCATGCTTGAGGCTTTTAGAGGTTATAGTGGCTCTAGCTTGATGGTATGCACAAGTTTGATGAAGGATTCATGGTTTTTGAGTGAAGAGCTAAATTTTAAGATGAGGATGAAGGAGAAATGATTTTTGTTCAGTTTAGAAAATGATAATGAATATGTGTAATTGGATGAAGGAGGTAGGTAGAGAAAGAATGAGGTGGAGGGTTGTGACGGTGATGGTGTAAAGATTGTAAGGATGGGGGGGAAGCATGGTATGATATGTGTGTTAAGTTGTGTGTGAAGGTTTATTGTAAAATCTAACATATACCAACCACTCTCATTTTAAAACCCACTACATTTTGCAAATAATTACCCCTACATATAAATACCTTTATATTACTAAAAATCTAAAATCATGATTTTTAAAAGAATAAAACACTTATTATAACACTTAAATATCATAATCTTATAATAAAATCTCATGTCATATTAAAAAAATTTAAATATCATTTTTATGATATCACATATTTTCTTCATTTTTACCAAAATAATTACATTTTTGAGGATATCAATCCGATACCAAAATTCATATACGATATCATTTTTGTAAACTCATTATATCCATATTTTAATATAAATTAGTATTTATAATTTTCCAAAATATTACAAGACTTTGCCACACCTACAGGTATATTGCACTCATAGTAATTCATTTTGAATGTTATATCATAGATATACAAGCATATTCATTTTTAAGTTACTTATATACTCATTTTCTACTCTTTATTTGTAGGTAGTGCCTCCACATCTGGGGCATCGGACGCTCTTGCACTGTCTGTACCCTCCTCGCAGTCGGCATGTTAGTATTATTGTAATACGTCAAATTGATTATGTATTATTTTATTCAAAAGTTACTTATACCGTCATTGTTTATTATCTAGTTAGAGAGGATGCATCTATGTCCGGGTCACCGGCTATTCCTTACCGGAGGAACTATCGACCCGCTCGTGCTGCTGCCCGGGCTCAGGCTCGCTGTGATGTCGCCACAGGTATATATTGCACTTCACTTTTCATTAATTCACGCATTCTAAATATTGTTTTGTCTTGATATTGGTTGTATATCTATATATTTTTAAGATGTAGGGCAGCCACGGCCTGAGAGGGAGACTTGAGGGCCCAATCAGTCCCATAGGTTTAGACCCGATACAGCTAAGGACTAGGGACCATTCCCTCTCTTATTTACCTTCGATCATCGTTACACTTATGATAATGCCGAGAGGTTTGGCCGATATATAACGGATGATAGCCGCATCCAAAAGAAGTATCCTCTGCACATTGACTGGGGTGAGCAGCACACCCGCTCAATTGCCCTGTTCTGGGAGAAGGCTCAGGTATTATTATATATTTTAATTTGATTGTTCAAATAAATTTACTATCATTTAGCATTTGTAATTTAAAGACATTAATTTCTTGTATTTGCAGTTGTATTATGACTTTCGGCCCGTACCCGTTCCTGATCACCCTGATTGAGCTCTCGATCTTCATGCTTTTTACCGGGGCCTCATGATCAACAAGCAGGAAAAGGTCCGATATCATAGGAATGAGCTGAAGAATGATTGCTATGATCTATGGCGGGTGACCCCCAAAATGTATATAGCGGTTCTCCTGTAGTCTCCGGACTTTCGCAGGGTCGATGTAGATACATGGCCTCTCTTGTGCCAGTTTTTTGCGTCTGAGTGCAAGCAGGTTTGTAATTTAATGGAATTCAGTGTTTTGCATAAAATTTATTTTTTTGCTACTTAATTAGAAAACTAAATCTGATTGTGTTGTGCAGAAACAGGCCGCTCAAAACAAGGAGAGTTGGAAGTCGGCGAAAAGGGGCCGACCTACCTATACGGATGGCTCGAGGAACATCACTCGTGCTATGGAGACAACAGTAAATTACAATAAATCTATTTTTGTATAATGCAATGTGAAAAGTTCTGTTATATATGTAAATTTTTTATGAATTGCAGAGAACTCGGACTATGGCGAAGGGTGGTATATCGAGCTTGTTGACGGATTACCTGTCAGTGCATGCCATATCGATAGATCCGGCTACAGGCGAGCTTCGATATCTCGATGCAATTTGAGATGTTGGGTATGCGATACGCCAAAAACTTGCCCTAGATGTAACGACCCCAAAATCTTTATACATTTGTATTATTCCTCTTCAATAATATACCGTATTTATTTGTACTTGGTATTTTCCGTTTTCTCCTAAATTTATTATTATTTTATTTCCCAATCTATTATGTATATTTTTCTAGGTACAATTTCTTTTTCTTATATTTAAGTTTTTAACTTCTGATTCTTATTTTTCCTTTCATAAATATTTAACCCAAATCCATTATTCTTATTCTCTACAACCCATCTAAAAAGCCCACTTTCTTTTTAAGCAACATCATTGTAGCTCATTGGTTAAGTCCTTACATTGTTATTCCATAAGTCATATGTTCAAATCCTCATTCTTTCAATTATTTTTATCATTTTTTTATTCTTCTCATAATCTATAAATGAGACCTTTCATTTCCAAAATGAATGGTGGCCTTTCATTTCTCTTTTAATTCTCATGTTAAATGCATATATTATTATTCACCATTACACCATCTTTATTTGTCCTCCTCTATCTTTTTCTTCCTCACATTTTTTATCTCTCACTTCTCCCTCTTCACCTAGAGTCCAAGAAGAAGAACATGAAGAAGTCTTCAAGAAGGTCTCGCTAGTAACGCGAGGCTATTGGCGGATCGACAAGCCCGGTGACAATACCGGCTTGTGCATGTGAGTCCCTTCTCTTTTTCCTTCCTCCATCTCTTTCTTTTTCTCTTTATATTTCTCTTGTTTTATATTGCCATGAAAAACTTCCCTTGACATATTATAGTTCCTAAATAATTAATTAAATGGATAAATATATAAATAATGAACACACAAACATACACACATATATAGTTTGTAAAGTCTTTTTCATTACTCTCAATTCACATGTTAAGATTTCATAGTGACCAATTAGGATTGCATGTTTGTTGTTTTATTTTAAATCACTTTATTTAAAGTTTGAAAAAAAAAATGAAGTTAATAATAAATACCATGGTTTTCTCATTTCTCACATATGACATATCAATATCTTTAGTTTTAAAATAATTTTTATAAATTAATTTTTAATTCTGAAAATTTCAGGAAATTTACATATGATAGAATATATTATTTTGTACACGCTGTAAAAATTTTAGATCGAACCGCATAACGGTTTAGGAATTACATCGTTTTTATTCACTGATCGTAAAACAGAAAACTGCAGTTATCGGTCAACTTCTAGGACACATAACTTGGTATACCGGTATCCAAATTGAGCAAACTAAGGTGTTTTTGATATCTATATCAAATTATCTAGATTTTCTTAGTTTTATAATTTTACTTTTAACCTATCTATGATAAAGAAAACTGCTTTACATTATTAAGTGACGGATCTGGACAGAATCTGTTCCGATTCGCACACTGTTTTTAAATTGAACATAACTCGAACACCTGATGTCCGTTTGTGACAAAATTTAGATGTATAGATGCACAATTGATAGAACTATAATTTTCTGTATATTTTATTACTTAGGAATGCATGAAACAATCTGATATAGGCTTTGCAATACAATATATTGTTGCTTTCCAGAAATCTGAATTTCTGTTTTAAATGCTGATATTAAAATGATCATAACTAGAGCTTCAAAAATCCAAATCATGTAAATCTTGGTGTTTTGGATAAGTACATTGAACGACCTATAATTTTCTAATAATCTTCGTAACCTGAAACCCGATAAAAATTAACTCAAACGGCGTTTTAAAAATATATGACGGTGGTGAATAGATTCTGATCTGTTTTGCGCAACGATACGAAAACAGATATACCTCTCAAACCGGCAATCGTATTTAGGTGAAACTGGAAATCATGCATGAAAAACACATGGAGACATATTTTTGTTTATATTCCGCATTCTTTCGAATTGATTAATTAGTCGTACATAATATTTCTTTACAATATTGTTTATGGTAGTTACTCGAATAATATACTTGACTCATTTAATGCTCTTCGAACATGTATACATATTTATCTTGATCATAAAATTGTTGTATGTACATAAAGACGATAATTAAATATTTGAGTTGTATTTTGAAAACCATACAAAATTATTTTTATATAAAACCCACTCAACTTATATAAATTACAATAAGCACCTTAGTAAATATAGGTTTAAGCGGAACCAGTCTCTTGAGCCTCAGGAAGCCGGAGATATGGATGCTTGCCTATCTAAGGTAGACAATCTAACAAACGTTGTTATCAATACGGTAATCGTCATTGAAAAAGACACAAGTCCTGCCGCCCATGTGCAGCGGTTCCCGATAACACCAAAACCTAATTCAGGATTTCAATTACTTTCTCTACTGTCTGACTCGGGTTTGAGTCTGATCATAATCCAACTTGAATATGATTCAAGTACCATATAAATCTACAATATTACAATTCAACATGAACACACGAATCCATGAATCCAGTTATCAATCTATTCAACTTGACTGAACCAAACCATGGATATACTTTCCATTTACATGAATCCAGTTTACATCCATTACATCCGTTACCGATATCATGGTTTCGGTCAGTCATCCAACTATACAACTTATACAATACAATATAACAATACAATCAAAACACTACGGGGTTTAAGGGGTAGATTGGTACGGAAGGTGTTAAAAGTGGCACGAGACAGTAAGATTAAGACACCTAACATGAATCCTGTTGCCGTTGTACCGTGGCATAACGGTTCCTTGTACTTTCAGTTTGCCCTGGTCTCTAGCATATAGAGACCCCTCTCGTATACACTGGCATCCTTCTGTACCAAGCTACAAACTACAGCGTTAACGCAATAATCCACAATATTATACAACTTTAAAAGATACATTCTTATTCCGTTTTTTTGTTTTTCTCCCTTAACTTTGAGACTTACCGAGCGACCTGTTCGCTGACGACATTCTATTTCTTTTTTCTTTGAATGTCGTCAGGTGATCTGGACACAGCGGAGATCGAGCCCACCAGTGAAGACTTGGAACAGTTCCTCGAAGACCCCGAGCTCTAGACATTGTACATTTCCATTCGGTACCTTTAATTTCCTGTTATGCCATTGTTTAGGCATCGTTTTTACTTCAGTTGTATTTCCTTTTCATGCATTGTACAAAAGAATGTTAATAAATAAAGTTGTTGTTATTTTTATATCTCTTGTCTCTTGTGATTACTTTTATATTGCTTAGATACGCTTAGCGTATTTACTTCACAGTAAATACATAGCGGACCAGTCGCGTCACCTTCGTCGTATACCGGGAAGCGGGGCATGATAGGTTTTGTTGGCGGCCCATGCAGGTCAGAGCTGTATGGAACCCTACCATGCAGTTCAGTTTTGCATGAAGTCCTAAGCAATATAAACACAAGAAATATCAACTGAAAATATTCTTTACATTACATATTTCTTGAATCCATCTTGAACTCCACCTTCGGTTTCCTTGAAGTCTATCTCAAGACTTTTGAATTCTTAACTCTTATTCACCCTTTCTATTTGTATCTCGTTGGCATATTAGCTCAATTGGTTAGAGTATCAATCGACGGAGCTCGAAGATGACATCATCCTAATCCTGTTTCCTTACCCTGTTACATCATCCTTCTTGAGTAATTTCGAGGATGAAATTATTTTTAAGGAGGGTAGAATGTAACGACCCTAAAATCTTTATACATTTGTATTATTCCTCTTCAATAATATACCGTATTTATTTGTACTTAGTATTTTCCGTTTTCTCCTAAATTTATTATTATTTTATTTCTCAATCTATTATGTATATTTTTCTAGGTACAATTTCTTTTTCTTATATTTAAGTTTTTAACTTCTCATTCTTTTTTTTTTTTTTCCTTTCATAGATATTTAATCCAAATCCATTATTCTTATTCTCTACAGCCCATCTAAAACGCCCACTTTCTTTTTAAACAACATCATATATTTAATTCTAATTAAATATGTGCATGAACAACCTTGTAGCTCATTGGTTAAGTCCTTGCATTGTTATTCCATAAGTCACATGTTCAAATCCTCATTGTCACGACCCAAAGTTTGGCCCGTGACCGGCACTTAACCACGTAACGTCTACAGTCGTAACGCGACTAAGTAAGCCGAAAACCCAGAAATCAAACCAGTAAAAGTATAGAGTGTTTTGAGTATTGAATAGAAGCATTTACTAAAATGTTAAGAAAACCTCTAGTAACCAGTCACCACGATAACAATATACGACGCCGTAGCGAAGAAAATGAGCAAAAAGTGGGAAACATCACAGATAGAATAAACTGCATAAGTAAAGTCGGCTCACAACGAGCTCGACACCACAATACAAATAATATACATCGTCATCACAACTGGTCTCTAAGTCAATACATAAGTGGTAGATGGTTGTTCCCGCCAAAAATTTCTGCGCAGAAGAGTCCAAGGTATCTAATGGCAGCGATACGCTTAAGGAAATGCGAACCAATACCTTCCGGCCTGTATTTTGATAAGTTCCCGAAGGAAGAACTATTAAATTCTGATGGTAGTGGAAGCATCTCGAAAAACCCTTCGATTTGATATATTATGGGCCTCATAATTCATCCGGGATCAAAAGTTATGAGGCATAACGTGTCCACAAGTGATGGACCTTTAAAAACCCGCTGGAGGAGTTAAAAGATATAATAAAAACTCAGAAAAGAACCCAATGGGCTCACACGTGACCATGGGTCACGTGCTCACACGTGACCATGGGTCACGTGCAGACACGTGATGGACTTTTAAAGCCTCTAAAATAATGAATAGAATTTAATTCTAAAAGTCAGAAAATACCTCAACGAGGTATCACGTGCTTACACGTGACCAATGGTCACGTGTTGACACGTGATAGTTAAAATAACAACATAAACAAGCAGCTGTTAAAAGAACCAATTTGGGGGTCACGTGCTCCCACGTGATCAAGGGTCACGTGCCAGCACGTGATAGGCTTGAAAGCCTTACAGTTTAATAGAGTTAAAATTCTAAACTTCTCTAAAATCTTTCGAAATAGAATTAAAATTCTAAACTTCTCTAAATCTTTCCAAATGGAAAAGGATTATGGGGACCGTCGGATTAAAGATCCAAGGGTGATTAAAACTCACCAATTTATGGAAAAATCTCAAATAAGGAAAGATCTCCCCAAATCTCACCAAAATAACAAACAGAATATCTTTGGATTTAAAATCCAACGGTGAATAAAATTCACTGTGTAATCCAAAGGATCATATTAATCATGAAATCAAATCAAATCTTTCAATGAGAGATTTGCTAAACAAATTGATTCTCTTCCTTCTCCTATAAATAGGAGCCAAGAAAAGAAGAGAGGGCGATCTGCTTTTTTGAGAGAAAAACAGAGAGAGGAGAATTTAATTCTCAAGAGAGAAAAAAGAAAGAGAGGAGAATTTAATTCTCTGCAAAAGAAAAACCCTAGGTAAGAAAAGAGAGGCTTCAAAAGAGAATTTAATTCTCAAAAGAGTTTAACTCTTATTTAAATAAAAGAACTTAGTTCTTTCTCTGGTTGAGGATCTGCAAAGTGCACATCTTCCTATGGATTGAGAATTTAATTCTCATTGGGTTGAGATCCTGCCATGCAGATCTAAAACACAGAGGAGGAATTGAGTTTTAAGAATTTAATTCTCCCAAACTCACAGGAATTTAATTCCTCCTAAAATGAAACTGGGGTTTAACCCTAATCAAGAATTTAATTCTTTTACATATCTGGGAATTTAATTCCTTTGAAAAGAAATTAGGGTTTTGCCCTAAATAAGAATTTAATTCTTTCACAATAGGAATTTAATTCCTCCAAAACAAAATTAGGGTTTAACCCTACAGAGAATTCAAATCTTAAAAGATCTCTGTTCATGAAAAGAACTCGGGTCACGTGTCCCCACGTGACCCCTAGAAAGATCCCCAGAAATGAGAAGGAAAAATCACTGAGGCGATGCCTCACGTGCTCCCACGTGACTCCCAAAACGCAGAAAAAAAAAGCGAAGGAAATGAAAGCTTTGGGCGCTCTCACGTGTTATCACGTGACCCCTCAGCAAATGCTTTAAAAATTGGCGCACAGATCCCCATCACGTGCCAACACGTGATGCTCTAAAATAAAAATGAAAGTGTTTAACACTTAATGGCAAAGCAAAAGAAAAGAAGCTTTGGGCGCTCTCACGTGTCCTCACGTGACCCCTCAGCAAGTGCTGTAATTATCAATGCATAAATCCCCATCACGTGCCAACACGTGATGCTCTAAAATAAAAACAAAAGTGTTTAACACTTATTCGCAGATTTGATGATAAAACAAAGGAGAGCTCGCTCCATATTTAGGACGCCCTCACGTGTTCCCACGTGACCCCTAACAAATCCCTTTAATATCCAATGGATAAATGCCTATCACGTGTCCACACGTGATGGCCAGGAAATGAAAAGTGTTTAACACTTAATTGCAGAACAAAATAAAAGGGATCTGGTCCCCCCTTAGAGCGCCCTCACGTGTCACCACGTGACCCCTAATGAGATTCTAACAGACCAGGGCGAGGCCTCCATCACGCGCTCACACGTGATGGCCGTCAGAATTAAAAGAGTTAAACACTGATCCGCAGAATAAAATAAGGGAATCAGGGCGCTCTCACGTGTCCACACGTGACCCCTCTTGCCTCAGTGTTTAACACTAAATTGGAACCCCTGAGCCCAGTGTTAAACACTGTTTTGCCTTAGTGTTCAACACTAATTAAAGAGATTTCTTGCAGTGTTTAACACTAAATTAAATCCCCGTTGACAGAGTTTAACATTAATTTTCTTAGTGTTTAACACTAATTTGAAGCCTCTGCTGCTAGTGTTTGACACTGACTTGCTCTAGTGTTTAGCACTAATTTGAACCCCCTGTTGCTGGTGTTTAACACCAACTGTCTTTTAGTGTTAAAACACTAACTTGATCCCAGTGTTCAACACTGCTGAATTAACGTTAGCCCAATTGGCTAAATGGCCAGAGGCAAAGCTTCTCCTTCAATGGACCAACAGGAAGCCAATATTCCAAACATGATTGGACTTAGCCCAAGATGGCCATAAGTCCTCAATTCAAATTTAACTGGGCTAATGGGCTCATAATATAATTAATTGGTCTTGATCCCAAATTGGGCCAAAGACTATTTAATCCATCCCGGTTCAAGGGTACATCTCTTCACTCCTTTGATACTTGGCGTTGTAATTCCTCAACGTCTTCAAAGAGGTGACGGGTCCCAATGACCACACATCAACATGGACTGTGGGGTCCTTAAACTCATGGACTTATGCGTCCTTAAACCAAGATACGGACTGTGGGGTCCTTAAACCCGCGGACTTATGCGTCCTTAAACTAACGGACTAATGCGTCCTTAAAACATACCCATATGGACTGTGGGGTCCTTAAACCCATGGACTTATGCCTCCTTAAACTACCTATGGACCGCAATGTCCTTAAACTACCCACGGACCCCCATGTCCCTAAACTGGCAATGGACCACCATGTCCCTAAACTGGAGATGGACCACCAAGTCCCTAAACTGGAAATGGACCACTATGTCCCTAAACTGGGACAATAGAGCCCCTAAATGCTCTTTTGTCGGATCTAAACGATCCTGTTAAGTTGATCTTAGTCTCAAACTGGACTAACGTATTCTTAACAAACGTTTAAGTTGATCTTAGCCTCAAATATGGCTAACGTATTCTTAAACCTTCAAACAGACTTTAGTCCCAAATTGGACTATAGATCTCTCAACCAACTTTGGTTCAAGGGTACATCTCTGAACTCCTCTGATATCTGTCGTTGTAATCCTTCAACGTCGTCAGAGAGGTGACGGGTCCCGATGGCCATACATGCAATGTCGGATCTAAATGATCCCGTTAAGTTGATCTTAGTCTCAAACTAGACTAACGTATCCTTAACAAACGTTTAAGTTGATCTTAGCCTCAAAAATAGCTAACGTATCCTTAAACCAAAACCCCAAACCCAAATCTAAGAAAATACGGATTTGGACTAATCCACGTCCTACGGACGACGAAATAAATAGTCTCCGTATACAATCCACGGGCAACCACAAACTAAACAAACACCAACGACACGAAGTGACCAGCTGGAGAAGGAGAAAGTTGTTTCCGCGATGCGGTAGCATAATTAACTGCAGGGAAGAGCGTCCCCACAATCAAAAACCCCTCAAGGCGAGGCGGAATCTGACGAATCTGCTACATCGGCCGCATCCGTCTAAACTTTCGATACACGGTGCAATAAATCAACTTGGCATCTTCGGAGAGGTGGACGGATAAAACCAATTAGCATCTGCCCCGAATTTCAGGCAAGACGTCCATGTCTCGGCCGCCATTCGGAGGGGAACAGATTCTGGCATGCCCGGTGGGACCTTTTCCACTTTCCACTCCACACTTCGTGTGTCGTGTTCACGAATGAATCGCGGTTTACTGTGGTTGCCTGTGGATTCGAGGTACTAAGATTTGGTGTCTTGCTCCGTGCAGAAAACAGAAGATCAATGGCTTCGAACTGCACTGCCTACAACTGTAACTCTCGCTCGGTCCTTGCTGGAGGAGTGACTTATAGGCCCCAAGCGGCCTCCCTTTTCAAGATTCCAGTGGAGCAGGTAACTCAGGCCACCACTGGATTATTCTTCGGGACCATGCTCCCACCGTTGAGCTTCAATTCCACAATGACATCACAAGAAGCTCCAAAGAAGCCGGTCTTCGATCGACTTACCACTGCCGTGACCCCTCTCAATGGGTCGCTCAACTTCAATACCTCAGTTTTCAACAGATTGGGCCAGAGCGTCTACAAGCCTGCGATACCCGAAGTTGCCATCCCAAAGCGGATAGCCATCCCGGTTCAAGCGGACGAAATCATTGGAAATGCTTCTCCTTGCAAAAAGTCAGTTTTTACAAGGATGGTCATTCCGGCTTCTGCTCCAGGCGAGGTCCTCAAAGCTGCTTCCCCTACCCAGAGGTCTGTCTTTGACAGGGGGCAATATGAAGTCACCCTTACGGCTGAGATAACACCATCTGCGCGACATGCTCGCCGTCGTCACTGGCGCCGGGTAAGGATGGCTGGGGGCAACTCCCCCTCTGGGCTAACTCCGCCAGCTCTGATGGTGGAAATCAATGCTGCTGTTCCGACTGAGAATAGCTTTGAACCGCTAAGAAGGGTGCGCAAAAACTCGCCAATTGCCATACTGAAAAGATCTCCGCCACCGGTGGAGACAGTCACGGAAACAAAGCCGGAGCAGCCCTCTAAAATTTACAAGGTCTGGCGACAGATCCAGGAGTCGGTGATTGATCAAGACTATCTCCGCCAACAAAAAACGATGAAGGTTCAGCAGGGGAAGAATTACTCCGTCAAGCCACAAAAAGCAACGGCTACTTAGGCTCCCACTACAACGGCCCCCTCAACTTCAACCACTCAAAAGAAAAGGAGGCCGCAAAAAGCCCCTGTGAACATGGCGAACCGTAAACGCGCTGAGCACAAACACCACAAGTCTGGGGGCATGGTGGTGCACACTGTTTATATGACATCTGGAAAGGAGGAAAACCGTGCTTCGACGGGTCACCGACCGCTCACCCGATCCGTAACGAAAGCCCAGGAGCAGCAACAGAAGCTTCAAGAGATGCTGACTATAATGGCCGCACTTACCGAGCCAAAAGAAAGCCCAGAGGCATCATCAGAGCAGCGTCATGAACAAGAAACTGATGCTGACTTCTTACGCAGAGTCCTCAAAAAGATGGACAAAGAAGCCGCAGAGCAAGCGGCTAACATAAAACAAATGGCGCTTCTCTTCCAAGATATAGTAGGGATGATGATCCAATAAGATCCTCCTGCTGAAGATCCTCCGATTGTCCTTGAAGATGACAAAGGAGAGACATCGAATCCTCCTCCAGCTCTTTCAGCAGCCAAGGAAGAAACCATTTCCAAGGCCGCACTGGATGACCATATAGCTCAGCAAATACGAGCTCACCAGGAAAATGAAGCGGCTGGGCAAATTGCTAGAACCGGACGACCCTACCCGGGATGGTATGACCAAATTAGTTACCCGCCGGGATATACGATCCCTAAGTTCCACGTATATAAGGGAACGGGAAATCTGCATCAGCACGTCGCTCAATTTAGAGCCATGTGCGGCAACACTGGAGGTGATGATAAATTACTGCTCTGCCAGTTTGTTGGCAGCCTATCGGAAACTGCATTTGAGTGGTACTCTGAACTCCCAAATGACTCTATCAAGACATTTACGGAGATGGAGCTGCTGTTTACACAGAGATTCGCGAGTGCTAGTGGACGCACCCCGATAACAGCACTGATTAATGCCAGGATAAGGCCAGGCGAAACATGGGTCCAATACGCAACACGATGGCAGAACCTATGGTCGAAATGCGAACAACGCATAGAAGAGGCTCCTGCAGTAGGCATGTTTGTGGGTACCCTTGATCCCCAAGCGACCATCTCACAGTTCATGATGTTCTTCAAGCCGACCACCTTCCAGGCCTTGATTGACAAGCTGGCCCAAATGGACCAGATGGGCCATAGGCCTTCCTCTTTAAAGACGGAGCCTTGGAATGAAAAGGGCAAAGGGAAAGCAACCTTCGTCGCCAACGCTCAACAACAACCGAGCAACTTAAAGCCGGTTGTTCACCAAAATAACGTGCGTCCACGCCCATCCCTCGAGGAGAGACTGGGACGTCCTTACTCGTTTTCCCAGGATAAAACAAGAAGACTGTTCGAGCTGGCAGTGCGCAACAGGCTCATCAATCTGCCGAGTCCAAAGCGTCCGTTGCAGCCAGGCGATGTCAACGATCCTAAATATTGTCCTTACCACCAAACGGTAAGTCACCCGATCGAGGATTGCTTCGTCTTTAAAGGATGGATCGAGGATTAGTATCTACAAGGCAAGTTTGTGTTGTCCGAGAAGTGGAAAATAAACCCACCACAACCGCACACTCCAAAGAAGACGGACACACCGGGGGCAACTTGTTCTTTTATTGAAGAAGCTTCGTGGGAGATCGTGTTGTCATCCAAAACCAAAAAGATGCTGAATGATCTCCAAACATGCCCGACGATCGGGTGGAAGAACTCGCTAGAACCCCAGATCGTCGAAGGGATGCTGAAGCCGCGCCCAACCCCAAAGATCGATGGTGAAGGCCCCAGCACTCATACCCAGCCGTCAAAATCTTCAAAGAAAAACAAGAAGAAATCCAAGAAGCCCGTGAAGCCCGGCGACAAGCGCACGGATTTGCAGAAACAGATTGACGTGCTGGAAGAGTATAACCAGAAGGCGCGGATTCCAATCGCACTCCAAGAGTTCCTCAGCCACGTCCTCGAGGACGAAAATGATGGAGAAGACTCATCAGATGAATCTGAGGACTACGTAGCAAGTTGTCATGTGATCTCTCACTCATTGATAGATGATAAAGAGGCTCCTTGCACCGAGAAACCAGGGGCGGGTCCTGAACCAGAACTTCTGTGGCCATCAGACGAGATGATCGATGCCTTCCTGAATGAAGCCCGTCTTAAAAGCAAAGCTGATCGAGAGCACGAGATGGCCATATTCGAGAAAGCCAAACGCCGACGACTAGATGAAAGGATCGAAACACTCCCACCGGATCAAAGTACATCCGCCACAAATAAAAGCAGGTTCAAGATGAGGAAAAGATTCGCCAAAGCCATATCGATGGGAATGAAGCTCCCCTCT
Organism: Agapanthus africanus; assembly: GCA_030015575.1. Taxonomy (NCBI): domain Eukaryota; kingdom Viridiplantae; phylum Streptophyta; class Magnoliopsida; order Asparagales; family Amaryllidaceae; genus Agapanthus; species Agapanthus africanus. The sequence continues at coordinate 504,316,005 of JASDDO010000014.1, read as the reverse complement.
TTCAGAGGAAATTCTCCCACCGATATATATCTTGATGAAGCGGACATGCATCTTAACTTCTGCTTATATCATCAGAAGATTGCACACCCTACTGAAGAATGCAGTGCCTTTAAAAACTGGTGGCAGGGATACGTTGCTCACCGGAGCACGTTCAACGATTGAAGCGCGAAGATCATCGGAAATAGAACACGACAAATGAGCATATGAAAACTGCCGGCAACAGTTACATGGTTGACGGCAGAAGATCGCAAGCTCTCACCTTCGGGAGCAATTCTGAAGAAGAAATGACTCTCAGCCCTCCCTTCAAAGAATCCACCTCAGGAAAAGAGGAAGAAAAGAAGAGCTGCGAGAACGTTCAGCTGCGCAATCGCACGCTACCCGAAAAGAATCTCGGACCCGCAAACAAGGGATCGAACAAAAGGGATAAGGGGAATGGAAAAGCGACCTCCGTCGCCAATGCTCAACAATAGCCGAGTGACCCGAAACCGTTTGGTCGTCAAAACAACAGGCCGCGACACCTCAATGAGAAGTTGAAACGTCCTTACTCGTTCCCCAGAGATAAAACAAAGAGACTGTTCGAGCTAGCGGTGCGCAACGGGCTCATCACTCTGCCGGATCCAAAACGTCCGTTGCAGCCAGGTGACGTTGACAATCCTAACTATTGTCCCTACCACAGAGTAATGGGTCACCCACTCGAAAATTGCTATGTCTTCAAAGGCTGGATTGAGGATGAATACCAACAGGGCAAATTCGCGTTGTCTGACAACTGGAAGGTGAGCCCGCCACAAACACATGCTCCGAAAAAGATAGACATGCCGGGGACATCGTGTTCTTTCATAGAGAAAGCCCCATGGACCGAAAAGTCCATAAACTAGAAACTCGCCTCAAATATGGCAACGATAGACTGAAACGTCGTTAAACTAACGATGGACCACTACGTCCTAAAACTGGCTGTAGACCGAAACGTCGTTAAACTAACGATGGACCACTATGTCCTAAAACTGGCTGTAGACCGAAACGTCGTTAAACTAACGACGGACCGCAATGTCCTAAAACTTGCAAATGACCGAAACGTCGTTAAACTACTATCAACCCGCGGCATCCTCAGGCTGGCGCGGTTAAAAAAAAAAGAAAAAAAAGAAAAAAAAAAGTAAAAAAAAAAGTAAAAAAAAAACGGTATGTCCACAAGCAAAATGGACACGGATGAAAACCCGAAAGGGCTCCGTGAGTAAAAACAGCAGGGCTACCGGCGAGTGTTTGTGAAAACCCGAAAGGGCGCAACCTTGTTAAAAGACACTTACATGGTCCTCTCGACCTTGTAAGGAGAAACCACCCGCGTGAGATCCTTGCGACTCACAAGGGAGCAACACACTTAGGGATCCTCACGATTCTTAAGGAGAAAATACACTTGCGAGATACTCACGACTCGTAAGGAGAACTTTCTTATGGGACCCTCACGGCTCATAAGATTTGAAAGTCTTAAGTTACAGAAACCTTAACCTGTTCTTAAGCACCCCCCCAACTTCCAATACTGCCCTACAAGCGGCTCATATTGACCCTTCTATACAATCCACGGCACAAATAAATATTTCCCTAACAAAGTCCCATCCGTGACTAGGGATATGCTTGTACGGCAAACAACACTTGTAAGTCCTCTTGACTTATAAGGAGAAAACCCTTTTGTAAGATCCTTACGACTTACAAGAGAACATGCACTTAGGAATCCTGACGATTCCCAAGGAGAAAACACACCTACAAGATCCTCACGACTTGTAGGGAGAAATACCTTTGTGAGACCCTTACGGCTCATGAAGTCAAAAGCCTTAGCCGACAGGACCCTTAACCCTGTTCGCTAAGCCACCTTTGTTCGACATCGACAGAGGCAAATGATGATTCGCTCCTGGCAATATCCCAGTTGCAGCGATGTTGATGCCTAAACCGGTATCAAATTCCAAGCCCTTTCAAGGCAAATGATGATTCGCTCCTGGCAATATCCCAGTTGCACCGATGCTGATGCCTAAACTGGTATCAAATTTCAAGTCCTTTCACGGCAAATGATGATTCGCTCCTGGCAATATTCCAGTCGCAGCGATACTGATGCCAAGATTGGTATCAGATCCCAAAACCCCTACTCGCCCAAAAAAAAAAATCAGTGAGCCCAAAAAAAAAATGCATACGAAATAGCCGAAAGGATGGGGCAACTTGCAAACAAAATCTGCAGGTAAAAATGTATGCATGCAAAATAGCCGAAATGATTGGGCAACTCGCAATAAAAAGCAGCGAGTAAAAAGAAAAATAGCCGAAATGATTGGGCACCGCGAAAAATAGCCGAAATGATTGGGCAATCACGATTTTCGCGATATAAAATGCCGAAATGATAGAGCATCGCGGAAAGAATAAAAAAAATGAAAGAATGAAACTTTTTGCCCTACAGGTGAGATCACATCGATCCCTGTATACAATCCAGGGGCACAAATAAAGAGGGAACCATACCTTCCCAACAGGCTCCGCCAGAAAGCGAAGCCAAATCTCGACGGTTCATAGACAACCCAGAGACAACCTCGACATCTGTCGCAATATCGCAGACATAATGTCAACAGACGAAGCAAAAGGAAGATCCCGGGCTTCAGAGTCTCAACGTCAACATCGACAACCTAGAGATCACCAACGGTGTTTCTCCTCACTCCAGCCAGATGCAGACGTGACGTCAACAATCGACCCCAGAGTCGCAACGAAACGGAACCATGGCAAAGTCCCTAGTTCCAAATCTCAATGGCCACATCTACAGCGTGGAGACCAACAATGGTGTGCCTCCTCATTCCAGCAGGACATAGATGCTACACCATCAAACGGAGCCACGACATAGTCCTTAGTTCCAAATCTCGACGGTTCACAGACAACCTAGGGACCATCTTAGCATTCGTCTCGTTACAGCAGATGCAATGTCGACAACGGCGTTCCTTTGCAGTCCAGCAGGATGCAGATGCAACGTCAACAAAAGACCCCATGGTCAAAGAAAATGAAGCAAAGGAAAAATTCCTAGCTTCAGGATCTTGACGGCAAGTCATATAAAGCCAGAAAGACAATCGGAGATCATCTCGCACCAGCACGGAATGGTCACCACCTCGACATTCGTCTCGATACAGTAGACGAGATGTCAACACAGTGTTCTTCCTCCGATAGGATTCGGACGTGACAAAGCAAATGAAGCAAAGGCAAAATTCCTAGCTTCAGGATCTTGACGGCAAGTCATATAAAGCCTGAAAGACAATCGGAGATCATCTCGCACCAGCACGGAATGGTCACCACCTCGACGTTCGTCTCGATACAGCAGACGAGATGTCACCACAGCGTCCTTCCTCTAACAGGATCCGGACACGCCAAAGCAAACGAAGCGAAGGCCAAATTCCTAGCTTCATGCGTCTTAACGGCAAGTCATATAAAGCCTGAAAGACAATCGGAGATCATCTTACACCTGTTAGTTATATGTATGCCCTAGAGGCCATTACTGTACATTGGATGTATATTGTAGTGGATGCTGGGACATATATAGGGAGGACTTTCTTGCTCGACATGATAGTATGCTATCTGGTGACTCTTTACCTTAACGTGTATACTGATTGTCTCTCTGTTACATGTTGGTAAAGCCCTTAGGATGTGTACTTGACTACCTGGACTATGATGCGGATCATACCAGTGGGGACATGGTAGTCCATAAGTACATCCTTCAAGGTCCCTAGTCGTGGGTGTATCGAGACGGGGCATCGATATACCAGAGTAGACTAGCGTTTACCTTCTCGACCCTTACAGATGGGCGATGGATGATCCCATATCCATTGGTGTTTGACATCAGAGATGATATACGGGTGCTCAGTGGAGACTGGGTACACTGGACGGACTCGTCGAGAACTCCCAGATGGTATTATACCTTACGTCAGATGGCAGTTCTCTGGTGACACTGGTACAGAGTAGTCTGTTGACCCGAGATCGTCATAGAGTCTTGTGTGGTTCCCACTGTGGTTTGATTTCCACCTTACCACATCCAAGAGTGCGTACAAAATGGTGGCTTTTGGGTACAGTCCCGAATCACATGGAGGCAATGAGCGATAGGAGGGGATTCTTCTCTCCCGGTATAGGGAGTTGATGTTGCGCTGTGTTCGATTGGCTATAACCGGAAATCCCTGGCCAGGGTTGCTGAGATATACTGGTAAGTGTTACCAGTATTTTCTCGAACTGTTATAGACCTCATATCGACCCGACTTATCGAGCTATTGAGGTCTGACGTTTACCACCCCTAGGAGAGATATGCGACATATCAGACGACGAGACCGGACTGTACGGTAAGTGTTACTGGTTGGATTCACAGGAGTGTGAGCGGGCTTGCTCGTCGATCTTCTCATCACTTAATACCCGGGTGGCCATTACGTTTAGCAGACCGCTTGCGGCTTGTGGGTGTTTGATATGATCATCACCTGCTGCCGGCGTATTGACGAGTCTTTAGAGTCCTACACAGAGGTTTCCTGGCTCAAGCGAAACGAAATAGGAGCGCATATGAGATATGTGCGGGACCGAGAGTAATGCGTGTATGTGATACCGTATTCCATTCTCGCGATGAATGTGTGTCGAATGGTTGTATGCGATATAACCTAGTTATCGAATCTAGGATTGATTCGATAAGCCGATACATTGGATACTAGTCGGTTATGTGCGACATGACCGGATCATTGAATCAAGTGTTGATTTAATGATTTAATGTATAATTATATATTTGATATATTACTTTGCATTAACTAGTATTGGTTCACTTTAAATGGATTTTCTCACTTGATGTGCACATTGTATATGTGATATAGTTTTGTACACTTGATTGTATCATGTTTGATGATACATGCATGATTGTGTGTATGTTTAGTTTAAACCTTGGTTAAGTAAATGGTTAGGGTTTTGTTTAATTTATTTATTCATTTATTTATTTATTTCCTTTTAAGGCAAGAAAAGAAATGATTGCTTTTGGATTTACTTGAAGCTTCTTGAAGCTTTGAAAAAGTTCAACCATTTTTGTTTCTTAGCCTAACCTAACCATTCACATAACCTTGATTTATTCTCTACACTTAATCATGGTTGCCAATATGATAAGTATCATATTATTTTCCTTTTTGAAAATACTTAATATATTCTATCTTCTTCTTCATCTTCATCTTCAAGAAGAAAAGCTTGCTCCATCAATGGCAACTTGTGAAATCAAGTGAGAAATCCAATTCTAAAGTGAACCCACCTCCTATTTCTTCATCCTCTACCTCTTGCCAAGTAGTATAGGGTGTTTTCTTCATAAGTTTCATGACTTGGTGAAGTGGGAGCTTGATCTTGTGATGCCTCGACGTAGATCATCTTCGGCATCGTTGTTGATGACCTAGCCCGCCCATTCCTCCGATGAAGCCGACACTTGAGCCCGGGATTCGATTTGGACAGCGAGGAGACTTCATTGCGGAGCTATGGAGGTGGAGGACCGGATCTACAAAGGTTGTATTTCCGTTCTTTTAGTTAAGTTGTTAACTAGTTGCATCTTTCGCCTAAAAATCTAGTTAACGATCCGTGTTAGGGTTTCTCGGCACATGTAAAATTTGAAATTGTCATGGTTGATGCCTTGTGAGACCTCTTGAGAGTGCCTAGGAACCCTACAGTGGTATCAGAGCCTAGCTAGAGCCTTAGGCGATGCTTAGACGATGTTTGAAACCCGATCGAACCCGAAACCCTAACTTTTTCATGCTCTCTGGACAATTTTGAAAATCGTGGTTTTTTCCACATTAAAAATGCTTAAAAAATTCAGCAGGGAATTATAAGAATTACGGTGCAAAATTTAACTCATGAACAGTCCAAACCGCGGCGGAACCGCGGCAGAAGCCTGGCTTCTACGGCGGTTCCGCGGTAAGATGATGACGTCATCCTCCCCTTTTTGCACAGTAATTCCAATTTAATGATGCTGAGTTTTCTGGGAATTTTTAATTTGACTCAAAAGTTGAGTATTCTGGGGTTGCTTTAGGAATCGATTATTCGATCGGATTGTCAAACTTTGTCTATGTGTTTTTCCGGATAATTTTTGAATATGTTAAAAAGTTCGACCGGATATAAATACCCAACTTTTTCCCTGTCGGGAAATTTCCAAGTGTTGGATCTTTCCGTGGTTTAAAGATGTTCTAAGTAGTGCAAGTAACGCAATGGACCCTCTAGAAGACAACAAACCTTAACTCGATTATGTGACCGTCTTGAACTGCCCTTTGAACCTTCGGGTTTGGGGCAGTACGGCGTGCCACATGTGAGGCGTTGGCTTGACCCTTCTATGGCTGGACCGTTGGAACTGAGGCACGAACTGAATGTTTTTAGACTTATTTCATGTGTCGAGCTGTATCGGGAAAAATTAGGTGTTTGAATGTTCGATCGGAAAGTTTAACATTTTCTAATTATCTGGAATGTGATACAATAATTGGAATTCACAAGCTGTTATGAGATAACTGAATGAATGTTATAAACATAGCAGTTTAGTCTCACTTGATCGGTTGCCACGGAATTTTGATGTGATCAAAAGTCCGTCGCAATCACGTAGCGTACGCGGATACTTGCCGGGTAAACTTAATAGACAGCCTCACTCCATAGCCCCGACCAAGTGACTGTAGGAGAACCCCGTCGCCGAAAGCATCCGTTTGGGTGCTCGCGGCAGCGGTGTTCCGCCTTGGTACACTTCGTCGACGGTATCGGGGGTGCGTCCGCCTACTGAAGTTTGCGACGAGTATTCGATCAGGATGTCGGGAATCTTGTTGATTTGCCCGACTTGATATTGAAAAGGGTTTTCGATTTTGAGACTAAAATGCGGGGTTTATAATTGTTAGGCATGCGATGTCTAAGTAATTCATTTGGTCAGGCATGCGATGTCTGAGGTGGTTGCGGATTCCAACTGTTGTAGTTTTACACTTTCTTTTCTGTGACCGTAAGTGTAATATGTGATATCGCCGGTTTCGTTGTTATTTGTTAACGACAATTGGGGTGCACATATTTACTTACGTTGATGACATGTGATGTTATGTGTTGCTGGATATGTTATATTGGATCGTCGTGTATGAATAGCCGGGGTTTTTTATGTGAGATGAGTGTTTTTTCATTTTCATTCATGTAAAAACTTGTATGTAATATTCTTTTATTGGGGCACTTTCAGGTTGCGGAAGATGTCACCTTTTGTATATTATTTACTTTTCTGCACTAGGATAGACCCAAGGAGGAGGGCACAAGTAACCGGGTTCTGGAGTCCAGTGGGAGACCAACTCGAGGAGTCGAGTCCGGGTCTCCTAACTCTAGAATTGGTAGGGTTGCTTGCCGCTCTCGTAGGGGTCTAGGGATGTGGGTTTGGCTATTCATCACGACCGTGGAATCCGTTTTTTATACTGGCTCGTATTGAAAACACGGACGTCCTAGTAGATCCAATATTTCATATGTTTCTTCTGCTGCGATATCTGTGATGTGATCATGTGATGTTCTGTGATAGATACAGTATATACTATATATGATATATTATGTAGATGTTACTTATGTTTTACACCCGTGCTAGCCCTGCCCTGCTCTGCCGTTAGTTACCTAACCTAACGGTGCACGAGGGGACATCGAGGCGAATGTGGATGGCATAAGTGTACGTCGTATTTATCTGTGATGTTTAGGTACTTTAAATGATGGGACTTCATTAATATGATTAATGAAAGAAAAGAAACCTAAGATGTTGTAGAATCGAATTTCAAAATAAAACAGGTAGCTACAGTTTTTGCTTTGCACAGCGGTATATATGATATATCCTGCACCTTATTCGATAAGGAAAGGACCGAGATCCCTTCACCGGGAGTGACTCCTTTAGCAATAACTGGCAGATGCAACACACTCGGTTTGTCTTTTGATTGCTTTTAAGAGTTTTTGCTTTGCACAGTGATATATATGATATATCCCGCACCTCATTCGACGAGGAAAGGACCGACGATCCTTTCACCGGGAGTGACTCCTTTAGCAAAACTAGAAAAGCCTCAAAAACACTCCATTTCAAAATTCATTTGATTCTACAACGATATCAAGTTCATTACGCAATAGGTTTTCAGAAAAACCTGTCGTAGCCATCCGTCATTTCAGATAAGTGGTAGTTAGTATTCGTGCTACGTTTGTTGGCCTGCGTCAAGGCGTAGTGTGCGGTAGCTAACTAGTATTTATCTGCTTATGCATATGATGCAGATTGGATTAGGGTAGTCGTGCGACTTTGTTGGCCTACGTCAAGGGTCCTGCGGGTGGGTTTAATTCAATCAAGAAATGTACAGGTTGAACTTGACTAACGGGCTATGGTTTGTTGGCTTTCGTCAAGGTCATAGGACGTTAGGGGTAAAATATTATCGGGAATTTAAGTGTTGAAATTTGCAATGAGATTGCATACCTTCTATGAGATAGTTGGATCCCGATACCCACTGCGAGTAATTGTTACTCCTGGGAGAGTTTTAGACATTACAATTAGCCGATCGAGTAGGTGTCTAGAAATGTGTTAACGAGGTTACGCCTCCGGGAAAATGAGGTTTACATTAATTAGGTTCGTGCGAAAGCACGGGGGACCTCCCTCAAAGTACCGACACTGGCCTGGCTGAAAGATTGGCGAACTTGTAGTGTGTAATTAATCCCGGGTAGTCTTTCCTTTTAGGGTTTGAAGGAAGATTTGATAAAAAGCAGTGGGAGCCATCCTGATTAGATAAAATAATAACCAATCTGATCTTGCAAGAGCATACGCTGAGTGTTTTCTTCTCTCTCTCTCCAGGTAGCGACCATATCACGCCTTAATCAAGATAATAATACGGAATATTGACCGAACCCGCTTGTTATACTGAGCTGGGGAACGTTGGTCCCGCTCCAACTTATAATTGTTATTAGACAGAGCAGGAAATTGGGAATTACCAGAATTCCCGTGCCGCCCAAACGAAGAGAGTGCATGTTGATGCATCATCTTCGGGTGTGTTCATTACAAAGAACTGTTTTTCAGTATCCTCCGCATCCTGGGTATTTGATACTGGATCAGGATCCCAGATATGTAATCTGTTACATAGGGCTACAAAAAGGTAGAAAAACTGAGAACGGGTGATAAGTTTCATGAGGCAGAAAAAGGGGCAAGAGTTGCAGCCAAGTCTGTTGGTCACTGTCACCTTGTATTACCGATACATTGATTCTGAACGAATGTTATTAGATACCGAACCTGATATACAAAATCATATCACTCTCTTTATTAGTAAAGAAATGATAAAATTTTGTATTGTTGGATAATGTTTTGAACATTTCCTATATCAAATGTTGATCGGTTCAGGCTCGTTATCTAAAAGCATTGACGTTCTAAATCAAACTACAGTTCTTAGTATACGGAACACACACAAGAGGAAGAGTTCAGAAATGAACGGATCCTTCTTGAGGCATTGTAGATTAGGTCATATCAATGCGACCCGACTGGCTGAAGTTACATTTAGATGCATATTTAAATCAGTTTGAATTTACATCTTGTGAAACTTGCCAGTCATGTCACAAAGATAAGATGACTATAGCTCTGTTTATTGGAAACAGAGAAAGAGGTAGTGAACTCTTGGGATGATACATGTTGATGTATGTAGGTCCCCTATCTACACATGCCAAGACCGGTTCTTTGTATTTCATTACATTATCTAATAATCTCTCAAGATTCAGACATATGTTCCTGTTGAAACATAAGTCCGAACCTTTTGAGATATTCACAGAATATAAGTTAGAAGTAGAGAACCAAAATACGGGTATAAGTATTATGTCCTTTGATGTGATCAGGGAGGAGAATACTAGAGCATGGAATTCCTGGACTATTCTAAAGGAGAATGAGATTCTCTCTCAGCATTACTCCTCCGAATACACCATAGCACGATGGTATATCGGGGCGGAGCAATAACACCCTATATGATAAGGTGTGCTCTATGATGAGTACTACTGAGTTACCTATTTCTTTTTGGGAGTTATGCACTTAAGAAGCTGCATACCTATTGAATAGGGTTCAAATCAAATTAGTTTCCTACCACTTCATATTTGATATGATAAGGGAAGAGCCCATATCTTAAGTTAGTTAAGATTTGGGGTTGTCCGGCCTATGTCTAAAAGCAAAATCCGGACAAGCTCGAGGCAAGGTCTGTTATGTAGAACTGGAAATGTTCCAGCTATACAAACTACAGCAGATGATTTGGTACAACCAGAGGATTCAGTAGATACCAACGAACCTCAGCCTCTCCGCCGATCTAGTAGGGTTCCTCACCCACCTGAGAGATACTTCGTTTTCTCTATGACAGTGGGAGTGAGGATTGCATCATGAGATGATGACCCAACTAGTTTCGAGCTGGCCATCAGGAGTAGGACTCTGTAAGAATGGCTGGATGTTTAGCGATCTGAGATGGAATACTTATACACCAGCAAAGTATGGACTTTGGCTGCTATATCTGAAGGGTTAAATCCCCATCAGGAGCAAGTATATCTTGAAAAGATTACTTGGTGTAGATGGAAAAGTTGACACTTTCAAAGCTAGACTTGTTAAAGGTTTTCGTCATCGACCAGGCGTGGATAATGATGAAACCTTTTTCCAGTGGATATGCTTAAGTCTATCCAGATCCTACTTGCCACGGCTACATACCATGACTACGATATCTGGTGGTTGGGTGCCATGACTGCTTTTCTAAATAATGATTTAGAAGAGAACGTCTATAAGAACACAGCCAGAGGGCTTCGTAAACAGTGGGAGCAGCGGAAACGCGTGCAAGATGTTTTATGTGATAAAGCAGGCATCGCGGAGTTGGAACGTCTGTTTTGATGTAGTAGTCAAAGAGTTTGACTTCATCAAAATGGTAGATGAACCTTGTATATACAAAAAGGTAGTAGGGAGTATGATGGTGATCCTCATAGAGTACGTGGATGACATACTCTTGATAAGAAAGCAGTTTCCTATGCTACGCTCGGTCAATCTCCGCTTATCACAATGATTCTCCATATAGGATCAAAGTGATACCTCCTAAATCCTGGGTTTTGGATCTATGAGATAAATCTAATTGGATATTAGGATACTCACTAGTTGTAGTGAGATGGTATCAATCGATCCTGGGGAGAATCACTGGAAAGGTTCAAGGGTGATAAAGACGACTGAATGTCAGTCACAGGCATTGTCTTTACCTTCAGTAAAGGGACGGTATGTTGGAAGAGTTCCAAGCTAAATACCATGGCATACTAGACGATAAAGGCTGGATACATCGCTACTTAAGATGCTACCAAAGAGGCAGTCTGGATGCATATTTGTTCATGAGATGAACTTAGTTCCTCCCATAGTGTGATAATGGAGTTGTGGCTTATGCCAAGGAACGCAAGTCCCATTAGTGATCCAGACATATTCTAAGGCAGTATCACCTGATCATGGAGATGGTTGCTCTCCAGGGTGATCGAGGTTAGGAGAGCAGACTCAGAGGATAACACGGCGGATCCACTCACGAAGGCCTATTCCCAAAGAGAGACTTTTATGGGATGGTTGAGTATGAGATACTACAACCACTGCTATCAGATGGCCCTAGTGCAAGTGGGAGATTGTTAGTTATATGTATGCCCTAGGGGCCATTACTGTAAATTGGATGTATATTGTAGTGGATGCTGGGATATATATAGGGAGGATTTTCTTACTCGACATGATAGTATGCTATCTGGTGACTCTTTACCTTAACGTGTATACTGATTGTCTCTCTGTTACATGTTGGTAAAGCCCTTAGGATGTGTACTTGACTACCTAGACTATGATGCGGATCATACTAGTGGGGACATGGTAGTCCATAAGTACATCCTTCAAGGTCCCTAGTCGTGGGTGTATCGAGACGGGGCATCGATATACCAGAGTAGACTAGCGTATACCTTCTCGACCCATACAGATGGGCGATGGATGATCCCATATCCATTGGTGTTTGACATCAGAGATGATATACGGGTGCTCAGTGGAGACTGGGTACACTGGACGGACTCGTCGAGAACTCCCAGATGGTATTATACCTTACGTCAGATGGCAGTTCTCTGGTGACACTGGTACAGAGTAGTCTGTTGACCCGAGATCGTCATAGAGTCTTGTGTGGTTCCCACTGTGCTTTGATTTCCACCTTACCACGTCCAAGAGGGCGTGCAAAACGGTGGCTTTTGGGTACAGTCCCGAATCACATGTAGGCAATGAGCGATAGGAGGGGATTCGTCTCTCCCGGTACAGGGAGTTGATGTTGCGCTGTGTTCGATTGGCTATAACTTGAAATCCCTGGCCAGGGTTGCTGAGATATACTGGTAAGTGTTACCAGTAGTTTCTCGAACTGTTATAGACCTCTTATCGAGACGACTTATCGAGCTATTGGGGTCTGACGTTTACCACCCCTAGGCGAGATATGCGACATATCAGACGACGAGACCGGACTGTACGGTAAGTGTTACTGGTTGGATTCACAGGAGTGTGAGCGGGCTTGCTCGTCGATCTTCTCATCGCTCAATACCCGGGTGGCAGTTACGTTTAGCAGACCGCTTGCGGCTTGTGGGTGTTTGATATGATCATTACCTGCTGCCGGCGTATTGACGAGTTTTTAGAGTCCTACACAGAGGTTTCCTGGCTCAAGCGAAACGAAATAGGAGCGCATATGAGATATGTGCGGGGCCGAGAGTAATGCGTGTATGTGATACCGTATTCCATTCTCGCGATGAATGTGTGTCGAATGGCTGTATGCGATATAACCTAGTTATCGAATCAAGGATTGATTCGATAAGCCGATACATTGGATACTAGTCGGTTATGTGCGACATGACCGGATCATTGAATCAAGTGTTGATTTAATGATTTAATGTATAATTATATATTTGATATATTAATTTGCATTAACTAGTATTGGTTCACTTTAAATGGATTTTCTCACTTGATGTGCACATTGTATATGTGATATAGTTTTGTACACTTGATTGTATCATGTTTGATGATACATGCATGATTGTGTGTATGTTTAGTTTAAACCTTGGTTAAGTAAATGGTTAGGGTTTTGTTTAATTTATTTATTCATTTATTTATTTATTTCCTTTTAAGGCAAGAAAAGAAATGGTTGCTTTTGGATTTACTTGAAGCTTCTTGAAGCTTTGAAAAAGTTCAACCATTTTTGTTTCTTAGCCTAACCTAACCATTCACATAACCTTGATTTATTCTCTACACTTAATCATGGTTGCCAATATGATAAGTATCATATTATTTTCCTTTTTGAAAATACTTAATATATTCTATCTTCTTCTTCATCTTCATCTTCAAGAAGAAAAGCTTGCTCCATCCATGGCAACTTGTGAAATCAAGTGAGAAATCCAATTCTAAAGTGAACCCACCTCCTATTTCTTCATCCTCTACCTCTTGCCAAGTAGTATAGGGTGTTTTCTTCACAAGTTTCATGACTTGGTGAAGTGGGAGCTTGATCTTGTGATGCCTCGACGTAGATCATCTTCGGCATCGTTGTTGATGACCTAGCCCGCCCATTCCTCCGATAAAGCCGACACTTGAGCCCGGGATTCGATTTGGACAGCGAGGAGACTTCATTGTGGAGCTATGGAGGTGGAGGACCGGATCTACAAAGGTTGTATTTCCGTTCTTTTAGTTAAGTTGTTAACTAGTTGCATCTTTCGCCTAAAAATCTAGTTAACGATTCGTGTTAGGGTTTCTCGGCACATGTAAAATTTGAAATTGGCATGGTTGATGCCTTGTGAGACCTCTTGAGAGTGCCTAGGAACCCTACAACACCAGCATAGAGTGATCACCACCTCGACGTCATCTCGATATAGCAGACGAGATGTCCTTCCTCCAACAGGATTCTGACACACTAAAGCAAATGAAGCGAAGGCCAAGTTCCTAGCTTCAACGTCTTGATGGTAACTCATATAAAACCGAAAAGACAATCAGAGATCATCTTACACCAGCATAGAGTGATCACCACTTCGACGTTCGTCTCGATACAGCAGACGAGATGTCACTACAGCGTCCTTCCTCCAGCAAGATTCGGACGCGCCAAAGCAAATGAGGCAAAGGCCAAATTCCTAGCTTCAGGGTCTTGACGGCAAGTCATATAAAGCCTGAAAGACCACCGGAGATCATCCCGCATGAAGTAGTCACCACCTTGACGTTCTTCTCGATACAGCAGACGAGATGTCACCCCAGCGTTCTTCCTCCAGCATGGTTCAGACATGACACTCAAACAAACGGAGCCACGGCAAAATTCCCAGTTCCAAGCCTCGACGGTTCACCAACAACCTAGAGACAACTGCGACATTCGTCTCGATACAGCAGACGCAATGCCAGCAGATGAAGCGAAGGTTAAATTCCTAGCTTCAAGGTCTTAACGGCAAGTCATATAAAGCCTGAAAGACCACCGGAGATCATCCCAGCACGGAGTGGTCACCACCTCGACGATCGTCTCGATACAGCAGATGAGATGTCACCACAGCGTCCTTCCTCCAACAGGATCCGGACACGCCAAAGCAAACGAAGCGAAGGCCAAATTCCTAGCTTCAGGGTCTTAACGGCAAGTCATATAAAGCCTGAAAGACAATCGGAGATTATCTCGTACCAGTGCGGAGTGGTCACCACCTCGACGTTCGTCTCGATACAGCAGACGCAACATCACCAAAAGGAGCCACGGCAAAATCCCTGGTTCCAACCCTCGACGGTTCACCAGCAACCTAGAGACAACCGCGACATTCGTCTCGATACATAGGACGCGATGCCAGCAAATGAAGCGAAGGCCAAATTCCTAGCTTCAGGGTCTTGACGGCAAGTCATATAAAGCCTCAAAGACAATTGGAGATCATCTCGCACCAGCACGGAGTGGTCACCACCTCGACGTTCGTCTCGACACAGCAGACGCAACATCACCAAAAGGAGTCACGGCAAAATCCCTGGTTCCAAACCTCGACGGTTCACCAGCAACCTAGAGACAACCGTGACATTCGTCTCGATACAGAGGACGCGATGCCAGCGAATGAAGCGAAGGCCAAATTCCTAGCTTCAGGGTCTTAACGGCAATTCATATAAAGCCTGAAAGACCACCGGAGATCATCCCACATGAAGTGGTCACCACCTCGACGTTCGTCTCGATACAGCAGACGCAACATCACCAAAAGGAGCCACGGCAAAATCCCTAGTTCCAAATCTCGACGGTTCATCAGAAAACCTAGAGACAACCACGACATTCGTCTCGATACAGAGGACGCAATGCCAGCAAACGAAGCAAAGGCCAAATTCCTAGCTTCAGGGTCTTAACGGCAAGTCATATAAAGCCTGAAAGTCTATCGGAGATTATCCCCACACCAGCGCGGAGTGGTTATGACTCATCGGGGCTCTCCAAAATGAGCCTAACCTCAAGTAAAAAGCGGCATGGCAAATTCCTAGCGCTTGCTCTTCCGACGGTCAAACTGCCAAGGAGGATTGCTTGAAGACGCCTTGTCCAGCCCCCGAAGGGATCAGAGACACGGCAGTCGCAGGGCTACTCGAACAGCACGATTGCCTATCTAGGAATACATCAGCTCATGCGACGGTACGACGGCCAAAACCCTAAGTACCACAGACCCTAACGGACTTCTGTCGTAAAGAGCAGAGGTTAACTGTGACGTTAGGATATTCTTGCGAGATCTGCTCGATTCATTTCGACTCGTGAGGAAATTGATGTCTTTGCGAGAACTTCTCGATTCGTCTCGACTCGTGAGATAAAGCCTTAGGCAGTAGGGATTAAAAAACCTGTTTCCTAAGCACTGGGATCCTGCAAGTCGGCCCAAAATGGTCTCTTGCATACTATCCACGGGTCTCACTCTCCGAAGTCGAATTTCGACAAGGAGGGGAACAACCGCTTACATGTCCTCTCGACTCGTAAGAGGGAAAAATTCTCTTACAAGATCCTTACGACTTATAAGAGAAACACACTTAGGAATCCTCAGGACTCCTAAGGAGAAAATACACCTACGAGATCCTCTCGATCCGTAGGGAGAAAAGCCTTTATGAGACCCTCACGGCTCATAAAGTTGAAAAGTCTTAGGTGGCAGATCCTAACCCTGTCTCCTAAGCCATCACTGCCCTGCAAAGAGGTCAAGATGGACCATCTATGAGCCACACTCGCCAAAGCTACATGCCACTGAAATGGAAAAGCTACTCATAAGCATATAAACTACTTCACGCCAGAGTGAGATATAAAGAGATAGAAGAGTGCGGCTCATGGAGTTAAGAGTTTGGAACTATATCTCTTAAGAGTCGAGATTTGAGTCAATGATAAATGACGACGCTTGTGTCCGCTCATTATCTTCTCAGATCAAGATTCTGAAAGTAATATACCAACCCGAAACTGGTCATACGCTATGCATTACTTTGCACTACTTCACCCATGTATATACTTACATGGGCAAAATAGTGGGGGGCATTTGTTCCCGCCAAAAATTTCTGCGCAGAAGAGTCCAAGGTATCAAATGGCAGCGATACGCTTAAGGAAATGCGAACCAATATCTTCCGGCCTATATTTTGATAAGTTCCCGAAGGAAGAACTATTAAATTCTGATGGTATTGGAAGCATCTCGAAAAACCCTTCGATTTGATATATTATGGGCCTCATAATTCATCCGGGATCAAAAGTTATGAGGCATAACGTGTCCACAAGTGATGGACCTTTAAAAACCCGCTGGAGGAGTTAAAAGATATAATAAAAACTCAGAAAAGACCTCAATGGGGCATCACGTGCTCACACGTGACCATGGGTCACGTGCAGACACGTGATGGACTTTTAAAGCCTCTAAAATAATGAATAGAATTTAATTCTAAAAGTCAGAAAATGCCTCAACGAGGTATCACGTGCTTACACGTGACCAATGGTCACGTGTTGACACGTGATGGTTAAAATAACAACATAAACAAGCGGCTGTTAAAAGAACCAATTTGGGGGTCACGTGCTCACACGTGATCAAGGGTCACGTGCCAGCACGTGATAGGCTTGAAAGCCTTACAGTTTAATAGAGTTAAAATTCTAAACTTCTCTAAAATCTTTCGAAATAGAATTAAAATTCTAAACTTCTCTAAATCTTTCCAAATGGAAAAGGATTATGGGGACCGTCGGATTAAAGATCCAAGGGTGATTAAAAATCATCAATTTATGGAAAAATCTCAAATAAGGAAATATCTCCCCAAATCTCACCAAAATAACAAACAGAATATCTTTGGATTTAAAATCCAACGGTGAATAAAATTCACTGTGTGATCCAAAGGATCATACTAATCCTGAAATCAAATCAAATCTTTCAATGAGAGATTTGCTAAACAAATTGATTCTCTTCCTTCTCCTATAAATAGGAGCCAAGAAAAGAAGAGAGGGGGATCTACTTTTTTGAGAGAAAAACAGAGGGAGGAGAATTTAATTCTCAAGAGAGAAAAAAGCAAAGAGAGGAGAATTTAATTCTCTGCAAAAGAAAAACCCTAGGTAAGAAAAGAGAGGTTTCAAAAGAGAATTTAATTCTCAAAAGAGTTTAACTCTTATTTAAAGAAAAGAACTTAGTTCTTTCTCTGGTTGAGGATCTGCAAAGTGCACATCTCCCCATGGATTGAGAATTTAATTCTCATTGGGTTGAGATCCTGCCATGCAGATCTAAAACACAGAGGAGGAATTGAGTTTTAAGAATTTAATTCTCCCAAACTCACAGGAATTTAATTCCTCCTAAAATGAAACTGGGGTTTAACCCTAATCAAGAATTTAATTCTTTTACATATCTGGGAATTTAATTCCTTTGAAAATAAATTAGGGTTTTTCCCTAAATAAGAATTTAATTCTTTCACAATAGGAATTTAATTCCTCCAAAACAAAATTAGGGTTTAACCCTACAGAGAATTCAATTCTTAAAAGATCTCTGTTCATGAAAAGAACTAGGGTCACGTGTCCCCACGTGACCCCTAGAAAGATCCCCAGAAATGAGAAGGAAAAATCACTGAGGCGATGCCTCACGTGCTCCCACGTGACTCCCAAAACGCAGAAAAAAAAGCGAAGGAAATGAAAGCTTTGGGCGCTCTCACGTGTTATCACGTGACCCCTCAGCAAATGCTTTAAAAATTGGCGCACGGATCCCCATCACGTGCCAACACGTGATGCTCTAAAATAAAAATGAAAGTGTTTAACACTTAATGGCAAAACAAAAGAAAAGAAGCTTTGGGCGCTCTCACGTGTCCTCACGTGACCCCTCAGCAAGTGCTGTAATTATCAATGCATAAATCCCCATCACGTGCCAACACGTGATGCTCTAAAATAAAAACAAAAGTGTTTAACACTTATTCGCAGATTTGATGATAAGACAAAGGAGAGCTGGCTCCACATTTAGGGCGCCCTCACGTGTTCCCACGTGACCCCTAACAAATCCCTTTAATATCCAATGGATAAATGCCTATCACGTGTCCACACGTGATGGCCAGGAAATGAAAAGTGTTTAACACTTAATTGCAGAACAAAATAAAAGGGATCTGGTCCCCCCTAAGGGCGCCCTCACGTGTCACCACGTGACCCCTAATGAGCATTCTAACAGACCAGGGCGAAGGCCTCCATCACGTGCTCACACGTGATGGCCGTCAGAATTAAAAGAGTTAAACACTGATCCGCAGAATAAAATAAGGGAAATCAGGACGCTCTCACGTGTCCACACGTGACCCCTCTTGCCTCAGTGTTTAACACTAAATTGGAACCCCTTAGCCCAGTGTTAAACACTGTTTTGCCTTAGTGTTCAACACTAATTAAAGAGCTTTCTTGCTGTGTTTAACACTGAATTTCTTAGTGTTTAACACTAAATTAAATCCCCGTTGACAGAGTTTAACATTAATTTTCTTAGTGTTTAACAGTAATTTGAAGCCTCTGCTGCTAGTGTTTGACACTGACTTGCTCTAGTGTTTAGCACTAATTTGAACCCCCTGTTGCTGGTGTTTAACACCAACTGTCTTTTAGTGTTAAAACACTAACTTGATCCCAGTGTTCAACACTGCTGAATTAACGTTAGCCCAATTGGCTAAATGGCCAGAGGCAAAGCCTCTCCTTCAATGGACCAACAGGAAGCCAATATTCCAAACATGATTGGACTTAGCCCAAGATGGCCATAAGTCCTCAATTCAGATTTAACTGGGCTAATGGGCTCATAATATAATTAATTGGTCTTGATCCCAAATTGGGCCAAAGACTATTTAATCCACCCCGGTTCAAGGGTACATCTCTTCACTCCTTTGATACTTGGCGTTGTAATTCCTCAACGTCTTCAAAGAGGTGACGGGTCCCGATGACCACACATCAACACGGACTGTGGGGTCCTTAAACTCATGGACTTATGCATCCTTAAACCAAGATACGGACTGTAGGGTCCTTAAACCCGCGGACTTATGCGTCCTTAAACTAACGGACCAATGCGTCCTTAAAACATACCCATATGGACTGTGGGGTCCTTAAACCCATGGACTTATGCGTCCTTAAACTACCTATAGACCGCAATGTCCTTAAACTACCTACGGACCCCCATGTCCCTAAACTGGCAATGGACCACCATGTCCCTAAACTGGAGATGGACCACCACGTCCCTAAAATGGAAATGGACCACTATGTCCCTAAACTGGGACAATAGAGCCCCTAAATGCTCTTTTGTCGGATCTAAACGATCCTGTTAAGTTGATCTTAGTCTCAAACTGGACTAACGTATCCTTAACAAACGTTTAAGTTGATCTTAGCCTCAAATATGGCTAACGTATTCTTAAACCTTCAAACAAACTTTAGTCCCAAATTGGACTATAGATCTCTCAACCAACTTTGGTTCAAGGGTACATCTCTGAACTCCTCTGATATCTGTCGTTGTAATCCTTCAACGTCGTCAGAGAGGTGACGGGTCCCGATGGCCATACATGCAATGTCGGATCTAAATGATCCCGTTAAGTTGATCTTAGTCTCAAACTAGACTAACGTATCCTTAACAAACGTTTAAGTTGATCTTAGCCTCAAAAATGGCTAACGTATCCTTAAACCAAAACCCCAAACCCAAATCTAAGAAAATACGGATTTGGACTAATCCACGTCCTACGGGCGACGAAATAAATAGTCTCCGTACACAATCCACGGGCAACCACAAACAAAACAAACATCCACGACATGAAGTGACCAGCTGGAGAAGGAGAAAGTTGTTACCGCGATGCGGTTGCGTAATTAACTGCAGGGGCTTATGCCTGCAGGGAAGAGCGTCCCCACAATCAAAAACCCCTCAAGCGGGGGGGAATCTGACGAAATCTGCTACATCGGCCGCATCCGTCTAAACCTTCGATACACGGTGCCATAAATCAACTTGGCATCTTCGGAGAGGTGGACGGATAAAACCAATTAGCATCTGCCCCGAATTTCAGGCAAGACGTCCATGTCTCGGCCGCCGTTCGGAGGGGAACAATGGAGAGTACTAGATACAACAATGTACATAACTGAAAGATAAATAGATACCACACAAAACCCAACTATCCGTAAAAGAGCTAGTATGCCAACTTTATGAGTATCTGTGTCAAAAGATGCAAGAACGCAGCCTGCCGCGACTACTCCGAAGGGCAACCTGCAAACACTGTGGCACAACGGGGGTGAGTTGCCAACTCGTGAATAGAAGATAACATATAAAGGTAATCGCAAGTATGCACGTGCTGCGATACTCTAACCTATGCCAACAGATAACATCTATATGATGAACTGGATGCTCAAAATCAGGCAACAAGTGCGATCTAATAACATCTCCATTTGATGAGCAAGATATGTGATAATCAGGTATGGCAATGCAATCTAACAACCCTATATAGAATGAGCTGGGTATGCAATGATCGTGTAAGCATGTGTACTATATCAGGTACAATAGATACAGGATGAGATATCAATTTACTACATACTGAGCATGGGAAATATAACATCTACACGGAATGCCATCGTGGAAAGTATAATCGGTACCCATCAATGCACCCAAATGCCAATACTACTCAGGCGTCGTCATCCTCCTCGGTCCTCATATCCTGTAAATCTCATATAATCGTGAGTGCCCAACATCGGCACCCAAAATATCAAGAAAATACTCGTGCCAAGTATCGACACGCAAATCCTCATATATCGGGCACCGTCAGTCCGGATCAGCCCACGGGCTCTGTCTGCGGTATCGGCCCTCGGCCCCGGCAGTACGAGTCGTCCCGTATCCATCAATCAACTCTGGTCAGTATCCTCCGGATAACCGCCAGGTCCAACCAATCACCGGTAGGTAGTAGTCCCTCTGCCAGGCTCACCGTCTACTACACAGCGAAACCGTTCTCGCCTCGGGATACCATACCGGGTCCACCATGTAACCGTAATCGGCCTCATCCAACTCCTCGATTCGGGTTCACATATATCACTCTAGTACCGAGAAAACACATGGTGGACGCATCTAAATATCATATCAAGGGAAACCGGATTTTTAAATAATTAACTATTCTCTTTTGATATATCCACGGTTCCCCAAATCCAGAATTAACAAGGAAACAACATATCTCAATGCGTAATCTATGCAAGTATGAAGATATCAATGTATGTGTGCACTGGTATGAGTTCACAGTGTGCATGTGCGCAGGTATGAAGATATCAATATATGTGTGCACTGGTATGAGTATACTGTGTGCATGCGCGCAGGTATGAAGATATCAATATATGTGTGCACTGTTATGAGTATAAAGTGTGCATGTGCGCAGGTATGAAGATATCAATATATGTGTGCACTGGTATGAGTATACAGTGTGCATGTGGGCAGGTATGAAGATATCAATATATGTGTGCACTGGTATGAGTATATGATGTATATGTGCCCAAGTATAAATATATGATGTATGTGGTACAAGTATGGGTATGTGATGTATATATGCCCAAATATGGATATAACATATGCTGTTATGCGGCAAATCATGGCAACATCAATAAAGCGGAATCGGTATGATATATGATTTATAGCAATCTTATAATGTCAGTGTCATGGCAATCACTAACGGTGTGAGTGTAGCATATAAATCGTGCTCATGCAACTTGAACCATTAGTGACAGTGCAGTGTCCTATGCTATCATTTCTATATGCAACAATAAGGTATGCTACTACAGTCCATATGAACATCTAAACTAAATATCCTAACACGCCCTGACGCTTAACGCCATACGGGCGATTTCCCCGTAGATGTTAAATCTACTCACCTGGTCGTGCGCTACTCGTAGCCAACCACCCGCTTCCCTTTCTTAGCTTTGTCCGACGTACCCGCCTGCGAACCTGGAATTACACAAGAATCCATATAGAAGCTGTAAGTCTACGGTAGCGCCCCGGCCGTCTACAGACACCAAATGCGGAACAAAAAACTTTTAACTGGCGCTATCGTATACTTTAACCCGGATCTACCATTATTGCTAAACTAACAAACTGTAAAGAGTGTAGAAAGGTATACCGAACGATCCGAGTCCTTCGTTCTTTAACCATCATCCCACGCTCCGTTGCGGCTTTTCCGATCTCGTCGATCTCCGATCTGCTCGTCCAAATGGCACCACGTCGACGATTCTTTAAACGGGATCCTGCCTCTGACTCGAGGCAACTCGGTCGTCAAGTTTGCTAAAAGAGATGACCAAGATTGATGTAGAGAATGAGTAGATGACTTTGTCTCACTTCGTCCAAATCCGTGGACGATCGGTTAATGAAGTTGCCACTCGAATCGGGTGATGGAATGAAATGAGCTGTGAAATTCCATGCACCCCAAATACTATCATAATCTTTTAACAAATGAATCAAGCAAGCAAATGAGAGAGGGGAGGGGCCGGCCATATATAGATGGAGGGAGGTGAGTGTAGGAGAGGGGAGAGTGACCACAAGAGAAAAGATCAACCACAAATATCCTTCATGCAAACAAAACCTCATTAATGCAAATGGTGATTCATTAACCTGGTCACCATTGCATTAATGGCTCCATTAATGCACTAATGACTCACCATGCCAAGTCACCCTTTCTAGAACCTTCTAGAATCACGACTCAACCTTATCCAAGAAAAGATAAATCCGTCTTTAACCGAATGTTAAAAGACGGCTGATAGAAAACAGGAAACTGGCAACTTCCAAAAGTGATCCTGAAACGACTTTCAGGATAACCCCGTAACTGTATAAATATACCCGCATTTGTATTACGACCGAATACAAATGCAAATGAGACAAAGATATTATACCTACTCAATATAATACTCGGATCCGGCTTAAACCAAAGCCGACCAGTATCATCTGCCCGAAAAATAACACGTACGTAAACGCACGTGCATTTTCCGAACCCTGCCATAAAAACCATACGACCTCTATAACGTTTTGCCCGAACTTGGGAAACTGTCTGTGGGGGACTCTAATGACTCATCAGTACCCTGGCAGTGGGTTTAACCACAAATCGTCAGCGGCACTAGCTATGCGTAACGGCTGCCCATGGACTGACCTTAAGGGAGGCCGATGAGCGAACTCATCCGGAAACCCTACTGAGCCTAACAGTGACAATGTATATACAGTCCGGTCCGTTCGTCTATGAGTATCGCATATCTGCCTAGGGGGCTAGTAACGTCAAACCCCCAATAGCAGTATAAGTCGTGTCGGAGTGTAGCCCAATAACACCCTGAGATACTACTGGAGTACCTACCATTAAATCTCCTGCCATGGCCATGGACTTTGTGTAATGGCTCTCCTAGACACAGCACGACCTCGCCCCCAATACCGGGAGAGACGAATCCCCTGCCGATCCGCTCACGTGCCTCCATATGGCTCGGGACTGTACCTAAAAACTACCTGTTTGCACGCCTCCTTTGAGCCGTGGTAGGGTAGAAATCAAAGCACAGTGGGAACTCACACGAGACAAATGATGACCTCAGGTCGATGAACTAACCTGTACATATGTCACCAGGGAACTGCTATCTGACGATATGTATAATATCAACTAGCAGGTTCCCGGCGAGTCCTGTCCGGTGTACTCATAACCCAATGAGCACCTGTATACATCTTAGGTGATCCAACTGACACCAGTGGTTTGTGAGACCGGCCACCGCCCCTCGTCGGGGTCTCGACTGTACACACTAGTCTACTCCGGAGTATCGATGCCCTGTCTCGAAACTCCCACGACTAGGGACTACAATTAAGGATATGCATATAAACCACCCAACTCTCACGTATATGATCGCCATCATACTGTTGGTAGTAAAGCAAGATCCTAAGGGCTCTATCAAAGTGTAACATGTAATCAGTCACCTGAACATGTACACGACTGATAAAGGCAAACCAGATAGCATACTATCATCTCGAGTAAGACTGTCCTACCGGTATAGGTCCTCCGCAATCATTGCAATCACGTACCTGCGATCCAATAATTGACTCTGAGGGCACTATCTCCAACAATCTCCCACTTGCACTCAAGGCTAATTATTGCGATGTCGACTACTCACAGCCCGTGTGAAACCGAACATCCAACTCATCTACTAATCAGTTTCACAAAGCCCGTTTGTAAAACTATTGTGTTCGAGAAATAGCCTCAGTGAGTGGATTCGCCTAGATGTTTCTTTTTATATCTCTCTTAATCTCAAGTTCGCGGAGAAAGCCATCTCCCGAATCGAGTAATACATGTCTTAGAATATGTCTGGATATCTGATAGGACCTAGTTCATAAATGAACTCCAAATCCAAACTTCTTAGACTGTATCGATTACTGAACCTAATCAGTATCCGGCACCATGGCACCCACAGTATCTTATTGGACCACCTGTCCATAATACTGTCCCTCGTCAGAGGGAAAATTGTAACTCTGACAATCACTCAGTCATCCATGTCACCTTTGAAGCCTGGAATGATAATCGTCTCCCGAAGGAGGCTGCCGTCATCAAATTCGTAGAACATGCATTTATGTTCTAAAACTGCTTCCTGATGTTTCTCCGGGATTGGATTAATACAAACTTATTGCATCTAGTGCAAAAACAACATCTGGTGTGGTACTTGACATCTCATGATTGACTCAATTGCCTAAGCAAGTGATCTGCCAATCATGCACATCCCTCTCCCCTTTAGTCTGTAAGACACCTTTAGAGAGGGTGACTCTATTACTTGCAGGTACACCACCATGCCAGGAGTCATCTATTCTAAAAACCATTAGAATACTGTCAAAGTACCCACATTGGGAAACTACCCAAATCCAGATCTAAATCCATAGATCTAGAAACCAGAATGTCAAATATTATATCCATATCCTGTCTGGAGAAACAACTGTGTGACGACCACAGTACAACCGATCGTAGTATAGGAATTTTACTTCCTACTCTATGTATGTCATACAAATGACATCACACCCTACTACCTTCTTAACAGATCCATCCCCTATTCTGATTGAAGTCAAACCCATGACTGTCACATCAAAACTAGATGATCTATATCCGCTATAACTGCTCAAGTCTATAAACAGACATAAGCATCTTGCCCACTATGTTTCCGATGCTCCCACTGACTACGACAACCCTCCTACCGGGTCTCATAGCCTAGAACAAGAGTAGTGTCAAGTCTGGGTAAACAAGTGTAAGGTTAGTATAGCACCCTATGAAGTGTTTTGAAGCATCAAATGACCCAAAGTTATAATTTTTAAGGTGCTAAACTAACATGCAAGTGGATCGATCCTAGAAAATTAGGGTTATTAAACTTTTAGCTAGAAACGATTAGGGTTTGAAGGCTACAACCTTTGTAGCTCCCCTTTGCTAGACTCCTTGGTGTCTTGGGTGTTGAGTCGAGGTCCTCTCGATGTTCCCTTGCGTCCACGACGATCCACCACGGAGCACTCCGTCCAAGCTCGCAATTTTGACAAACCGAAGAGAACACTCTAAACAAAGCGGCTAAGCTTGTATAGAATGATGTTGTGGTTAGGTTTCTCACTTCAAAATCCTTTCTTTTGTTGTATTTAGCTCACTAGAAAAGACTAGAGAGAAAGAGATGAAGGAGGATGAAGATGGTGGCTAAAATGAACAAGAGGTATATGAAAATAACCTTGAGTTAAAAAAGAAAAGGAAATATATATCACTATATATATTTATTTCCTTCTTAACTCCAACCATGATTAAAACATAGATAGTTAATTTAACTTGGGTTTTAAATGATAAAGAGAAGGATAACCCTTGGTTAGTGGTAGTTGAGATAGGTTAGGTTAAAAGAAGAATGTAGAAGCAAGAATGTTTATCCTTTCCTTTTTCATTTTACTTTAAAACCAAAATTAAATAATTATCCATTATTTAATCTATGGTGTGAGGCTTATATTGCCACCATTTCCATATGTAATCAACCATGATGGTTTGATGTATGTATGTGTACATTTATGCACATCTACATGTGCATGAAACTAGAAAAGAAGAAAGAAACACATGCATGCATGCATACATCCATCAAACCCTAGAAAGGTTTCAAGTGAGAAAATTAATGGTTAGATGACAAATCAACACTTAATTTATCAATTCGGTCATATCTCATATGACCCCACCAAAAGCAGTTCACCCGATCAATGTTCGGTATCATATACGCACATTTCAATCGGGTGAATGCGCATATCGCATATGCGCACCATAACGTTTCGCCTGGACTGGGTAACTCCTTTGTGGGACTCTAAGACTCGTCAATACGCCGACAGAGGGTAATGATCATATCAAGTACCCTCAAGCCGCAAGCGGTCAGCCAAACGTAACGGCCACCCGGGTATTGAGCGATCAGAAGACAACAAGCGAACCTGCTACAACTCCCGTCGAGCCATCCGGCAACACTACCGTACAGTCCGGTCTCTTCGTCAGATATGCTGCATATCGAGCCTAGGGATGGTCACGTCGACCCCAATAACTCAATAAGGCGTGTCTGTGAATGGTCTATAACAGATCGAGAAACTACTGATAACACTTATCAGCAAATCTCAGCAGGCCTGGCCAGGGACTTGCTGTTATAACCAGTCGGGCACAGCACAGCATCAACTCCCAATACCGAGAGAGACGAAACCCCTCCTATCGCTCATCGTCTTCGTGTGTCTCGGGACTGTACCCAACGGCCACCTGTTTGCACGACTCAGTAGAACCGTGGTAGGGTGGCAATCAAAATACAGTGGGAGAACACACAAGACTCCATGACGATCTCGGGTCTACAGACTAACCTGTACCAGTGTCACCTGAGAACTGCTATTCGACGATAGATATAATTCCATATAGGAGTTCTCGATGAGTCCTTCCAGTGTACCCAGTCACCACTGAGCACCCGTATATGATCTTGATGTCAAACATCGATGAATGTGGGAACATTCATCGCCCATCGTATGGGTCTAGTATCATATACGCTAGTCTACTCTGGTATATCAATGCCCCGTCTCGATATACCTACGACTAGGGACATTCCAGGATATGCTTATAGACTACAGATGTCCCACTAGTATGATCTCCATCATAATCAGAGTAGTCAAGCCGATATCCTCAGGGCTTTATCAGCATGTATGAATGAATAAAAGCATGATCAAATCAACCTGTCAGATAAAGTATAACCAGATAGCATACTATCATGTCGAGCAAGAATGCAAACTGAATATATATACATGTACAGATACATCCACTATCACATAATGGCCTCTAGGGCATACATAT
This sequence comes from Agapanthus africanus, assembly GCA_030015575.1. NCBI lineage: Eukaryota > Viridiplantae > Streptophyta > Magnoliopsida > Asparagales > Amaryllidaceae > Agapanthus > Agapanthus africanus. Next base: position 504,288,221 of record JASDDO010000014.1, on the reverse strand, counting down.
ATCCAACAATCTCCCACTTGCACTAAGGCCAGTTATTGGCGTATCTCATACCCAACATCTCAAAAAGTCGCTCATGCTGTGGCCGAGGGAGGGCCTTGGTGAGTGGATCCGCGGCGTTGTTCTTTATGTCTACTCTCTTAATCTCGATCTCGCGGCGATCTACAATCTTCCGGATCAAATGAAAGCGCCTCAGGATATGTCTGGACCGCTGATGGGATCTGGGCTCCTTGGCTAATGCCATTGCCCCATTATTGTCACAATACAAAGGTATTGGATCAATAATGGTTGGAACTAATCCTAGCACCGAGACGAACTTCTTCATCCAGACGGCTTCCTTGGCGGCATCATTTGCAGCAATGTACTCAGCTTCCATCGTAGAGTCTGCAACGGTATCTTGTTTGGAACTCTTCCAACTTACCGCCCCTCCATTGAGGGTAAATACAAACCCTGAGATAGATTTACTGTCATCCTTATCGCTTTGGAAGCTCGAATCGGTAAAGGCCTCCATTTGGAGGTCTGTATTACCATACACCAAGAACAATTCTTTAGTCCTTCGTAAGTACTTAAGAATGTTCTTCACAGCTGTCCAGTGGTTCTCCCCTGGGTTGGATTGATACCTGCTTACAACACTAAGTGCATAAGCTACATCTGGGCGTGTACATAACATCGCATACATTATAGATCCTACTGCCGAAGCATAGGGTATAATGCTCATGCGAGCTCTCTCTTCATCGGTCTTTGGATAAGAATCCTTGGAGAGAGTGACTCCATGGCAAGCGGGTAAGGCACCCCGCTTAGAGTCTTCCATACTAAACCTTTTTAGGATGGTGTTGATGTACCTGGTTTGGGACAATCCCAATAACTTTTTGGATCTATCCCTATAGATCCTTATGCCCAGGATGTATGTGGCATCACCCAGGTCCTTCATGGAGAACCTCAGTGATAAGAATGATTTGACCGACTGTAGCATAGGAATATCATTTCCTATCAGAAGAATGTCATCCACGTACAATACGAGGAATGTGACAGCTCTTCCTACAGCCTTCCTATAAACAAAAGGTTCATCTGGATTTTTTATGAAATCAAACTCTTTGATAACATCATCGAAACAGATGTTCCAACTCCGAGATGCCTGCTTTAACCCATATATGGATTTATGCAATCTACATGCTTTCTCGCTGCTCCCACTGTCAATGAAGCCCTCTGGCTGATCCATATAAATGCATTCTTCTAAATCTCCATTTAGAAATGCTGTTTTAACGTCCATCTGCCAGATTTCATAGTCGTAGTGAGCAGCAATAGCAAGTAGGATCCGAATGGATTTAAACATGGCTACGGGCGAAAAAGTTTCGTCATAGTCCAAATCTGGTCTTTGACGAAAACCTTTCGCCACAAGTCTTGCCTTATAGGTCTCTACCTGCCCATCCACACCAATCTTTCTTTTAAAGATCCATTTGCACCCTACAGGTTTTACCCCAGGGGGTACAACGTCCAAAGTCCATACTTTGTTGGTGTACATAGACTCCATTTCGGATCTCATGGCATCCAGCCACTTCACAGAGTCACCACTCGTGATAGCTTGCTGAAAACTGGTAGGATCATCATCTTCCATGATACAGTCTTCTCTGTCACCATCAATGAGGAAACCGTAGTACCTCTCCGGTGGGCGAGAAGTCCTACCAGACCTACGGAGTGGCCGAGGTTCTTCAGTTTTTGTTGCAACAGCCGGTTCAACCAAATCGTCATTTGTAGTTTGTGTCTCTAGAACCTCTTCTAGATCCACCACTTTGCCATCATCTTTATCTGTGAAAAACTCTTTTTCCAAGAATGTGGCATGTTGAGAAACAAACACTTTTTATTCCTCTTTTGGTAGAATAGATATCCATAAGAATTCTTTGGATATCCTACAAAGTTACACATGACTGACCGTGTCTCGAGTTTGTCCGGATTCTGCTTTTTAACATAGGCCGGGCAACCCCAAATCTTAATTCTCTTAAGAGATGGTCTCTTCTCATGCCATATCTCATATGGCGTGGTAGACACGGCTTTGGTTGGAACCCTGTTTAGCAGAAATGCAGCAGTCTCCAATGCATGTCCCCAAAACGAGACTGGTAACTCAGCGTCACTCATCATGGACCGGACCATATCTAATAGGGTCCTATTCCGTCGTTCTGACACACCGTTGTGCTGTGGTGTGTAAGGAGGAGTGAGCTGAGAGAGAATCCCATTCTCTTTTAGGAAGTTTGCAAATTCTGTACTGAGATACTCTCCACCTCGATCTGATCGAAGCATCTTAATACTCAAGCCGGTTTGTTTTTCTACTTCTTGTTTATATTCAATGAATTTCTCGAATGCGTCGGACTTGTGCTTTAATAAAAATACATGACCGAATCTTGAGAAATCATCAGTGAATGTAATGGAGTATGAAAAACCGCCTCTAGCCTGTGTAGACATAGGCCCACATACATCACTATGTATGAGGCCCTGGAGCTTAGTAGCTCTTTCTCCGTGTCCGGTAAACGGAGTTTTGGTCATTTTACCCTTGATACAAGACTGGCAAGTCGCATAAGATTTATATTCAAAAGAATTTAAATATCCATCTTTGTGTAACTTGTTTAGTCTTGTTTCGTTAATATGACCAAGTCTACAGTGCCAAAGAAAAGCTTCATTTAATTCTGAAAGTTTTCTTTTATTAGTGTGTTGTATACTGAAAACTGTGTGTTGATTTAGGACATATATTCCGTTATTAAGTGTACCATACCCAACCAACATTTGATTCAGGTGAATGTTCATAACATTGTTTTGCAATACAAAATTATACCCTTCATTGTCCAACAATGAAACGGATATTATATTACATAGCATATCAGGTACAAAATAACATGGATTCAAAATCAAAATACATCCAGACGGCAACCCCAAGTGATACTCTCCCACTGCGACTGTATGTACATTGGAACCATTTCCAACGCGGAGAGTATGGTCACCTGTCTTCAAAACCTTGCTATTTCTCAGCCCCTGCATAGAATTGCAAATGTGAGAACCTGAACCGGTATCCAATACCCAGGAAGCAGAGTTTATAGAAAAACAGTTTTCAGTCACAAACGCACCTGAAGCAGAAGCATCACCATGCTTCTTCTTGAGACTTAGGTACTCCGTGCAGTTGCGCTTCTAATGTCCTGTCTTGTGGCAATGAAAACACTCGCCTTTCCCTGGGTTTCCAGCCGTGGACTTTCCCTTTCCCTTCACCTTTTTGACTCCGCCCTTAGGATTAGTGGGTTTCTTCTTTTTCTTTCCCTTGGCCTTAGCTTTCGGACGAGAAGAAGAAGACTGTCCAATAGTCATAACGGGAGTCTTTGCTGACTTCATAGTGCTCTCTGCACTCCTTAACATATTAAGGAGTTCAGGGAGTTCCTTCTCCATGCCATGCATGTTAAAGTTCACTATGAACTGAGCAAAGGTGGAGGGGAGGGACTGCAGAATAATATCTATATATTGTTCATTGTCCATTGTCCATCCGAGGTCCTCAAGCTCTTCTATAAGAGCTATCATCTTCAAAACATGGTCTGCTACTGGTGTGCCAGGGGCCATCCGCATGTGAAACAGTTTCTTTGATGCTTCGTATCGTAATACGCAGGACTGTTCCCCATACAACTCCTTTGCATGGAGCAATATCCCGTGAATGTCCATGTCCTCGTGCTGCTTTTGATGTGTATTGTCCATCGATGCAAGCGCGAGGCATTTTGCCGTGGCACAGTCAGCGTCCCATGTCTTGCGGACTTCAATGTCCGCAACTGAGGATTTTGGGCCTGGGACGGGCGGGGCTGAAGCCGTGAGGACATATGATACTTTATCATAAGTCAAGGCGATCTTCAGATTCCTTAGCCAGTCTTTATAGTTGGTCCCATTCAGTTTGTTCTTATCTAGTAGAAGCTTAAGTCCAGTCATTGGTATCTGCCATTAAGAGAGAGAAAAGAATACACTCAGCGAAAGCTCTTGCATAGATTAGATTGGTTTATTATCTTGTCTAATCGATGTTTCCCACTGCTTTTTATCAAGTTTTCTTTCAAACCTTAAAAAGAAAAACTAGCCAGGATTAATTACAGTCTACAACTTCGCTAACCGTTCAGCCAGGCCAGTGTCGGTACTTTGAGGGAGGTTCCCCGTGCTTTCGCACGGACCTAATTAGAGTAAACCTCGTTTTCCCAGAGGCGGAGCCCCGTTAACACCTTTCTAGACACCTAATGAGTTAGCTAATTGTAAACTGTAAAACTCTCCTAGGTGCAACTATTGCCCACAGTGGGATCGGGATCCAACCATCATATGGAAGGTATGCAATCTCATTGCAAATTTCAACACTTGAAATTCCCGATGTGGTTTTTACCCCTAATACTCGTGACCTTGGCTAAGGTCAACAAATCAGGAGCACTAGTCAAGCTCAACCCGTCATTTCTTGATTAATTAGACCCGTTCACATGACCCTTGGCTAAGGTCAACAAAGTCATATGCCCGTCCTAATTAATCTGCATCATATGCGTTTGTAGGAAGACATCACTTAGCTACCGTACACTACGCCTTGGCTAAGGTCAACAAACGTAGCACGAATACTAAGTACTCTACTTCCTAAAATGACGGAGGGTTGCGGATGATTTTTAAGAAAATCTTTAACGCTTTGAACTTGATATCGTTGTAGAATCAAACAGTTTTCAAAAGGAGTGGCTTAAGCTCCGCAGTTTTGAAATGTAGCTTTTTCATAAATAGCCGAGTAGTTTTTAAATCCGATTCTACAACATCTTTTTAGGTTTATTTTCTTTACATTAATCACATTAATGTAATCCCATCATTTAAGTCCTAAAGCCAATCACAGAAAAGAAACGAAAATAACACGTACGCTCATGCCATCCGCATTCGCCGCAATGTTCCGTTATGCACCGTTAGGTTACTTAACTAACGGCATACCGGGACGGGACTAGCGCGGGTGTAAAACATAAGCAACGTCTACTATATATCATATATATAATATGTCATTCGTCTCAGATATCACAGAACACAGGCAGCAGAAATATAGATATAACGTGGGATATACTAGGACGTCCGTATTTAGTATTTAGCCAGAATAGAAAATACGGATTCCACAGTCGCGATGAATAGCCAAGCCCACACCCTGGACCCCTACGAGAGCGGCAAGTGACCCTACCAATCCTGGAGTTTAGGAGACCCGGTCTCGACTCCTCGAGATGGCCTCCCACTGAACCCCAGAACCCGGTCACCTGTGCTCCCCTCCTTGGGTCCATCCTAATGCGGAAAAGTAAATAATATACAACACTGGTGACATAACCGCAACCTGGAAGTGTCCCAAATAAAAGAATATTACATTACATTTGAATTTACATGAATGAAAATATAAAACTCTCATCTCACAAAAACCCCCCGGCTATTCGATCGCGACAATCCTACACATCATATCTCAGCAACACATAATATCACATATCATCAATGTAAGTAAGTATGCGTACCCCGATTGTCGTTGATGTATAGCAACGAAACCGGCGATATCTAACATACTACACTTACGGTCACAGAAAAGAAAGTGTAAAACTACAATATTTGGAATCCAGATTCTCTTTAGACATCATAAATGCGAAATATCACATATTTCGTATTTCATGCCTAAACTGTATGAATTCCACATATTGTATCACATTCCAGACAAACAGACAGTATTAAAGTTTTCGAACGAACGATCAAGCACCCAAGATTCACTAAAGCTCAACACTTGAGCAGGGTTCAAAAAATCCGGAGTGTGACACAGTAGTGGCGGTCCAGCCGTAGAAGGGTCAAGCCAACGCCTCACATGTGGCACGCCGTACTGCCCCAAACCCTAGGGTTCAAAGGGCAGTTCGAGACGGTCACATAATCGAGTTAAGGTTTGTTGTCTTCTAGAGGGACCACCGCAAAAAGACTTGCACGTATCTCCAAACTATTTAAACCCCGTGAATATTGAGTAAATGATATTCGTTCAAACACTTCAATACTTTCTAGTTTACCCGGAAAAGAAAACGAAATGAAAATTTCGATCGAAACCACGAGTTTAGAACCATCTCCAGAATTTTTCAATAGCAGATTCAGATTAAACATACTCAAAATACACTATAGCACGTAAGTAAAACTACTGTACAAAAAGGAGTAAACGACCCCCTCTTATGGCCGCGGAAGCACAGCCTAAGCCTGCTTAGGCCGCGTTTCCGCGGTCAAGATTACTGTTCATGGCCACGAATTTTCCAGATTGCCTTATTTTTACCTGCTCTATTTTTTGAGAATTTTTAATTCTGAAAAAGGTCAGTTTTTAAAAAATTTCCAGAGAGTGTCCCGTAAATCCGTATTTTGTTTCGATCGGAGTTTTTACTTCGCAAAAAGGTCGCCTAATGTTCTAGGTCGGCTCTGATACCAATGTAAGGTTAGTATAGCACCCTATGAAGTGTTTTGAAGCATCAAATGACCCAAAGTTATAATTTTTAAGGTGCTAAACTAACGTGCAAGTGGATCGATCCTAGAAAATTAAGGTTATTAAACTTTTAGCTAGAAAGGATTAGGGTTTGAAGGCTACAACCTTTGTAGCTCCCCTTTCCTAGACTCCTTGGTGTCTTGGGTGTTGAGTCGAGTTCCTCTCGATGTTCCCTTGCGTCCACGACGATCCACCACGGAGCACTCCGTCCAAGCTCGCAATTTCGACAAACCGAAGAGAACACTCTAAACAAAGCGGCTAAGCTTGTATAGAATGATGTTGTGGTTAGGTTTCTCACTTCAAAAACCTTTCTTTTGTTGTATTTAGCTCACTAGAAAAGACTAGAGAGAAAGAGATGAAGGAGGATGAAGATGGTGGCTAAAATGAACAAGAGGTATATGAAAATAACCTTGAGTTAAAAAAGAAAAGGAAATATATATCACTATATATATTTATTTCCTTCTTAACTCCAACCATGATTAAAACATAGATAGTTAATTTAACTTGGGTTTTAAATGATAAAGAGAAGGATAACCCATGGTTAGTGGTAGTTGAGATAGATTAGGTTAAAAGAAGAATGTAGAAGCAAGAATGTTTATCCTTTCCTTTTTCATTTTACTTTAAAACCAAAATTAAATAATTATCCATTATTTAATCTATGGTGTAAGGCTTATATTGCCACCATTTCCATATGTAATCAACCATGATGGTTTGATGTATGTATGTGTACATGTATGCACATCTACATGTGCATGAAACTAGAAAAGAAGAAAGAAACACATGCATGCATGCATACATCCATCAAACCCTAGAAAGGTTTCAAGTGAGAAAACTAATGGTTAGATGAAAAATCAACACTTAATTTATCAATCCGGTCATATCTCATATGACCCCACCAAAAGCAGTTCACCCGATCAATGTTCGGTATCATATACACACATTTCAATCGGGTGAATGCGCATATCGCATATGCGCACCACAACGTTTCGCCTGGACTGGGTAACTCCTTTGTGGGACTCTAAGACTCGTCAATATGCCGGCAGAGGGTAATGATCATATCAAGTACCCTCAAGCCACAAGCGGTCAGCTAAACGTAACGGCCACCCGGGTATTGAGCGATCAGAAGACAACAAGCGAACCTGCTGCAACTCCCGTCGAGCCATCCGGCAACACTACCGTACAGTCCGGTCTCTTCGTCAGATATGCTGCATATCGAGCCTAGGGATGGTCACGTCGACCCCAATAACTCAATAAGTCATGTCGGTGAATGGTCTATAACAGATCGAGAAACTACTGATAACACTTATCAGCAAATCTCAGCAGCCCTGGCCAGGGACTTGCTGTCATAACCAGTCGGGCACAGCACAGCATCAACTCCCAATACCGGGAGAGACGAAACCCCTCCTATCGCTCATCGTCTTCGTGTGTCTCGGGACTGTATCCAACGGCCACCTGTTTGCACGACTCAGTAGAGCCGTGGTAGGGTGGCAATCAAAATACAGTGGGAGAACACACAAGACTCCATGACGATCTCGGGTCTACAGACTAACCTGTACCAGTGTCACCTGAGAACTGCTATTCGACGATAGATATAATTCCATATAGGAGTTCTCGATGAGTCTGTCCAGTGTACCCAGTCACCACTGAGCACCCGTATATGATCTTGATGTCAAACATCGATGAATGTGTGAACATTCATCGCCCATCGTATGGGTCTAGTATCATATACGCTAGTCTACTCTGGTATATCAATGCCCCGTCTCGATATACCTACGACTAGGGACATTCCAGGATATGCTTATAGACTACAGATGTCCCACTAGTATGATCTCCATCATAATCAGAGTAGTCAAGCCGATATCCTCAGGGCTTTATCAGCATGTATGAATGAATAAAAGCATGATCAAATCAACATGTCAGATAAAGTATAACCAGATAGCATACTATCATGTCGAGCAAGAATGCAAACTGAATATATATACATGTACAGATACATCCACTATCATATAATAGCCTCTAGGGCATACATATATCCAACAACAAGAACCTCCATGTCACCTTCCTTGAGGCTACCGGAGTACCTCTCGGGTGTCTGAGGTTACCCCCCATATCTGCTGAGTGGCTAATAGAATGTCAAACCTGATTGAATATATAGGTCCTATTAAATTTTCCGTAATCGTTTGCGGTTCTGGAATCACTTCCAGTTCTACCATACTCCCACTACTATTTTCTGAAAAAATCCATTTTACTAAAACTGTGGCGAGTTAAGAACAATATCACTATTGATCTTCCAAATGGTAGAAAATCAACCCTCGTCATAGCCAGGGTCAACCCACAAACAGCCATTACAGAAACGTGCCCTGAGTTATCCAGAGTCTGGTTTTAAGCATAAGCTGGACAACTCCCCGTACCTTAATATCTTTTAAGGTACGAACTATTCTATATCCAATATAGAAACTTTGGCACTAATTTAATTGGAACCATATTCAAATCATGCAACTGTCTCCAGTGCATATCAACTTAATGGAAAGAGTCTAATCAGCATTACTCAACTTAGGAATCCATCCAATTATGTGTAATCTGAAAGAGAAACAAGTTTCTCAAAACCATTACTATCATCTGAATACCAATAACAAGAATCTACATCTTCGATCTCTTTGAAGAATCACGATACTTGTGACACCTGGTTCTCTACTTTATTCTTATACCCACAACTTCTCAAAACTTAGACCTTGTATTTCTACGAAACACTTGTCTAAATACTAGAGAAGTTATAAGTAAACAGAACATAGTACGAGGACCTACCCCTTTGTCCTGATGGACACTGGACAACATACAATACTCTGTGAAGTCCGCTGAGTTTAAGCAACTCAAAACCTGTGCGTCGTAGGTTAAAAACTGTACCCCGCCGATTTCCTCAAATATCACCAATTACAACGAATTCCGATATAATGAGGATAATCACCTAATTCCCAATAACTTACTCCTACTCATCATCTATAAAACCATACAAATATGAGAATGAAACCTGGTAAATACATACCCTTGGAGTAAGTATCTAATCGGAAAAACAGTTTTCCTTTAACAATGCACTGAAACATGAAAATGTTCCGTAGGGGTATCCTGGTATTCCTAGCAATACCTCTTCCATAATCCAATTCACGACTTCAACCGTATATCTCTTTGCCATCTCTCCAAATCCCTTTATTTGTCTTTAGTCATTATCTTCTGTACACCATCGTTAGGCTAAATGGTTTTCTTCCTTCCCTACCGTTCGGCACCAGCCTATGGTTTGGAAGAAGAAGATCCAGTAAGCATAATAGGTGTATCCTCCTAAACCAAGAAGTACTCGCATCTTGAGAGAAGGTGATGATAAAAGACAACTGAATAATACCTTATTCCTTTAAAGGTGAAATAGGAGTGGCGATGAAGTACGCGGTTTGGTCGTGAATGATAACAGTCGCAATTTACTTTGCCCTCTTTCTAATCCCTTTATTTTGTCTTTACATATTACCTTCTGCACACCCTACTTTGGATAATTGGTTTTCTTCATTCCCTACCTTTCGGCACCTGCCTATGGTTTGGAATAAGACTGTCCAATAAGCGTAATAGGTGTACTCTCCTAAACCAAGGAGCCCTCGCAATCTGAGAGAAGGTGATAATAAAAGACAACTGAATAAACCAATTCTATTTCTCCTGAACCTGGATCCATCCTCGAAGAAGTCCCTTCGAGTTCGTATATAACCATACGATGGATCTATCCAATGGAAGTGGATATCCGTAGTAATACGGGTGTTCTGAGAAATTCAAAGGGTAAAAGACGGAGTGGCAATGACTTATGCAACTCAGACAATCCAAAAGCCAGTATTTTAAGAAGGTTCGGTAAACCTGGTCACTGAGTCATAGTCTAGGGTCGGTCAAAGGTCGCTGCCAAAGAGAGAGAGAAAAGAAACATTCTGCGTGCACTCTAACCTAGATCAGAATGACTATCACTTTATCTAATCCGGAAACCTTCCACTGTCCTGTCAAATTCTCTTCCAAACCTGAAAGAAGAATCAATCGGGATCACTTATCACTTTATCTAATCCGGAAACCTCCCACTGTCCTGTCAAATTCTCCTCCAAACCTGAAAGAAGAATCAATCGGGATCACCCGAAGAGTACACCAACTCATTAGTGGGAATCGGGATCCAACTCTCATCGCATGATAACGTGATGGAATGCATCCACGTTACTCATACTCCAGAAGGTATGCGCATACTTGGCAAGTTTCAGTTTCTTTAGAAACTCCCGATATGATTTTTGCCCCATGCTCTTATAACCTTGGCTTTGGTCAAAATGTCATAAGTCAGATGCCAAGTTCTACCCGTCACTATCTTGTCAATTTGAACCCACCCGCACATGCCCCTGGTTTTGGCCAAATGGCAGAACGACTGTCCCAAACCAACTCATCTATCTATGCAACAAATGAATACCCAGAAGCTACCAAACACTATGCCTTAACTTTGGCTAAAATGCATAGCTTGAATACTACTGAATACCCAAAAGAAGTGACGGAGGGCTACGGCTGGTTTTTGGCGAAAAACCTTTAACGTAACGAACTTGATATCGCTGAAGGAACCTGATAGCTTTTTTTAAAATATAGTGGCGAAAACCTTTTGCTAAAGAGGTCACTCCCGATGAAGGGATCTCGGCTCTTTCCTCGTGGAATGAGGTGCAGGATATTCCACTGAACACCGCGATGCAAAGCAACTTTAAATCGACTATAGTGAAGTTATTACCCTGACGCAAACTTCTGCCCAAGGGGTCAGTCCCGGTGAAGGGATATCGGCCCTTGCCCTGTCGAATGAGGTGCAGGATATTCTACTGAATACCGCTATGCATAACAAAAGGAAACGTCTTTGCAATAACACTTTTTAAATTTTTTCCAACAACTGCAAACAGGTTTGTTTTACTTTGCATTAATCAGAATCAACGCAGTCCCATCAATCAATCACACCAGAAAAGAACGAAAATAAAATGTACGTATATGCCATCCGCATTCGTCACTGGGTCCCGTCATCACCCGTTAGGTTACTTAACTAACGACAGAGCGGGGACTGGACTAGCGCGGGTGTAAAACATATACAACATCTAATAGTATATAAACCAATATACAATAATCGCTCCAGGCGTGATAATATGCAACATTACAGAAAAGTAAAAAGCATCACAGAACAATACAGATAATCTGGGATCCCCGAGTTTCACAGAGCCGCTGCTGAAACTCGACGTTCCCCTGTCGTGTGGATAGCCTGTGCAATGAAACCTAGACCCCTACGAGTGCGGCAAGTTACCCGCCAAAACCTGAAGCGAGGCAGCCCCCTACAGCATAGTGAATGGACCACGCAGCACTTCACAGAATCCGGTAATCTTGGGCACCCCTCCTTGGGTCAACCTGTACCCCCTACGAGCGCGGTGAATAGTCTGCCAATTCTAGAGTGAGGTCCCTCTGCCTCTCAAAGCCATGAGATGCGGACCCGTTGCCCTCTAGAACCCGGCTATCCGTGCACTCCGTCGCGGGGCAAAACCTAGTACAGTAATGAAAAATAGTACAACAGGTACATCGACCGCAACCTGGTCATGCCCCAAAAGAATATTATACAACAGGCAGTGACGGCAGTCCACAAGTTGGACGCTCGCCCCGCAATATCAAAAGTACAAATAAACTCAAACTGCACTACCATTGCACACTGCTTCCACAACGACAAATCCGCAACATCACAGCACAACACAGAACATCAACGCGAATGTCACGTTCGCAAACCCGTCTAAAAGAACTATAGCAATCAGACGCGGTTTACCGATCAAATGACATTCCCGGTCGGAGATATAATGTAAGCACTGCAAACTAACATGTTTAAGTTTCGATCGAATAAATATCACGAAGTAGGCCCCACGAACAACTGGTGAACAGTAACAAAATCTGGGCCCAAAAGATATGTACCAAAATCCCTAATTTCCAGAGAAGAATACACTGTGCAAGTTTGGGGGGGCATGATCACTCTGAACGGCCGCGGATAGGCGGCCAAACCATGGGTTTGGCCACGATTCCGTAGCAGTCTTGTCGATTCATGTGCCCAAATTTGTACGGTGTTCTTATAAAACCCTGCACAGTTTTCTGAGATATGTAGAATAATTTTAGGACATCATTTAAAATCTACAGAAACTGTGAAATTGAAAAATGCGGTTTTTGATTTCCGGTTCGATCGATGTTTTAAACACGTTAGCACAAGTTAGTATAGCAAAATGGTGAGGCTCTGATACCACTGTAAGTCTACGGTAGTGCCCCGGCCGTCTACAGATGCCAAATGCGGAACAAAAAACTTTTAACTGGCGCTATCGTATACTTTAACCCGGATCTACCATTATTGCTAAACTAACAAACTGTAAAGAGTGTAGAAAGGTTATACCGAACGATCCGAGTCCTTCGTTCTTTAACCATCATCCCACGCTCCGTTGCGGCTTTTCCGATCTCGTCGATCTCCGATCTGCTCGTCCAAATGGCACCACGTCAACGATTCTTTAAACGGGCTCCCGCCTCTGACTCGAGGCAACTCGGTCGTCAAGTTTGCTAAAAAAGACGACCAAGATTGTTGTAGAGAATGAGTAGATGACTTTGTCTCACTTCGTCCAAATCCGTGGACGATCGGTTAATGAAGTTGCCACTCGAATCGGGTGATGGAATGAAATGAGCTGTGAAATTCCATGCACCCCAAATACTATCATAATCTTTTAACAAATGAATCAAGCAAGCAAATGAGAGAGGGGAGGGCCGGCCATATATAGATGGAGGGAGGTGAGTGTAGGAGAGGGGAGAGTGACCACAAGAGAAAAGATCAACCACAAATATCATTCATGCAAACAAAACCTCATTAATGCAAATGGAGATTCATTAACCTGGTCACCATTGCATTAATGGCTCCATTAATGCACTAATGACTCACCATGCCAAGTCACCCTTTCTAGAACCTTCTAGAATCACGACTCAACCTTATCCAAGAAAAGATAAATCCGTCTTTAACCGAATGTTAAAAGACAGCTGATAGAAAACAGGAAACTGGCAACTTCCAAAAGTGATCCTGAAACGACTTTCAGGATAACCCCGTAACTGTATAAATATACCCGCATTTGTATTACGACCGAATACAAATGCAACTGAGACAAAGATATTATACCTACTCAATATAATACTCGGATCCGGCTTAAACCAAAGCCGGCCAGTATCATCTGCCCGAAAAATAACACGTGCGTAAACGCACGTGCATTTTCCGAACCCTGCCATAAAACCATACGGCCTCTACAACGTTTCGCTCGAACTTGGGAAACTGTCTGTGGGCGACTCTAATGACTCGTCAGTACCCTGGCAGTGGGTTTAACCATAAACCGTCAGCGGCACTAGCTATGCGTAACGGCTGCCCATGGACTGACCTTAAGGGAGGCCGATGAGCGAACTCATCCGAAAACCCTACTGAGCCTAACAGTGATAATGTATATACAGTCCGGTCCGTTCGTCTATGAGTATCGCATATCTGCCTAGGGGGCTAGTAACGTCAGACCCCCAATAGCAGTATAAGTCGTGTCGGAGTGTAGCCCAATAACACCCTGAGATACTACTGGAGTACCTACCAGTAAATCTCCTGCCATGGCCATGGACTTTGTGTAATGGCTCTCCTAGATACAGCACGACCTCGCCCCCAATACCGGGAGAGACGAATCCCCTACCGATCCGCTCACGTGCCTCCATATGGCTCGGGACTGTACCCAAAAACTACCTGTTTGCACGACTCCTTTGAGCCGTGGTAGGGTAGAAATCAAAGCACAGTGGGAACTCACACGAGACAAATGACGACCTCAGGTCGATGAACTAACCTGTACACATGTCACCAGGGAACTGCTATCTGCGATATGTATAATACCAACTAGCAGGTTCCCGGCGAGTCCTGTCCGGTATACTCATAACCCAATGAGCACCTGTATACATTTTAGGTGATCCAACTGATACTAGTGGCTTGTGAGACCGGCCACCGCCCCTCGTCGGGGTCTCGATTGTACACACTAGTCTACTCCGGAGTATCGATGCCCTGTCTCGAAACTCCCACGACTAGGGACTACAATTAAGGATATGCATATAAACCACCCAACTCTCACGTATATGATCGCCATCATACTGTTGGTAGTAAAGCAAGATCCTAAGGGCTCTATCAAAGTGTAACATGTAATCAGTCACCTGAACATGTACATGACTGATAAAGGAAAACCAGATAGCATACTATCATCTCGAGTAAGACTGTCCTACCGGTATAGGTCCTCCGCAATCATTACAATCACGTACCTACAATCCAATAATTGACTCTGAGGGCACTATCTCCAACAGAAGCAACTATCTCGCAAAACGCGATATCGAAGTCAAACGATGCGCTCGCGTCGTGAACTAAACGCGCGTGTGTACGATACGCTAAACGTGTGTACGCGTCTAAAACTCATCCCGACACGCCGCGATACGCTGAATCACAGAACCCTCTCGCGTATCGCGCGAACCAAACGTATTAGAAATACGATATAACGTCCCAGATTTTCCTACAGAGAGAAACTAACAAAATTGCACATACCACTGGCCCTAAAATAACAGCAGACTCCTACCCACACAGACCCAACCCAAGACTCCCCTATCTGGCCGCAAATTGGGCCAGAATGAATAAACCGGCGGTCTCACTGTAGAATGGGGGCTTCGTACTCTGGTGGTGTGGTCTATACCTTGCATACAAGCTCCAGTTAACTCAATTTTAACCTGAACTACTCGGGCCTATAGCAGATCACTGAAAGGTGAAATTTCACTTAAAAACACTAAATTCTGCACAATTTGAAACCCTATGGTATTTTGGTGTAATCTGGGGTCTAACTAGGTTTACATGGTCACAATAACGCCTAATTAGGCTAGGTTAGCCAATATTAACAGCACTTAACCATAAGTCTACACAAATCACCATTTCAAGTACAAAATCTCACTTTTTATACAAACCGAAGCTAATCCTACATAAGTTAAGCAAACTAGAGAGTGAGGCTCCGAGATTATACCTCACTAGACCCTATGAAGCAGGAAGAAGGAGGAGGTAAGGATCTGGAATGCTGCGGCGGCTGCTGGGGCTGCTGTTGATGTTGTTGCTGCCACTGCCTGCTGCTGCTGTTGTCACTGCTTGCTGATGCTGTTGCTATTGCTGCTGCTGATGCTGTTGTCTGCTGCTGCTGCTGATGGTGCTGGGGCTGCTGCTGCTAGGTGAGTGTGTGTGTGTATGAGAGTGAGAGTGAGAAGTGAGAGTGAGAATGAGATACCCGAAGTCAAACACCCCCCCTCTCTCTCCCTCTCTCTTCATTTAATGAGCATGGCTCATGCCATGTGATCGCACGCCAAAAGCGTGTCGGATATTTAAAGTTCTAAAGTTTAACCGCGATCAGGACGGTGTCGCTTTGCAGCTAGCCGCGATGAGCACGGGTCGATCCACAGGGAGATGGTAAGTTTTACGTTCTTGTTCTAACGAGTTAACAACATGGCGGATTTGTTCGTTATCTAACCTATGTGTATATTCAAGTATAAGGCTTGTTAGGAAACGAAAGGATAGTGTAAGTTAATGGATTCCGTATTCAAGTACTTTGAGCCGAACTCAACCAATGAAGCTAGAACAATCGGCAACAACGTGGATTAGGGGACTTAAGCACGGTATTCATAGAATCCAGCTTATTGACCCTTGTCCTTCCGTTCTTGTCTCTTGCTTTCGCCTCCGGCCAAACCGAATGCAACCGGTCACGGTTAGGAATCACCTTTACCTTGGTAGGGTAGGGTGCCTAACGGAGCGTTTGAATAAGATTTGGGCGGAGTTTCAAATGGGAAAAGACGGGAAAAGGAAATGAGGAGCGAAATGTTAACTTACAAAATCTTTCTCTTTTCCTAACAACAATATTCACACCAACATTCACAAAACAACAAAGAGGAAAAAAGAAAAGCTACAAAGAAAAGAAAAGACTACAAACAAGTAATTAAATGACATGGTAATAAATTGCAAGTAATAAAAGACAAGAATGAAAATGCATGTAAGTAAAAGAGCGAGTAAGAAAGACTAAGAACCATAGAACCCAAAACAAGACATGGGTTCAATAACCAAATCTTAAACTTGCAAGCTAAATGAAGAGGTTGCAAGATCAAGAAGAGGCAAAGAACTTATGGTGAATGAAGGCACAAAAAAGACCTTTATTAATCATCAAGAACGATACAACCCCTTGAGATCAATAACCAACCCTTAAACCTTCAAGCTCAATGAAGAGGTTGAAGGATCAAGAGAAGGTTAAGACTTCAAGGGGACTAAGCTATTTACAAGAAAGGAGAATAGAAAACTTGGACAAAGAATGACAATCCAAGACTAAAGAATGACTAAAGAATGCTCCTTGAACCTTTGCCCACTGCCTGCTTTTATAGGCTCCAAAGAATGGAGGGAAATTCGAATTTTTAAATCAACACCTAATCTTTAGCATTAAATGCACATTACTTCATGTCCATTTGTGCCTTGATTCTTGTCTTCCCCTATTATAGTCCATGTTGATTTGTCTAGTTGATTTGGTTTGCACTTATTATTGGAGGGAAATTTGAATCTTTAAATCAATACATAATCTTTAGCATTAAATGCACATTACTTCATGTCCATTTGTGCCTTGATTCTTGTCTTCCCCATCATGGTCCATGCTGATTTGTCTATTTGAATTTAATTTGCACTCAGTTTTGGAAGGAAATTTGAATCTTTAAATCACACACATAATCTTCACCATTAAATGCTTATTACTCCATTCCCACATGTGGCTTGATTCATGGCTGCCTCATTATGGCTCAAGTTGATTTGTATGATTGACTTTGATTTGATTTCAGTTTTGGAAGAAAAAATCAACACATGATGTTTAGCCTTGAATGCATATAATATTTTGCCTTGAATGCATATCCACATGTGCCTAAAAGTCTTGTATACACATTTGTTGTGTTGGACCATTTAGATAGAAAAATGTGTACACAAACTTGTTGCAAAAAAGGACTCTTGAAGTATCGGTCGGATTGTGGTTCTGGTTTCAGTGTCGGCTCTCAATTGATATATCCATGCTTTTAAATGTATTTCCAGTATTTTATCATAGATACCTGTAATCTGTATTACTGAGCAGACATTGGTTAATAGTACCGATAAATACAACAAATAGATAATGAATGGGCGGTATTAGAATGCAGTTTTCTGATATGAACAAATACCCCCAAACTTATCTTTTGCTCGTCCCGAGCAAAACCATTTTTTCACAAAAGAAAATCCTAACCGCACTTTCGCAGGGAACGCGATTGCACTGAGCATGTGCAATAAGCCGTTAAACCTTTAGGTGTCCCTAGTAGGAGGAGTGTTGTCTCCTAAGGGTTTTCAGCGGATACTACCCACAAAATCCCGTCAAGCTAGTTTTGCGAAATAACTATGATTCAAACCCTAAGATTTTGTTTAAAAGATAACAATTCTATTATCCTAAATTTAGAACTATCGAACCTTTATTTTTCACACCTCGCTTCTCTTTTAACTTAAGATTTTATATGTCTTTACGTGCAGTGCAAATAGTGTCGTTTAGTTTCAAAAGGATCGATTAAAGTCGTCATGTCATAAAATAAAGCCCAGATAAAAATTTAAAAAGGATCACATAAGTTTTATAAGGAGTTAAGTATTTCTCAAGTTTTGTTTTCCAGTAAGGTTTCAAATTCAGAATTTCTATCTTCCATAACAGGAAACTAGGTCTTATTTTTCACTCCACCTTTTTCTTGTTTTCATTTCATACACACCTTTGTGAACGTGCAATAGTCTTTATCATAGAATGAAACCTTCATATCTCCGCAAGAAATACTTTTTTATAAAAATCTGACTTTTGTCAAGATTATTCTCACACAAAGAACCGTTAGGAATTTTAACTCGGAGAGAACACTTGCTTGACTTTGTTTTAATTTGGACTTTCTAGGCTTCTTAGCGAGCTTTGGGCCAATGCTCCCAAACCAGTTGGTTTTAGGGCATTAGGTGTAGAGACACCCCAGCGGACTTAATTACTCAAGTTACCTAGGCCCAAAAACAAAAGACAATTTTAGCGTGAAAATCATGATGATTTAATGCAGACGGAGATATAACTGGTAGTTCAATTATTTTTTGGATAAAAGACGTTTTTAGTGGGTTAGGTGTGTAATCATTCCAATCAAGTTCCAGATGGGTTATTCTTCAGAATTAGTTCCAATTAAGGCCTCAATAATATCCCTTCATATTCACCTCTCTTTAAACCTAGTCTTGATATTACTTATTTCAGAACAAACCTATTTGATCCTCAGAAAATAGTTTATCAATTTAAAAGTTTTCAGACATAATAGACTTGTCATCTAATTTTCAAAACTCACGACACGTGTAGTGTGATGTAAAGACGTATATTAGCTATAGTTAACTTCAAAGGAGAGTTATCTTTCAGGTTTTCAAAATCTAAAAATAGGATTTAGTTGTTCCTATCTTATCAAATAAAACCGTCGAAATATTGATTCTAAGTTCTCCCGCTAGCTAACTTGACGACATAGTTTTTAAGTTTTTAGAAAATTTTCTGATTTTTATGGGTTTTTAAATAAGTATGCAAATGCAGAATATACAAATGAATGCGAAGGTAGAAAGCTTACCGAGCATACCCCCAAACTTAAACTTGACAGTGCCCTCACTGTCAGGCTACACCAAGAGAGTCAAAATTGTCGGTGCCTCCCCAAAAACAAATTATATACAAAAATAAAAACAAAAAATATGTACACCAAAAGGTTCCCCCCAAACTTATGTGAAACAGTGTTTCCACTGTTTAGCGTTGAAGTTCAGGATTAGGAGGGGAGAGAACGGTATCAAGCTATACAAGGCCTTACACAGGCCAAAAGTGAGTACCAACCATTCAAAAATTCTATCTATGTAATATGCGGGTTGGTGAAAGAATGTGAAGAGAAAAGAAATGGAGAATACGCAAGACCGTATGGAGATAGAAGCGGGATACGGTCTCGGTATATGAGAGGAAGAATTGCGGAAGGGAAAAAGAAATGGTGTACGAACTTGAGAGTGAAAATGGAGTGAATAAATTAGAGCAATTTTTAATGACCGATGTGTGAAAAGCGATTGTGCTAATTTATTAACCCGGCGAGAAATGGGGTCAAATCCCTCAAGATTCGTGAGAAATGGGTATGCCGAACTCGGTAAACCAGACATAGGAAATGAAAGTGATACAGTTTCGTGCAAGGTCGGAACGATGGAAGGGACGAAGGGGAGTGATTTAGGGATAGTCTTATTCTCACCTAAGTAAACTGTCTCGAACTCGAAAGATTCCATCAATGGTTCGAATTGACTGTGAGCAACCGAGTTTGATGGTTCAACTAACTCATCTGAAAATTTGAAGGACTCAAACTCGGGTGGTGAGCCTTCAACATCGTCCGAAAAAGTGAAACACTCGTAATCGTTATCGGCTGTGAGAAGAGTGTCATATTCAAGGAGGAACGCACTAGTGGCGTCAAATGTGTTGTGATTGAACAGAAATTTTTCAAACTCACAGTCCTCCTGCATGATCTTTTGCGAGGTCGGAACGATGGAAAGGATGGAGGGTGATTTAGGAAGTATAACAGTTAATGGTTCAGGAGGATGAATTGAAAAATCCGACACATCAAACAAAAATGGTTCATCCTCAAAACTATCCTCAATACTCTCCTCAATACTATCCTCATAATTCTCCTCGAAAATTATCCCATCCATGCAAATCTCATCAAAATCAAGACGCATATGAAGTTCGGGAGAAACATTTAATGACTCGGGATGATGAATTGGAGAGAAAATTTCAGTCAAATCTACAGGTTCATCATCTAAAATACTCTCTGCGTCAATATCCTCAATCAAGTGAAAATTAAGATTCTCAGACTCCTCATCAAAAGCATAGATTTCAATCGATTCTAGTTCTAAGATGGAGGTGTAGAGGTTAAAAGGTTTAGGACCGGTTTCACTTGGAATGGACCCTTCATAATCGGGTAAATCAAATACTACAAAATCGCACAACTCATTAACCCTTCTATCTTCAATTGGTAAATCTTTTGGGACACTAGATAGACATTCAAAATTGGAGTTGTGTGAATCAATTTGCAATGGGTAGGTTTGATTAGGAAGGGTGTACAGCTCACTTTCACTACTCAAATTCTCAGCCTGTCCTACCGTCTCATCATACATTGTAAAATGTGGAGCTAGTTGAAAACTAGCTACCGGGTCACTAGGTTGTATGAGGGCGGCCATGGACGCATTCAAATCCATCATCTGTTGGCATGATACTACCCTAAAGTCTTCCAACATTTGTTCTAGACTAGACATGGGTTGTGAAGGGGTTTCAGTAATACATTCAAAGTTGTTTGGATACTGGAAACTCCCAAAAGGTTGTTCAGAATCAATGTCTAGGGCAGGTGCAAAAGTTGGGTAGGACTCGTAGGAATTGAATGGCTGGACAAGGGTAGGATCATCATACGAATAAGAAGGTGAATGGAATTGTTGATCCATAGAATTTGTAGTGGTGAAAGGAGTGAAAGATCGGCTACAGGATTGCTCAATATGTTCAGCGAGGGACAAAGGATGACTTGCAAAAGGGGTGTCAACATAAGAGGGTGGGGGAGGTTGATACAAAGTGGATTGCGGAGTGCAAGTGTTTGTCCTAGATGCGTCTATGCGATCTTTCAATGAAATTTTTGGCATGGATGGATCGTTCGAAGTTCGACCAAAACAAGAACCGTAAGAAGTTATGTCTGGTTGTAGGTACCAAAGTTCGGCAAGGGTTTTTCGAGGTGGGTACCCATGATATGAAGAGAGAAAGAAAGAAAGGAAAAGAAAAGAAAAGAAAAGGAGGGGAAAAAGAATGTGATTTTTTAATTTTTTAATTTTTTAGTTAGTTATTAACAAAAGAATGAAATATACAAAAAAGAATCTGGACAAAAACAACCACGACACAAAAATACCACACACCTAATCGTTCTAGGGTTCACCTAGGTCAACTAGACCTGCTCAAGAACTTGATTGTCGAAGTAAAACTGTGTCAAGAAACAGGCTCAAGATACACTGATCACGAGGCCAGGTAAGTGCAAAGATAAGGGGAGGTTTTCCGACGCTTTCGCGAAGGTCCTTAATTAAATAACCCTTTCTCTTTTGGCTGTTTCGCCGTTAACATTTTCCTAGACACCCCGTAAACAATATACCGTTAAGCGGTGTTCTAAACACAATTAACCTCTCCTAGTGAGCGCGAAATCCTTAAGGCTTAAAGTCTAATTTCTTTTAAAATTTGTGCGGGTAAACGTTATGCTCAAGTTCGTGATTTGTGGGCCACGGAAAAGGTGATGAAATCCTTTACCGTATGTTGTGGGGTTCGCTTGCCCTTAAATCCGTATTAATGTATGCAATGCGCAATTCAATGAAAAAAAAATTTATTCAAAGAATCAAACAATCGTTTTTTAGTTTAAGCTCGGCACTGCAACAAATACGGGTTAGTCAATTTTTTTAATTTTTTTTGGTGTTTGCTAGCGAACTTGCAAAGAATCCTACAAAGATATTATATTGGAAGCGTCGGATTTGAGAAGAAGGTGTTAGTAAAGTACGTACCGTTAAGTTGTGGGCTAAGAAACCCCCGTTGAATCGAATCCGGTAAGCTTGAAAAGTTCGCTTGCGCGGGTCAAACTACCCGGATCTTTGGCACTGTTCTTCGTAACCACCTTGATTTTGAATGTGCACTATGCTCCCCACGCCCGCTTTTCGCAAATCCGCAAAATCTGAAATGTCGGAAAAAATGGATATTAGTGCGGAAAAACGATACGAATGCCCAAATACCTGCACACTAAAAATTATAAAAAACAAACAATACCAATAGGACAAAAATAGAACACTGGAGCTCAGAGGAGAAATTGGAGGCAAGAGGTGGTGAAAGGGTCGGCGTCGCCGGATTTGGTGATGATGTCGCCGGCCAACTTGATGAGGTAGGGCTCCAAATTTCAACAATAGTCTCAGTGTTCCACTAATGCCACACTGGTATTGTTTATCTTTTTATTTTAGTTACAGAGTGCAAGCAGGTATAAAATCCAGAGAACAAAATGGTTAGCTTGTGTTAATTTTTTTGTTTGGTTTTGAAATTTTGAATTTTTTTTAGTTTGTTTTAGAAAATAGGGTTAGATGGATATTAACAAGATTAACCCGAAATAACAAAAACAAAAACGTTACCGTCTCCCCGGCAACGGCGCCATTTGATCGCACGCCAAAAGCGTGTCGGATATTTAAAGTTCTAAAGTTTAACCGCGATCAGGACGGTGTCGCTTTGCAGCTAGCCGCGATGAGCACGGGTCGATCCACAGGGAGATGGTAAGTTTTACGTTCTTGTTCTAACGAGTTGACAACATGGCGGATTTGTTCGTTATCTAACCTATGTGTATATTCAAGTATAAGGCTTGTTAGGAAACGAAAGGATAGTGTAAGTTAATGGATTCCGTATTCAAGTACTTTGAGCCGAACTCAACCAATGAAGCTAGAACAATCGGCAACAACGTGGATTAGGGGACTTAAGCACGGTATTCATAGAATCCAGCTTATTGACCCTTGTCCTTCCGTTCTTGTCTCTTGCTTTCGCCTCCGGCCAAACCGAATGCAACCGGTCATGGTTAGGAATCACCTTTACCTTGGTAGGGTAGGGTGCCTAACGGAGCGTTTGCATAAGATTTGGGCGGAGTTTCAAATGGGAAAAGACGGGAAAAGGAAATGAGGAGCGAAATGTTAACTTACAAAATCTTTCTCTTTTCCTAACAACAATATTCACACCAACATTCACAAAACAACAAAGAGGAAAAAAGAAAAGCTACAAAGAAAAGAAAAGACTACAAACAAGTAATTAAATGACATGGTAATAAATTGCAAGTAATAAAAGACAAGAATGAAAATGCATGTAAGTAAAAGAGCGAGTAAGAAAGACTAAGAACCATAGAACCCAAAACAAGACATGGGTTCAATAACCAAATCTTAAACTTGCAAGCTCAATGAAGAGGTTGCAAGATCAAGAAGAGGCAAAGAACTCATGGTGAATGAAGGCACAAAAAAGACCTTTATTAATCATCAAGAACGATACAACCCCTTGAGATCAATAACCAACCCTTAAACCTTCAAGCTCAATGAAGAGGTTGAAGGATCAAGAGAAGGTTAAGACTTCAAGGGGACTAAGCTATTTACAAGAAAGGAGAATAGAAAACTTGGACAAAGAATGACAATCCATGACTAAAGAATGACTAAAGAATGCTCCTTGAACCTTTGCCCACTGCCTGCTTTTATAGGCTCCAAAGAATGGAGGGAAATTCGAATTTTTAAATCAACACCTAATCTTTAGCATTAAATGCACATTACTTCATGTCCATTTGTGCCTTGATTCTTGTCTTCCCCTATTATGGTCCATGTTGATTTGTCTAGTTGATTTGGTTTGCACTTATTATTGGAGGGAAATTTGAATCTTTAAATCAACACATAATCTTTAGCATTAAATGCACATTACTTCATGTCCATTTGTGCCTTGATTCTTGTCTTCCCCATCATGGTCCATGCTGATTTGTCTATTTGAATTTGATTTGCACTCAGTTTTGGAAGGAAATTTGAATCTTTAAATCACACACATAATCTTCACCATTAAATGCTTATTACTCCATTCCCACATGTGGCTTGATTCATGACTGCCTCATTATGGCTCATGCTGATTTGTTTGATTGACTTTGATTTGATTTCAGTTTTGGAAGGAAAAAATCAACACATGATGTTTAGCCTTGAATGCATATAATATTTAATGCCTAAAGAATGCTCCTTGAACCTTTGCCCACTGCCTGCTTTTATAGGCTCCAAAGAATGGAGGGAAATTCGAATTTTTAAATCAACACCTAATCTTTAGCATTAAATGCACATTACTTCATGTCCATTTGTGCCTTGATTCTTGTCTTCCCCTATTATGGTCCATGTTGATTTGTCTAGTTGATTTGGTTTGCACTTATTATTGGAGGGAAATTTGAATCTTTAAATCAACACATAATCTTTAGCATTAAATGCACATTACTTCATGTCCATTTGTGCCTTGATTCTTGTCTTCCCCATCATGGTCCATGCTGATTTGTCTATTTGAATTTGATTTGCACTCAGTTTTGGAAGGAAATTTGAATCTTTAAATCACACACATAATCTTCACCATTAAATGCTTATTACTCCATTTCCACATGTGGCTTGATTCATGGCTGCCTCATTATGGCTCAAGCTGATTTGTTTGATTGACTTTGATTTGATTTCAGTTTTGGAAGGAAAAAATCAACACATGATATTTAGCCTTGAATGGATATAATATTTTGCCTTGAATGCATATCCACATGTG
Source organism: Agapanthus africanus (assembly GCA_030015575.1). Lineage (NCBI taxonomy): Eukaryota > Viridiplantae > Streptophyta > Magnoliopsida > Asparagales > Amaryllidaceae > Agapanthus > Agapanthus africanus. The sequence goes on along the minus strand of JASDDO010000014.1, from coordinate 504,263,204 downwards.
CCTAAAAGTCTTGTATACACATTTGTTGTGTTGGACCATTTAGATAGAAAAATGTGTACACAAACTTGTTGCAAAAAGGGACTCCTGAAGTATCGGTCGGATTGTGGTTCTGGTTTCAGTGTCGGCTCTCAATTGATATATCCATGCTTTTAAATGTATTTCCAGTATTTTATCATAGATACCTGTAATCTGTATTACTGAGCAGACATTGGTTAATAGTACCGATAAATACAACAAATAGATAATGAATGGGCGGTATTAGAATGCAGTTTTCTGATATGAACACCATGCCCATACTTCCTCTCTCACACCAAGTCAACAAAAGGAAAAAAAAAGAAATTCAAATAAACAAAACACACAAATAAATGAAACCCCTTTTTAAAGTCCAAATACTTAATACAAATGGGTTAACCCACCATGGTTGCTAATCATGGTTTTAACCCCAAATCTAAACCCTAGTTAACATGCACAAGTGTGTGTGCGCCTAGAAAAATTCTAATAAAATACTCAGTAAATTTGATAAAATATTTGGGACTCAATTTGGTAAACTTTATTAAAACTATATATTAAAATATAATTAACCCCTAAACACAACCTAAGGTGTTACAATCTTCCCCCCTTAAAGAAAATTCGTCCCCGAATTTTAAAATACAAAACTTCGCATACCTTCAGAGAGATGAGGTAACTTCTTCCGCATCTCACCTTCGGCCTCCCAAGTGATTTCTTCACCATTTGGGATGCGCCAAAATACCTTTACTGATGGCAAGACCTTCGATCGAAGTTTCTTCACCTGCCGGTCCAATATTACGACTGGCTGTTTGGTGAACGAAGGATCACGCTCGAACTAAATGGTCTAGCGCTGAATCCAATGAGCAAGGTCATGAAGGTAATTGCAAAGTATCGACATAGGGAATACGGGGTGAATACTCAATAATCTGGGTGGAAGTGCCAAATTAAAGCAACGAACCAACTCGCCTTAAGGATCCTAAAAAAAAACTTACTATCCGGGAAAGCTTCCCAAAACTCAACATGTCATTTATCGGAAATTTCCGTAGGAATACATGGTCTGCCATTGCGAACTCGAATCTGCGACCATCTTGGTCAGCATCTGATCTCTATCTGCATTGGACAATTCTTATCCTGACCTAAAACAACTGGATCATCTCCGAAGTCTCTAAACTAGCTGAGGTCCAATAATCCTATAACACGGAGTTAGGAAAACAGACTGGTGATTGACACGACCTAACCTCTAAGCCTAAAGGTCACCAATTAGAGTGTCACCTGATAACTGCTATCCAAGGAGAACCCTATCGATGTCAAACGACGATCCCCAACTGCCGACAACAATTTCTACATACGCACAACTTGACAAGAACAACTGAGCAAACTGAGTATCACCAGATGAAAAGCATCCGAATGGAGTCACATCTTGACTAAACCTAGGTGGACACCATAACAATTTCGGGGAGATCTGCTCTCGTTCCCTCTTCGGAACGGTTAAAGGTTGCAACTCTCCAGCCGGTTTCAGTTGCTCAACCCTAGCACACAACAAGACATACACCTTGAAATGAATCCCGAGACTTCTCTTTCTGTCCCTGCCCACCCGTAACTACCTCACAAGTCACGTTAACAGTTGGTGGGGCTTGAATGAGTACAGAGAGTTGACCGATGTGCCTGCCCTAGGATTCAACGTCTCTACCCCATAATATCAGGTACACAAGCGTCTCCCTAACCTAGCACACCTTTGCCACAAGTCAAGGATTCCAAATCATTACCCAGTCGAGTAGGCTCTAGTATCTCTGACGAACGAGCGTCGGCGGGCAGTGTCTCGCGAAACAGATTTAAGAAAAGTGGTCGGGCACGGACATGAGCAAGCTGTCTCCTCAGTAGAAACGAACTTAAGCTGTACTCAACGATCGCACAAGAACTGTAAATCTGCGGAGGACTATCACAACAATCAAAACCCGCCACAGGAAAATGTACATTTAACTCTGGTGGTCCGTGAAAATCTGACACGACTCTCAAACGAGTGGTGTCTCTAAATCTCCAACGCAAAACCACCACGGTCATCTCCAGATCATGAGTGGGATATCCTTTTCGTACTTCCTCCAAATGTAGGGAAGCAAAAGCGATAACTCCATTGTGTCACCTCAGTACACATTCGAACCCTACTCACGAAACATCACAGTCAAACCACAAAGTAGCCCGAACCAAAAAGCAAGGAAAGAGCTGATGTAGTTGTTAACCGAGTCTTCAACTGCCGAAACTCCGTACACAAGCCTCAGTCCAAAGAAAAGAAACCTCCATTCCGGTCAATTTAGTCAACGAAGCAGCATTACAATAGCAATCCTGCATGAGACGGCGGTAAAACCTGCTAAGCCAAAATCTGCGGACTTCCGTCCTGCTCATAAGTCTGGGCCTAAACTGTACGGCCACGTTGATCCTCGGAACCATACAAAACCGTCTCCGTAACTACAAGACCTAGGAGTCAACACAGAAAGCCTGAAGGAACACCCCGAGAATCTAGCAAACCGCTGGGCCTCTCCCAGTATCCATAAAACAGATCCTCGAGTTCTATTCCTATCCCTCAAGACACACAATAACTGGTCGAGGAACGGCCCGAAGAAAACCAGTTCATCATACCTACGAATGCTGCTAGAGCATTGGTGAGTCCAGTGACATACCCAAAACACACAAAGCCCGTAGCACGCACAAGACAGTCTTCGGAATGTCATCACTCCGAACCCGCAACAATAATGACCTGATCCCAAACCAACTTAGACAAAGTCTCGCACTCTGATGCTGATCGAAAAAATCGTCACAGCGAGGTAAAGGATACCCATCCGCACCGTAAGCCAGTTCAATTGACGATCCATCAATACACAACCTCAATCTGTCATCTTTCTCATTGACGAACAGAAATGGGAGCTTCCTAACGCGAAACACTCAGACACACGAAACTCCCCCCAACTAACAACTCTGCAGCAGATCCTTAGCTCCTCAAGCTTCGCTGGCTCGTCTGGAACGACGTCGGAAAACTCTCGCACAAAAGAAAACCGGTCCAACAAACCAACTGTGGATACGGCATCATGGATGAACGCCAAGAATCCACGACATCTCCTCAAAGGCCGACTAGAGAAAAGGCTAAATTCAAGCTGGGAGAGACGTCACAACTATCCGCCTGCACAACAAGAACTGACTCGCCGGGGAAACAAAACCTAACCGTTTCCTCACGGTAGTCCACAACTCCTAGCACGTAGCTAGCCATTCCATGCCCAGGAGAACGCCAAATCCCACATCTCTAGGAGGACCAAAATGACAGACGAATCTCTATCTCCTATCCGATGTGCATACGACCGAATTACGTGTCGCGCAACAAAAGGATCGCTGCCAGAAATTAACACAATAAACGACTGATCTACTTAGCATGACTCTCGTCCTGAACTCAGCACGAAGTGTGAAAACATATGAGTGCAACAAAAGGACATACTGAAAGAGTACCTAAAAGCTCCGCGTTGGACGCCCTCGCGTCCCGATGAGTCGAAGCGAAAACTTGTGCCTGTCCTTCATCTGCGATTGACCGAACTTCTCCTCTATAAGCCTGACCCCTCTGCGCGAACCCTCCGCGTCCACGACGTCTCAGAATACGACCCTGACATGGCGTGAAGGAACACTGCCTGATGAGGTGTTGAAGGCTTCCGCATCATAAACATCTACGCGCTGACTGCTGTCCTCCCTTGAGATGAGAGCCAAACGACTGTCCTCGTCCTAAGCTTCTGCTCTGGGCTGGTACACTAGTATGATTCCTCAACTGTTCCGAAACTCTCACGATCTCTGGAAGACGTGTCTCGTAAACTGGGGCTGCCTCCACCGGTGCTATGTAGGGGACGGAATACTGCATGATGATCGCAAGGAACAACTGGGTAACAGGGGTGACAACTACCTGTCGCTGCGCTCGAACGACCTCCACCAATGAGCTCATTATCTGGTGCAAGCCCTGCATCTCTGCCACTAGTCTAGCGATCAGATCTGTCATAGGGGGAACAATCTGTCCTGGTACAACAGGGGTACTACTCGGATCAGTCTTCATCTCAGATGAAACAACTCGAACCTCGGCTCTCACGACCTCTCTCTGCACCCTCGTAGTCCTTGGCGGCATAATGGCTGAAAAGAAGGAAGGATTCGATGAGGATACAAAAATCGAATCACAAGGATGTATACGTTCATGAAGGAATTTCAATCAATAAGTCCAAAGGTCTCTTAGGCGGAGTACCGTGTCGTGAGTATGCCGCGGAACATACGCACGCTACGCCACTCTGCTGCAGCTACCTACTCCATCATACCAGGGTCATCCAACACTCCGAAGGTAAAACCTACGCTCTGATACCAACTTTGTCAGGACCCAAAGTGTGGCCCGTGATCGGCACTTAACCACATAACGTCTACAGGCGTAACGCGATTAAGTAAGCCGAAAACCCAGAAATCAAACTAGTAAAACTATAGAGTGTTTTGAGCATTGAATAGAAGCATTTACTAAAATGTTAAGAAAACCTCTAGTAACCAGTCACCATGATAACAATATACGACGCCGTAGCGAAGAAAATGAGCAACAAGTGGGAAACATCACAGATAGAATAAACTGCATAAGTAAAGTCGGCTTACAACGAGCTCGACACCAGAATACAAATAATATACATCGTCCTCACAACTGGTCTCTAAGTCAATACATAAGTGGTAGATGGAGAGTACTAGATACAACAATGTACATAACTGAAAGATAAACAGATACCACACAAAACCCACCTATCCGCAAAAGAGCTAGTATGCCAACTGTAGGGGTATCTGTGTCAAAAGATGCAAGAACGCACCCTACCGTGGCTACTCCGAAGGGCAACCTGCAAACACTGTGGCACAACGGGGGTGAGTTGCCAACTCGTGAATAGAAGATAACATATAAAGGTAATCACGAGTATGCATGTGCTGCGATACTCTAACCTATGCAAACAGATAACATCTAGATGATGAGCTCGATGCTCAAAATCATGCAACAAGTGCGATCTAATAACATCTCCATGTGATGAGCAAGATATGTGATAATCAGGTATGGCAATGCAATCTAATAACCCTATATAGAATGAGCAGGGTATGCAATGATCGTGCAAGCAAGTGTACTATATCAGGTACAATAAATACAGGGTGAGATATCAATTTACTACATACTGACCATGGGAAATATAACATCTACACGGAATGTCATCGTGGAAAGTATAATCGGTACCCATCAATGCACCTAAATCCTAATACTACTCAGGCGTCGTTATCCTCCTCGGTCCTCAAATCCTGTAAATCTCATATAATCGTGAGTTCCCAACATCGGCACCCAAAATATCAAGAAAATACTCGTGCCAAGCATCGATACGCAAATCCTAATATATCGGGCATCCGTCAGTCCGGATCAGCCCACGGGCTCTGTCTGCGGTATCGGCCCTCGGCCCCAGCAGTACGAGTCGTCCCGTATCCATCAATCGACTCTGGTCAGTATCCTCCGGATAACCATCAGGTTCAACCAATCACTGGTAGGTAGTAGTCCCTCTGCCAGGCTCACCGTCTACTACACAGCGAAACTGTTCTCATCCTGGGGTACCATACCGGGTCCACCATGTACCCGTAATCAGCCTCATCCAACTCCTCGATTTGGGTTCACATATATCATTCTAGTACCGAGAAAACACATGGTGGACGCACCTAAATATCATATCAAGCGAAACCGGGTTTTTAAATAATTAACTATTCTCTTTTGAAATATCCACGGTTCCCCAAATCCAGAATTAACATGGAAACAACGTATCTCAATGCGTAATCTAAGCAAGTATGAAGATATCAATGTATGTGTGCACTGGTATGAGTATACAGTGTGCATGTGCGTAGGTATGAAGATATCAATATACGTGTGCACTGGTATGAGTATACAGTATGCATGTGCGCAGGTATGAAGATATCAATATATGTGTGCACTGGTATGAGTATATGATGTATATGTGCCCAAGTATAAATATATTATGTATGTGGTACAAGTATGGGTATGTGATGTATATGTGCCCAAATATGGATATAACATATGCTGTTATGCAGCAAATCATGACAACATCAATAAAGCGGAATCGGTATGATATATGATTTATAGCAATCCTATAATGTGAGTGTCATGGCAATCACTAACGGTGTGAGTGTAGCATATAAATCGTGTTCGTGCAACTTGAACCGTTAGTGACAGTGCAATGTCCTATGTTATCATTTCTATATGCAACAATAAGGTATGCTACTACAGTCCATATGCATCTATACTAAATATCCTAACACGCCCTGACGCTTAACGCCATACGGGCGATTTCCCCGTAGATGTTAAATTTACTCACCTGGTCGTGCGCTACTCGTAGCCGACCACCCGCTTCCCTTTCTTAGCTTCGTCCGACGTACCCGCCTGCGAATCTGGAATTACACAAGAATCCATATATAAGCAACTATCTCGCAATACGCGATATCAAATTTAAACGACACGCTCGTGTCGCGAACTAAACGCGCGTGTGTACGATACGCTAAACCTGTGTACGCGTCTAAAACTCATCCCGACACGCCGCGATACGCTGAATCACAGAACCTTCTCGTGTATCGCCCATATTGCATGAACCAAACGTACTAGAAATACGATATAACGTCCCAGATTTTCCTACAGAGAGAAATTAACAAAATTGCACATATCACTGGCCCTAAAATAACAGCAGACTCCTACCCACACAGACCCAACCCAAGACTCCCTATCTGGCCGCAAATTACGGCCATAATGAATAAACCGGCGGCCTCACTGTAAAATGGGGGCTTCGTACTCTGGTGGTGTGGTCTATACCTTGTATACAAGCTCCAGTTAACTCAATTTTAACCTGAACTACTCGGGCCTATAGCAGATCACTGAAAGGTGAAATTTCACTTAAAAACACTAAATTCTGCACAATTTGAAACCCTATGGTATTTTGGTGTAATCTTGGGTCTAACTAGGTTTACATGGTCTCAATAACGCCTAATTAGGCTAGGTTAACCAATATTAACAGCACTTAACCATAAGTCTACACAAATCACTATTTCAAGCACAAAATCTCACTTTTTATACACCGAAGCTAATCCTACATATGTTAAGCAAACTAGAGAGTGAGGCTTCGAGATTATACCTCACTAGACCTTATGAAGCAGGAAGAAGGAGGAGGTAAGGATCTGGAATGCTGCGGCGGCTGCTGGGGCTGCTGTTGATGTTGCTGCTGCCACTGCCTACTGCTGCTGTTGTCACTGCTTGCTGCTGCTGTTGCTATTGCTGCTGCTGATGCTGCTGTCTACTTCTGCTGCTCATGGTGCTGGGGCTGCTGCTGCTAGGTGAGTGTGTGTGTGTGTATGAGAGTGAGAGTGAGAAGTGAGAGTGAGAATGAGATACCCTAAGTCAAACACCCCCCCTCTCTCCCTTTCTCTTCATTTAATGAGCATGGCTCATGCCATGCCCATACTCCCTCTCTCACACCAAGTCAACAAAAGGAAAAAAAAAAGAAATTCAAATATACAAAGCACACAAATAAATGAAACCCCTTTTTAAAGTCCAAATACTTAATACAAATGGGTTAACCCACCATGGTTGCTAATCATGGTTTTAACCCCAAATCTAAACTCTAGTTAACATGCACAAGTGTGTGTGTGCCTAGAAAAATTCTAATAAAATACTCATTAAATTGGATAAAATGTTTGGGACTCAATTAGGTAAACTTTATTAAAACTATATATTAAAATATAATTAACCCCTAAACACAACCTAAGGTGTTACACTCATTCTTGCCATTATTTTTATCATTTTTTTTTTATTTTTCTCATAACATACAAATGAGACCTTTCATTTCCAAAATGAATGGTGGTCTTTCATTTCTCTTTTAATTCTCATGTTAAATGCATATATTATTATTCACCATTACACCATCTTTATTTGTCCTCCTCTATCTTTTCTTTCCTCACATTTTTTATCTCTCACTTCTCCCACTTCACCTAGAGTCTAAGAAGAAGAACATGAAGAAGTCTTCAAGAAGGTCTCGCTGGTAACGCGAGGCTATCGGCGAATAGACAAGCCCGGTGACAATACCGGCTTGTGCGTGTAAGTCCCTTCTCTTTTTCCTTCCTCCATCTCTTTCTTTTTCTCTTTATATTTCTCTTGTTTTATATTGCCATGAAAAACTTCCCTTGACATATTATAGTTCCTAAATAAATAATTAAATGGATACATATATAAATAATGAATACACAAACATAAACACATATATAGTTTGTAAAGTCTTTTTCATTACTCTCAATTCACATGTTAAGATTTCATAGTGACCAATTAGGATTGCATGTTTATTGTTTTATTTTAAATCACTTTATTTAAAGTTTGTAAAAAAAAATGAAGTTACGAATAAATACCATGGTTTTCTCATTTCTCACATATGACATATCAATATCTTTAGTTTTAAAATAATTTTTCTAAATTAATTTTTAATTCTGAAAATTTCAAGAAATTTACATATGATATAATATATTATTTTGTACATGCTGTAAAAATTTTAGATCGAACCGCATAACGGTTTAGGAATTACATCATTTTTATTCACTGATCGTAAAACAGAAAATTGCAGTTATCAGTCAACTTATAAGACACATAATTTGGTATACCGGTATCTAAATTGAGTAAACTCAGGTGTTTTTGATATCTACATCGAATTATCTATATTTTCTTAGTTTTATAGTTTTACTGTAAACCCATCTAAGATAAAGAAAACTGCGTTACAATATTAAGTGACGGATCTGGACAGAATCTGTTCCGATTCGCACACTGTTTTTAAATTGGACATAACTCGAACACCCGATGTCCGTTTGTGACAAAATTTAGATGTGAAGATGCACAATTGATAGAACTATAATTTTATGTATATTTTATTACTTAGGAATGCATGAAACAATCTGATATTGGCTTTGCAATACAATATATAGTCGCTTTCTAGAAATCTGAATTTCTGTTTTAAATGCTGATATTAAAATGATCATAACTAGAGCTTCAGAAATCCAAATCATGTAAATCTTGTTTTTTTGGATAAGTACATTGAAATACCTATAATTGTCTAATAATCTTCGTAACCTGAAACCCGATAAAAATTAACTCAAACTGCGTTTTAAAAATATATAACAGTGCTGAACAGATTCTGATCTGTTTTGCGCAACGATACGAAAAAAGATATACCTCTCAAACCGGTAATCTTATTTAGGTGAAACTGGAACTCATGCATGAAAAACACATGGAGACATATTTTTGTTTATTTTCCGCATTCGTTCGACTTGATTAATTAGTCGTACATAATCTTTCTTTACTGCATTGTTTATGGTAGTTACTCGAATAATATACTTGACTCATTTAATGCCCTTCGAACATGTATACATATTTATCTTGAACATTAAATTGTTGTATGTACATAAAAACGATAATTAAATATTTGAGTTGTATTTTGAAAACCATACAAAATTATTTTTACATAAAACCCCCTCAAGTTATATAAATTACAATAAGGACCCTAGTAAATATAGGTTTAAGCGGAACCAGTCTCTTGAGCCTCAGAAAGCCGGAGATATGGGTGCTTGCCTATCTAAGGTAGACAATCTAACAAACGTTGTTATTAATACGGTAATCGTCATTGAAAAAGACACAAGTCCTGCCGCCCATGTGCAGCGGTTACCGATAATACCAAAACCTAATTCAGGATTTCAATTACTTTCTCTACTGTCTGACTCGGGTTTGAGTCTGATCATAATCCGACTTGAATATGATTCAAGTACCATATAAATCTACAATATTACAATTCAACATGAACACACGAATCCATGAATTCAGTTATCAATCTATTCAACTTGACTGAACCAAACCATGGATATACTTTCCATTTACATGAATCCGGTTTACATCCATTACATCCGTTACCGATATCATGGTTTCGGTCAGTCATCCAACTATACAAGCTATACAATACAATCAAAACACTACGGGGTTTAAGGGGTAGATTGGTACGGAAGGTGTTAAAAGTGGCACGAGACAGTAAGATTAAGACACCTAACATGAATCCTGTTGCCGTTGTACAGTGGCATAACGGTTCCTTGTACTTTCAGTTTTCCCTTGTCTCTAGCATATAGAGACCCCTCTCGTATACACTGGCATCCTTCTGTTCCAAGCTACAAACTACAGCGTTAACGCAATATTCCACAATATTATACAACTTTAAAAGATACATTCTTATTCTGTCTTTTCTATTTCTCCCTTAACTTTGGGACTTTCCGAGCGACCTGTTCGCTGACGACATTCTATTTCTTTCTTCTTTGAATGTCGTCAGGTGATCTGGACAAAGTAGAGATCGAGCCCACCAGTGAAGACTTGGAACAGTTCCTCGAAGACCAAACATGCAATCCTAATTGGTCACTATGAAATCTTAACATGTGAATTGGGAGTAATGAAAAAGGCTTTACAAACTATATATGTGTGTATGTTTGTATGTTCATTATTTATATATGTATCCATTTAATTAATTATTTAGTAACTATAATATGTCAAGGGATGTTTTTCATGGCAATATAAAACAAGAGAAATATAAAGAGAGAGAAAAAGAGATGGAGGAAGGAAAAAGAGAAGGGACTTACATGCACAAGCCGGTATTGTCACCGGGTTTGTCTATCCGCCAATAGCCTCACGTTACTAGCGAAACCTTCTTGAAGACTTCTTCATGTTCTTCTTCTTGGACTCTAGGTGAAGAGGGAAAAGTGAGAGATAAAAAATTTGAGGAAGGAAAAGATAGAGGAGGAAAAATAAAGATGGTGTAATGGTGAATAATAATATATGCATTTAACATAAGAATTAAAAGAGAAATGAAATGCCACCATTCATTTTAGAAATGAAAGGTCTTATTAGTAGGTTATGAGAAGAATAAAAAAATGATAAAAATAATTGCAAGAATGATGATTTGAACATGTGACTTATGGAATAACAATGCAAGGACTTAACCAATGAGCTATAAGGTTGTTCATGCATATATTTAATTAGAATTAAATATATGATGTTGCTTAAAAAGAAAGTGGGCTTTTTAGATGGGCTGTAGAGAATAAGAATAATGGATTTGGGTTAAATATTTATGAAAGGAAAAATAAGAATGAGAAGTTAAAAACTTAAGTATAAGAAAAAGAAATTGTACGTAGAAAAATATACATAATAGATTGAGAAATAAAATAATAATAAATTTAGGAGAAAATGGAAAATACCAAGTACAAATAAATATGGTATATTATTGAAGATGAATAATACAAATTTTTAATTTTTTGGGGTCGTTACACTAGAGCAGACGTTGGGTATTCGATTCGCCAATATATGGCCTTAGTGAAAGTAGGTGATTGTTGGATATGTATGCCCTAGAGGCCCTTATTGTATATGTATATATAGTGGATGCTTTGACATATGTATGTACAGGACAATCTTACTCGATATAATAGTATGGTATTTGGTTTGTTGTTATCTTAACATGTGTATATGTTATACTTGTTATTACGAATCGTTAATACATGTTGATAAAGTCCATAGGATTATTGCTTGACTACCAGCGTTATGATGGCGATCATACATGTGGGGGTTGGGTAGTCTATAAGCACATCCTTAAATGTCCCTAATCGTGGGAGTATTGAGACTGGACATCGATATTCCAGAGTAGACTGGTGTATACCTTTGTAGACCCCTACGAGGGGCGATGGTTGGTCCCACAGCCATTGTTCTTTCGCACCTAAGAACATATACAGGTGCTCACTGGGGGTTAGTACACTGGACGGACTCACCGAGAATATCTAGATGGTAGTATACCTATCGTCAGATAGCAGTTCTCAGGTGACAAGAGTATAGCTTAGTCTTTAGACCTAAGATCGTCATTTGTCTCGTATGAGTTCCCACTGTACTTAGATTACTATCTTACCATGGCTCTACTGAGTCGTGCAAACAGGTTTTAATTGGGTACAGTCCCGAGCCACATGGAGGCAGTGAGCAATTGTTTTGGTTCGTCTCTCCCGATATAGGGAGACGATATCGCACTGTGTTCGGTTGGCCAGCACCATAAGACCTTGGCCAAGGCAGTTGGGATTTACTGATATCTAGATCAGTAGTTTCCCGGATTGGTACTGAGCCACATCGGCACGAATTATCGGGTTATTAGGGTTTGATGTTTACCACCCCTTACACCCGGTATGCGATACTCTTAGATGAAGAGACTGGATTGTATGGAGATTGTCACAGATAGGCTCAGTAGGGGTTTGGGTGAGTTTGCTCGTCGGCCTTCCTTTTCGATTGGTATCCGGGTAGCCATTACGTATAGCTATTGCTGCTGACATGCTTGTGGTTATGGATTTATCCAGTAACTCACTGCCGGCGTACTGTCAAGTCTTTAGAGTCACACACAGAGCGTTTCTCCAGTTAGCGGCTAAGGCTCTGAGTACCGCAACATGGTATCTGAGCCACCCAAACATTATAAACTAGTAGACGATGCTTTAGTTTCAAAACCGAAAAATTCTGATTTTCAAAACCCGCTTTTTGTTCGAAAAAATTTTGATCTCTAAAATTTTTGTAAACAAGTGCAAAGGCTTACTCATGATATGAAAGTGACACACGATGAAAATGAGGCACTAAAAACCTAACAAAACCGCCAGTTTTTCCCCAAACCCCACTTTTGGTGATTTTTTAAACTCCCCCAGTCCTCGTTTTTATCCAGTGTCTTCAGTTTTAAGAATTGGGATTTTTGGTCTTGTTTGATTTGCTCCAGATTTCACTTAGTGTTATCTTTGCATTTGGGCAACTTGGAAAGTTTTAAAACTTGAAACTTTTCCATCGTTGATTTCTGTAATATTGTATGTGTGTTTTCAAATATCGTCTAATTGCTATATGTCATTTAGACGGGGTTGCACATACTTGCTTCTGCTACTGTGATGTTTATCTCTATTTTGTTTTATTCGGATTGTCTTGTTGGATAACCCCTCGTGCGATGTTGGTTGTACAGTTTCATTTCATTTGTATATTCATTATTGCGGAGAGATTATCCGACATGTGGACTTCTATTTCTGGCTGGTTGTATATTCTTTTATTAGGGCATAGCCGGGTTGAGGTTGATGTCACCGTTGTATATATTATCTCTTTTCTATACTAGGATTACTTCACGGTGGAGTGCTCGAGTAGCCGGGTTCTAGAGGACAACGGGCCTCCATCTCATGGCGTTGAGACCAGGGTGCCTTACTCTAGAATTAGCGGGCTATTCATCGCACTCGTAGGAGGTACAGGATGACCCACGGTAGAGTGCTCAAGTTACCGGATTCCGTGAAGTGAAAGATGGCCCATTCATTTGGTTGATTGGGGTTGCCTCACTTTCGGGATTGGCGGGTAACTTGCCACTCGTAAGGGTCTTGGTTCTACATTGTATAAGCTATCCACACGACCGGGGAACGTCGAGTTTCATTTGCGGCTCAAATAAAACCCGGGGCTCCTAGATTACCCGCTATTCCATTTTACTTATCACTTTTCTGTGATGTTGCTTCTATCATGCCTGGGACGAATGGTTTTACACACACACACACACATACACACTGGTATATGTTGTATATTTTTTGCAACTGCGCTAGTCTAGCCCCCGCTCTGCCGTTAGTTAAGTAACCTAACGGTGCATGACGGGGCCTTATGGAAAATGCGAACGGCATATACGTACATTATATTTTTGTTCTTTTCTGGTGTGATAGGAATTAATTGATGAGATCACATTAATTTTAATTAATGTAAGGAAAAATAAACCTAAAAGATGTTATCGGAACAAATTTTTGAAAAACTATTGTCGTATTCTTTTGCTTTGCATAGCGGTATTCGGTCATGAATATCCCGCACTTCATTCAAAAGGGCAAGAGCCTAGATCCCTTCATGGGGAGTGATCTCTTGAGAAAAAGTTTATGTTACTATAGATTACTAGGTTTTCTTAAAAACCATCAGTTTTTAAAACCAAAATCTAAACCACTTCTTTTCAAAACTACTCGGTTCCTTCAACGATATAAGTTCATTACGTTAAAGGTTTTTTGCCAAAAACCAGCCGTAGCCCTCCGTCATTTCAGATTGGTAGTGCTTAATATTCGTGCTGCGCATTTCGATCTTCAGAAAAGGCGTAGTGTTCGGTAGCTATGTAATGCTTTTCTGTTGCATGTTAACGCGATTAGTTAGGATTGTCGTGCTATCATTTTGATCTTTAGTCAAGGCTCGTACGGGTGGGTCTAATGCAATCAAGAAAATGACGGGTAGAACTTGACTAGGACCTTTTGACATTTTGATCTTTAGTCAATGTCACTTGCGTCCTAAGGGCAAAAACCACATCGGGAGATTCAAATATACAGGAAACTTGCTACTGTTGCATACCTTCTGGAATTTGGTGACTAGAGTGGCTTCCATCTAGCTTATCACGCGATGATAGTTGGATCCCGATCCCACTAATGAGTAGGATTACTCTTGAGTGATGTTTTCCACTTCACAATTAGCTAATATATTAGGTGTCTAGAAAGGTGTTAATGAGGCTACGCCTCTGCAGAAACGAAGTTTATTCTAATTAGGTTCATGCAAGAGCACAGGGAACCTCCCTCGGAGTACCAACATCCACTTGGCTAAACGGTTAGCGAACTTGTAAGGTGTTAATGATCCCAACTAGTTCACTTTTTAAGGTTTAAAGGAGAATTCGAGGAAACTGTGGGAGTCGTCCTGTTTAGATAAAATAATAACCAATCTAAACTTGCAATAGCGCACGATGTGTGCTTGTTTTCTCTCTCTCCAGGTAGCAAAAAATTCATGTCTTAATCAAGATAATAAAATGTATGACTTGACCAACCCAGATTTTTATTTGGGGCTGGAGAATGTCGGTTCAGCTCTGACTTGTGACACATGTCACGAGCATGAGAAAGGAAAAGATGATTGAATGAATTCCTTGATGACCTGGTGAAGAAGAAGCATACTATTGCATCTCCTTCAGGTGTTCTTGTTTTTGAGAACTGTTTTTCGGTCAGTCCTGCCTCCTGGGTACTAGATACCAGATCAGGATCTCAAATCTGTAATTTATTACAGGGACTGAGAAAAATTAGGATGGTTGGATCCGATGATAAGTCCCTCAGAGTAAGGAACGGAGCATAAGTCGATGTTGCTGCCGTCGGTGAATATCACATAGTATTGCCAAGCGGCAATGCTATAATTTTGAACAACTGCTACTATGTACCTTCCATGCTTTGCAATATCATATCAGTTTCTTTAAATGATAATAATGGATATAACTTTGTTCTAGAAAGAAATATCATGAACATTTACCTTAATCAAGTATTGGTTGCAGAAGGTACACTGTGTAATGGTATCTACGTTCTAAATCAAAATATAGTTTTCAATATACAATACACACACAAGAGGAAGGGTTCAGAAGTGAACAAATCCTATCTGTGGCATTGTAAACATGGTCATATCAATGAGAAAAGACTGTCTAAGTTACATAAAAATGGATATTTGAATCCGTTCGAATTTTCATCTTATGAAACTTGTTAGTCTTGTCTCAAAGGATAGATGACTAAATTTCCATTCATGGGACACGAAGAAAGAGCAAAATAACTCTTGGGACTCATACAACGTGATGTATGTGGTCCAATGTGTAGGGTTCCTAGGCACTCTCATGAGGTTCTACAAGGCATCAACCATGCCCGATTCAAAAATTAGACGTGCCGAACAACCCTAACCAAGATCGTATACTAGAGATTATGCGAAAACTATAGCAAGCAAACAACTTTAACAATAAGTGAAAGGGATTACAACCTTTGTAGATCCGGTCCTTCACTTCTAAAGCTCCATGTTGACGTCCCTTCACTGCAATCATCGAGATCCCGGACTCTAGTGATGGTTTCCTCGGAGAAATGAGCGGGCTAGGTCGTTGACTTCGAGGCCGAAGATGATCTATGTCGAGGAGACTCAAACTCAAGCTCCATCTTCACTAGGTCATGAACATTGTGAAGAGAACACCCTAAACTAAATGGGAAGTAGTAGAGAATGATGAAATAGGAAGTGGGTTCACTTTGGATTTTGATTTCTCACTTTGTTTCTTCACTTGATAAAAATCTAGTAAGCTTTTCTTCTTCTTGAAGAAGAAGAAGAAGAAGGAAAAGAATAAGAATAAAATGAATTATGTCAGAAGAATAATCAAGTGAAGTCTATCATAATGCAAACATGGGTGAGTTAACCTTTGTAGAGACTAAACCATAGTTTGAGGTAATGGTTTGGTTAATGAAAATCTTATGCAAAACAAAATGAGTGGACTTTGTCAAAGATGCTTCAAAGCTTCATGAAGCTTCAAGCCAAGACAAAGAAAACCACCATTTTGTTTTACTAAAATAAATAAAAACCTAAACCATTATCTTAAATATGGTGTAAGTCATACACACACCCAAGTTTGCATGTATCATCAATCATGATACAAACTAGTGCACAAACATATATCACATATACAACTTGTGCACATCAAGTGAGAAAATCAATCTTAAGTGAACCAATACTAGTTAATGTAAAGTAATATATCAAATATATAATTATACATTAAATCATTAAATCAACACTTGATTTAATGATCCGGTCATATCGCATATAACCGACTAATATCTAGTGTATCAATATATCGAACCAACACTTGATTCGGTAACCTGGCTATATCTCATATAACCGACTGATGATACAAATCGCGAGAATAGAATACAGTATCACATATTGGTATTATTCTCGGTCCCGCACATATCTCATATGCGCTCCTATTTCGTTTCGCTTGAGCTAGGAAACCTCTTTGTAGGACTCTAAAGACTCATCACTACGCCGGCAGTAGGTGGTGATCATATTAATCACCCACAAGCCGCAAGCGGTCTGCTAAACGTAACGGCCACCCGGGTATTGAGCGATCAGAAGATCAATGAGCAAGCCTGCTCACACTCCTGCGAATCCAATCAGTAACACTTACCACACAATCCGGTCTGTTCGTCTGATATGTCGCATATCTCGCCTAGGGGTGGTAAACGTCAGACCCAAGTAGCTTGATAAGTCATGCCGATGTAAGGTCCACAACAAGCGTGAAACTACTGATAACACTTACCAGTAAATCACTGCAACCCTGGCCAGGGATTTCCAGTTATGGCCAGTCGAGCATAGCGCAACATCAACCCCCAATACCGGGAGAGACGAATCCCCTCCTATCGCTCACCGCCTCCATGTGAATCGGGAATGTACCAAAAAACCACCTGTTTGCACGCCTCAGTAGAGCCGTGGTAGGGTGGATATCAATGCATAGTGGGAGACACATAAGACTCTATGACGATCTCGGGTCAACAGACTAAGCTGTACCAGTGTCACCAGAGAACTGCCATCTGACATGAGTTATAATACCATCTGGGAGTTCTCGGCGAGTCCGTTCAGTGTACCCAGTCTTCACTGAGCACCCGCATACCGTCTCTGATGTCAAACACCAATGGATATGGGATCATCCATCACCCATCACATAGGTCGAGAAGATATACGCTAGTCGACTCTGGAATATCGATGCCCCGTCTCGATATTCCCACGACTAGGAACATTGAAGGATGTACTCATGGACTACCCAGGCCCCACTAGTATGATCTGCATCATAGTCCTGCAAGTCGAGTACACATCCTAAGGGCTTTATCAACATGTAATAGAGAGACAGTAAGTATACATGTTAAGATAAAGAGCAACCAGATAGCGTACTATCATGTCGAGCAAGAAAGTCCTACCTATATATGTCCCAACACCCACTACAATATACATCTCATGTACAGTAATGGCCTCTAGAGCATACATATAACTAACAATCTCTCATTTGCACTAGGGCCATCTGTAGCAGTGGTTGTAGTATCTCATACTCAACCATCCCATAAAAATATCTCTCTGGGAAAAGGCCTTTGTAAGTGGATCCGCCGTGTTGTCCTCTGAGTCTACTCTCCTAACCTCGATCACCCTGGAGATCAACTATCTCCATGATCAGGTGATACTACCTTGGAATATGTCTGGGTCACTGATGGGACCGGGGTTCCTTGGCCAAAGCCTTAACACCATTTTCATACAATGGTAGGAACCTAGTTCATCACATGAACTGATATCTACCCAAACTGCTGTAGGGTTGCTAGGCACGCGCACAAGGTTCTACGAGGCATTGACCATGCCCGAATAAAAATTTAGCCGTGCCGAACAACACGATGCCGGATCTTTAAACTAGAGATTAGGCGAAAACTACCATGCTAAACACTTTAACACTAAGTGAGAGAGATTACAACCTTTGTAGATCCGGTCCTTCACTTCATTAGCTTCGTGTTGAGGTCCCTTCGCTGCGATCATCATACTCCGGACTTTCGAGAGGTTCCACAAAGAGAAAGATGCAGTCTTGCTTCCGATCTTCGATACAAAGATGATCTACCTTGAATTTTCATTAACACAAGCTAACACTCACTAAAATTGAGTGAACACTCTCATCTAAAGGGCAAGGGAAGATGAGGATGATGAAGTAGGATTTTTGCTCTCTTTATTTATTTTTTTCTCATATTTATTCATCACTTGGAAAAAAGCTAGTAAGCTTTTTCCATGAAGAAAGAAGAAGGAAGAAGATGAAGAAGAAGAATGAATTATCATTTGTGATGAATAATAAAAAGTTATCATAATCATTTATGCAACCATGGTTGTAGTAACCTATGTAGAGAGTTTACTAGGGTTAGGGTTTGGGTTGGGTTAAAGGGTGAGTCACAAAGAAATATCTATCATAATATCTTAGCAAAACAAAAGAAAACCTTCTAGAATCATCTAGAAAGTATTAACCCAAATCAAACCCTAATCTTGTTTAAACTCCACTAAACATGTTGCATTAATAATTATAACATGTTACAATATTATATATCACATATACAATATTTATCGTAACAAAATAAAATAATACATTTAACATATATCGCATATATATCAATGTATTACCCGAGTGAGAAAAAGAATCTTTTAGTGATCTAATATTAGTTAATGTAATTTAATATATCATATATATTATTATACATTAAATTATCGAATCAACACTTGATCCGACAATCCGGCTATATCGCATATAACCGACTAATATTTATCCATACCGATTCATCGAATCAACACTTGATCCGATGACCCGGCTGATATCAAATATCGAGAGAATAGAATACGGTATCTCATATCGCATTATCCTCGGTCCAGCACATATCACATATGTGCCCCTACTCCGTTTTGCCTGAACCGAGAAACCTCTGTGTAGGATTCTAAAGAATCGTCAATACGCCGGCAGTAGGTGATGATCATATCAAACACCCACAAGCTGCAAGCGGTTAGCTAAACGTAACAGCCACCCAGGTATTGAGCGCTCAGAAGATCAACAAGCAAGCCTGTAACTTCTCATGTGAATCCAAACAGTAACACTCCCGTACAGTCCGGTCTCGTCGTCTGATAAGTCGCATATCTCGCCTAGGGGTGGTAAAACGTTAGACCCCAGTAGCTCGATAAGTCGTGTCGATATGAGGTCTATAACAGTTTGAGAAACTACTGATAACACTTACCAGTAAATCTCAGCAACCCTGGCCAGGGATTTCCGGTTATAGCCAATCGAACACAGAACAACATCAACTCCCTATACCGGGAGAGACGAATCCCCTCCTATCGCTCATTACCTCCATGTGATTCGGGACTGTACCCAAAAGCCACCTTTTTGCATGCCCTCTTGGACGTGGTATAATGGAAATCAAAGCACAGTGGGAATCACACAAGACTCTATGACGATCTTGGGTCAACAGACTACTCTGTACCAGTGTCACCGGAGAACTGCCATCTGACGTGAGGTATAATACCATCTTGGAGTTCTCGGCGAGTCCGTCCAGTGTACCCAGTCTCTACTGAGCACCCGTACACCATCCTTGATGTCAAACAACGATGGATATGGGATCATCCATCGCCCATCATATGGGTCAAGATGCGTATACACAGGTCTACTCTGGTGTATCGATGCCCTGTCTCGATACACCCTCGACTAGGAACAGTTATAGGATGTACTCGTCGACTACCGTGGCCCCACTAATATGATCTCATCATAGTCCCAGTAGTCGAGTACATATCCTAAGGGCTTTATCAACATGTAATATAGAGACGATCAGAGTACATGTTAAGATAAAGTACAACCAGATATCATACTATCATATCGAGCATGAAAGTCCTCCCTATATATGTCCAAGCATCCATTACAATATACATCATATGTACAGTAATGGCCTCTAGGGCATACATATAACTAACAATTTCCCACTTGCGCTAGGGCCATCTGTTGTGGTATCGCATACCCAACAATTAGCTGCGGTTGAAGTATCTCATACTCAACCATCCCATAAAAAGTCTCTACTGGGAAAAAGGCATTTGTGAGTGGATCCGCGCTGTCGTCCTGTGTGTCTACTCTCCTAACCTCGATCTCCCTGGAGATCAACCATCTCCATGATCAGGTGATACTGCCTAAGAATTATATCTGGATTTCTGATGGGACGGTAGTTCCTTGGCTAAAGCCACAACTCCATTGTCACACAATGGTAGGAACGAAGTTCATCTCATGAACTTATATTTATCCAGACTACCTCTTTGGTAGCATTCTTGGTAACGATGTATCTTGCCTTTAATCATCTAGTATGTCACGGTATCTAGCTTGGAACTCTTCCAACATACCGTCCCTCCACTGAGGGTAAAGACAATGCCTGCGACTGACATTCAGTCGTCCTTATCACCCTGGAACCTTTCCAGTGATTCTCCCCAGGATCGATTAATACCATCTCACTACAACTAGTGAGTATCCTAACATCCAATTAGATCTATCTCTTAGATCCAAAACCCAGGATTTAGGAGGTATCAACTTCGATCCTATATGGAGAATCCTTGTGATAAGCGGAGATTGACCGAGCGTAGCATAGGAAACCCCTTCCCTATCAAGAGTATGTCATCCACGTACTCTACGAGGATCACCACCATACTCTTTACTACCTGTTTGTATATACAAGGTTCATCTACCATTTTGATGAAGTCAAACTGTTTGACTACCACATCAAAACAGATGTTCCAACTCCGCGATGCCTGTTTTATCATATAAAACATCTTGTACATGTTTCCGCTGCTCCCACTGTCTACGAAGCCCTCTGGCTGTGTACTTATAGACGTTCTCTTCTAAAACATCATTTAGAAAAGCAGTCATGACACCCAACCGCCAGATATCATAGTCATGGTATGTAGCCGTGGCATGTAGGATCTGGATGGATTTAAGCATAGCTTTGAATGTCTCAACTTTTCCATGTACACCTGGTAATCTTCTCAAGATATACTTGCTCCTGATGGGGATTTAACCCATCTGATAGAGCAACCAAAGTCCATACTTTGTTGGTGTATAAGGATTCCATCTCAGATTGATAAGCATCCAGCCATTCTTACAGAGTCCCATCCTGATGGCCAGCTCGAAACTAGTTGGGTCATCATCTCATGATGCATTCCTCGCTCCCACTATCATAGAGAAACCGAAGTATCTCGCATGTGGGTGAGAAACCCTACTAGATCGGCGGACAGGCTGAGGATCGTTGGTTACTATTGAATCCTTTGGTTCTACCAAATCATCTGCTGCAGTTTGTATAGCTGGAACCTTTCCAGTTCTACATAACAGACCTTGCCTCGAGCTTGTCTGGATTTTGCTTTTCAGACATCGGCCGGACAACCCTAAATCATAACAAACTTAAGATATGAGCTCTTCCCTTTCCATATCACATATGAAGTGATAGGCAACTGATTTGATTTGAACCCTATTCAATAGGTATGCAGCTTCTCAAGTGCATAACTCCCAAAAGGAAATAGGAAACTCGGTAGTACTCATCATAGAGCACACCATATCACATAGGGTGTTATTACTCCGCCCCGATATACCATCGTGCTATGGTGTATACGGAGGAGTAATGCCGAGAGAGAATCTCATTCTCCTTTAGAATAGTCCAGGAATTCCGTGCTCAATTATTCTCCGCCTTGATTTCATCAAAGGACATAATACTTATACCCGTATTTGGTTCTCTACTTCTAACTTATATTCTGTGAATATCTCAAAAGGTTCGGACTTTTGTTTCAACTGGAACATATGTCTGAATCTTGAGAGATCATCAGAGAATGTAATGAAATACAAAGAACCGGTCTTGGCATGTGTAGACAGGGGACCTTCATACATCATCATGTATCATTCCCAAGAGTTCACTAACTCTTTCTCTGTTTCCAAAAAACAGAGCTTTGGTCATCTTATCTTTGTGACATGACCGGCAAGTTTCACAAGATGTAAATTCAAACAAATTTAAATATGTATCTAAATGTAACTTAGCTAGTCGGGTCGCATTGATATGACCTAGTCTACAATGCCTCAAGAAGGATGCGTTCATTTCTGAACTCTTCTTCTTGTGTGTGTTGTATATACTAAGAACTGTAGTTTGATTTAGAACGTCAATGCTTTTAGATAATGTGCCTGAACCGATCAACTCTTGATATAGGAAATGTTCAAAACATTATCCAACAATACAAAATTATATCCTTTGTTTACTAATAAAGAGACTGATATGATGTTGTATATCAGGTTCGGTATCTAATAACATTCATTCAGAATCAATGTATTCTGGTAATACAGGGTGATATTGACCAAAAGACTTGGCTGCAACACTTGCACCGTTTTCTGTCTCATGAAACTTATTACCCGTTCTCAGTTCTCTTCCTATCTATAGCCCATGTAACAAATTACATTTGCGGGATCCTGATCCGGTATCACTTACCCAGGACGTAAAGGATACTGAGAAACAGTTCTGTGTAATGAACACACCCGAAGATGATGCATCAGCATGCACTTTCTTCGTTTGGGCGGCACGGGAAATCTGGTATTCCCTAATTTCCTGCTCTGTCTTATAACGATTATAAGTTGGAGCGGGACCAACGTTCCCCAGCTCAGTATAACAAGCGGGTTCGGTCAATATATCCGTATTATTATCTTGATTAAGGCGTGATATGGTCGCTACCTGAAGAGAGAGAGAAGAAAACACTCAGCATATGCTCTTGCAAGATTAGATTGGTTATCTAATATATCTAATCAGGATGTCTCCCAGTGTTTTAATCAAATCTTCCTTCAAACCCTAAAAGGAAAGACTAGCCGGGATTAATTACACGCTACAAGTTCGCCAATCATTCAGCCAGGCCAGTGTCGGTACTTTGAGGGAGGTCCCCCGTGCTTTCGCACGAACCTAATTAAAGTAAACCTCGTTTTCCCAGAGGCGTAACCCCGTTAACCCCTTTCTAGACTCCTACTTGATCGGCTAATTGTAATGTGTAAAACTCTCCCAGGAGTAACTCTTACTCGCAGCGGGTATCAGGATCCAACTATCTCATAGAAGGTATGCAATCTCATTGTAAATTTCAACACTTGAAATTCCCAATAATATTTTACCCCTAGCGTCCCATGATCTTGACGCAGGCCAACAAACGACAGTGCGCTAGTCAAGTTCAACCCGTCATTTCATAATTGAATTAAACCCACCCGCACGACCCTTGACGCAGGCCAACAAAGTCGTACGACTACCCTAATCCAATCTGCATCATATGCATAAACAGATAAATACTAGTTAGCTACCGCACACTACGCCTTGACGCAGGCAAACAAACGTAGCACGAATACTAAGTAGGACTTATCTGAAATGACGGAGGGCTACGACAGGTTTTTAGGAAAATCCATTGCGTAATGAACTTGATATCGTTGTAGAATCGAGTGATTTTAAATGGAGTGTTTTTTAGGCTTTTCTAGTTTTGCTAAAGAGGTCACTACCGGTGAAGGGATCGTCGGCCCTTTCCTCATCGAATAAGGTGCAGGGTATATCATATATACTGCTGTGCAAAGCAAGAACTATAGAAGCAATCAAAAGACAAACCGAGTTTTTAGCATCTGCTAGTTTCACTAAAGAGGTCACTCCCGGTGAAGGGATCGTCGGCTCTTTCCTTATCGAATAAGGTGCTGGATGTTCTACATGGAACACCGCTATGCAAAGCTAGAACTAGAGCTACCAGTTTTTAAACAAGTTTCTGCAACATCATAGGTTTCTTTTATTTCATTAATCTCATTAATGATTCCCATTTTAATATGCTTCGCAAACATCACATTTGAAACGAAATCTGCAATATAACATATATCTCATATATATAATATAAGCATTCATCTCAGGCAGTAATATGATCTCATCACAAAACATTGCAGCAGAAGAACATATATGAAATATTGGATATACTAGGACGTCCGTGTTTTCAATACGAGCCTGTATAAAACACGGATTCCACGGTCGCGATGAATAGCCAAACCTACATCCCTAGACCCCTACGAGAGCCGCAAGCAACACAGCCAATTCTAGGGTTAGGAAACCCGGTCCCGACTCCTCGAGATGGTCTCCCACTGGACCCTAGAACCCGGTTACTTGTGCTCCCCTCTTTGGGTCTACCTAATGCGGAAAAGTAAATAATATACAACGGTGACATCTTCCACAACATGGAAGTGCCCCAATAAAAGAATATTACATACAAATGAATTTTACATGAATGAAAAAGAAAAACTCTCATCTCACATAAAACCCCCGGCTATTCAAAACGCGACGATCCAATATAACATATCACAGCAACACATAATATCTCATATCATCAACGTAAGCAAGTATGCGTATCCCGATTGTCGTTGATGTATAGCAACGAAGCCGGCGATACACCACATACTACGCTTACGGTCAAAGAAAAGAAAGAGTAAAACTACAACAGTTGGAATCCACAACCTTCTTAGACATCACATGCCTAACCAAATGAATTCCTTAGACATCTCATGCCTAACAATTATAAACCCCGCATTTTAGTCTCATTATCGAAAACTCTTTTCAATATCAAGTCGGGCAATTCAACAAGATTCCCGACGTCCTGATCGAATGCTCGTCGCAAACTTTAGTAGACGGCCGCACCCCCAGATGCCGTCGACGAAGTGCACTAAGGCGGAACACCGTTGCCGCGAGCACGATGCTTTCGGCGACGGGGTTCTCCTACAGTCACTTGGTCGGGGCTATGGGGCGGGGCTGTCTATTAAGTTTACCCGGCGAGTATCCGCGTACGCTACGTGATTGCGACGGACTTTTGATCACATCAAAATTCCGTGGCAACCGATCATCTGAGACTGAACTGCTAGATTTATAATATTCAAATTAGTTATCTCATAACTTTTTGTGGATTCCAAATATTGTATCACATTCCAGATAAAACAGAAAATGTTAAACTTTTCGATCGAACAATCAAACACCCAAGATTTCCCCAATATATCTCAACACTTGAAATCAGTTTAAAAACATCCATCACATGCCGCAGTACCAATGGTCCAGCCGTAGAAGGGTCAAGCCAACGCCTCACATATGGCACGCCGTACTGCCCCAAACCCTAAGGTTCAGAGGCAGTTCAAGACGGTCACATAATCGAGTTAAGGTTTGTTATCTACTAGAGGGTCTACCGCGTTACTTCCACGACTTAGAATGTTCTTAAACACGAGAAAAAATCCAACTTTTGAAAAAATTTCCGACAGGGGAAAAAGTGAGTTATTGATATCCGTTCGAACTTTTTAACAGATTCTAAAAATTATCCGGACAACAAATAACGAATTTAAAATTCTCGATCGAATCGACGATTACAAAATAAACCCCAGAATACTCAACACTTGAGTCAGATTAAAAATACCCATAAAATATCACCAACAGAGGAGGATATTACTGTGCAAAATTGACAGCACAAGCACACATTACGGCCGCGGTTCTACGGCACAAGAAGGCTACTGCCGCGGTTCCACGGCGGATCGTACGTCTTACGTCACCAATTTTGCCCCGTAATTCTTAAAATTACCTGCTGAATTTTTTAGATATTTTTAATTCTGGAAAAACCCAGTTTTTGAAAAAAGTCCAGAGAGGGGGTTAAATTGATGTTATCGAGTTCGATCGGGGTTTTAACTTCGTTAACACTTCGCCTAAAGCTCTAGCTTGGCTCTGATACCACTGTAGGGTTGCTAGGCACGCGCACAAGGTTCTACGAGGTATCGACCATGCCCGATTAAAAATTTAGCCGTGCCGAACAACCCGATGCCGGATCTTTAAACTAGAGATTAGGCAAAAACTACCATGCTAAACACTTTAACACTAAGTGAGAGAGATTACAACCTTTGTAGATCCGGTCCTTCACATCATTAGCTTCGGGTTGAGGTCCCTTCACTGCGATCATCATACTCTGGACTCTCGAGAGGTTCCACGAAGAGAAAGATGCAGTCTTGCTTCTGATCTTCGATACAAAGATGATCTACCTTGAAGTTTCATTAACACAAGCTAACACTCACTAAAATTGAGTGAACACTCTCATCTAAAGGGCAAGGGAAGATGAGGATGATGAAGTAGGATTTTTGCTCTCTTTATTTATCTTTTTCTCATATTTATTCATCACTTGGAAAAAAGCTAGTAAGGTTTTTCCATGAAGAAAGAAGAAGGAAGAAGATGAAGAAGAAGAATGAATTATCATTTGTGATGAATAATAAAAAGTTATCATAATCATTTATGCAACCATGGTTGTAGTAACCTATGTAGAGAGTTTACTAGGGTTAGGGTTTGGGTTGGGTTAAAGGGTGAGTCACAAAAAAATATCTATCATAATATCTTAGCAAAACAAAAGAAAACCTTCTAGAATCATCTAAAAAGTAATAACCCAAATCAAACCCTAATCTTGTTTAAACTCCGCTAAACATGTTGCATTAATAATTATAACATGTTACAATATTATATATCACATATACAATATTTATCGTAACAAAATAAAATAATACATTTAACATATATCGCATATATATCATTGTATTACCCGAGTGAGAAAAAGAATCTTTCAGTGAGCTAATATTAGTTAATGTAATTTAATATATCATATATATTATTATACATTAAATTATCGAATCAACAATTGATCCGACAATCCGTCTATATCGCATATAACCGACTAATATTTATCCGTACCGATTCATCGAATCAACACTTGATCCGATGACCCGGCTGATATCAAATATCGCGAGAATAGAATACGGTATCTCATATCGCATTATCCTCGGTCCCGCACATATCACATATGTGCCCCTACTCCGTTTGGCATGAGCCGAGAAACCTCTGTGTAGGACTCTAAAGAATCGTCAATACGCCGGCAGTAGGTGATGATCATACCAAACACCCACAAGCTGCAAGCTGTCAGCTAAACGTAACAGCCACCCAGGTATTGAGCACTCATAAGATCAACAAGCAAGCCTGTAACTTCTCCTGTGAATCCAAAGAGTAACACTCCTGTACAGTCCGGTCTCGTCGTCTGATATGTCGCATATCTCGCCTAGGGGTGGTAAAACGTCAGACCCCAGTAGCTTGATAAGTCGTGTCGATATGAGGTCTATAACAGTTTGAGAAACTACTGATAACACTTACCAGTAAATCTCAGCAACCCTGTCCAGAGATTTCCAGTTATAGCCAATCGAACACTGCACAACATCAACTCCCTATACCGGGAGAGACGAATCCCCTCCTATCGCTCATTGCCTCCATGTGATTCGGGACTGTACCCAAAAGCCACCTTTTTGCATGCCTTCTTGGACGTGGTATGATGGAAATCAAAGCACAGTGGGAATCACACAAGACTCTATGACGATCTCGGGTCAACAGACTACTCTGTACCAGTGTCACCGGAGAACTGCCATCTGACGTGAGGTATAATACCATCTGGGAGTTCTCGGCGAGTCCGTCCAGTGTACCCAGTCTCCACTGAGCACCCGTACACCATCCTTGATGTCAAACACCGATGGATATGGGATCATCCATCGCCCATCATATGGGTCAAGATGCATATACGCTAGCCTACTCTGGTGTATCGATGCCCTGTCTCGATACACCCTCGACTAGGAACAGTTATAGGATGTACTCGTCGACTACCGTGGCCCCACTAGTATGATCTCATCATAGTCCCAGTAGTCGAGTACATATCCTAAGGGCTTTATCAACATGTAATATAGAGACGATCAGAGTATATGTTAAGATAAAGTACAACCAGATAGCAAACTATCATGTCGAGCAAGAAAGTCCTCCCTGTATATGTCCAAGCATCCATTACAATATACATCGTATGTACAGAAATGGCCTCTAGGGCATACATATAACTAACAATCTCCCACTTCCACTAGGGCCATCTGTTGTGGTATCGCATACCCAACAATTAGCTACGGTTGAAGTATCTCATACCTAACCATCCCATAAAAAGTCTCTACTGGGAAAAAGGCCTTTGTGAGTGGATCCGCGCTGTCGTCCTGTGTGTCTACTCTCCTAACCTCGATCTCCCTGGAGATCAACCATCTTCATGATCAGGTGATACTGCCTAAGAATTATATCTGGATTTCTGATGGGACGGTAGTTCCTTGGCTAAAGCCACAACTCCATTGTCACACAATGGTAGGAACGAAGTTCATCTCATGAACTTATATTTATCCAGACTACCTCTTTGGTAGCATTCTTGGTAACGATGTATCTTGCCTTTAATCGTCTAGTATGTCACGGTATCTAGCTTAGAACTCTTCCAACATACCGTCCCTCCACTGAGGGTAAAGACAATGCCTGGGACTGACATTCAGTCGTCCTTATCACTCTGGAACCTTTCCAGTGATTCTCCCCAGGATCGATTGATACCATCTCACTACAACTAGTGAGTATCCTAACATCCAATTAGATCTATCTCATAGATCCAAAACCCAGGATTTAGGAGGTATCAACTTCGATCCTATATGGAGAATCCTTGTGATAAGCGGAGATCGACCGAGCGTAGCATAGGAAACCCCTTCCCTATCAAGAGTATGTCATCCACGTACTCTATGAGGATCACCACCATACTCTTTACTACCTTTTTGTATATACAAGGTTCATCTACCATTTTGATGAAGTCAAACTCTTTGACTACCACATCAAAACAGATGTTCCAACTCCGCGATGCCTGTTTTATCATATAAAACATCTTGTACACGTTTCCGCTGCTCCCACTGTCTACGAAGCCCTCTGGCTGTGTACTTATAGACGTTCTCTTCTAAAACATCATTTAGAAAAGCAGTCATGACACCCAACCGCCAGATATCATAGTTATGGTATGTAGCCATGGCAAGTAGGATCTGGATGGATTTAAGCATAGCTTTGAAAGTCGCAACTTTTCCATGTACACCTGGTAATCTTCTCAAGATATACTTGCTCCTGATGGAGATTTAACCCTTCAGATAGAGCAACCAAAGTCCATACTTTGTTGGTGTATAAGGATTCCATCTCAGATTGATAAGCATCCAGCCATTCTTACAGAGTCCCTCTCCTGATGGCCAGCTCGAAACTAGTTGGGTCATCATCTCATGATGCAATCCTCGCCCCCACTATCATAGAGAAACTTTAGTATCTCTCATGTGGGTGAGGAACCCTACTAGATCGGCGGAGAGGCTGAGGATCGTTAGTTACTATTGAATCCTTTGGTTCTACCAAATCATCAGCTGCTGTTTGTATAGCTGGAACCTTTCTAGTTCTACATAACAGACCTTGCCTCGAGCTTGTCTGGATTTTGCTTTTCAGACATAGGCCGGACAACCCTAAATCTTAACAAACTTAAGATACGGGCTCTTCCCTTTCCATATCACATATGAAGTGGTAGGCAACTGATTTGATTTGAACCCTATTCAATAGGTATGCAGCTTCTCAAGTGCATAACTCCCAAAAGGAAATAGGAAACTCAGTAGTACTAATCATAGAGCACACCATATCACATAGGGTGTTATTGCTCCGCCCCGATATACCATCGTGCTATGGTGTATACGGAGGAGTAATGCCGAGAGAGAATCTCATTCTCCTTTAGAATAGTCCAGGAATTCCGTGCTCAAGTATTCTCCTCCTTGATCTCATCAAAAGGTTCGGACTTGTGTTTCAACTGGAACATATGTCTGAATCTTGAGAGATTATCAGAGAATGTAATGAAGTACAAAGAACCGGTCTTGGCATGTGTAGACAGGGGACCTTCATACATCATCATGTATCATTCCCAAGAGTTCACTAACTCTTTCTCTGTTTCCAATAAACAGAGCTGTGGTCATCTTATCTTTGTGACATGACCGGCAAGTTTCCTAAGATGTAAATTCAAACAAATTTAAATATGCATCTAAATGTAACTTAGCTAGTCGGGTCGCATTGATATGACCTAGTCTACAATGCCTCAAGAAGGATGCGTTCATTTCTGAACCCTTCCTCTTGTGTCTGTTCTATATACTAAGAACTGTAGTTTGATTTAGAACGTCAATGCTTTTAGATAACGTGCCTGAACCGATCAACTCTTGATATAGGAAATGTTCAAAACATTATCCAACAATACAAAATTATATCCTTTCTTTACTAATAAAGTGACTGATATGATGTTGTATATCAGGTTCGGCATCTAATAACATTCGTTCAGAATCAATGTATTCTGGTAATACTGGGTGATAGTGACCAACAGACTTGGCTGCAACACTTGCACCGTTTTCTGTCTCATGAAACTTATCACCCGTTCTCAGTTCTCTACCTATCTATAGCCCATGTAACAAATTACATTGACGGGATCCTGATCCGGTATCACATACCCAGGACGTAAAGGATACTGAGAAACAGTTCTGTGTAATGAACACACCCGAAGATTATGCATCACCATGCACTTTCTTCGTTTGGGCGGCACGGGAAATCTGGTATTCCCTAATTTCCTGCTCTGTCTTATAACGATTATAATTTGGAGCGGGACCAACATTCCCCAGCTCAGTATAACAAGCGGGTTCGGTCAATATATCCGTATTATTATCTTGATTAAGGCGTGATATGGTCGCTACCTGAAGAGAGAGAGAAGAAAACACTCAGCGTATGCTCTTGCATGATTAGATTGGTTATCTAATATATCTAATCAGGATGTCTCCCACTGTTTTAATCAAATCTTCCTTCAAACCCTAAAAGGAAAGACTAGCCGGGATTAATTACATGCTACAAGTTCGCCAATCTTTCAGCCAGGCCAGTGTCGGTACTTTGAGCGAGGTCCCCCGTGCTTTCGCACGAACCTAATTAAAGTAAACCTCGTTTTTCCAGAGGCGTAACCCCGTTAACACCTTTCTAGACACCTACTTGATCGGCTAATTGTAATGTGTAAAACTCTCCCAGGAGTAACTCTTACTCGCAGCGGGTATCGGGATCCAACTATCTCATAGAAGGTATGCAATCTCATTGCAAATTTCAACACTTGAAATTCCCAATAATATTTTACCCCTAGCGTCCCATGACCTTGACGCAGGCCAACAAAGGACAGTGCGCGAGTCAAGTTCAACCCGTCATTTCTTGATTGAATTAAACCCACCCGCACGACCCTTGGCGCAGGCCAACAAAGTCGCACGATTACCCTAATCCAATCTGCATCATATGCATAAACAGATAAATACTAGTTAGCTACCGCACACTACGCCTTGACGCAGGCCAACAAACGTAGCACGAATACTAAGTAGGACTTATCTGAAATGACAGAGGGCTACGACTGGTTTTTAGGAAAACCCTTTACGTAATGAACTTGATATCGTTGTAGAATCGAGTGATTTTAAATGGAGTGTTTTTTAGGCTTTTCTAGTTTTGCTAAAGGGGTCACTCCTGGTGAAGGGATCATCGGCCCTTTCCTCATCGAATAAGGTGCAGGGAATATCATATATACCGCTGTGCAAAGCAAGAACTATAGAAGCAATCAAAAGAAAAACCGAGTTTGTAGCATCTGCTAGTTTCACTAAAGAGGTCACTCCCGGTGAAGGGATCGTCGGCTCTTTCCTTATCGAATAAGGTGCTGGATGTTCTACAAGGAACACCGCTATCCAAAGCAAGAACTAGAGCTACCAGTTTTTAAACAAGTTTCTACAACATCATAGGTTTCTTTTATTTCATTAATCTCATTAATGAAGTCCCATTTTAATATGCTTCGCAAGCATCACATTTAAAACGAAATCTGCAATATAACATATATCTCATATATATAATATAAACATTCATCTCAGGCAGTAATATGATCTCATCACAAAAGTTTGCAGCAGAAGAACATATATGAAATATTGGATATACAAGGACGTCCGTATTTTCAATACGAGCCTGTATAAAACACGGATTCCACGGTCGCGATGAATAGCCAATCCCACATCCCTAGACCCCTACGAGAGCAGCAAGCAACACAGCCAATTCTAGGGTTAGGAGACCCGGTCCCGACTCCTCGAGATGGTCTCCCACTGGACCCTAGAACCAGGTTACTTGTGCTCCCCTCCTTGGGTCTACCTAATGCGGAAAAGTAAATAATATACAACGGTGACATCTTTCCGCAACCTGGAAGTGCCCCAATAAAAGAATATTACATACAAATGAATTTTACATGAATGAAAAAGAAAAACTCTCATCTCACATAAAATCCTGGCTATTCAAAACGCGACGATCCAATATAACATATCACAGCAACACATAATATCTCATATCATCAACGTAAGCAAGTATGCGTATCCCGATTGTCGTTGATGTATAGCAACGAAGCCGGCGATACACCACATACTACGCTTACGGTCACAGAAAAGAAAGTGTAAAACTACAACAGTTGGAATCCGCAACCTTCTTAGACATCGCATGCCTAACCAAATGAATTCCTTAGACATCTCATGCCTAACAATTATAAACCCCGCATTTTAGTCTCATTATCGAAAACTCTTTTCAATATCAAGTCGGGCAATTCAACAAGATTCCCGACGTCCTGATCGAATGCTCGTCGCAAACTTTAGTAGACGGCCGCACCTCCAGATACCGTCGACGAAGTGCACTAAGGCGGAACACCGCTGCCGCGAGCACCCGAACGGATGCTTTCGGCGACGGGGTTCTCCTACAGTCACTTGGTCGGGGCTATGGGGCGGGGCTGTCTATTAAATTTACCCGGCGAGTATCCGCGTACGCTACGTGATTGCGACGGACTTTTGATCACATCAAAATTCCGTGGCAACCGATCATCTGAGATTGAACTGCTAGATTTATAATATTCAAATTAGTTATCTCATAACTTTTTGTGGATTCCAAATATTGTATCACATTCCAGATAAAACAGAAAATGTTAAACTTTCCGATCGAACAATCAAACACCCAGGATTTCCCCAATATATCTCAACACTTGAAATCAGTTTCAAAACATCCATCACATACCACAGTACCAATGGTCCAGCCGTAGAAGGGTCAAGCAAACGCCTCACATGTGGCACGCCGTACTGCCCCAAACCCTGAGGTTCAAAGGCAGTTCAAGACGGTCACATAATCGAGTTAAGGTTTGTTATCTTCTAGAGGGTCCACCGCGTTACTTGCACGACTTAGAATGTTCTTAAACACGAGAAAAAATCCAACTTTTGAAAAATTTTCCGACAGGGGAAAAAGTGAGTTATTGATATCCGTTCGAACTTTTTAACAGATTCTAAAAATTATCCGGACAACAAACAACGAATTTAAAATTCCCGATCGAATCGACGATTACAAAATAAACCCCAGAATACTCAACACTTGAGTCAGATTAAAAATACCCATAAAATATCACCAACAGAGGAGGATATTACTGTGCAAAATTGACAGCACAAGCACACTGTACGGCCGAGGTTCCGCGGCACAAGAAGGCTACTGCCGCGGTTCCGCGGCGGATCGTACGGTTTACGTCACCAATTTTGCTCCGTAATTCTTAAAATTACCTGCTGAATTTTTTAGATATTTTTAATTCTGGAAAAACCCAGTTTTTGAAAAAAGTCCAGAGAGGGGGTTAAATTGATGTTATCGGGTTCGATCGGGGTTTTAACTTCGTTAACGCTTCTCCTAAAGCTCTATCTTGGCTCTGATACCACTGTAGGGTTGCTAGGCACGCGTACAAGGTTCTACGAGGCATCGACCTTGCCCGATTAAAAATTTAGCCGTACCGAACAACCCGATGCCGGATCTTTAAACTAGAGATTAGGCGAAAACTACCATGCTAAACACTTTAAAACTAAGTGAGAGAGATTACAACCTTTGTAGATCTGGTCCTTCACTTCATTAGCTTCGTGTTGAGGTCCCTTCGCTGCGATCATCATACTCCGGACTCTCGAGAGGTTCCACGAAGAGAAAGATGCAGTCTTGCTTCCGATCTTCGATACAAAGATGATCTACCTTGAAGTTTCATTAACACAAGCTAACACTCACTAAAATTGAGTGAACACTCTCATCTAAAGGGCAGGGGAAGATGAGGATGATGAAGTAGGATTTTTGCTGTCTTTATTTATCTTTTTCTCATATTTATTCATCACTTGGAAAAAAGCTAGTAAGCTTTTTCCATAAAAAAAGAAGAAGGAAGAAGAAGAATGAATTATCATTTGTGATGAATAATAAAAAGTTATCATAATCATTTATGCAACCATGGTTGTAGTATCCTATGTAGAGAGTTTACTAGGGTTAGGGTTTAGGTTGGGTTAAAGGGTGAGTCACAAAGAAATATCTATCATAATATCTTAGCAAAACAAAAGAAAACCTTCTAGAATCATCTAGAAAGTATTAACCCAAATCAAACCCTAATCTTTTTTAAACTCCACTAAACATGTTGCATTAATAATTATAACATGTTACAATATTATATATCACATATACAATATTTATGGTAACAAAATAAAATAATACATTTAACATATATCGCATATATATCAATGTATTACCCGAGTGAGAAAAAGAATCTTTTAGTGAGCTAACATTAGTTAATGTAATTTAATATATCATATATATTATTATACATTAAATTATCGAATCAACACTTGATCCGACAATCCGGCTATATCGCATATAACCGACTAATATTTATCCGTACCGATTCATCGAATCAACACTTGATCCGATGACCCGGCTGATATCAAATATCGCGAGAATAGAATACGGTATCTCATATCGCATTATCCTCGGTCCCGCACATATCACATATGTGCCCCTACTCCGTTTTGCCTGAGCCGAGAAACCTCTGTGTATGACTCTAAAGAATCGTCAATACGCCGGCAGTAGGTGATGATCATATCAAACACCTACAAGCTGCAAGCGGTCAGCTAAACGTAACAGCCACCCAGGTATTGAGTGCTCAGAAGATCAACAAGCAAGCCTATAACTTCTCCTGTGAATCCAAACAGTAACACTCCCGTACAGTCCGGTCTCTTCGTCTGATATGTCGCATATCTCGCCTAGGGGTGGTAAAACGTCAGACCCAAGTAGCTCGATAAGTCATGTCGATATGAGGTCTATAACAATTTGAGAAACTACTGATAACACTTACCAGTAAATCTCAGCAACCCTGGCCAGGGATTTCCGGTTATAGCCAATCGAACACAGCACAACATCAACTCCTTATACCGGGAGAGACGAATCCCCTCCTATCGCTCATTGCCTCCATGTGATTCGGGACAGTACCCAAAAGCCACCTTTTTGCACGCCCTCTTGGACGTGGTATGACGGAAATCAAAGCACAGTGGGAATCACACAAGACTCTATGACGATCTCGGGTCAACAGACTACTCTGTACCTGTGTCACCGGAGAACTGCCATCTGACGTGAGGTATAATACCATCTGGGAGTTCTCGGCGAGTCCATCCAGTGTACCCAGTCTCCACTGAGCACCCGTACACCATCCTTGATGTCAAACACCGATGGATATGGGATCATCCTGTAAGTGCACGGTGACGCCCCGGCCGTCAATCCGACGGCCAAACGCGGAAACGGTGATAAACTTTAATTTTGCGGACTTAGCAAACCGGCACCACCGCGCACTAAACCCCGGATCGTGCCATTAAACTAGTCTAAGCTAACAAGAGGATGGGTTAGAGATGTACCGACTGATCCGAGTCCTCCGGTCTTCATCTCCACTCCGATCTCCTCGCGGGAACTCCGGTCGTCGCCTCCTCGCCGGAAGGACACCACATCGCCTGTAGCTTTTACGGGCTCCCACTTCAATACCGAGGCAACTCGAGCGCGAAGTAGGCTACCCGACGCGCCCAAGATTTGCTGTAGGAAGTGTAGTGTAGAATGCATATCTCACTTTGGGGTATTGGTTGCCATAGATGGAGGAATGGTGTATAGAAAATTGGTGCTTTCAATTTTCTAGCAATGGAATGAGATGAAGAATGATATACTCTCTCAAAGATGAAGATGAAGCTCTCTCCTTCTTCTCTCTTTTTCTTCTCTCTTTTCTAAAATGAAAACTCTCATTTTTCTCCTCTCAAAGATGAAGCTCTCATTTTCTTCTCACTCAACCATGGAAAGAAAAAAACTTCTCATGTCATAGAAAATGGTGGAGAAAGAATTATGAAGCATCAAGGGAGGTGATGGTAGGAGCAAAAGTAAAGGTGACCACAACCAAAAACATAATCATCACTAAATCAACATCAAACCTCAAATCCATCCATATCACATAAATACATGAAAAGCAAAGATGCTTATCATATCACACCTTATGCAATAAAACCCCCCACCATGTGTTATTTGCAAACTTGCAAATAACACCCTCCATCGGAAAAGTCCGGCCGGGAAAGAACAAAGAAAAACCGGCCGGAACGGAATGCAAACTGGCAACTCCAGAAAACTGGTCCCGTAATAAATTACAGGAAAACCCCGATACTTTGCATACGCACCCGCATCTATATTCCGTTCGGATACAAATGCAAAGAGACAATATCTACACTGTACTATACTAGGATCCGGCTTAAACCAAAGCCGGCTAGTAAAATCCGTTCGATCCTGATTCGTGCAATACCGCACGTATCTGATCGAACCTTGCCATATAACCATACGGCCACTAGTACAAACCGTCCGATCCTGATGCGTGCAATACCGCACGTATCTGATCCGACCCTGCCATATCTCCATACGGCCTCTACAGCGTTTCGCCCGAAAGCTTGAGTAACTGAAAGTGTGGTGGACTCTAAAGACTCGTCAATACTATGGCTGTGGATTTAACCACTAGCACGTCAGAGGTATAAGCCAATACGTGACGGGCCACCAGCTATTGACCAAAAGGGACGTCGATGAGGAAGCTCACCCCGACACCCAACTGAGCCTGTCAGTGACAATATCCGTACAGTCCGGTACGTTCGTCTATGAGCATCGCATGGCGGGCCTAAGGGGTTGGTAAAAGTCAGACCCCCAAAAGCGGTACAAGTCGTGTCGGAGTGTAGCCCAGAACACCCTGAGATACTACTGGAATACCTACCAGTAAATCTCCTGCCTTGGCCAAGGTCTTCGTGTAATGGCTCTCCTAGACACAGCGCGACCTCACCCCCAATACCGGGAGAGACGAACCCCTGAAGATCCGCTCACTGCCTCCATATGGCTCGGGACTGTACCCAACTAAAACCTGTTTGCACGACTCCTTTGAGCCGTGGTAGGGTAGTAATCAAAGTACAGTGGGAACTCACACGAGACAAATGACGATCCCCAGGTCGATGAACTAACCTGTACACATGTCACCTGGGAACTGCTATCTGACGTCAGGTATAAGACCAACTAGTATGTTCCCGGCGAGTCCTGTCCGGTGTACTCATAACCCA
This sequence comes from Agapanthus africanus, assembly GCA_030015575.1. Lineage (NCBI taxonomy): Eukaryota > Viridiplantae > Streptophyta > Magnoliopsida > Asparagales > Amaryllidaceae > Agapanthus > Agapanthus africanus. Next base: position 504,225,264 of record JASDDO010000014.1, on the reverse strand, counting down.
ATGAGCACCTGTATACATCTTAGGTGATCCAACTGACACCAGTGGCTTGTGAGACCGGCCACCGCCCCTCGTCGGGGTCTCGACTGTATACACTAGTCTACTCTGGAGAATCGATGCCCTGTCTCGAATCTCCCACGACTAGGGACCTTTTAAGGATGTGCTTGTAGACCCCCAGCTCCCACTTATATGATCGCCCTCATACTGCTGGTGGTCAAGCAAGAATCCTAGGGGCTCTATCAGCGTGTAATAATAACCTGTCAGGTCACCTAAAGCAGTACACGATGATAAAGGTAAACCAGATAGCAAACTATCATCTCGAGTAAGACTGTCCTACCGGGATAGGTCCTCCCTCAATCATTGCAATCATGTGCCTGTGATCCAATAATTGACTCTGAGGGCACTATCTCCAACAATCTCCCACTTGCACTCAAGGCTAATTATTGCGATGTCGCATACTCACAGCCTGTGTGATACCGAACACCCAACTCCTCTACTTGTCAGTTTCACAAAATCCGTTTGCGAAACTATTGCGTTCGAGGAATAGCCTCAGTGAGTGGATCCGCCTAGAAGTTTCTTTCTATGTCTCTCTATATCTCAAGTTCGCGGAGAAAGCCATCTCCCGAAATGAGCAATACCTGTCTTAGAATGTCTGGATGTCTGATGGGACCTGGCTCAAAAATGAACTCCAAATCCAAACTTCTTAGACTGTATCGTCAACTGAACTTAATCAGTATCCTGCGCCATGCCTCCCTCAGTATTGCCTTGGATCACCTGTCCAAAATACTGCCCCTCATCAGAAGGAAAAACTATAACTCTGACAATCTCCTTGTCGTCCAAGTCGCCTTGGAAGCCTGGAATGATAACTGTCTCCTGAATAAGGCTGTCGTTATCATATCCCTAGAACATCTACTTATGTTCTAAAACTGCTTCCGACCGTTTCTCCAGGATTGGATTAATGTCAACTTATTGCATCTAGTGCAAGAACAACATCTGGTGTGGTACTTGACATCTCATGATTGACTCAATTGCCTAAGCAAGTGATCTGCCAATCATGCACGTCCCTCTCCCCTTTAGTCTGTAAGACACCTTTGGAGAGGGTGACTCCATTACCTGCAGGTACACTACCGTGCCAGGAGTCGTCCATTCTAAATACTCTTAGAATGCTGTCTAAGTACCCTGATTAGGAAACCACCCAAATCTAGATCTAAAACCATAGATCTAGTAACCAGTATGTTTGATATAATGTCCAAGTCCCATGTGGAGAAACTACTGTGTGACGACCAAGGTATAACCGATTGTAGTATAGGAGTTTCCTTTCCTACTCTTTGTATGTCATCCAAATACCAGGATGTCATACCCTACTACCTTCTCGACAGATCCATCCCCTATTCTGATGAAGTCAAACCCATGACTGTCACGTCAGAAATAGATGATCTATCTCCGCTACATCTGCTTTAGTCTATAAATAGACATAAGCTACCTGTCCACCAATGCTTCCGCTGCTCCCACTGACTACGACAACCCTCTGGCAGAGTCATATAGACGTACACTTCTAAAACTAGTTTAGAACGATGCTATACTCATCCTCCCGCCTGGTCTCGCAGCCTGGAACAACAGCAATGGTAATTGTGGGTAAACAAGAACTTCTCTGTCACCGTCCTTGAGGCTACCGTAGTAGCTCTCGGGTGCCTGAAGTTACCCACCTTATCTGCGGAGTGGCCAATGGAATGTCAATCCACATTGAATCTTTAGGTTCAGTATCAAATCTTCAGTAATCGTTTGCGGTTCTGGAATCACTTCCAGTTCTACCATACTCCCACTGCTGTTTTTGAAAAAATCCATTTTTAGTAAAACTGTGGCGAGTCTAGATGGTAGAAAATCAACCCTCGTCATAGCCTGGGTCAACCCACAAACAGCCATTACAGAAACGTGCCTTGAGTTATCCAGAGTCTGGTTTTAATCATAAGCCGGACAACTCCCCGTACCTTAACAACGTTAAGATATGAACTGTTCTACATCCAATATAGAACCAGAGGCACTGATTTAATTTAACCAGATTCAAATCATGCAGCTGTCTCCAGTGCATGTGAACTAAATGGAGAGAGGCCGATCAGCGTTACTCAACTTAGGAATGCTTCCAATTATGAGTAACCTGAAAAAGAAGCAATTTCTCTTTATCATTACTATCAACTGAATACCATACACAAGTATCTACATCTTCGATCACTTTGAAGAATCCCAATACTTGTAACACCTGGTTCTCTACTCTATTCAAATACCTATAACTCCTCAAAACTTAGACCCTGTGTTTCAACGAAACACATGTCTAAGAACTAGAGAAGTTAAAAGTAAACAGAATATAGTATGAGGACCAACCCCTCTGTCCTAATGGACACTGGACAACATACAATACTCTGTATAAGTCCACTGAGTCTAATAACTCATTCACTGTGTGTCGTAGGTTGAAAACTGTACTTATGGTTAAGAAGAATTACACCGCTGTTTAATGCTCCTTACCTAACCATCCACTGATATAGGTAAATGTCATCGACATAATATCAAAAGGTATATCTCACTCTATGAAAATAGACGTACAGATATATCAATTTGAAATTGGTGCACAACAGCGGATATTCAAAACCAAATATTTGCCGACCGGCAAACAACCCAGGTGGCATCCTCAAATATCACCAATTACAAAGAATCCCGATATAATGAGGATGATCACCCAATTCCCAATAACTTACTCCCACTCATCATCTGTAAAACCATACAGATGTGAGAATCATACCTGGTAAATACATACCCTGGAGCAAGTGTCTAACTGGGAAATCAGTTTTCCTTCAACAGTACACAGTGAAACTGAAACATTGAAATGTTTCGATGGGGTATCTTGGTATTCCTAGTAATGCCTCTTCCAGATTCACGACTGTAACCGTATAGTTCTTTGCCACCTCTCCAAATCCCTTCATATGTCTTTAGTCATTACCTTCTGCACACCCCTTAGGCCAAATGGTTTTCTTCCTTCCCTACCGTTCGGCACCAGCCTATGGTTTGGAAGAAGACTATCCAATAAGCATAATGGGTGTACTGTCCCAATCCTAGGAACACTAGCAATGTGAGAGAAGGTGAAGATAAAAGACAACCGAATAAACCTTATTCCTATTTCTCCTGGACCAGAATCCATCCCCGAACTGGAACAAGTTCCTTTCGAGTTCGTATATAACCATACGATGGATTATCCAATAAACTGTGGATCTTCGTAGTGATACGGAGTGTCCTGGAGAAATACAAAGGTGATTTAGGATTGGCGAAGAATTACTTGGTTTGGTCGTGAATATCAGTCGCATTTTACTTAGCCCTCTTACTGATCCCTGCTTTGTCTGAACTTAATACCTTCTGCACACCATCGTTATGCTAATTGGTTTTTCTTCATTCCCTACCGGTCGGCACCAGCTTAAGGTTTGGAAGAAGACAATCCAATTTGCGTAATAGGTGTACTACCCCTAAACCAAGGAGTACTCGTAACCTGAGAGAGGGTAAAAGGAAAAGACAACTGAATTATCCTATCCGTTTTCTCCAGAACCAGAAACCATCCTCGAATTCCTTCGAGTTCGTATCTAACCATACGATGGTTTTGTCCAATGGAAGTGGACGTTCGCAGTAATACGGGGTGTCCTGGAGAAAAGGGTAAAAGTAGGAGTGGCAATGAGGTCTGTAACTCTGACAATCCAAAAGCCAGTGTTAAGAAGGTTCGGTCAACTTGGTCTCTGAGTCGTAGTCTTAGGGTCGGGTCAATGGTCGCTGCCAGAGAGAGAAAAGAAACACTCAGCGTGCACTCTAACCTAGATCAGAATGGTTGTCACTTTTTCTAATCAGGAAACCTCCCACTGTACCTCAAATTCTCCTCCAAACCTGAAAGAAGAATTAGTTGGGGTCACCCGAGGAGTAAACCAACTCATCAGTGGGAATCGGGATCCAACTCTCATCGCATGATAACGTGACGGAGTCCGCTCACGGTACCACACTCCAGAAGGTATGCGCATATCTGGCAAGTTTCAGTTCTTTTGAAACTCCCGATGTGATTTCTGCCCCATGCTCTTATGACCTTGACTTTGGCCAACAAATCATAAGTCATATGTCAAGTTCTACCCGTCATTCTCCAGGTTGATTCGAATCCACCCGCACAAGCCCTTGACTTTGGCCAACAAGGCTATACGACTGTTCCAAACCAACGCATCTATCTATGCTGCATATGAATAACCAACAGCTACCAAACACTGTGCCTTGACTTTGGCCAACAAACACAGCTTGAATACTATTGACTACCCATATGAAACGACGGAGGGCTACGAATGGTTTCTGGCGAAAACCTTTAACGTAAAGAACTTGATATCGTCGAAGGAACGGATAGCTTTTAAAAATATAGTGACGAAAACCGTTGCTAAAGAGGTCACTCCCGGTGAAGGGATCTCGGCTCTTTCCCCGTAGAATGGGGTGCAGGATATTCCAAATGAATACCGCGATGCAAAGCAAAAGTAATCGGCTATAGTGAAGTTAAAGCCCTGACGCAAAACTTCTGTCCAAGGGGTCACTCCCGGTGAAGGGATCTCGGCCCTTGCCTCGTCGACTGAGGAGCAGGATATTCCAATGAATACCACGATGCAAAACAAAAGTAAACGTCCTTGCAATAACAGCTTTATGAAAAGTGTTCCAACAACATCAGATTAGGTTTGTTTTTAACTTGCATTGATCCGAATCAACGCAGTCCCATCAATTAATCACACCACAAAGAACGAAAATATACTGACGTACGTATATGCCATCCGCATTCGCCACTGGGTCCCGTCATCACTCGTTAGGTTAGCTTACTAACGACAGAGCGGGGACAGGACTAGCGCGGATGAAAAACATATACAACATCTACTAATATATATACTAATATATTATATTTTGCTCAAGGCGTGAAAAGAAATGCAACATCACAGAAATGTACAGCATCACAGAACAATACAGATATTTGGGATCCGCGGGTTTCACAGAGCCACTACTGAAACCCGACGTTCCCCTGGTCATGTGGATAGCCTGTGCAATGAAATCCTAGACCCCTACGGGCGCGGCAAGTCACCCGCCAAAACCTGAAGCGAGGCAGCCCCCTTCAACTCCGTGAATGGACCACCCAGCACTCCACGGAATCCGGCAACTTGGGCACCCCTCCTGGGTCAACCTGTACCCCCTACGAGTGCGGCGAATAGCCCGCCAATCCCAGAGTGAAGCCCCCTCCGTCTCAATGCCATGAGATGCGGGCTTGTTGCCCTCCAGAACCCGGCTACCCGTGCACCCCTCCGCGGGGTAATCCTAGTACAGAATGTAAAATATACATACACCGGGTACATCGACCGCAACGAGGTCGTGCCCCAAAATAATACAAACAGGCAGTGACGGCAGTCCACATGTTGGACGCTCGCCCCGCAATATCAAATGTACATAATACAACAGCACTGTACTAGCATTGCATCCAGGCTATCCCCCACGACCGATCCGCAACATCACAGCATAAACATAGAACATCAACGTGAAAGTCACGTTCGCAAATCCGTCTAACCGGGCTATAGCAGTTAGACCGGATTTACCGATCGAGTGACATTCACGGTCGCAGATATAATGTAAATACTGTGAAAAATGTGTTTAAAATATCCGATCGATCAAAAATTAACAAGTGGGCCCCCAAGAAAACTGTAGCAGTCACAGAAATAATTAGCCCAACTTTAACATTCCAAAACTCATATTTTAAGCCCAGAAGGCCTCTGTAAAAAATTGGTGAAGTGATCTCCACAGTGCGCGGCGGAAGGGCGGTGGGAAGGGGGTTTTCGCGGCAGTTCCGCGCTCCAACTGTGGAGTTACTTCGTCGAATTTTTACAGAGCTCTTAGATTTTCCAGTACATCAATATTTTACAACCTGAAAAATTTTTCGAGACCAAAAATTTTCAACAGAAACTGAAAAGAAACTAAAATGCAGTTTTGGAACATTCGATCGATCGAAACAGAAAAACACATTACACCAAGCTAGACTATGTTAATGGCGAGGCTCTGATACCACTGTAAGTGCACGGTGACGCCCCGGCCGTCAATCCGACGGCCAAACGCGGAAACGGTGATAAACTTTAATTTTGCGGACTTAGCAAACCGGCACCACCGCGCACTAAACCCCGGATCGTGCCATTAAACTAGTCTAAGCTAACAAGAGGATGGGTTAGAGATGTACCGACTGATCCGAGTCCTCCGGTCTTCATCTCCACTCCGATCTCCTCACGGGAACTCCGGTCGTCGCCTCCTCGCCGGAAGGACACCACATCGCCTGTAGCTTTTACGGGCTCCCACCTCAATACCGAGGCAACTCGAGCGCGAAGTAGGCTACCCGACGCGCCCAAGATTTGCTGTAGGAAGTGTAGTGTAGAATGCATATCTCACTTTGGGGTATTGGTTGCCATAGATGGAGGAATGGTGTATAGAAAATTGGTGCTTTCAATTTTCTAGCAATGGAATGAGATGAAGAATGATATACTCTCTCAAAGATGAAGATGAAGCTCTCTCCTTCTTCTCTCTTTTCTAAAATGAAAACTCTCATTTTTCTCCTCTCAAAGATGAAGCTCTCATTTTCTTCTCACTCAACCATGGAAAGAAAAAAACTTCTCATGTCATAGAAAATGGTGGAGAAAGAATTATGAAGCATCAAGGGAGGTGATGGTAGGAGCAAAAGTAAAGGTGACCACAACCAAAAACATAATCATCACTAAATCAACATCAAACCTCAAATCCATCCATATCACATAAATACATGAAAAGCAAAGATGCTTATCATATCACACCTTATGCAATAAAACCCCCCACCATGTGTTATTTGCAAACTTGCAAATAACACCCTCCATCGGAAAAGTCCGGCCGGGAAAGAACAAAGAAAAACCGGCCGGAACGGAATGCAAACTGGCAACTCCAGAAAACTGGTCCCGTAATAAATTACAGGAAAATCCCGATACTGTGCATACGCACCCGCATCTGTATTCCGTCCGGATACAAATGCAAAGAGACAATATCTACACTGTACTATACTAGGATCCGGCTTAAACCAAAGCCGGCTAGTAAAATCCGTTCGATCCTGATTCGTGCAATACCGCACGTATCTGATCGAACCTTGCCATATAACCATACGTCCACTGGTACAAACCGTCCGATCCTGATGCGTGCAATACCGCACGTATCTGATCCGACCCTGCCATATCTCCATACGGCCTCTACAGCGTTTCGCCCGAAAGCTTGAGTAACTGAAAGTGTGGTGGACTCTAAAGACTCGTCAATACTATGGCTGTGGATTTAACCACTAGCACGTCAGAGGTATATGCCAATACGTGACGGGCCACCAGCTATTGACCAAAAGGGACGTCGATGAGGAAGCTCACCCCGACACCCAACTAAGCATGTCAGTGACAATATCCGTACAGTCCGGTCCGTTCGTCTATGAGCATCGCATGGCGGGCCTAGGGGGTTGGTAAAAGTCAGACCCCCAAAAGCGGTACAAGTCGTGTCGGAGTGTAGCCCAGAACACCCTGAGATACTACTGGAATACCTACCAGTAAATCTCCTGCCTTGGCCAAGGTCTTCGTGTAATGGCTCTCCTAGACACAGCGCGACCTCACCCCCAATACCGGGAGAGACGAACCCCTGAAGATCCGCTCACTGCCTCCATGTGGCTCGGGACTGTACCCAACTAAAACCTGTTTGCACGACTCCTTTGAGCCATGTTATGGTAGTAATCAAAGTACAGTGGGAACTCACACGAGACAAATGACGATTCCCAGGTCGATGAACTAACCTGTACACATGTCACCTGGGAACTGCTATCTGACGTCAGGTATAAGACCAACTAGCATGTTCCCGGCGAGTCCTGTCCGGTGTACTCATAACCCAATGAGCACCTGTATACATCTTAGGTGATCCAACTGACACCAGTGGCTTGTGAGACCGGCCACCGCCCCTCGTCGGGGTCTTGACTGTATACACTAGTCTACTCTGGAGAATCGATGCCCTGTCTCGAATCTCTCACGACTAGGGACCTTTTAAGGATGTGCTTGTAGACCCCCAGCTCCCACTTATATGATCGCCCTCATACTGCTGATGGTCAAGCAAGAATCCTAGGGGCTCTATCAGCGTGTAATAATAACCTGTCAGGTCACCTAAAGCAGTACACGATGATAAAGGTAAACCAGATAGCAAACTATCATCTCGAGTAAGACTGTCCTACCGGGATAGGTCCTCCCTCAATCATTGCAATCACGTGCCTGTGATCCAATAATTGACTCTGAGGGCACTATCTCCAACACATCCATCGCCCATCATATGGGTCAAGATGCGTATACGCTAGTCCACTCTGGTGTATCGATGCCCTGTCTCGATACACCCTCGACTAGGATCAGTTATAGGATGTACTCGTCGACTACCGTGGCCCCACTAGTATGATCTCATCATAGTCCCAGTAGTCGAGTACATATCCTAAGGGCTTTATCAACATGTAATATAGAGACGATCAGAGTACTTGTTAAGATAAAATACAACCAGATAGCATACTATCATGTCGAGCAAGAAAGTCCTCCCTATATATGTCCAAGCATCCATTACAATATACATCGTATGTACAGTAATGGCCTCTAGGGCATACATATAACTAACAATCTCCCACTTGCACTAGGGCCATCTGTTGTGGTATCGCATACCCAACAATTAGCTACGGTTGAAGTATCTTATACTCAACCATCGCATAAAAAGTCTCTACTGGGAAAAAGGCCTTTGTGAGTGGATCCGCGCTGTCGTCCTCTGTGTCTACTCTCCTAACCTCGATCTCCCTCGAGATCAACTATCTCCATGATTAGGTGATACTGCCTAAGAATTTTATCTGGATTTCTGATGGGACGGTAGTTCCTTGGCTAAATCCATAACTCCATTGTCACACAATGGTAGGAACGAAGTTCATCTCATGAACTTATATTTATCCAGACTACCTCTTTGGTAGCATTCTTGGTAACGATGTATCTTGCCTTTAATCGTCTAGTATGTCACGGTATCAAGCTTGGAACTCTTCCAACATACCGTCCCTCCACTGAGGGTAAAGAAAATGCCTACGACTGACATTCAGTCGTCTTTATCACCCTGGAACCTTTCTTGTGATTCTCCCCAGGATCGATTGATACCATCTCACTACAACTAGTGAGTATCCTAACATCCAATTAGATCTATCTCATAGATCCAAAACCCTGGATTTAGGAGGTATCAACTTCGATCCTATATGGAGAATCCTTGTGATAAGCGGAGATTGACCGAGCGTAGCATAGGAAACCCCTTCCCTATCAAGAGTATGTCATCTACGTACTCTACGAGGATCACTACCATACTCTTTACTACATTTTTGTATATACAAGGTTCATCTACCATTTTGATGAAGTCAAACTCTTTGACTACCACATCAAAACAGATGTTCCAACTCCGCGATACCTGTTTTATCATATAAAACATCTTGTACACGTTTCCGCTGCTCCCACTGTCTACGAAGCCCTCTGGCTGTGTACTTATAGACGTTCTCTTCTAAAACATCATTTAGAAAAGCAGTCATGACACCCAACCGCCAGATATCATAGTCATGGTATGTAGCCGTAGCAAGTAGGATCTGGATGGATTTAAGCATAGCTTTGAAAGTCTCAACTTTTCCTTGTACACCTGGTAATCTTCTCAAGATATACTTGCTCCTGATGGGGATTTAACCCTTCAGATAGAGCAACCAAAGTCCATACTTTGTTGGTGTATAAGGATTCTATCTCAGATTGATAAGCATCCAGCCATTCTTACAGAGTCCCACTCCTGATGGCCAGCTCGAAACTAGTTGGGTCATCATCTCATGATGCAATCCTCGCTCCCACTATCATAGAGAAACCGAAGTATCTCTCATGTGGGTCAGGAACCCTACTAGATCGGCGGAGAGGCTAAGGATCGTTGGTTACTATTGAATCCTTTGGTTCTACCAAATCATCAGCTGCAGTGTGTATAGCTGGAACCTTTCCAGTTCTACATAACAGACCTTGCCTCGAGCTTGTCTGGATTTTGCTTTTCAGACATAGGCCGGACAACCCTAAATCTTAACAAACTTAAGATATGGGCTCTTCCCTTTCCATATCACATATGAAGTGGTAGGCAACTGATTTGATTTGAACCCTATTCAATAGGTATGCAGCTTCTCAAGTGCATAACTCCCAAAAGGAAATAGGAAACTCAGTAGTACTCATCATAGAGCACACCATATCACATAGGGTGTTATTGCTCTGCCCCGATATACCATCGTGCTATGGTGTATACGGAGGAGTAATGCCGAGAGAGAATCTCATTCTCCTTTAGAATAGTCCAGGAATTCCGTGCTCAAGTATTCTCCTCCTTAATCTCATCAAAAGACATAATACTTATACCCGTATTTGGTTCTCTACTTCTAACTTATATTCTGTGAATATCTCAAAAGGTTTGGACTTGTGTTTCAACTGGAACATATGTCTGAATCTTGAGAGATCATCAGAAAATGTAATGAAGTACAAAGAACCGGCCTTGGCATGTGTAGACAGGGGACATTCATACATCATCATGTATCATTCCTAAGAGTTCACTAACTCTTTCTCTGTTTCCAATAAACAGAGCTGTGGTCATCTTATCTTTGTGACATGACCGGCAAGTTTCATAAGATGTAAATTCAAACAAATTTAAATATGCATCTAAATGTAACTTAGCTAGTCGGGTCGCATTGATTTGACCTAGTCTACAATGCCTCAAGAAGGATGCGTTCATTTCTGAACTCTTCCTCTTGTGTGTGTTCTATATACTAAGAACTGTAGTTTGATTTAGAACGTCAATGCTTTTAGATAACGTGCCTAAACCGATCAACTCTTGATATAGGAAATGTTCAAAATATTATTCAACAATACAAAATTATATCCTTTCTTTACTAAAAAAGAGACTGATATGATGTTGTATATCAGATTCGGTATCTAATAACATTCGTTCAGAATCAATGTATTCTGGTAATACAGGGTGATAGTGACCAACAGACTTGGCTGCAACACTTGCACCGTTTTCTATCTCATGAAACTTATCACCCGTTCTCAGTTCTCTACCTATCTATAGCCCATGTAACAAATTACATTTGCGGGATCCTGATCCGGTATCACATACCCAGGACGTAAAGGATACTGAGAAACAGTTCTGTGTAATGAACACACCCGAAGATGATGCATCAGCATGCACTTTCTTCGTTTGGGCGGCACGGGAAATCTGGTATTCTCTAATTTCCTGCACTGTCTTATAACGATTATAAGTTGGAGCGGGACCAACGTTCCCCAGCTCAGTATAACAAGCGGGTTCGGTCAATATATCCGTATTATTATCTTGATTAAGGCGTGATATGGTCGCTACCTGAAGAGAGAGAGAAGAAAACACTAAGCGTATGCTCTTGCAAGATTAGATTGGTTATTTAATATATCTAATCAGGATGTCTACCACTGTTTTAATCAAATCTTCCTTCAAACCCTAAAAGGAAAGACTAGCCGGGATTAATTACACGCTACAAGTTCGCCAATCTTTCAGCCAGGCCAGTGTCGGTACTTTGAGGGAGGTCCCCCGTGCTTTCATACGGACCTAATTAAAGTAAACCTCATTTTCCCATAGGCGTAACCCCGTTAACACCTTTCTAGACACCTACTTGATCGGCTAATTGTAATGTGTAAAACTCTCCCAGGAGTAACTCTTACTCGCAGCGGGTATCGGGATCCAACTATCTCATAGAAGGTATGCAATCTCATTGTAAATTAAAACACTTGAAATTCCCAATAATATTTTACCCCTAGCGTATATGATGTTGTAGAAACTTGTTTAAAAACTCCGGAGTATCGATGCCCTGTCTCGATAGTCCTTTGACTAGGGACCTGTATAAGGATGTGCTTATAGATTACCCAGCCCCCACTAGTGTGACTGCCATCACAACGCTGGTAATCAAGCAAAGATCCTAAGGGCTCCACTAATGTGTATAGGTGATATACAAAAATAAACACATGTACACATTGAAGTAGAAACAAACCAAGTAGCATACTACTATATTGAGCAAGATTGTTTATACAAGGTGAATATCCCAAGCTTCCATTAAGTAATATACAAACTAGTATGATACAGTAATGGCCTCTAGGGTATATACACTAACAATCTCCCACTTGCACTAAGGCCATGTACTGGCATATCGAAGACCTATCATCTCGATCAGCCGCTCGAACTGAGTCTGGGGCAAGGCCTTGGTGAATGGATTTGCAGTGTTATCTTCTGAAGCGACCCTCCGAACCTCGATCTCCTGGCGATCCATGATCTCCCTGATCAGGTGATACCGCCTCAAGATGTGTCTGGTTCTCTGATGGGACCTGGTTTCCTTCGCTAAAGCTATAGCCCCGTTGTTGTTGCAATACAGAGGGATTGGATCAACAATGGACGGAACCACCTGAAGTTCTTTCAAGAACTTCCTCATCCAGACAGCTTCTTTTGCGGCATCAGATGCAGCGATGTATTCCTCTTCCATCGTCGAGTCTGCAACGGTTTCCTGTTTGGAACTCTTCCAACACACCGCCCCTCCATTGAGGGTAAAGACAAAACCCGACATGGACTTGGAATCATCCTTGTCACTCTGGAAGCTGGAGTCAGTAAAGGCCTCGATCTGGAGGTCTTTTCCGCCATACACCAAGAACATCTCCTTAGTCCTTCTCAGGTACTTGAGAATGTTCTTTACCGCTATCCAGTGTTTCTCCCCAGGGTTTGACTGATACCGGCTTACTACACTTAGTGCATAAGCTACATCCGGTCTGGTACACAACATCGCATACATTATAGAGCCTACCGCAGAAGCGTAGGGTATAATAGACATGCGATCCCTCTCCAAATCGGTCTTGGGAGACATCTCTTTAGAGAGGGTGATCTCGTGACAAGCCGGTAGGTTACCGCGCTTGGAATCTTCCATACTGAATCTTTTCAGTATGGTGTCGATGTACCTGGACTGAGAAAGTCCTAATATCCTCTTGGATCTATCACGATGGATCCGGATCCCCAGGATGTATGAGGCATCACCCAGGTCTTTCATGGAGAACCTGTGCGACAAGAACCCCTTGACAGATTGTAGCATAGGAATATCATTTCCTATTAAGAGAATGTCATCCACGTATAAAACGAGGAATACTACAGTTCTCGCTACAAATCTACTATAGATGCACGGTTCATCTGGATTTTTGATAAAGCCAAATTCCTTAACCGTCTCATCAAAATAGATGTTCCAACTCCGCGATGCCTGCTTTAGTCCGTAAATGGACTTAAGCAACTTGCACACCTTTCCGCTTCTCCCACTCTGACTGAAACCCTCTGGCTGGTCCATATAGACACACTCCTCTAAATTTCCATTTAGAAAAGCGGTTTTTACGTCCATCTGCCAAATCTCATAATCGTGGAAGGCAGCAATGGCAAGAAGGATCCGAATGGATTTCAGCATAGCTACTAGAGAAAAGGTCTCGTCATAGTCCAAACCAGGTCTTTGACGAAAACCCTTTGCAACCAGTCTAGCTTTATAGGTCTCAACCTGTCCATCTACACCAATCTTCCTTTTGAAGATCCACTTGCATCCTACGGGTTTTACCCCGTCTGGAGCAATGTCCAACGTCCATACTTTGTTGGTGTACATGGACTCCATTTCGGTCCGCATTGCATCCAGCCATTTTACCGAGTCGACGCTCTGAACGGCTTGCTGGAAGCTAGTAGGCTCATCATAATCTATGATGCAATCCTCTCTATCCCCATCTATGAGAAAACCGTAGTATCTCTCGGGCGGATGAGACTGCCTACTACTCCTGCGGAGCGGCGTAAGAATGTCCTGTTCTTTTGAACCCTCTGGTTCCACTAAGCTTTCAGTAATAGTCTGTGGTTCTGGAATTTCTTCCAGTTTTACTGTGCTCCCACTTATCTGGGTTTCCAAAAACTCAGTTTCCAAGAAGTAGGCATGACGAGAAACAAGAACTTTTTGTTCCTCTTCGCAGTAGAAGAAATATCCCTTGGAGTTCTTTGGATATCCCACGAACTTACATTGTACTGAGCGTGCCTCGAGCTTGTCCGCATGCTGCTTTTTAACAAAAGTTAGACATCCCCATGTCTTAAAGTGCTTAAGATAGGGTCTCTTCCCACACCACATCTCATATGGTGTAGTAGGCACAGTCTTAGTAGGAACTCGGTTCAAAAGGTATGCAGCTGATTCTAGCGCATATCCCCAGAATGATCGCGGTAACTCAGCGTTACTCATCATGCACCGTACCATATCCAATAGGGTTCGGTTCCGTCTCTCCGATACACCGTTATGTTGCGGAGTGTATGGAGGAGTAAGCTGAGAGAGAATTCCGTTCTCTTTTAAATAGCCCAGGAACTCGGCACTCAAGTATTCTCCACCTCGATCCGATCTTAGAATCTTAATACTTTTGCCGGTTTGTTTTTCTCCTTCATTCTTATATTCCTGGAATTTTCCAAAGGCTTCGGACTTATGTTTCATTAAGAAGACATAACCGTACCTTGAAAAGTCATCCGTAAAAGTAATGAAGTAAGAATAACCGCTTCGCGCATGTGTAGACATTGGACCGCACACGTCGCTGTGTACGAGTCCCAAGAGCTCGCTCGCTCTTACTCCGTGTCCAGTGAACGGAGTCTTTGTCATCTTTCCTTTGAGACAGGATTGACAAGTGGCATACGATTGATATTCAAACGGATTCAAATATCCTTCTGTATGTAACTTCGTCAACCTTCTCTCATTGATGTGACCCAGTCTACAATGCCATAAGAAAGCCTGATTAATTTCCGGAGACTTTCTTTTGTGTGTATTCTGGACATTGAAAATCTGTGGTTGGTTTAATACGTATATACCATTGCTCAATGCACCTGACCCAATCAAAACTTGATTAAGGTGAATGTTTACAACATTACTTACAAACGCAAATTCATAACCTTCGTTAGAAACTAAAGATACAGAAATGATATTACAAGTTGCGTTGGGTACAAAAGGGCAATTACGTAAAACTAAAACATGTCCATCTGACATTCCCAGGTAATAGTCCCCCACGGCCTTAGCATCTATGCTAGCTCCGTTTGCAACTTTGAGGGTCATGTCACCTGCCTTCAAAACCCTACAGTTTCTCAACGCCTGCAAAGAATTACAGATATGAGATCCTGATCCGGTATCCAATACCCAGGAAGTAGAGTTTATTGAAAGACAGTTTTCAATAACATACACACCTGATGCTGAAGCCGCAACCTGCTTCAATTCCTATGTCCTGGCTTTCCAAGCCCTGCAATCATTCTTCCAGTGTCCTTTCTTATGACAATAGAAGCATTCTTCTTTGTCCACAAGCTGCCCCGCTTTCTTTGTTGCCTTTGCTTTTCCCTCCGTATCCACTTTACTAACACCGCCCCTTAGTTTGGCGAAGGCTTTCTTCTTCTTTCCCTTGGCTTTCGCCTTGGACCTAGAAGAGGAAGATCCTCCTACAAACAAAGTGGATGTTTCCCTACCTTTCTGTAGGGTGCCCTCTGCACTCCTCAGCATGTTGAGGAGTTCTGAAAGTTCAACTTCTTTTTCTTGTAAGTTGAAGTTCAGTATAAACTGGGCATAAGTGGAAAGAAGGGACTGGAGAATCAAGTGAGTATAGAGCTCATTCTCCAACGTGGTCCCAAGTTCCGCGAGCTCCTCAATGAAGCCAATCATCTTAAGCACGTGTTCCGCTACCGATGATCCGATGGCCAACCTTGCCGAAAATAACTTCTTCGACACTTCGTATCTTGCGATACGAGATTGCTCTCCATACAGTTCTTTTGTATGGAGAAATATGGATTCAAGGTCCATATTCTCGTGCCTCCTCTGATGTTCGTTATCCATAGAGGCAAGTACGAGGCACTTGGCCTTCGCGCTATCAATCTCCCAAGTCTTACGGATTTCCTTATCTGCGACGCTGGAGGTGGGACTTGGGACAGGGGGAGCTTTGGTGGTAAGAAGATACCCCAGCTTGTCGTAAGTGATTGCCATTTTGACATTCCTGAGCCAATCTTTGTAGTTTGGCCCTGTCAGTATGTTTTTATCTAGAAGTAACTTAAGTCCAGTCATGTCGATTGGTCGCTGCAATTAGGAGAGAGAAGAAGAAACACTCAGCATGATGCTCTTGCAAGTTTAGAGTGGTTTTTAGTTTGTCTAAACAGGATGGCTCCCACTGTTTCTCGAATCCCTCCTCAAACCAAAAAGGAAGAATTAGTCAGGATCAATCTCACCGTACAATACTTGCTTAACCGTTCGGCCAGGCTGGTGTCGGTACTTCGAGGGAGGTTTTCCAACGCTTTCGCGAAGTTCCTTAATTTAAGAACCTCTTTTCCCTGGGAGCGTAGCCCCGCGAACACCTTTCTAGACACCTACTTGGTTTATAGC
Organism: Agapanthus africanus; assembly: GCA_030015575.1. NCBI lineage: Eukaryota > Viridiplantae > Streptophyta > Magnoliopsida > Asparagales > Amaryllidaceae > Agapanthus > Agapanthus africanus. The sequence continues at coordinate 504,208,703 of JASDDO010000014.1, read as the reverse complement.
ATTGATCGTTAAGTGAGAAATTTCCCGAGGAGTAGCATATACTCACAGTAGTATCGGGATCCAAATATCATCGCGTGACGAAACTGAAGGAATCCTACCAGAATCATCACACTCCAAATGGTATGCAACACCAGCAAGTTTCAGTTCTTTTGAAACTCCCGATGTAGATTTTTGCCCCATGCTCTTATGACCTTGACTTTGGCCAACAAATCATAAGTCACATGTCAAGTTCTACCCGTCGTTCTCCAGGTTAATTTGAATCCACCCGTACCTACCCTTGACTTTGGCCAACAAGACAGTACGACTGTTCCAAACCAACGCATCTATCTATGCTGCACATGAATACCCAATAGCTACCAATCACTATGCCTTGACTTTGGCCAACAAACACAGCTTGAATACTATTGATTATTCATGTGAAACGACGGAGGGCTACGAATGGTTTTGGCGAAACCGTGAACGCAGAGAACTTGATATAATCGATGGAACGAGATAGCTTTTAAAAGGAGTGGCTCAAACTCCGTATTTTAAAAGTTGGTTTTGAAAAGAACCGAGTGGTTTTTCGAAAGTGTTCCAACGACTTTTACTTGGTTTATTTTCTTGCATCAGTTCTTTTAATGCGTGATATTCTTGCAATAGTTCTTTTAATGCGTCCCATCATTTAATCCTACCATTGCAGAAAACAACCAAAATATGACGTACGCTTATGCCATTCGCATTCGCCACGGGGCCCCGTCATTACCCGTTAGGTTACTTAACTAACGACAGAGCGGGGGCTGGGCTAGCGCGGCTGTAAAACATAAGCAACGCCTAAATAATATCATATATAGATATATGCAATGATAGCCATTTCAGATCACAGATGAAAACATTGGATATACTAGGAACCTGCAATTCGTACGAGCCTGTAACAAAAAACAGATTACACGGTCGCGGTGAATAGCCAATACCCACCCAAGACCCCTACGGGTGCGGCAAACTACCCGCCAAGTACCCGAAGCGAAGCAACCTCCCTCATCCCCGTGAGTAGGCCACTCGGCACTTCGGCATACCCTGTAGTTTGTGCACCCCCTCCATGGGTCTATCCTAGGAGCAAAAACAGTAAAAAGAAATTATACAATGACGGCTACAACCCCGAGACGGTTGTGCGGCCATACAAATAATTATTACATCAATTTACAAATTTACATGAATTGAAAGAAAAGAAAACTCTCGTCTCACAACCCCCGGCTATTCACCCGTGACAATCCAATGAATTCATATACACATTCCAATAACATTACAGATCACAGATTTGTATAACCCCCACTAATCGACATATAGCGATTAGCAGACGTTCAATACAAATATCACATCACAGAAAAACCCGTCAGCTTAAGTCTTTTAGAAGTTCGATCAAAAATACGGATTTATAGGCCCCAAACACAAAATTTTCATTCTGGAAAATCTGGGCAGAAAATACATATTCCAAAAATCCCAAAACAACCCCAGAAATACACTGCACTAAATTTGGACCTCGGCCGAGTCAACTCGGCCGCGGGAGCGTGCTCCCGCAGCGTTACCGCGGCGCTTTGAACGGTTCGTGGGACCAAATTTTGTGGTTATTCAAACAAAAGCCTGAGCTGATTTTTAAGATGAAATTTATTAATTTTTGAACAGAATAAAAATCGGCAGAAACTTGACCTATCGGGTTCGTTTCGTGACTTTCTCTTTGATCGATCTTCTAGCTACTTTGCTAACATGTTAGATAGAGTTTAACCAGGTAAGTCCATGCTACCTCTCCCGGTACTTTCGGGCATGCGGAATTTGGTGAGAAAAACAATTTTCTAGAGGCGGTAACATGGACTCAAAACCGGATCTTTGTTAAACATCTAACTAACATCCTAACTAGGAGTTGTTAACTACTCGGTTAGGGGGTTATACCTTTCTTTCTTGAACTCCATCGTCTTCATCTCTTGATGGTGTACGAATTGGCTTCACCCCGTCGTCTCCTTGCGCCGAAGATCGATCCACCCGAAAGCTTCTACCTTTGGCTTCTTCTTCGAACTTTGAAGAAACTAGTTCACTAGGTTTGCTAAACCTTGTGAACTAGAGTGAGTAGAGGAGAGTGTGATGGGATTTTCTCTATGGTTCTTGCTTCTTAACACATGAGACAAGTGAACCATAGACAAGAGAGAGAGCAAGAGGAAGTGGGTGAGAGCAAGAGGAAGAGAGAGCTCAAAACCAAGAGAGAGAAAGATAATGAAAAGAATGAGCCTCTCTTTTGTCATACACCCTCTCATAATCCAAAAGCATCATGAGCCATAATGTTAATCAAGTATTATGTGATGGTTCATATCATGTCAAAGGCAATATCATTTCCATGCACTCATTTTGCAAACCACAACAAGCAAGCAAAAGTCTTTGCAGGAAAATGACAACAATTGTCATCATGATGGTCAACTAGTCCAACCTAGTCAACCGGTCAACAAAGTCAACAAAGTCAACCCCTCAACAACCATGTCACTATAATACTTAATTAATATTATTGTTAATTACATATCATATTCTCATTAGGGTTGAGCAAAAAGTCAACAGTCAACAGTCAACAACCCTAATGAGAATCCTCTGCCTCTGTCTCTCTGTCAACTGTGCATACAAACCCGCATCCGCGTTCCGAGGAACACGAATACATACTGGATAAAACCAATCCAAAAACGTACACTAGGATCCGGCTTAAACCAAAGCCCGCTAGTGTTAACTGTCCGGACACTGTACGTGCACAAGTGCAAGGATGTGACCGAACCCTGTCGCAAAACCATGCGACCTGTCGCAAAACCATGCAACCTCTACTCTTTTGCCTAAAGGCGAATAGCTTTCTGTGTGGGACTCTAAAGACTCGACACTACGCTGGCAGTAGGTTTAACCATAGACCGCAAGCGGCACTAGCTGTGCGTAACGGTTCCCAGGCAGATGCCGACAAGAAGACTGACGAGGTGAAACCCATCTGAACTCCTACTGAGCCTGAATGTAACAATCTCCGTACAGTCCGGTCCGTTCGTCTGATACATCGCATGGCGGGCCTAGGAGGGCGGTAAACGTCAGTCCCTTAATAGCGGTACAAGTCGTGTCGGAGTGAAGCCCAAAACACCCTGAGATAACACTGGAAGCCTACCAGTATATCTCGATTGCCCTGGCCAGGGACTACTCGTGTAATGGCTCTCCTAGACACAGCGCGATGTCAACCCCCAATACCGGGAGAGACGAATCCTGTCTAACCTCACTGCCTCCAAGTGCTTCGGGACTGCACCCAACTACTACCTGTTTGCATGACTCCTTTGAGCCGTGGTAGGGTAGTAATCAAAGTACAGTTGGAACACACTCGAGGCGAAGTGACACTGTCAAGTCAGCAGACTAAGCTGTACTCATGTCACCTGGGAACTGATAACTGACGATAGGTATAATACCAACCGGTCAGTTCCCGACGAGTCCTGTCCAGTGTACTCGTAACCTAACGAGCACCCGCATACTATCTCCAGTACGACGTACTGATGGCTGTGGGACAGACCATCTCCCACTCTGGGATGAGAAGCACATGCACTAGTCTACTCCGGAGTATCGATGCCCTGTCTCGATAGTCCTATGACTAGGGACTTGCATAAGGATGTGCTTATAGATTACCCAGCCTCCACTAGTGTGACTGCCATCACAACGCTGGTAATCAAGCAAAGATCTTAAGGGCTCCACTAATGTGTATAGGTGATATACTAAAATAAACACATGTACACATTGAAGTAGAAACAAACCAAGTAGCATACTACTATTTTGGGCAAGATTGTTTATACAAGGTGAATATCCCAAGCTTCTATTAAGTAATATACAAACTAGTATGATACAGTAATGGCCTCTAGGGCATATACACTAACAATCTCCCACTTGCACTAAGGCCATGTACTGGCGTATCGAAGACCTATCATCTCGATCAGCCGCTCGAACTGAGTCTGGGGTAGGGCCTTCGTGAGTGGATCTGCAGTGTTATCTTCTGAATTTACTCTCTTTACCTCGATCTCCCGGCGATCAATGATCTCCCTGATCAGGTGGAACCGCCTCAAAATGTGCCTGGACATCTGATGGGACCTGGGTTCCTTCGCTAAAGCTATAGCGCCGTTGTTGTCACAAAACAGCAGTATTGGATCAACACTGGTAGGAACCACCTGAAGTTCCGTGAGGAACTTCTTCATCCAGACAGTTTCCTTTGCGGCATCGCAAGCAGCTATGTACTCCGCTTCCATGGTTGAGTCAGCAACGGTTTCCTGCTTGGAACTCTTCCAGCAAACCGCCCCTCCATTGAGGGTAAAGACATAACCCGACATGGACTTGGAGTCATCCTTGTCACTCTGGAAGCTGGAGTCAGCAAAGGCTTCAATCTGGAGGTCTTTTCCGCCATACACCAAGAACATCTCTTTAGTCCATCTTAGGTACTTGAGAATGTTCTTTACTGCTATCCATTGTTTCTCCCCTGGGTTCGACTGATACCGGCTTACAACGCTCAATGCGTATGCTACATCTGGCCTGGTACATAACATCGCATACATAATAGAGCCTACCGCAGATGCGTAGGGTATTGATGACATGCGAGCCCTTTCCAAATCAGTCTTGGGAGACATCTCTTTAGAGAGGGTGATTCCGTGACAAGCCGGTAGATTACCGCGCTTGGAATCTTCCATACTGAATCGTTTCAGTATGGTGTCGATGTACCTTGACTGTGAAAGTCCCAACATCCTCTTAGATCTATCACGATAGATCTGGATCCCCAAAATGTAGTTGGCATCGCCCAGGTCCTTCATGGAGAACCTCTGCGACAAGAATCCTTTGACTGACTGTAGCATAGGAATATCATTTCCTATTATGAGAATGTCATTGACGTACAAGATGAGGAATACCATATTTCTCCCTACAATCTTACTGTAAATGCATGGTTCATCTGGGTTTTTGACAAAGTCGAATTCTTTGACAGTATCATCAAAGCAGATGTTCCAACTCCGCGATGCCTGCTTAAGTCCATAGATGGACTTGAGGAACTTGCACACTTTACCGCTGCTCCCACTCGGAATGAATCCCTCTGGCTGATCCATATAGACGCACTCTTCCAAATTTCCATTTAGGAAAGCCGTCTTTACGTCCATCTGCCAGATCTCATAATCGTGGAAGGCAACAATGGCAAGAAGGATCCGAATGGATTTGAGCATGGCTACCGGAGAAAAGGTCTTGTCATAGTCCAAACCAGGTCTTTGACGAAAACCCTTTGCAACGAGCCTAGCTTTATTGGTTTCAACCTGCCCATCTACACCAATCTTCTTTCTGAAGATCCATTTGCAGCCTACGGGTTTTACCCCTTCTGGAGCAAAGTCCAAAGTCCAAACTTTGTTGGTGTACATGGACTCCATCTCGGTCTGCATTGCATCCAGCCATTTTACCGAGTCACCGCTCTGAATGGCTTGCTGGAAGCTAGTAGGCTCATCATAATTAACTGTGCAATCCTCTCTATCCCCGTCTATGAGAAAACCGAAGTATCTCTCGGGCGGATGAGACTGCCTACTACTTCTGCGGAGCGGCGTAGGAATGTCCGGTTCTCCTGAAACGTCTGGTTCATCCAAGCTTTCAGTAATAGCTTGTGGTTCTGGAATTTCTTCCAGTTCTATTGCGCCCCCACTTATCTGATTTTCCAAAAATTCAGTTTCCAAGAAGTGGGCATGCGGAGAAACAAAAACTTTTTGTTCTTCTGTTGAATAGAAAAGATACCCTCTTGAGTTCTTTGGGTATCCCACAAACTTACACAGTACTGAGCGTGCCTCGAGCTTGTTCGCATGCTGCTTTTTTACAAAAGCTGGACATCCCCATGTCTTAAGATAATTAAGACAGGGTTTCTTCCCACTCCACATCTGATATGGGGTGGTAGGCACAGTCTTGGTTGGAGCCTTGTTCAAGAGATATGCAGCTGCTTCTAGTGCATAACCCAAGAAAGATCACGGTAACTCAGCCTTACTCATCATGGAACGAACCATATCTAATAGGGTCCGATTCCGCCTTTCCGATACACCGTTGTGTTGTGGTGTGTATGGAGGAGTAAGTTGAGAGAGAATTCCATTCTCTTTTAAGTAGCCCAGAAACTCGGCACTCAAGTATTCTCCACCTCGATCCGATCTTAGAATCTGGATACTTTTGCCGGTTTGTTTTTCAACTTCATTCTTGTATTCTTGAAATTTCCCAAAGGCCTCGGATTTGTGCTTCATTAAGAGACATGTCCATACCTAGAGAAATCATCTATGAAAGTAATGAAGTATGAATAACCACTTCGCGCATGTGTAGACATTGGACCACACACATCACTGTGTATGAGTCCCAAGAGCTTGCTCGCTCTTTCTCCGCGTCCAGTGAACGGAGACTTTGTCATCTTTCCCATGAGACAAGATTCACAAGTGGCATAAGACTGATACTCGAACGGATTAAAGTACGCTTCTTTATGTAACTTAGTTAATCGTGTCTCATTAATGTGACCCAGTCTACAATGCCATAAGAAAGCCTAATTTGTTTCCGGAGACTTTCATTTAAGTGTGTTCTGGACACTGAAAATCTGAGCTTGATTTAACACGTATATTCCGTTCTGTAATATACCTGACCCAATAAGAACTTGATTTAGGTGGATGTGTACTTCATCGCTTACAAAAGAAAATTCATATCCTTCCTTAGAAAGTAAGGATACAGATATGATATTACAAGTCGCATCTGGTATATACAAACAGTTACGCAAAATCAATATCTGTCCAGTTGTCAGTCCAAGATGATATTCCCCTACGGATTCAGCATCCATGCTCAATCCGTTAGCAATCCTGAGAGTCATATCACCTTTCTTGATAACCCTACGGTTTCTCAGAGCCTGTAACGAATTACAGATATGAGATCCTGATCCGGTATCCAATACCCGGGAAGTAGGGTTAACTGACATACAGTTCTCAATCACAAACACACTCGAAGCCGAAGCCACAACATGCTTCGAATTCTTTCTACTGGCTTTGCAAGCCCTGCAATCCTTCTGCCAATGTTCATTCCCGTTACAATAGGAACATCCCTCTTTAATCATATCCAGTCACGAAACTTTTGCCCTTCCTTTTCCTTCTTCTTCCCTGGTTTCCTTCAGGGTATAAGCAGAGGGCAGGGATGGTAGAATTAGGTCAGTACTTGACCCATTCTCCAACGTGGTCTCCAGGTCCGTGAGCTCAAAATAGCTGGTCTCTGTAAGGACGTTGCCCCCTACAGATGACCCGACAGCCAACCTCGCTTGAAGCAATTCGTTCGAGGTCTCATATCTTGCGGTACGAGATTGCTCTCCATATAAAGGTTTGTTATGGAGGAAGATAGAAACTGAGTCCATCTTCTCGTGTTCCCTCTGGTTTGCAACATCAACCGAGGCTAACACGAGGCACTTGGCTTTCGCACAATCCTTTTCCGATGTCCTGCGGATGTGAACATCCGTGACAGGGGAAACTGGACCTGAGACGGCAGGGATTTGATTAGTTAAGAGGTGTCCCAGCTTGTCATGGGCAATGGACATCTGGACAGACCTTTGCCAGTCAAAACAGTCAGGTTCAGTCATCTTATTATCTAGATGTAACCTAGGTGTGGTCACAGGGTCGCTGCAATTAAGAGAGAGAGAAGAATACACTCAGCATGATGCTCTTGCAAGTTTAGATTGGTTTTTAATTTGTCTAAATAGGATGGCTCCCACTGTCTCTCGAATCCCTCCTCAAACCAAAAAGGAAGAATTAGTCAGGATCAATCTCACCGTACAATTCTTGCTTAACCGTTCAGCCAGGCTGGTGTCGGTACTTCGAGGGAGGTTTTCCAACGCTTTCATGAAATTCCTTAATTTAAGAACCTCTTTTTCCTGGGGGCGTAGCCCCGCTAACACCTTTCTAGACACCTACTTGGTTTATAGCATTGATCGTTAAGTGAGAAATTTCCCGAGGAGTAGCATATACTCACAGTAGGATCGGGATCCAAATGTCATTGCGTGACAAAACTGAAGGTATCCTAACAGAATCATCACACTCCAAATGGTATGCAGTGCTAGTAAGTTTCAGTTCTTTTGAAACTCCCGATGTGGATTTTTGCCCCATGCTCTTATGACCTTGAAGAAGGTCAACAAATCATAAGTCACATGTCAAGTTCTACCCGTCATTATCCAGGTTAATTTGAACACACCCGTATATACCCTTGATGAAGGTCAACAAGGTAATACGACTGTCCCAAACCAACGCATCTATCTATGCTACATATGGACACCCAACAGCTATCAATCACTATGCCTTGACGAAGGTCAACAAACATAGCTTGAATACTATTGAATATTCATACGAAACGACGGAGGGCTACGAATGGTTTTGGCGAAACCTTGAACATAGTGAACTTGATATAATCGAAGGAACGAAATAGCTTTTAAAAGGAGTGGCTCAAGCTCCGCATTTAAAAGTTAGTTTTTGAAAAGAACCGAGTGGTTTTTCGAAAGTGTTCCAACGACTTTTACTTGGTTTATTTTCTTGCATTAGTTCTTTTAATGCGTGTTATTCTTGCATTAGTTCTTTTAATGCGTCCCATCATTTAATCCAACCATTGCAGAAAACAACCAAAATATGACGTACGCTTATGCCATTCGCATTCGCCACGGGGCCCCGTCATTACCCGTTAGGTTACTTAACTAACGACAGAGCGGGGGCTGGGCTAGCGCGGCTATAAAACATAAGCAATGCCTAAATAATATCATATATAGATATACATTGCAATGATAGCCATTTCAGATCACAGATGAACACATTGGATATACTAGGAACCCGCAATTCGTACGAGCCTGTAACGAAAAGCAGATTACACGGTCGCAGTGAATAGCCAAAACCCCACCCAAGACCCCTACGGGTGCGACAAAATACCCGCCAAGTACCCGAAGTGAAGCAACCTCCCTCAACCCCGTGAGTAGGCCACTCGGCACCAACTTTGTCACGTCCTGAAAGTACGGAATATGACCGGCACTTAAACTACGAACGTCTCGAAGCGTACGTAATCTAAGTAAACCGAAAACCCAGAAATCCAAACCAAGAAAAGATGTAGAGTGCAGGAAAAACCAACTTAAAGCAAGTAGTTTTATTAGCATAAGCCGAATTATGCGGTTTTCTAAAAACATCAAAAATTTCCTGAAAATTTCGGTAGAGTCTCCTTTGTAAATACTGGCCCCCAAACGGGATACAACATGAATAGTATACGAAATCAATAAAAAGGCATCCCCAAGCAGGAGCTAGCTCTTCGTCAATCGACGGTCACAACCACACAAGCAATATAATATACAACGCCAACGGCGAGGATCAAAATTCAAAAGGAAACTCAAAACCACAAGAAAACCACAGAAATATAACGCGCGACTCTAAATTCGAAGGAATAACAAAACTGGTCTCTATCTCAAAATAAATATTCTTCATGAAACTGATTCTCTCAGACATCTGCCTTTCTCTAAAAACAGTCGACCACCACGTCATTAAACTGGGAACAATCGACCTCTAAGTCGTTAAAACTGGGAATGTAAAAAAAATGTAAATAAATAAAAAAATGTGTAAATAAAAGAAAAATAAATAAAGCCGAAATGATGGGGCAACTCGCAATAAAAATCAGCGAGTAAAAATAAAAATGAAAATAAAGCCGAAATGATAGAGCAATCGCGGTAAAACAAAAAAAACAGCGGCGAATGATGAGTCACTCCTAGAACCATATTCCAGTGCAGCGATGCAGACGCCAACAAAAATTCAAATTCCAAAATTCTTCCAGCCCTACGACCCGTCCCCAAATTGACTGCCGAATACAATCCACGGGCTCAAATAATTCTCATCATACTCATGCCCCACCGTAATTACCAGTTACGCGGCTGGTCTCCCCCGTTAGAATTATGCTTCATTGAGAAGACCCACTCATGTGTCCTCACGATACATGGGGAGAACAAACCTTTGTGGGATCCTTACGAATCACGAAGGAAAAACACACATGGGAGTCCTCACGACTCCTAAGGAAAAAATACACCTGCGGGATCCTTACGACTCGTAGGGAGAAAATGCTTTTATAGGACCCTCACGGCCCATAAAATTGAAAAGCCTTAGGCGATAGGGATCTAAACCTGTCTCCTAAGCCATCGCTCCCCAATCCCCAAGTGGCGAATGATGAGTCGCTCCTGGTACCATATTCCAGTGCAGCGATGCAGACGACAACCAAATTACAAATTCCAATCCCTAAACGGAGAATGATGAGTCGCTCCTGGTACCATATTCCAGTGCAGTGATGCAGACGCCAACAAAGTCCCGAAATTTTTCTGGCCCTACGGTCTGGATTATACTGTTAGTTATATGTATGCCCTAGAGGCCATTACTGTACATACGATGTATATTGTAATGGATGCTTGGACATATATAGGGAGGACTTTCTTGCTCGACATGATAGTATGCTATCTGGTTGTACTTTATCTTAACATGTACTCTGACTGTCTCTATGTTACATGTTGATAAAGCCCTTAGGATATGTACTCGACTACAGGAACTATGATGAGATCATACTAGTGGGTCCACGGTAGTCGACGAGTACATCCTATAACTGTTCCTAGTCGAGGGTGTATCGAGACAGGGCATCGATGCACTAGAGTAGACTTGCGTATACGCATCTTGACCCATATGATGGGCGATGGATGATCCCATATCCATCGGTGTTTGACATCAAGGATGGTGTACGGGTGCTCAGTAGAGACTGGGTACACTGGACGGACTCGCCGAGAACTCCCAGATGGTATTATACCTCACGTCAGATGGCAGTTCTCCAGTGACACTGGTACAGAGTAGTCTGTTGACCCGAGATCGTCATAGAGTCTTGTGTGATTCCAACTGTGATTTGATTTCCATCATACCACGTCTAAGAGGGCGTGCAAAAATGTGGCTTTTGGGTACAGTCCCGAATCACATGGAGGCAATGAGCGATAGGAGGGGATTCGTCTCTTCCGGTATAGGGAGTTGATGTTGTGCTGTGTTCGATTGGCTATAACCGGAAATCCCTGGCCAGGGTTGCTGAGATTTACTGGTAAGTGTTATCAGTAGTTTCTCGAACTGTTATAGACCTCAAATCGAAACGAGTTATCGAGCTACTGGGGTCTGACGTTTACCACCCCTAGGCGAGATATGCGACATATCAGACGACGAGACCGGACTGTACGGGAGTGTTACTGATTGGATTCACAGGAGAATGTACAGACTTGCTTGTTGATCTTCTAAGCGCTCAATACCTGGGTGGCTGTTACGTTTAGCTGACCGCTTGCATCTTGTGGGAGTTTGATATGATCATCACCTACTGCCGGCGTATTGACAATTCTTTAGAGTCCTACACAGAGGTTTTTTGGCTCAGGCAAAACGGAGTAGGAGCATATATGTGATATATGCGGGACCGAGGATAATGCGGTATGAGATACCGTATTGGATTCTCGCGATATGAGATATCGGCCGGGTATATGTGATATAGCCGGGTCATCGTATTAGTCGGTTATATGCGATATAGCCGGATTGTCGGATCAAGTGTTGATTCGATAATTTAAAGTATAATAATATATATGATATATTAAATTACATTAACTAATATTAGCTCACTAAAAGATTCTTTTTCTCACTTGGGTAATACATTGATATATATGCGATATATGTTAATTGTATTATTTTATTTTGTTACGTTAAATATTGTATATATGATATATAATATTGTAACATGATATGATTACCAATGCAACATGTTTAGTGGAGATTAAACTTGGTTAGTGTTTGATTAGGGTTAAACTTTTCTAGATGTTTCTAGAAGCTTTCTTTTTGTTTTGTGCAAAGATATTTGTTTAGATATTTTTGCATGATATTTCCTTAACCCAACCATACCTCTCAACCCTAGTTCAATCTCTACAAAGGTTACTAGACCATGGTTGCATTATTCATCATGATTATCCTTTCATTATTCATCACAAAAGGATTGATCACTATTCTTCTTCTTCTTCCTCCTTTTGCAAAGCTTTCTTGCTTTTTATTTGTGATGAAAAATGAGTGAGAATAAGAAAATAAATGAGAGCAAAAATCCTACTTCATCATTCTCATCTACCCTTGCCCTTTAGATGAGAGCGTTCACTTCATTTAGTGAGTGTTAGCTTGTGTTAATGATACTTCAAGGTAGATCATTTTTGTTATCGAAGATCGGAAGTAAGACTGCATCTTTCTCTTCGTGGAGCCTCTCGAGAGTCCGGAACACGATGATCGCAGCGAAGGGTCCTCAACATGGAGCTTAAGAAGTGAAGGACTGGATCTACAAAGGATGTAATCCCTCTCACTTAGTGTTAAAGTGTTTAACATACTTGTTTTCGCATAAACTCTAGTTTAAAGATCCGGCTTTGGGTTGTTCGGCACGGCTAAAATTTTAATCGGTCATGGTTGATGCCTCGTAGACCCTTGTGCGTATGCCTAGCAACCCTACAGTAGTATCAGAGCCAAGCTAGAGCTTTAGGCGAAGTCTGAGCGAAGTTTAAAGTCCGATCGAACCCGGAAAACCCCGATTTTACCCCTCTCTGTACATTTTCAAAAATGTTGATTTTTTCCTAATTAAAAATGCTCAGAAAAACAAGTAGGAAAAACTAAGAATTACTGTGAAGTATGGTCCACTAAGTCGCTCATATGACCGCGGAACCGTGGCCAAACCAAGGGTTTGGCGGCGGTTCCGCGGCCAAAATTTAGACTTAGTCCCTCATATTTCATATATTTATTCTTAGGTCCTTTCATGTCATTTTTTTATGGGAATTTTTTAATTCCACTCAAGTGTTGAGTTTTCTAGGGTTGTATTGGAAACTCGTTGATTCGATCGGATAATTTAACTTCGTTTAGTTGGTCCGGGTAATTTTTAGAACGTGTTAAAAAGTTCGAACGGATATCAATAACTCACTTTTTCCCTGCCGGAAAATTTCCAAGCGTTGGATTTTTTCATAGTTTAAGAACGTTCTAAGTCGTGCAAGTAACGCGGTGGACCCTCTAGAAGACAACAAACCTTAACTCGATTATGTGACCGTCTCGAACTGCCTCTAAACCTTAGGGTTTGCGGCAGTACGGCGTGCGACATGTGAGGTGTTGGCTTGACAACCCTTCTACGGCTGGACCATTGGTACTGTAGCATGTGATGGATGTTTTTAAACTAATTTCAAGAGTTGAGAACTATTTGGGAAAACTTGGCTGTTTGGTTATTCGATCGGAAAGTTTAACATTGTCTATTTATCTGGAATATGATACAATATTTGGAATCCACAAATAGTTATGAGATAACAGATTTGAATATTATAAACATAGCAGTTTAGTCTCAGATGATCGGTTGCCACGGTATTTTGATGTGATCAAAAGTCCGTCGCAATCACGTAGCGTACGTGGATACTCACCGGGTAAACTTAATAGATAGCCACGCCCCATAGCCCCGACCAAGTGACTGTAGGAGAACCCCGTCGCCGAAAGCATCCGTTTGGGTGCTCGCGGCAGCGGTGTTCCGCCTTAGTGCACTTCGTCGTCGGCATCTGGGGGTGCGGCCGTCTACTAAAGTTTGCGACGAGCATTCGATCAGGATGTCGGGAATCTTGTTGAATTGCCCGACTTGATATTGAAAAGAGTTTTCGATAATGAGACTAAAATGCGGGGTTTATAATTGTTAGGCATGCGATGTCTAAGGAATTCATTTGGTTAGGCATGCGATGTCTAAAGAGGTTGCGGATTCCAACTATTGTTGTTTTACACTTTCTTTTCTGTGATCGTAAGCGTAGTATGTGGTGTATCGCCGGCTTCGTTGTTATACATCAACGACAATCGGGATACGCATACTTGCTTACGTTGATGATATGAGATATTATGTGTTGTTGTGATATGTTATATTGGATCGTCGCGTTTTGAATAGCCGGGGGTTTTATGTGAGATGAGAGTTTTTCTTTTTCATTCATGTAAAATTCTTTTGTATGTAATATTCTTTTATTGGGGCACTTTCGGGCTGAGGATGATGTCACCGTTGTATATTATTTATTTTTCCGCATTAGGTAGACCCAAGGCGGGGAGCACAAGTAACCGGGTTCTGGGGTCCTGTGGGAGACCATCTCGAGGAGTCGAGACCGGGTCTCCTAACCCTAGAATTGGCAGTGTTGCTTGCCGCTCACATAGGGGTCTAGGGATGTGGGTTTGGCTATTCATCGCGACCGTGGAATCCGTGTTTTATACTGGCTCGTATTGAAAACACGGACATCCTAGTATATCTAATATTTCATATATGTTCTTCTGCTGCAATGTTCTGTGATGAGATCATATTACTGCCTGAAATGAATGTTTATATCATATATGTAAGATATGTATTATATATTGTTGATTTCGTTTCAAATGTGATGCTTGTGAAGCATAATAAAAAATGGACTTCATTAATGAGATTAATGAAATAAAAGAATCCTAAGATGTTGTATAAACTTGTTTAAAAACCGGTAGCTCTAGTTCTTGCTTTGCATAGCGGTGTTCCTTATAGAACATCCAGCACCTTATTCGATAAGGAAAGAGCCGAGATCCCTTCACCGGGAGTGACCTCTTTAGTGAAACTAGCAGATACTACAAACTCGGTTTGTATTTTGATTGCTTCTATAGTTCTTGCTTTGCACAGCGATATTTGTGAAATATCCTGCACCTTATTCGATGAGGAAAGGGCCGACGATCCCTTTACCGGGAGTGACCCCTTTAGCAAAACTAGAAAAGCCTCAAAAACACTCCATTTAAAATCACTCGAGCCGACAACGATATCAAGTTCATTACGCAAAGGGTTTTCTTAAAAACCTGTCATAGCCCCCCGTCCTTTCAGATAAGTACTGGTTAGTATTCGTGGTGCGTTTGTTGACCTTAGCCAAGGCGTAGTGTGCGGTAGCTGATTAGTGCTTATCTGTATAAGCATATGATGCGATTGAGTTAGGGTAGTCGTGCGACTTTGTTGACCTTAGACAAGGGTCGTGCGGGTAGGTTTAATTCAATCGGAAAATGACTGGTTAAACTTGACTAGCACTTATGATTTGTTGACCTTAGCCAAGGTCATAAGATGCTAGAGGCAAAATATTATTGGGAATTTCAAGTGTTGAAATTTGCAATGAGATTGCATACATTCTATGAGATAGTTGGATCCCGATACCCGCTGCGAGTAAGAGTTACTCCTGGGAGAGTTTTACACATTACAATTAGCCGATCAAGTTGGTGTCTAGAAAGGTGTTAACGGGGTTACGCCCCTAGGAAAACGAGGTTTACTTTAATTAGGTTCGTGCGAAAGCACGGTGGACCTCCCTCAAAGTGCAGACACTGGCCTGGCTGAAAGATTGGAGAACTTGTAGCGTGTAATTAATCCCGGCTAGTCTTTCCTTTTAGGGTTTGAAGGAAGATTTGATTAAAACAGTGGGAGATATCCTGATTAGATATATTAGATAACCAATCTAATCTTGCAAGAGCATACGCTGAGTGTTTTCTTCTCTCTCTCTCCACGCAGCGACCATATCACGCCTTAATCAAGATAATAATACGGATGTATTGACCGAACCAGCTTGTTATACTGAGCTGGGGAACATTGGTCCCGCTCCAACTTATAATTGTTATAAGACACAGCAGGAAATTGGGGAATACCAGATTTCCCGTGCCGCCCAAACGAAGAAAGTGCATGTTGATGCATCATCTTCGGGTGTGTTCATTACAGAGAACTGTTTCTCATTATCCTTAACGTCCTGGGTGTGTGATACCGGATCAGGATCTCGCATATGTAATCTATTACATGGGATACAGATAGGTAGAGAACTAAGAACGGGTGATATGTTTCATGAGATTGAAACGGTGCAAGTGTTGCAGCCAAGTCTGTTGGTCACTATCACCCTGTATTACCAGAATACATTGATTCTGAATGAATGTTATTAGATACCGAACCTGATATACAACATCATATCAGTCTCTTTATTAGTAAAGAAAGGATATAATTTTGTATTTTTGGATAATGTTTTGAACATTTCCTATATCAAGAGTTGATCGGTTCAGGCACGTTATCTAAAAGCATTGACGTTCTAAATCAAACTACAGTTCTTAGTATACAAAATACATACAAGAGGAAGAGTTCAGAAATGAACGAATCCTTCTTGAGGCATTGTAGACTAGGTCATATCAGTGCGACCCGACTAGCTAAGTTACATCTAGATGCATATTTAAATCTGTTTGAATTTACATCTTGGGAAACTTGCCGGTCATGTCACAAAGATAAGATGACCATAGCTCTGTTTATTGGAAACAGAGAAAGAGTTAGTGAACTCGTGGGATTGATACATGCTGATGTCTGAAAGTCTCCTGTCTACACATGCCAAGACCGGTTCTTTGTACTTCATTACATTCTCTGATGATCTCTCAAGATTCAGACATATGTTCCGGATGAAACACAAGTCCGAAGCTTTTGAGACATTCACAGAATATAAGTTAGAAGTAGAGAACCAAAAACGGGTATAAGTATTATGTCCTTTGATGTGATCAGGGAGGAGAATACTTGAGCACGAAATTCCTGGATTATTCTAAAGGAGAATGAGATTCTCTCTTAGCATTACTCCTCTATATACACCACAGCACGTCGATGTATCGGGGCGGAGCAAGAAACACCCTATGTGATATGGTGTGCTCTATGATGAGTACTACTGAGTTGCCTATTTCCTTTTGGGAGTTATGCACTTGAGAAGCTGCATACCTATTGAATAGGGTTCAAATCAAATCAGTTGCCTACCACTTCATATGTGATATGGAAAGGGAAGAGCCCATATCTTAAGTTTGTTAAGATTTGGGGTTGTCCGGCCTATGTCTAAAAGCAAAATCCGGACAAGCTCGAGGCAAAGTCTGTTATGTAGAACTGGAAATGTTCCAGCTATACAAAATGCAGCTGATGATTTAGTAGAACCAAAGGATTCAATAGTTTCCAACGAACCTCAGCCTCTCCGCCGATCTAGTAGGGTTCCTCACCCACCTGAGAGATACTTCGATTTCTCTATGACAGTGGGAGCGAGGATTGCATCATGAGATGATGACCCAACTAGATTCGAGCTGGCCATCAGGAGTGGGACTCTGTAAGAATGGCTGGATGCTTATCGATCTGAGATGGAATCCATATACACCACAAAGTATGGACTTTGATTGCTCTATCTGAAGGGTTAAATCCCCATCAGGAGCAAGTATATCTTGAGAAGATTACTAGGTGTACATGGAAAAGTTGAGACTTTCAAAGCTATGCTTAAGTCTATCCAGATCCTACTTGCCACGGCTACATACCATGACTACGATATTTGGCGGTTGGGTGTCATGACTGCTTTTCTAAATGATGTTTTAGAAAAGTGCGTCTATAAGTACACAGCCAGAGGGCTTCATAGACAGTGGGAGCAGCGGAAACGTGTGCAAGATGTTTTATATGATAAAACAGGCATCGCGGAGTTGGAACATCTGTTTTGATGTGGTAGTCAAAGAGTTTGACTTCATAAAAATGGTAGATGAACCTTGTATATACAAAAAGGTAGTAGGGAGTATGGTGGTGATCCTCATAGAGTACGTGGATGACATACTCTTGATAGGGAAGGAGTTTCCTACGCTACGCTCGGTCAATCTCCGCTTATCACAAGGATTCTCAATAAAGGATCAAAGTGATACCTCCTTAATCCTGTGTTTTGAATTTATGAGATAGATGTAAATGGATGTTAGGATTCTCACTAGTTGTAATGAGATGGTATCAATCGATCCAGGGGAGAATCACTGGAAAGGTTCCAGGGTGATAAAGACGACTAAATGTCAGTCGCAGGCATTGTCTTTACCCTCAGTGGAGGGACGCTATGTTGGAAGAGTTCCAAGCTAGATACCGTGACTTACTAGAGGATTAAAGGCAAGATACATCGTTACCAAGGATGCTACCAAAGATGCAGTCTGGATATTTATAAGTTCATGAGATGAACTTCGTTCCTACCATTGTGTGACAATGGAGTTGTGGCTTTTGCCAAGGAACCCCATGTCCCATCAGAAATCCAGATATAATTCTTAGGCAGTATCACCTGATCATGGAGATTGTTGATCGCCATGGAGATTGTTGATCTCCAGGGAGATCGAGGTTAGGAGAGTAGACACAGAGGACAACGGCGCGGATCCACTCACAAAGGCCTTTTTCCCAGTAGAGACTTTTATGGGATAGTTGAGTATGAGATACTTCAACCACAGCTAATTGTTGGGTATGTGATACCGCAACAGATGGCCCTAGTGCAAGTGGGAGATTGTTAGTTATATGTATGCCCTAGAGGCCATTACTGTACATACGATGTATATTGTAATGGATGCTTGGAAATATATAGGGAGGACTTTCTTGCTCGACATGATAGTATGCTATCTGGTTGTACTTTATCTTAACATGTACTCTGACTGTATCTATGTTACATGTTGATAAAGCCCTTAGGATAAGTACTCGACTATAGGGACTATGATGAGATCATACTAGTGGGGCTACGGTAGTCGACGAGTATATCCTATAACTATTCCTAGTCGAGGGTGTATCAAGACAGGGCATCGATTCACCATAGTACACTAGCGTATACGCATCTTGACCCATATGATGGGCGATGGATGATCCTATATTCATCGGTGTTTGACATCAAGGATGGTGTACGTGTGTTCAGTAGAGACTGGGTATACTGGACGGACTCACCGAGAACTCCCAGATGGCATTATACCTTACGTCAGATGGAAGTTCTCCGGTGACACTGTTACAGAGTAGTCTGTTGACCCGAGATCGTCATAGAGTCTTGTTGATTCCCACTTTGCTTTGATTTCCATCATACCACGTCTAAGAGGGCGTGAAAAAAGGTGTCTTTTGGGTACAGTCCCGAATCACATGGTGGCAATGAGCGATAGGAGGGGATTCGTCTCTCCCGGTATAGGGAGTTGATGTTGTGCTGTGTTTGATTGGCTATAACCGGAAATCCCTGGCCAGGGTTGCTGAAATTTACTGGTAAGTGTTATCAGTAGTTTCTCGAACTGTTATAGACCTCAAATTGACACGACTTATCGAGCTACTGGGGTCTGACGTTTACCACCCCTAGGCGAGATATGCGACATATCAGACGACGAGACCGGATTGTACGGGAGTGTTACTGATTGGATTCACAGGAGAATGTACATGCTTGCTTGTTGATCTTCTAAGCGCTCAATACCTGGGTGGCTGTTACGTTTAGCTGACCGCTTGCAGCTTGTGGGTGTTTGATATGATCACCACCTACTGCCGGCGTATTGACGATTCTTTAGAGTCCTACACAGAGGTTTTTTGGCTCAGGCAAAACGGAGTAGGAGCACATATGTGATATGTGCGGGACCGAGAATAATGCGGTATGAGATACCGTATTGGATTCTCGCGACATGAGATATCGGCCGGGTATATGTGATATAGCCGGGTCATTGTATTAGTCGGTTATATGCGATATAGCCGGATTGTCGGATCAAGTGTTGATTCGATAATTTAATGTATAATAATATATATGATATATTAAATTACATTAACTAATATTAGCTCACTAAAAGATTCTTTTTCTCACTCGGGTAATACATTGATATATATGCGATATATGTTAATTGTATTATTTTATTTGTTACGATAAATATTGTATATGTGATATATAATATTGTAACATGATATGATTACTAATGCAACATGTTTAGTGGAGATTAAACATGGTTAGGGTTTGATTAGGGTTAAGCTTTTCTAGAAGCTTTCTTTTTATTTTTTGCAAAGATATTTGTTTAGATATTTTTGCATGATATTTGCTTAACCCAACCACGCCCCTTAACCCTAGTTCAATCTCTACAAAGGTTACTTGACCATGGTTGCATTATTCATCATGATTATCCTTTCATTATTCATCACAAAAGGATTGATCACTATTCTTCTTCTTCTTCCTCCTTTTGCAAAGCTTTCTTGCTTTTTATTTGTGATGAAAAATGAGTGAGAATAAGAAAATAAATGAGAGCAAAAATCCTACTTCATCATTCTCATCTACCCTTGCCCTTTAGATGAGAGCGTTCACTTCATTTAGTGAGTGTTAGCTTGTGTTAATGATACTTCAAGGTAGATCATCTTTGTTATCGAAGATCGGAAGTAAGACTGCATCTTTCTCTTCATGGAGCTCTCGAGAGTCCGGAACACGATGATCGCAGCGACGGGACCTCAACACGGAGCTTAAGAAGTGATGGACCGGATCTACAAAGGTTGTAATCCCTCTCACTTAGTGTTAATGTGTTTAACATACTTGTTTTCGCATAAACTCTAGTTTAAAGATCGGGCATGGTTGATGCCTCGTAGACCCTTGTGCGTGTGCCTAGCAACCCTACACATACATCCTGCAAAACCGTATACAATCCACGGGCGTAAAAACAATCTCAATCTCTCCTGAGTCCTAACGGTGAGACTACATTCAAAGTCCACAAAAAAGGGTATGTCCATATGCAAAATGGACACGGATGAAAACCCGAAAGGGCTCCGTGAGTAAAAACAGCAGGACTGCCGGCGAGTTTGTGAAAACCCGAAAGGGCGCAAACTCGTGAAAAAGAGATGAAATGCACTCGCAAAGTCCTCTCGACTTTGTGAGGAGAAAGTTCCTGCGTGAGATCCCTACGACTCACAAATGAGCCACACACTTAGGAGTCCCCACGACTCCTAAGGAGAAAATACACCTACGAGATCCTTTCAACTCCTTGGGAGAAAATGCTTTTGTGGGACCCTTACGGCCCATAAAATTGAAAAGCCTTAGGTGATAGGGATCTAAACTTGTCTTCTAAGCCACCAATTCCTAAATCCTTCCGGGGCAAATGATGAGTTGCTCCTGGCATTATTCCAGTGCAGCAATGCAGATGCCAAACAAAAACCATTTCACAAATCCTTCCGGGGCAAATGATGAGTTTCCCCTGGCATTATTCCAGTGCAGCAATGCAGATGCTGACAGAAACCTAATCCCCAAATCCTCTCAAGACAAATGATGATTCGCTCCTGGTACCATATTCCAGTGTAGCGATGCTGATGTCAACTCAAATCAAACAGATCAAACCAACCAATTCCAACATCGACCTTTGAGTCAAACAAGAACACTTCGCCTTGGGGAAACGTCAAGCAGACACTCCGTGCCGGGGGCACATCGACAATAGACACTCCATGTCGGGGACACGTCAACCAGCCGATACTCCGCCTCGCGGAAACGTCAAGCAGACACTCCGTGCCGGGGGCACATCGACAACAGACACTCCGTCTCAGGGACACGCCAACCAGTGACACTCTGCATCGGGGAAACGTCCAACACAGACACTCCGCATCAGAGAAACGTCCAACAGCGACACTCCGTGCCGGGGAAACGTCAAGCAGACACTTGATTGATCGTTTCTTTGTGTGTCGGTTTAGAAAATGAATAGAAATCACAATCAAAGAATTATTTGACCGCAATAAATAACGGTGTCGAATGTAGCGCGTTAGTAAGTGCGGATCGTCCACAGGGATTGTGAGATTCGTTCGTATTTGTTTTGCATTGAATTGAAAATTGAATAGAAAAGAAAAGAAAACGATTCAAGATTTATATCAATGAATTTCAAGAATCAACCAGATCTAATAAAGAATCAAGAAAGCGTTAAAAATCAAGAATCAAGAAGTGATAGAATTCCAATCGATTTAAGTTTCAAAAATTGAAGTGAGGCTCGTAGGAGTCGATTAAATCTATAGATGTGAAGAAGATTAGCAATTGCATTTTCTTATCCATTAACGAATTGATGCTAGATCGATGACGATTTATCGACGATTAAGGATCTTGCGAAGAATTAAGGTTTCCTCATCTTATCCTTTGTCCATTCGATGAATCACATTCATAAGATAGCTTCTAGGAAATCGAATGATCGATCGTTGATCTCTAGTTCCATGCGAAAATAATCAAGAAAGCATTTCACACCGAAACTAGATCATCGATCATTCAATTTTCAAGAATTTACAATCATTATAGGATTTAAGAAAATGTTTAAAGATTCGTCAACATCATCATTCTACCGATCGTCTCGACTCCTCCACGGGCGGAGTTTTACTCAAGCATCATCATAAAGAATACATTCAAGAATCAAAGTTGAATCATAATGATTGAATTTAAAGAAAGAAAGAGAAAAGAAATTCACCTTTATTTATCGACAAATTCGTTACAACTCTCTTGAATTTACAAAAGGAAGGAACTAGATCGTCGAATTTGGCGTCGCTTCGGCTCCTTGAGTCGCGGATCAGCTTGATCACTTGCTCCGATGAAGTCCGGCTTCGCTTCTAAAGGATTTGAAGAATTCTTGCTTCGATTGAACTCAAAGATCTTGAACTTTTGGCTTTTTGATTGGATTAGGGTAAGGGTTTGAGGCACAAGTCGTGTCACTCAACTTGTGGAGAGAATTATTGAACTAATGAACAACCTTTTCAAGTGAAGCCTAGGGTCCTTTTTATAGGCTTAGGAATGATTAGCTTCCTTAAGAAGCTTGGATTAGGTTAGCTTCCCTTGTAAGGTAGTTAGTTAGGTAGAAGCCTCTAGAACTAGTTAGTTAGGGTTTAGCTTCCACCTTAAGCTAGGAGGTTAGGGGGAAGGTTCTAGGCATTTAAGGTAGTTAGGGAGAAGCTTGCTTAGGAAGCTTGGACATCATTAGCTTTCAACCCAAGGTTTGCTGATCTCGCAGAAGGTTCTGGAATAATCTAGAATTTGCAGTGGCTTGACGAGGTGTTTTGAACGAGGGAAGACTTCTGCAGCTGAAATGGGGTGACGTGGCAGTCAAGTGACCGCGGATCCACGGCGCAAACTGGCTCCTGTCGCGGATCAGCGACACAATGGAAGCCTTAGGGCTTGACACATCATGCACTGTCTTCTTCTGTCTTCAGATGTACTTTCTGATATGTTGATTCCCAAAATTCCTTCTAGATCATTTCCAGATTTCAAATCCTTGAGTTGGCGTATTCTTTAACAGCACTGTTTCATAAATTTGGCCAATCTTCTGGAATTTCCTACACAGACTTCGAAACAAGTGTTGCGCAATACAAGGATGATACGATGCCATGATAAACAGTCAATTTCCCTTAAAGTACCGGTTTTAAAGTATAACACATGCAATCTGGTATTTTACGACTGTTTTGCTAATATGTGCTATATGAATGCCGAACAACTCTAGATGAGTGCAAATGATAGGGAAATTGCCATGTTAAAAAATGCAGTATTTTCGACTGATCAAATTCCCCCAAACTTATTTTCGATCGTCTCGAGCGAACTGTTTTATTAAAAAGAGAAGGAGAAAATAAAGAAAGAGCAAAACTAACTAGCATACTTTCGTAGGCAACACGATTGAATTGAGCACGTGCAACAAGCCTTTAAACCTCTAGGTGTCCCTAGTAGGAGGAGTGTTGTCTCCTGAGGGTTTCCAGCGGATTGCACCCAAAAAATACACTAATAAAATAAAGATCATGAATATTACATTTAAAGAAAAGAATTGTAAAAGAAAAGCTTCGAAAATTAGGGTTTCCAACTAAGCTAGCTTTTCGGTTGTCATGAGCCCTATCTTAATAGTCATGAAAAGATGTCAGAAATCACGTCCTCCCTCAATAAAACATCGTCTTATTCTTCATTCCTATCTTTCTTCCAAACATTGATCATATAACCCTGCGTGTGTGTAAAGAACATCCCTACACCCGGAGAATTCAATTCAAGCTATCATACTCTTGCCCATCAGCCTCAGTACTTTTTAATTAATGAATATTAGATGAGATTGCTTACACACTTTCATGCAACCGTTAATACTTCTTGAGGTACTAACCGACCGATTACTCATGTGCTTTCTTATTAGGTGTTTTTCCTCGTCTTGCACCACCTAAGGCTTAGCAGTGACTCCCAGACCAGTTGGCCTTAGGGCACTAGGTGAAGAGGCACCCTCGCTATATTATTTTATTGCTGCCTTGGCGATAACAAACCAGTGTCCATTTTTCTCACCATTTTATATTTTCTTCATTTTTTTTCCTTCATACATCGGCTTTTAGACAAGAGCATTTCAAGGTATCCTCTACTATCCCGAGTTTCAAGACGTGTGTAAGTGCGAATAGTAGGGTATCAACGTTCAAAATGTTTGGCTTCCAGAATAAAAACTATTTTTCAGACTTATTTTTATCCTCAGATTAGTGACTTCCTTCATCTTACTAACCCTTGGGACAACGGCTCATAACTATTTATTACTAGTTTGTATAAGAAAACTTCTAATTTTCTAGGTTTTCTAAAATTTTTCTAATCTCATGGATGTAATTTTTCACTATCTAATCTTTTATTATTTATTTATGTACAAAAATGTTAAATACAAAATATTTTTATATTTTGAAAATTTTATGGTTTTTGAAAATTTTTAAGTTTTTATAGGTTTTTAAAGAAATGTTTTGTGCTTATGCAAATGGTATGCAAATGATGCAAAAATAAGCACAAACCTCCCCCAAACTTGTTTTCAACAGTGTCTGTTGGATATATGTATGCCCTAGAGGCCATTATGTGATAGTGGATGTATTTATACATGTATATATATATATTCAGTGTACATTTTTGCTCTACATGATAGTATGCTATCTGGTTCTTCTTTTTCTGACATGTTGATTTGATCATGCTTTTATTCATTCATACATGTTGATAAAGCCCTGAGGATATAGGCTTGACTACTATGATTATGATGGAGATCATACTAGTGGGACATCTGTAGTTTATAAGCATATCCTGGAATGTCCCTAGTCGGAGGCGTATCGAGACGGGGCATCGATATACTAGAGTAGACTAGCGTATATGATACTAGACCTATATGATGGGCGATGGATCTTCCCACATTCATCGATGTTTAACATCGAGATCGTATACGGGTGCTCAGTGGTGACTGGGTACACTGGACGGACTCGCCGAGAACTCCTATATGGAATTATATCTATCGTCGGATAGCAGTTCTCAGGTGACACTGGTGCAGGTTAGTCTGTAGACCCGAGATCGTTATAGAGTCTTGTGTGTTCTCCCACTGTACTTTGATTACCACCCTACGATGGCTCTACTGAGTCGTGCAAACAGGTGGCCGTTGGGTACAGTCCCGAGACACATGAAGGCGATGAGCGATAGGATGGGTTTCGTCTCTCCCGGTATTGGGAGTTGATGCTGTGCTGTGCTCGACTGGCTATATCAGTAAGTCCCTGGCCAGGGCTGTTAGGATTTGCTGATAAGTATTATCAGTAGTTTCTCGATCTGTTATAGACCATTCATCGGCACGACTTATTGAGTTATTGGGGTCGACGTTACCATCCCTAGACTCAATATGCAGCATATCTGACGAAGAGACCGGACTGTACGGTAGTGTTGCTGGTTGGCTCGACGGGAGTTGTAGCAGGTTCGCTTGTTTTCTTCTGATCGCTCAATACACGGGTGGCCATTACGTTTAGCTGACCGCTTGCGGCTTGTAGATATTTGATATGATCATTACCTACTGCCGGCGTATTGATGAGTCTTGGAGTCCCACAATGAAGTTTCCTGGCTCAGGCGAAAAGATGTGGTGTGCATATGAGATATGCGCGGGGACCAGATTAAATACGGATATGTCATACCGTATATTAATCGGGCATTTTCTATTGGTCGGGTCGTATGTGATATGAACGGTTTGCAAAATCAAGTGTTGATTTAACAAATGACTTTTAGATTAATTCTTTAATCAAACTCTTTTCTATTTTGTATGCATACATGTATGTACATGATGATGTGCATGGATACATACATACATACATTGTATCATGGTTGTTGATACAAGTTTGGTGGCAATGCAAGACTTACATTATAGAATTATCTATTTATTTTTCATTTTGTAAAAAGGAAAAGATAATTCAAAAGAGATTAATGTTTATCATCTTTGACCATGCTTCAACCGCTTATTAACCTTGTGTTAATCATCCTTTACCTTTTAACTCATTTTGGAAAAGATCTAGATAATTCTAACCATGGTTGAAGTGAGAAGGAATTTAAATATATTATTCTTTCTCATTTCAATTATTCATTCTTCTCTCTTTTCTTTTTGTGAGAAAGCAAAAGCCATCATCTTCTTCTTCCTCTCTTGATAATTTTTTTTAAGTGAGGTTGATAAAAGAAAGAGTGTTTGATTATAGAAAAACAACCACATCATCATACTACACACATCTAGCCGGTTTGTGTAGGGTGTTTGCTCTACTCCATTGATACATCGAGTAAAGCAAGGAGCTTTGGGCAAAGGAGCTTCGGGTGGATCGTCGTGGACTTTAGAAGACCTCAAGCGAACCTTTTTCCAACCCTCAAGTGGCCAAGGAGTCTAGCGTAGGGAGTTACAAAGGTTGTACTCTCAAAACCCTAGCCTTTGTTACTTGTGATGTTGTTTTAGTTTTGAAACCCTAATTTTCTAGTGATGATTCTTTGTATGTTCACTTAGCACCTTAAAAAAATTTAATTTTGAGATATGTGATGCTTCCAAACCCTTCATTAGGTGCTAGGTAAACCTAACTTTGGTATCAGAGCCGACCTAGAACTTTAGGGGACATTTTAACGAAGTTAAAACTCCGATCGAACCAAAATACGGACTTTTAGAACCCTCTCTAATTTTTGAAACTGTGTAATTTTCAGAATTAAAAATCCTTAAAAAATTCAGCAGGGAAATATAAGCACAACTGTAAAATACGAGGCCATGAACAGTAACTTCAACCGTGGAACCGCGGCCAGAGCTTGCTTGGGCCGCGGCTCCACGGCCGTACAGAGGCTATATTTTATTGTTTTTATACAGTAATGCTTATAACTTCTTGAATATATTTTTGAGTATTTTTAATCTGATTCATGTGTTGAATTTTCTAGGGATTGTTTTGATTTGGTGATTCGATCGGAATTTTAATCTCGTGCCTTTTTCGGATAATTTAGAAAGTATTAAAAAGTTCGAACGGATATCATTAACTCACTTTTTCCAGACACGAAAAATTTTCAAGTGTTGAATCTTTTCTCGAGTTTAAATCTTTCGGAAATGCGTGCAAGTTTTGTGGTGGACCCTCTAGAAGAAAACAAACCTTAACTCGATTATGTGACCGTCATGAACTGCCTTTTGAACCTTAGGATTTGAGGCAGTATAGCATGCCACATGTGAGGCGTTGGCTTGACCCTTCTATAGCTGGACTGCTACTACTGTGACACATTCCGGGTTTTTGAACTCCGCTCAAGTGTTGAGCTTTAGGAAATTTTGGGTATTTGATTATTCGATCGAAATGTTTAATACTGTCTATTTATCTGGAATGTGATACAATATGTGGAATTCATATAGTTAGGCATGAAATGCGAGGTATGTGATATATCAGATTTACGATGTCTAAAGAGAATGTGGATTCTAAATATTGTAGTTTTACACTTTCTTTTCTGTGACCGTAAGTGTAGTATGTCGCTTATCGCCGGTTTCGTTGCTATACATCAACGACAATCGGGGTACGCATACTTACTTACGTTGATGATATATGATATTATGTGTTGCTGAGATATAATGTGCAGGATTGTCGCGATTGAATAGCAGGGGGGTTTTATGTGAGATGAGAGCTTTATTTTTCATTCATGTAAAATTCAAATGTAATGTAATATTCTTTTATTTGGGGCACTTCCGGGTTGAGGTTGATGTCACCAGTGTTGTATATTATTTACTTTTCCGCATTAGGATAGACCCAAGGAGGGGAGCACAAGTGATCGGGTCCTGGGGTTCAGTGGGAGGCCATCTCGAGGAGTCGAGACCGGGTCTCCTAAACTCCAGGATTGGTAGGGTCGCTTGCCGCTCTCGTAGGGGTCTAGGGGTGTGGGCTTGGCTATTCATCGCGACTATGGAATCCGTATTTTCTATTGTTGGCTAAAATACTAAATACGGACGTTCTAGTATATCCCACATTATATATATGTTTCTGCTGCCTGTGTTCTGTGATATCTGAGACGAATGATATATTATATATGAGATATATAGTAGACGTTGCTTATGTTTTACACCCGCGCTAGTCCCGTCCCGGTATGCCGTTAGTTAAATAACCTAACGGTGCATAACGGAACATTGCGGCGAATGCGGATGGCATAAGCGTATGTTGTATTTTTCGTTTCTTTTCTGTGATTGGCTTAAGGACTTAAATGATGGGACTACATTAATATGATTAATGTAAAGAAAATAAACCTAAAAAGATGTTGTAGAATCCGATTTGAAAACCACTCGGCTCTTTATGAAAAAGCTATATTTCAAAACTGCGGAGCTCAAGCCACTTCTTTTGAAAACCATTTGATTCTACGACGATATCAAGTTCAAAGCGTTAAAGATTTTCTTAAAAATCATCCGCAACCCTCCGTCATTTTAGGAAGTAGAGTACTTAGTATTCGTGCTACGTTTGTTGACTTTATTTAAGGCGTAGTGTATGGTAGCTAAGTGATGTCTTCCTACACTGCATATGATGCAGATTAATTAGGACATTCATACGACTTTGTTGACCATAGTTAAGGGTCATATGGGTTGGTCTAATTGATCAAGAAATGACGGGTAGAACTTGACTGGTACTTATGATTTGTTGACCATAGTTAAGGTCATAGGTACTAGGGGTAAAAATCACATCGGGAATTTCAAGTGTTGAGATTTGCAATGAGATTGCATACCTTCCATATGATGGTTGGATCCCGATCCCACTGTGGGCAATAGTTGCTCCTAGGAGAGTTGTGCAGTTTACAATTAGCTAACTCATTAGGTGTCTAGAAAGATGTTAACGGGGCTACGCCTCTGGGAAAACGAGGTTTACTTTAATTAGGTCCGTGCGAACGCACGGGGAACCTCCCTCAAGTACCGACACTGGCCTGGCTGAACGGTTAGCGAAGTTGTAGACTGTAATTAATCCTGACTATTTTTTTTTTTTAAGGTTTGAAAGAAAAACTTAATTAAAACAGTGGGAGACGTCGATTAGACAAGATAATAA
Organism: Agapanthus africanus; assembly: GCA_030015575.1. Classification (NCBI taxonomy): domain Eukaryota; kingdom Viridiplantae; phylum Streptophyta; class Magnoliopsida; order Asparagales; family Amaryllidaceae; genus Agapanthus; species Agapanthus africanus. The sequence goes on along the minus strand of JASDDO010000014.1, from coordinate 504,179,534 downwards.
CCAATCTGATCTTTGCAAGAGCTTTCGCTGAGTGTATTCTTTTCTCTCTCTTAATGGCAGATACCAATGACTGGACTCAAGCTTCTACTAGATAAAAATAAACTGAATAGGACCAATTATAAAGACTGGCTGAGGAATCTGAAAATAGCCTTGACTTATGATAAAGTATCATATGTCCTCATGGATTCAGCCCCGCCCGTCCCAGGTCTAAAATCCTCAGTTGCGGACAAAGAAGTCCGCAAGACATAGGACGCTGACTGTGCCACGGCCAAATGCCTTGCGCTCGCATCGATGGACAACACACATCAAAAGCAGCACGATAATATGGACATTCAAGCCAGATTTCTCCATACAAAGGAGTTGTATGGAGAGCAATCCCGCGTATTACGATACGAAGCATCAAAGAAATTGTTTCAGATGCGAATGGCCCCTGGCACATCAGTAGGAGACCATGTTCTGAAGATGATAGCTCTTATAGAAGAGCTTGAGGACCTTGGATGGACAATGGACAATGAACAATATACGGATATTATTCTGCAATCCCTCCCCTCCACCTTTGCTCAGTTCATAGTTAACTTCAACATGCACAACATGGAGAGGGGACTACCTGAACTCCTTAATATGTTAAGGAGTGCAGAGAGCACACTGAAATCAGTGAAAACTCCCGTTATAACTGTTGGAAAATCTTCCTCTTCTCGCCGAAAGGCTAAGGCCAAGGGAAAGAAAAAGAAGTAGCCCACCAATCCTAAGGGTGGAGTTAAAAAGGTTAAGGGGAAGGAAAAGTCCAAAGCTGGAGAATCGGGGAAAGGGGAATGTTTTCATTGCCACAAAACAGGACATTGGAAGCGCAACTGTACCGAGTACTTAAATCTCAAGAAGAAGCATGGGGATGCTTCCACTTCAGGTGTGTTTGTGACAGAAAACTGTTTTTCAATAAACTCTGCTTCCTGGGTATTAGATACCGGTTCAGGTTCTCACATTTACAATTTTATGCAGGGGCTGAGAAATAGAAAGGTTTTGAAGACAGGTGACCATACTCTCCACATTGGAAATGGTTCTAATGTACATACAGTCGCAGTGGGAGAGTATCACTTAGGGTTGCCATCTGGGTATATATTGGTTTTGAACCCATGTTATTTTGTTCCAAGTATGCTTTGTAATATAATATCTGTTTCTTTGTTAGACAATGAAGGATATAATTTTGTATTGCAGAACAATGTTATGAACATTCACCTGAATCAAATGTTGGTTGGGTATGGTACACTTAATAACGGGATATACGTCCTAAATCAACACAAAATTTTCAGCATACAACACACTAAAAAAAGAAAACTTTCAGAAATAAATGAAGCTTTTCTTTGGCACTGTAGACTTGGTCATATTAACGAAACAAGACTAAAAAAGTTACACAAAGATGGATATTTAAACTCTTTTGAATATAAATCTAATGCCACTTTCCAGTCTTGTATCAAGGGTAAAATGACCAAAACTCCGTTTACCGGACACGAAGAAAGAGCTACCGAGCTCCTAGGACTCATACATAGTGATGTATGTGGGCCAATGTCTACACAGGCTAGAGGCGGTTTTTCTTACTTCATTACTTTCACTGACGATTTCTCAAGATTCGGTCATGTATTTTTATCAAAGCACAAATCCGAAGCTTTCGAGAAATTCACTGAATATAAACAAGAAGTAGAAAAACAAACCGGCTTGAGTATCAAGATGCTTCGATCATATCGAGGTGGGGAGTACCTCAGTAGAGAATTTTCAAACTTCCTGAAAGAGAATGGGATTCACTCTCAACTCACTCCTCCTTACACACTGATCAGTCGAAAATACTGCATCTTTTAACCGGCAATTTCCCTATCATTTGCACTCATCTAGAAGTGTTCGGCATTCATTTAGCACATATTAGCAAAACAGTCGTTAAATATCAGATTACATGTGTTAAACTTTAAAACCGGCACTATAAGGGAAATTGACTGCATTTCATAGCATGGCATCATTCCTATATATCGCAACTTGTGTTTCGAAGTCTGTGCAGGACATTATAGAAGATCGGTCAAATTTATAAACGAAGACTGTTAAAAAGACGCCAACTCATGGATTTGGAATCTGGTATTGATCTAAATAGAATTCAGAGACTCAACATATCAGGAAATACATCAAAGTGCAGTAGAAGGCAACAATGCAAAGATGAAGCCCTAAGGCCACCACATGGCCGCGGTTCCGCGGCCGGAGCCGCCTTGCGCCGCGGAACCGCGGCGGCTATGCCACCTCATCATCTTGGCTTTGCTCTGTTATGCTTCCCTCAGCTCCTACATCTCATAAAACTACTGCAAATTCCAGAATGATCCTGAAGCTTCTGCCAGATCAGCAAGCCCTAGGGTTCCTAACTAAACATTCTTAGCTTCCAAAGTAAGCTTCATCTAAACTCTATTAAGGACCTAGAACCTTCCGCCTAACCTCCTAGCTTAGGGTAGAAGCTAATCCCCTAACTAACTGCTTCTAGAAGCCTCTTCCTCTAACTAACTTTTGGAGGGAAAACTCAAATTTGAATTCCTAGACCTAGGGTTTGGAAAACTTATAAATAGACCCCTAAGCTCACTTGTTCAAGGCTAATCTTTCGTTGTTCATTAGTTGTTGAATCCTTAGTTGATCAATCTCTAATCTCTCCCATTCTAGTTCTTCAACCAATTCCTACCACCTCAAAAACCTAACCCTAATCCAATCCAAAATCAAGAAACTTCAAGATTCTTTGAGTGCAAGCCAAGGAAGTCTTCAAGATCCTTTAGAAGCGGAACCGGATTTCAACGGAGCACGAGATCGAAGCGATCCAAGACTCAAGAAGCCGAGCGATGCTAGATTCGACGAGCGAAGTTCCTACCTCTTGTAAATCTTGAGAGTTGTAACTACTTGTTGATGTAATAAAGGTGAAGATTCTTTAAACTTGTTTACATTTCAATTCGAGCATTATGCTTATATTTCGATTCTTGAATATGTACTTTGTGATGATGCTTGAATAAAACTCCGCTCGTGGAGGAATCGAAACGACTGTAAAATGATGATGTTGATAAATCTTTAAACGATTTCTTAAGTCTTAAAACAATTGTAAATTCTTGAAAATCGATTGATCGATGTTCTAGATCGATGCGAATGCGTTCTTGATTCATTTCGCACGATCTAGATATCAACAATTGATCATTCGACTTTCAAGAAGCTATCTAGTGAATGTGATTCATCGAAAGGACAAAGGATAGGATGAGGAACCCTAATTCTTCGCAAGATCCTTGATCCTCGATGAATTCTACATCGATTTAGCATCAATTTGTTAATAGATAAGAAATCGTAATCTTGAATCTTCTTCACATTTACAACCGAATCGATTCCTACGAGCTTTACTTCAAATCTTGAAATCTAAAGTGATTGGAATTCTCTCGATACTTGATTCTCGATGTTTATCATTTTCTTGATTCTTGATTAGAATAGTGATACTTGAAACTCATTGATAAAAATCTTGAATCATGTTTTCTTTTCTTTTCGATTAAATTTTCAATTCGAACAAATCAAAATACGAACGAATCACGCAATCTCTGTGGACGATCCGCACTTACTAACGCGCTACATCCGACATGTCAAATATTTTTGGTTATGATTCTATTCATTTTTCTAAACCGACAACGGAAAATAAAGATCAATCAAATGGCGCCGTTGCCGGGGATCGCGTGCTAGTTCGTTTTATATTGAAATTTGAATTGAAAGATTTATTCCATTACAATTTTGTGATCAAAATTCGCACAAAACACTAAACAATTTGTTGTGGTTCATTGCAAGGAGATCTGGAGCTTGCTGTGCAATTGAAATAATTTTTGGAAAATTCCAGAGGACTAAAGGATTACACAGCAGCTTGCTGTTAAAGTTTGGTGCAGTGAACATTACCTACGGGCGCATTTCCGCGGTCTGAGCGACCATTTGCGGCGGTTCAGCGGCTTGGTGAAGTCGTCTCTGCACAAAATTTTCTCTGTAAGCTTCTTACTTTCTTATCTCCTCCTCTGTCTGCTCCAATTTTGTTGGAGATAGTGCCCTCAGAGTCAATTATTGGATCACAGGCACGTGATTGCAATGATTGAGGGAGGACCTATCCCGGTAGGACAATCTTACTCGAGATGATAATATGCTATCTGGTTTACCTTTATCATCGTACACTGCTTTAGGTGACCTTACGAGTCGCTATTGCACGTTGATAGAGCCCCTAGGATTCTTGCTTGACTACCAGCAGTATGAGGGCGATCATATACGTGGGAGCTGGTAGTCTATAAGCACATCTTTAAAAGGTCCCTAGTCGTAGGAGTTTCGAGACAGGGCATCGATACTCCATTAGTAGACTAGTGTTTACAGTCGAGACCCCGACGAGGGGCGGTGGCCGGTCTCACAAGCCACTGGTGTTAGTTGGTTCACCTAAGATGTATACAGGTGCTCATTGGGTTATGAGTACACCGGACAGGACTCGCCGGGAACCTGCTAGTTGGTCATATACCAGATGTCAGATAGCAGTTCCCTGGTGACATGTGTACAGGTTAGTTCATCGACCTGAGATCGTCATTTGTCTCGTGTGAGTTCCCACTGTGCTTTGATTACTACCCTACCACGGCTCAAAGGAGTCGTGCAAACAGGTTTTAGTTGGGTACAGTCCCGAGCCACATGGAGGCAGTGAGCGGATCTTCAGGGGTTCGTCTCTCCCGGTATTGGGGGTGAGGTCGCGCTGTGTCTAGAGCCATTACACGAAGCCCTCGGCCGAGGCAAGGAGATTTACTGGTAGGTATTCCAGTAGTATCTCAGGGTGTTCTGGGCTACGCTCCGACACGACTTGTACCGCTTTTGGGGGTCTGACTTTCACCAACCACCTAGGCCCGCCATGCGATACTCATAGACGAACGGACCGGACTGTACGGATATTGTCACTGACAGGCTCAGTTGGGTGTCGGGGTGAGCTTCCTCATCGACGTCCCATTTGGTCAATACCTGGTGGCCCATCACGTATTGGCTTATACCTCTGACGTGCTAGTGGTTAAATCCACAGCCAAGGTATTGACGAGTCTTTAGAGTCCACCACACTCAGTTACTCAGCTTTCGGGCGAAACGCTGTAGAGGCCGTATGGAGATATGGCAGGGTTCGATCAGATACGTGCGGTATTGCACGGATCGTGATCGGACAGTTTTTACTAGCCGGCTTTGGCTTAAGCCGGATTCTAGTATTTGATAGTGTAGTTTTGTCTCTTTGCATTTGTGTTCAGTGGAAATACAAATGCGGGCATGTATTTGCAGTAGTGGGGTTTTCCCGTATTTTATTACTGGATCAGGTTTTCTGAAGTTGCCAGTTTGCATTCCGTTCCGGCCGGTTTTTCTTCATTCCTTCTCGGTCGGACTTTCTTGGTGGAGGGTGTTAATTGCAAGTTTGCAATTAACATCTAGTGGAGGGCTTTCTTGCATATGTTGCATTATGATGAGACTAGCCTCATGATGATATTCTATTTTGGTCATTTCCACTTCTTATCTTATGAGTGGATTTGTGATGAGAGAGATGTGTGACCATTTTCTATATTGTTGATATTCTTTCTTGCATTCTTTTCTCTCTCCAATCTAATTTGATTTGTGAGGGGGCCGGCCACTTGTGAGAGAGTGAGAATGAGGGGTTTCATTTTTGTATGAGGAAATTGTTATCATCTCATTCCATGCTTGCAAAAATCCCTCCATAGCTATCATTCTCCTTTCCTCCACATCTTCCATGGCAACTTCACATACCCAAAAGAGACAAGTTCACTACACTATTCTATAGCAAGTCTTGGACGCGTCGGCTAGCCAACTTCGCGCCCGAGTTACCTCGGTCAAGAGGCGGGAGCCCGTAAAAGATTCCGGCTACGTGGTGCCCTTTCCGACGAGCGAGGAGGTGACGGAGATTCCGCGGGAGATAGGAGTGGAGAAGAAGACCGAAGGACACGGATCGCTTGGTATACTTCTCTACTCTTTTCCTTTTTGCTAGCTAGCTAGGTTAATGGCCCGATCCGGGTAAAAAGTCCGCGGTGGTGCCGTTTTGCAAAGTTCGCAAAGTTTTTGTTTTCCGCGTTTCCGGCGTCGGATCGACGGCCGGGGCGCCCCCGCGGGCTTACAATGGTATCAGAGCCTCGCCATTAACTTCGTCTAGCTTCGTTTGATGTGTTTTTGCATTTCCGATCGACCAAAACTCCAAAATCTACATTTTTGTTAAGCATCAGTTTCTGTTGAAATATTTTGGTCTCGAAAAATTTTTCAGGTTGTAAATTATTGATGTACTGGAAAAAATAAGAGTTCTGTAAAAATTCGGTGAAGTGAATCCACAGTTGGAGAGCGGAACCGCCGCACAAACCCCCTTTCCGCCGCTGTTCCACCGCTCACTGTGGAGATCACTGCACCAAATTTTTACAGAGGCTTTCTGGGCTTAAAATATGGGTTTTGGAATATTAAAATTGGGCCCAGGTTTTCTGTGAGTGCTACAGTTTTGATTGGGGGCCCACTTGTTAATTTTTGGTCAATCGGAAAATTTTTAACACATTTTCACAGTATTTACATTATATCTGCGACCGTGAATGTCACTCGATCGGTAAATCCAGTCTAACTGCTATAGCCCGGTTAGACGGATTTGCGAACGTGACTTTCACGTTGATGTTGTATGTTTATGTTGTGTTGTTGCGGATCGGTCGTGGGGGATAGCCTGGATGCAATGCTAGCACAGTGTTGTGGTATTATGTACATTTGATATTGCGGGGCGAGCGTCTGACATGTGGACTGCCGTCACTGCCTGTTTGTATTATTCTTTTGGGGCACGACCTGGTTGCGATCGATGTACCCGGTGTATGTATATTTTACTTTCTGTACTAGGATTACCCCGCGGAGGAGTGCACGGATAGCCGGGTTCTAGAGGGCAACAAGCCCGCATCTCATGGCATTGGGACGGAGGGGGCTTCACTCTGGGATTGGCGGGCTATTCGCCGCACTCGTAGGGGGTACAGGTTGACCCAGGAGGGGTGCCTAAGTTGCCGGATTCCGTGGAGTGCTGGGTGGTCCATTCACGGAGCTGAAGGGGGCTGCCTCGCTTCAGGTTTTGGCGGGTGACTTGCCGCGCCCGTAGGGGTCTAGGTTTTCATTGCACAGGCTATCCACACGACCAGGGGAACGTCGGGTTTCAGCGGCTCTGTGAAACCCGGGGATCCCAGATATCTGTATTGATCTGTGTTGCTATACATTTCTGTGTTGCTGCATTTTTATCACGCCTTGAGCGAAAATTATATATTGTATATATATTAGTAGATGTTGTATATGTTTTTCATCCGCTCTAGTCCAGTCCCCGCTCTGTCGTTAGTTAGCTAACCTAACGGGTGATGACGGGACCCAGTGGCGAATGCGGATGGCATATACATACGTCAGTATATTTTCGTTCTTTGTGGTGCGATCAATTGATGGGACTGCATTGATTCGGATCAATGCAAGTTAAACAAACCTAATTGGATGTTGTTGGAACACTTTTTCAAAAAGCTGTTATTGCAAGGACGTTCACTTTTGTTTTGCACAGTGGTATTCAGTTGGAATATCCTGCTCCTCAGTCGACGAGGCAAGGGCCGAGATCCCTTCACCGGGAGTGACCCCTTGGACAAAAGTTTGCGTCAGGGCATTAACTTCACTATAGCCGATTACTTTTGCTTTGCATCGTGGTATTCAGTTGGAATAACCTACACCTCATTCTACGGGGAAAGAGCCGAGATCCCTTCACCGGGAGTGACCTCTTTAGCAAAGGTTTTCGTCACTATATTTTTACAAAGCTATCAGTTCCTTCAACGATATCAAGTTCATTACGTTAAAGGTTTTCACCAGAAACCATTCGTAGCCCTCCGCCATTTCATATGGATAGTTAATAGTATTCAAGCTGTGTATGTTGGCCAAAGTCAAGGCACAGTGTTTGGTAGCTGTTGGGTATTCATATGCAGCATAGATAGATGCGTTGGTTTGGGACAGTCGTACTGCCATTTTGGCCAAAGTCAAGGGTAGGTACGGGTGGGTTCAAATTAACCAGGAAAATGACGGGTAGAACTTGACATGTGACTTATGATATGTTGGCCAAAGTCAAGGTCATAAGAGCATGGGGCAGAAATCCACATCGGGAGTTTCAAAAGAACTGAAACTTGCCAGATATGCGCATACCATATAGAGTATGACACTGTGAGCGGATTCCGTCACGTTATCATGCAATGATAGTTGGATCCCGATTCCCACTGATGAGTTGGTTTACTCCTCGGGTGACCCCGACTAATTCTTCTTTCAGGTTTGGAGGAGAATTTGAGGTACAGTGGGAGGTTTCCAGATTAGATAAAGTGACAACCATTCTGATCTAGGTTAGAGTGCACGCTGAGTGTTTCTTTTCTCTCTCTCTTTGGCAGCGACCATTTACCCGACCCTAGACTATGACTCAGTGACCAAGTTGACCGAACCTACTTAACACAGGCTTTGGATTGTCAGAGTTGCAAACCTCTTTGCCACTCCTACTTTTACCCTTTTCTCCGGGACACCCCGTATTACTACGACCGTCCACTTCCATTGGACAAAACCATCGTATGGTTATATACGAACTCGAAGGACTTCGAGGATGGTTTCTGGTTCTGGAGAAAACGGATAGGACTATTCAGTTGTCTTTTCTTTTCACCTTCTCTCAGGTTGTGAGTACTCCTTGGTTTAGGAGTAGTACACCTATTATGCAAATTGGATAGTCTTCTTCCAAACCATAGGCTGGTGCCGACCGGTAGGGAATGAAGAAAACCAGTTAGCCTGAACGGTGTACAGAAGGTATTAAGTTCAGACAAAGCAAGGGATTAGTAAGAGGGCAAAGTAAATTGCGACTGATATTCACGACCAAACCAAATACTTCTTCGCCAATCCTAAATCACCTTTGTATTTCTCCAGGACACTCCATATCACTACGAAGATCCCAGTTTATTGGATAATCCATCGTATGGTTATATACGAACTCGAAAGGAACTTGTTCCAGTTCGGGGATGGATCCTGGTTCAGGAGAAATAGGAATAAAGTACATTCAGGTGTCTTTTATCTTCACCTTCTCTCGCGTTGCGAGTGCTCCTAGGATTAGGACAGTACACCCTTTATGCTTTTTGGATAGTCTTCTTCCAAACCATAGGCTGGTGCCGAACGGTAGGGAAGGAAGAAAACCATTTGGCCTAAAGGGGTATACAGAAGGTAATGACTAAAGACATATAAAGGGACTTGGAGAGGTGGCAAAGAATTATACGGTTACGGTTGTGAATCTGGATAATGGAAGAGGCATTACTTAGAATACCAGGATACCCCAACGAAACATTTCAATGTTTCAGTTTCACTGTGTACTGTTAATAGAAAACTGAATTCCCGATTAGACACTTACTCCAGGGTATGTATTTACCAGGTATGATTCTCACATCTGTATGGTTTTACAGATGATGAGTGGGAGTAAGTTATTAGGAATTGGGTGGTCATCCTCATTATATCGGGATTCGTTGTAATCGGTGATATTTGAGGAAGTCACCTGGGTTGTTTGCCGGTCGGCAAATATTTGGTTTTGAATATCCGTTGTTGTGCCCAATTTCAAATTGATATATCTGTACGTCTATTTTTATAGAGTGAGACATACCTTTTTGAAATTATGTCTATGACATTTACCTATACCAGTGGATGGTTAGGTAAGGAGCATTGAACAACGGTGTGATTCTTCTTAACCAAAAGTACAGTTTTCAACCTACGACACACAGTGATTGAGTCGCTAAGATTCAGCGGACTTATACAGAGTATTGTATGTTGTCCAGTGTCCATTAGGACAGAGGGGTTGGTCCTCATACTATATTCTGTTTACTTTTAACTTCTCTAGTTCTTAGACATGTGTTTCGTAGGAACACAGGGTCTAAGTTTTGAGGAGTTATAGGTATTTGAATAGAGTAGAGAACCAGGTGTAGCGAGTATCGGGATTCTTCAAAGTCATAGAAGATGTAGATACTTGTGTATGGTGTTCAGTTGATAGTAATGATAAAGAGAAATTGCTTCTCTTTCAGGTTATTCATAATTGGAAGCATTCCTAAGTTGAGTAACGCTGATCGGCCTCCTTCCATTTAGTTTACATGCACTGGAGATAGCTGCATGATTTGAATCTGGTTCAATTAAATCAGTGCCTCTGTTTCTATATTGGATATATAACAGTTCATATCTTGACATTGTTAAGGTACGGGGAGTTGTCCGGCTTATGCTTAAAACCAGACACTGGACAACTCAAGGCACGTTTCTGTAATGGCTGTTTGCGGGTTGACCCAGGCTATGACGAGGGTTAATTTTCTACCATCTGGATGAACAATAGCAATATTGTTCTAGACTCGCCACAGTTTTTATTAAAAATGGATTTTTCAGAAAAAGTAGTGGGAGTATGGTAGAACTGGAAGTGATTCCAGAACCGCAAACGATTACTGAAGATTTGATAAGGAACCTAAAGATTCAATCTGATTTGACATTCCATTGGCCACTCCGCAGATAAGGTGGGTAACTTCAGGCACCCGAGAGGTACTCCGGTAGCCTCAAGGACGGTGACAGGGAAGTTCTTGTTTACCCACACTTGCCATTGTTGTTGTTCCAGGCTGCGAGACCCGGCAGGAGGATGAGTATAGCGTCCTTCTAAACTAGTTTTAGAAGTGCGCGTCTATATGACTCTGGCAGAGGGTTGTCGTAGTCAGTGGGAGCAGCGGAAGCATTGGTGGACATCAGGCTTATGACTATTTATAGACTAAAGCAGATGTAGCGAAGATAGATCATCTATTTCTGATGTGACAGTCATAGGTTTGACTTCATCAGAATAGGGGATGGATCTGTTGAGAAGGTAGTAGGGTGTGATATCCTGGTATTTGGATGACATACACAGAGTAGGAAAAGAAACTCCTATACTACGATCGGTTATACTTTGGTCGTCACACAGTGGTTTCTCCATAAAGGACTTGGATATTATATCAGACATTCTGGTTACTAGATCTAATGTTTTAGATCTAGATTTGGGTGGTTTCCCAATCTGGGTACCTTGACAGCATTCTATAAGTATTTAGAATGGACGACTCCTGGCACGGTAGTGTACCTGCAGGTGATGGAGTCACCCTCTCTGAAGGTGTCTTATAGACTAAAAGGGAGAGGGAACTCATGATTGGCAGATCACTTGCTTAGGCAATTGAGTCAATCATGAGATGTCAAGTACCACACCAGATGTTGTTCTTGCAGTAGATGCAATAAGTTGATATTGATCCAATCCTGGAGAAACAGTCGGAAGCAGTTTTAGAACATAAGTTGATGTTCTAGGGATATGATAACAGCAGCCTCCTTTAGGAGATGGTTATCATTCCAGGCTTCCAGGGTGACATGGACGACAGGGTGATCGTCAGAGTTATAGTTTTCCTTCTGATGAGGGGCAGTATTTTGGACAGGTGGTCCAAGGCAATACTGAGGGTGGCATGGCGCAAGATACTGATTAAGTTCAGTTGACGATACAGTCTAAGAAGTTTGGATTTGGAGTTCATTTATGAGCTAGGTCCCATCAGACATCCAGACATTCTAAGACAGGTATTGCTCTTTTCGGGAGATGGTTTTCTCCGCGAACTTGAGATATAGAGAGACATAGAAAGAAACTTCTCTGCGGATCCACTCACTGAGGCTATTCCTCGAACGCAATAGTTTCGCAAACGGGTTTTGTGAGACTGACTAGTAGAGGAGTTGGGTGTTCGGTATCACACGGGCTGTGAGTATGCGACATCGCAATAATTGGCCTCGAGTGCAAGTGGGAGATTGTTGGAGATAGTGCCCTCAGAGTCAATTATTGGATCACAGGCACGTGATTGCAATGATTGAGGGAGGACCTATCCCGGTAGGACAATCTTACTCGAGATGATAGTATGCTATCTGGTTTACCTTTATCATCGTGTACTGCTTTAGGTGACCTTACGAGTCGCTATTGCACGTTGATAGAGCCCCTAGGATTCTTGCTTGACTACCAGCAGTATGAGGGCGATCATATACGTGGGAGCTGGTAGTCTATAAGCACATCTTTAAAAGGTCCCTAGTCGTAAGAGTTTCGAGACAGGGCATCGATACTCCATTAGTAGACTAGTGTATACAGTCGAGACCCCGACGAGGGGCGGTGGCCGGTCTCACAAGCCACTGGTGTCAGTTGGTTCACCTAAGATGTATACAGTTGCTCATTGGGTTATGAGTACACCGGACAGGACTCGCCGGGAACCTGCTAGTTAGTCATATACCAGATGTCAGATAGCAGTTCCCTGGTGACATGTGTACAGGTTAGTTCATCGACCTCAGATCGTCATTTGTCTCGTGTGAGTTCCCACTGTGCTTTGATTACTACCCTACCACGGCTCACAGGAGTCATGCAAACAGGTTTTAGTTGGGTACAGTCCCGAGCCACATGGAGGCAGTGACCGGATCTTCAGGGGTTCGTCTATCCCGGTATTGGGGGTGAGGTCGCGCTGTGTCTAGGAGAGCCATTACACGAAGCCCTCGGCCGAGGCAAGGAGATTTACTGGTAGGTATTCCAGTAGTATCTCAGGGTGTTCTGGGCTACGCTCCGACACGACTTGTACCGCTTTTGGGGGTCTGACTTTCACCAACCCCCTAGGCCCGCCATGCGATACTCATAGACGAACGGACCAGACTGTACGGATATTGTCACTGACAGGCTCAGTTGGGTGTCGGGGTGAGCTTCCTCATCGACGTCCCATTTGGTCAATACCTGGTGGCCCGTCACGTATTGGCTTATATCTCTGACGTGCTAGTGGTTAAATCCACAGCCAAGGTATTGACGAGTCTTTAGAGTCCACCACACTCAGTTACTCAGCTTTCGGGCGAAACGCTGTAGAGGCCGTATGGAGATATGGCAGGGTTCGATCAGATACGTGCGGTATTGCACGGATCGTGATCGGACAGTTTTTACTAGCCGGCTTTGGCTTAAGCCGGATTCTAGTATTTGATAGTGTAGTTTTGTCTCTTTGCATTTGTGTTCAGTGGGAATACAAATGCGGGCATGTATTTGCAGTAGTGGGGTTTTCCCGTATTTTATTACGGGATCAGGTTTTCTGAAGTTGCCAGTTTGCATTCCGTTCCGGCCGGTTTTTCTTCATTCCTTCTCGGTCGGACTTTCTTGGTGGAGGGTGTTAATTGCAAGTTTGCAATTAACATCTAGTGGAGGGCTTTCTTGCATATGTTGCATTATGATGAGACTAGCCTCATGATGATATTCTATTTTGGTCATTTCCACTTCTTATCTTATGAGTGGATTTGTGATGAGAGAGATGTATGACCATTTTCTATATTGTTGATATTCTTTCTTGCATTCTTTTCTCTCTCCAATCTAATTTGATTTGTGAGGGGGCCGGCCACTTGTGAGAGAGTGAGAATGAGGGGTTTCATTTTTGTATGAGGAAATTGTTATCATCTCATTCCATGCTTGCAAAAATCCCTCCATAGCTATCATTCTCCTTTCAACCACATCTTCCATGGCAACTTCACATACCCAAAAGAGACAAGTTCACTACACTATTCTATAGCAAGTCTTGGACGCGTCGGCTAGCCAACTTCGCGCCCGAGTTACCTCGGTCAAGAGGCGGGAGCCCGTAAAAGATTCCGGCTACGTGGTGCCCTTTCCGACGAGCGAGGAGGTGACGGAGATTCCGCGGGAGATAGGAGTGGAGACGAAGACCGAAGGACACGGATCGCTTGGTATACTTCTCTACTCTTTTCCTTTTTGCTAGCTAGCTAGGTTAATGGCCCGATCCGGGTAAAAAGTCCGCGGTGGTGCCGTTTTGCAAAGTTCGCAAAGTTTTTGTTTTCCGCGTTTCCGGCGTCGGATCGACGGCCGGGGCGCCCCCGCGGGCTTACACATTTTATGCAGGCTTCTTTGCAAAAATCGCAGCGCCGCGCAAAAAGCAAAATTAAATTGTGCTTGTTTTGATTTTTGTGGTTATTTGCATAACTAATACGGACATTAAGGGGCAAAGACCAAATCCAGATTAGGTGGGGATTTCATTACCCTTCCTAAGCCCCGAAAATCGCTAAATTTGCATCCGCATTTACCCCAATTAACTAAAAGAAATCTAGAGATGACTCTAAGGACCGTCGCGCTCACTTAGGGTAGAAGAAGGCCGTGGGTAATTCATTGCTTATCCGCGTTTCTCTTGTGGTGTCTAAGGCAATTGTGTCGAAGGCTAGTGGTTACTTAATTAGGCCCACTACTTACGTAGTGGAGAACCTCCCACTTACCTGGCCACAGGAGAGACAAAGAGGCAGTGGAGGATTTATCCTGCGTCTTGTCTTTTGGAAGTTAGGAGCGGTCTAGAGATTTGACCTAGGCGACCCCTAGAATTAGGGTTTTGTGTGTTGCATTTGTTGTGTTGCATCATTTTTTCAAAAATCCGTCCTATTTTCAAAACAAACACCGCATTCTTTCATTCATTCTCCTAATTATAAGTCAACGCTGCCACTTGTACTAACCTTTTTAGTACAAGATAGGCTGGACACGGGATTCTAGTGCCCGTTTAGTCCGCGTATCCTTTATCGACTCCGAAGTCGGTATTTCTCCATTTACTTCTTCTTTACCCACCACCACACCCACATCGATGGATCTACCTCCATCGAATTTCTTTAACACTAATCTGCCGCCGTTCGTTGGTGCGCAGAATCCACCCCGCATCTCTCTCCAAGAGAGGTGATATCCATTGCGAGGTCATCTTTCGACTTGCTTATCCATTCCACCAGCCAACGGGGATAATTTTGAAATTAAACCCCAATACATCAACCTTTTACCCAAATTCCATGGACTCGAGACTGAGGACGCTTACGTTTTCATCACCAAATTTGAAAACGTATGCGCAATGATGCGTACGTCACAACTTTCAGTGGATGCTATGGGTCTACGACTTCTTCCATTTACATTGTGCGATATAGCCGAGAAGTGGCTATATAACACTACCGCACACTCCATTACGAATTGGGAAGAATTCGTCGCGGCATTCCTTAAGAAATTTTACCCAATGCAAAAGACAGCTCGAATCCGTAGCGAACTGAATCAATTTACCCAGCTCCCTACTGAACCATTTTCAAAATTCTTTGAACGTTTCAAGGATCTATTGGTTCAGTGTCCTCATCACGGCATCCCGAGATGGGATCTTTGCCGAATCATTTATGAGGGCATTAACCCAAACACTAAACAGAACCTTGAAAACATGTGTCAAGGTACTTTTATGACTAAGGATGATGGGGAAGCTTGGAAATTTTTAGAAGAGTTCGCTGAAAAATCACTACAGTAGGAGAGTGGAACCCAATCATTGAATAGAGGTGGCGTACACCAAATTGATGTGTCCATAGGTGTTCGAGCTGAGATGGCAGCAATGCAAAAGAAGCTCGACGCTATGGAACACAAATTTTCTGCAGCCTCCCTAAACCCAATGTCGCTCCCTAAAACTGTATGTGGCTACTGTTCTGATCCGTCTCATTTAACGGAAGAATGTCCATTAAACTCTGCGTTTCAAGGTCACGAGCATACCAATGCCGCATTTCAAAGACCTAGAAACGATCCATATTCTTCCACGTACAATCAGGGTTGGAGGAATCACCCGAATTTTGGTTGGAACCAACAACAATCTCATCAAAATACGGTTCCAAGCCAAAATAATTTTCAAATGGCTCTTCCACCACAACAGCAACCACTTCAACTTACTCAGCACCACTACACGTCACAAAATTTCCAAGCCCAGGTCAACACTCCTACACAGTCTAATCCTATGCAGTTGTCCTGTTCTGACGAATTCTCTCAATTCACTCAAACCATGAAATCACTCTTGTCGAATTTCATAGAGGTTTCGGCTTAGGTTAGATCTTCCATCAGTGAGATAAAGAAAAACTCAGCGTCCTAAGCTGAGAGTATCAGATCGATGGAAGCTGAAATCGCACGACTTAAAGCCGAAATGAGTGCGAGAGAAAAAGGGAAACTTCCGTCTCAACCCCTACCGAATCCTGGGCATTACAATGTAAATGCCGTTGCAACGTTGAGATCGGGAAGAGTGCTGAATAACCATGTCGGGGAAGGAATTGATGATATTGAAAATCCTATCATTAACACCCCGGCTGAGACCTTTTCTCAGACACACACTTCTACTTCTGATCCTTGTTCTTCTACCCCACCGCCTTCTCGCGAGCCTATTCTCCATTTTCCACTAGGCTCGACACCTCAGTATAGACCTTCTAGTTCTCCACAGATGGTCCCCACTCCTCTTTTGGGATCACGTCTACCTCCTCTTCCTTCTCCTATGATGGATCTGGCGCTTATTGCGAAAGCTCCTTACCCGAATCGGTTAAGGGGTAACAGATCGAGTCCTTATATGGAGAAAATTATCAAAATGTTCAAACAGGTTAACATCAACATCCCTCTCCTAGATGCGATTCAACAAGTCCCCGCTTATGCGAAAATTCTTAAAGACTTGTGCACTAGGAAGAGGAAGACTCAAGTGCCGAAGAAGGTCTTCATGTCTAATAATATTAGCAATGCTTTTAGCCCCCAGCTAACAAAGAAACGTAAGGACCCAGGATGTCCTACGATATCGATTTCTATTGGGGGTAAAAACATAAATCGTGCTCTTTTAGACCTTGGCGCAAGTGTTAACCGACTTCCATATTCTGTATATGAGCAACTAGGGATTGGAGAGTTGAAACCTGCTCACTGCACTCTCCAAATGGCAGACCGTTCAATCTCCCAACCAAAGGGTGAACTAGAGGATGTGTTGATAAAGGTCGGGGAATTTGTTTTCCCTATAGACTTCATTGTACTCGATACACAGCCTGTAGCAAACCCCCGGGGCCAAATTCCGATGATTCTGGGTCGTCCTTTCCTTGCCACTTCCAACGCTGTTATAAACTGTAGAAATGGTTCAATGAACTTATCATTTGGAAATATGACCATTGAACTAAACATCTACATAGTTGGAAGTCAGCCATCAGAACCCTCTGCTCATATTCTTGATGTGCGCTCTGTCCACGAGATCGCTCCCGATAGTTGCGGAGCTGAGGAACTTTGCTTTACAGATCTCGACGACATTACCACATCACTGTTTGATCTTACACATGATCTCAGTGAGGACACTTTTCCTACACTTGATTCCTACACTCCTGACTTTTCTCCACCCGAGTCTGTATCTTTCACAGGCTCTGAGCTTCTTTGTAACTCCAAAAATCACTCGATGATCGCACCTTCTATCATTTCTCCGGCAGAATTAAATCTCAAAATTTTACCTTCTCATCTTAAATATGCTTATTTAGGTGAGAATGAGTCCTTACCGGTTATAATATCCGCTTCTCTAGCATCAGAGCAAAAGAATGCACTTTTATCGGTATTGAGATCTAATAGAGAGGCGTTTGGTTGGACTATGGCGGACATCAAAGGGATTAGTCCCTTGATTGTTGAACATCATATACATGTGATGGATGATGCCAGACCAACCCGAGAACAACAGAGACGGTTGAATCCCATCATGAAGGAAGCGGTAATGAAAGAGAACGTCAAATGCCTTGATAATGGTATTATATACCCAATCTCCGATAGCTAATGGGTGAGTCCTATACATGTCGTTCCTAAGAAATCCGGCATCACTGTTATAACCAATGAGGCAAATGAGTTGATTCAGACACGCGCCCAAACTGGGTGGCGTGTATGTATTGATTATAGAAAACTCAATGCTGCCACGAGGAAAGACCACTTTCCTCTACCATTCATTGATCAAATGCTGGAACGCTTAGCCGGACGAGAGTATTATTGCTTTATGGATGGATACTCAGGCTATAATCAGGTCCCCATAGCCAAAAAGGATCAAGATAAAACCACTTTTACTTGTCCTTTTGGTACCTTTGCTTACAGTAACATGCCCTTTGGGTTATGCAATGCTCCCGCTACTTTTCAGCGGTGTATGATGGGGATATTCTCTGATATGGTAGAGAATTTCTGGAGATCTTTATGGACGATTTCTCGATTTTTGGAGACTCTTTTTTTGATTGCCTATCGAATCTTGACGCAGTTCTTACTCATTGCAAAGAGAAGAACTTAACTTTGAACTGGGAAAAATGCCATTTCATGGTCCAAGAAGGAATTGTATTTGGACATGTTATTTCACAGAAAGGCATTGAGGTTGACAGAGCTAAGATAGATGTCATTCAAAACCTCCCTCATCCCAAAAGCGTCAAAGATATTCGATCTTTCCTTCGCCATGCAGGCTTTTATAGGAGATTCATTAAGGATTTTAGCAAAATTGCTAGACCTTTAACCCTTCTCCTGGCCAAGGATACGACCTTCCACTTTGACTCGGACTGTGAGGCAGCTTTCGACTCACTTAAACACTCCCTCACTTCAGCCCCCGTTCTATCGTCTCCAAATTGGGACGACCCCTTTGAGCTGATGTGTGATGCATCCGACTTTGCAGTAGGTGCAGTCTTAGGACAGCACATTGAAAAGATGCCGCACGTGATCTATTATGCGAGTAAGACCCTGAATGATGCACAAATCAACTATACAACCACCGAGAAAGAACTTTTAGCGGTTGTATTTGCATTAGAAAAATTCAGGCCTTACTTAATTGGCTCTCCTATAGTTGTGTACACTGACCATTCCACCTTAAAACATCTTCTGGCGAAGAAAGATGCAAAAGGTCGGCTAATACGTTGGATCCTTCTGTTACAAGAATTTGATCTTGTTATCAAAGATAAGAAAGGATGTGAAAACATAGTAGCCGATCATCTTTCACGCATCTCTTCTTCCCCTGTGACCCTGCCGATCAATGATTCGTTTCCGGACGAACAACTCTTAAGCGTATCCAATGAACCATGGTTCAGGGATATTGTGAACTATCTTGTCACGGGACTTATACCCAGCGATTGGTCAAAACAGGACAAATACCGTTTTCTATCCTAAGTAAAACACTTTTACTGGGATGATCCATATCTGTTTAAGTATTGTCCTGATCAGATCATTCGCCGGTGTGTCCCGAAAGAAGAGTTCAAGAGTGTTCTTTCTTTTTGTCATGATCAGGCTTGCGGGGGTCACTTCGGTCCTAAAAAGACGGCGGAAAAGGTTTTGCAATGTGGATTTTATTGGCCGACCTTATTCAAGGACGCATTTGACTATTGCAAAACCTATACACAATGTCAGTATACGGGTAGTATTTCCCGGAGAAATGAAATGCCTCAGCAACCCATTCTGGTTGTTGAAATATTCGATGTTTGGGGCATTGATTTTATGGGTCCCTTTCCCAACTCCTTTGGGAATTTGTACATACTGCTGGCGGTTGATTATGTCTCAAAGTGGGTTGAAGCCATTCCATGTCGCACTAATGACAGGAAAGTTGTCATTAAGTTCTTGAAAGAGAATATCTTTTCGCGATTTGGACACACACGCGCTATCATTAGCGATAATGGGACACATTTCTGCAACAGGTCATTCGAGACTCTGATGCGAAAATACGCAATCAACCACCGACTTTCTACACCCTATCATCCCCAAATGAGCGGGCAGGCTGAGATCTCAAATAAACAGATCAAACTAATCCTGGAGAAGACTGTTGCTAAGAATAGAAAAGACTGGTCGACCAAACTGACGGATGCTCTTTAGGCATTCCGAAATGCTTTTAAGACCAACCTAGGGATGTCTCCATATAGGATAGTGTTTGGGAAGGCATGTCACTTACCCGTCGAGATTGAGCATAAAGCATTGTGGGCTATTAAGGAAATAAATTTTGACCTAAACCAAGCCTGCAACTTTCGGAAGCTGCAAATAAATGAGCTAAGCGAACTCCGCGATGAAGCTTATGATAAGGCTGTGATCGTAAAGAATAGGACTAAGGTTTTTCATGATAAAAACATTTTGAGGAAAATATTTTCACCTGGTCAACAAGTCCTTCTTTACGATTCACGACTACACCTTCACGCGGGTAAACTTCGATCTCGGTGGAAGGGACCTTTTGTTGTGCTGTCTGTATACCCGCACGGGGCAGTATAAGTAGAAAATGTTAAAAACGGCACATTTTTCAAAGTGAATGGACATAGACTAAAGACGTATTTTTCCACTAACCCCACGGAGGAGCTCCGGTTCTTACAGGAGCCATTTTATTTGGATTAAAATTCCTCCGTCCCACATTCATGTCCGGTATATCATTGCATCATCTTTTGAATGAAGGTGAGTGAAAAGAGTAAGTTTGGGGGAGGTTCTTCACTTATATATTTTGCCCCCACTAATAAATTCCTCCCAGGCTTACAAGTTTTGTAGATATAGCGGTTGGCAACTGTGAGGACACTGTTGAAAACAAGTTTGGGGGAGGTTTGTGTCTATTTTTGCATCATTTGCATGTCATTTGCATAAGCACAAAACATTTCTTTTAAAACCTATAAAAATTAAAATTTTCAAAACTCATAAAAATTTAAAATTTTCAAAATATAAAAATATTTTAATATTTAAACATTTTTTTGTACATAAATAAGATAATAAAAGTTTAAATAGTGAAAAATTACATCCATGAGATTAGAAAAATTTAAGAAAACCAAGAAAATTAGAAGTTTTCTTATACGAACTAGTAATAAGTAGTTATGAGCCGTTGTCCCAAGGGTTAGTAAGATGAAGGAAGTCACTGATCTGCGGATAAAAATAAGTCTGAAAAATAGTTTCTATTCTGGAAGCCAAACATTTTGAACGTTGATACCCTGCTATTCGCACTTACACACGTCTTGAAACTCAGGATAGTAGAGGATACCTTGAAATGCTCTTGTCTTAAAGCCAAAAGTATGAAGGAAATAAAAAAAATGAAGAAAATATAAAGTGGTGAGAAAAATGAACACTGGTTTTGTTATCGCCAAGGCAGCAATAAAAAAATTTAGCGAGGGTGCCTCTTCACCTAGTGCCCTAAGGCCAACTGGTCTGGGAGTCACTGCTAAGCCTTAAGTGGTGCAAGACGAGAAAAATACACCAAATAAGCAAGCACAGGAGTAATCGGTCGGTTAGTACCTCAAGAAGTATTAACGGTCGCATGAAAGTGTGTGAGCAATCTCATCTAAATATTCATTAATTAAAAAGTACTGAGGCTGATGGGCAAGAGTATGATAGCTTGAATTGAATTCTCCGGGTGTAGGGATGTCTTTACACACACGCAGGTTTATATGATCGATGTTTGGATGAAAGATAGGAATGAAGAATAAGACGATGTTTTATTGAGGGAGGACGTGATTTCCGACATCTTTTTATAACTATTAAGATAGGGCTCATGACAACCGAAAAGCTAGCTTAGTTGGAAACCCTAATTTTCAAACCTTTTCTTTTACAATTCTTTTCTTTAAATGTAAATTTCATTATCTTCCTTTTATTATTTGATTTTGTGGGTGCAATCCGCTGAAAACCCTCAGGAGACAACACTCCTTCTACAAGGGACACCTAGAGGTTTAAAGGCTTGTTGTACGTGCTCAGTGCAATCGTGTTGCCTACGAAAGTGTGCCAGTTAGTTTTTCGCTTTCTTTATTTTCTCCTTCTCTTATTAATAAAAAGTTCGCTCGAGACGATCGAAAATAAGTTTGGGGGAATTTGATCAGTCGAAAATACTGCATCTTTTAACCGGCAATTTCCCTATCATTTGCACTCATCTAGAAGTGTTCGGCATTCATTTAGCACATTTTACAAAAACAGTCGTTAAATATCAGATTACATGTGTTAGACTTTAAAACCGGCACTATAAGGGAAATTGACTGCATTTCATAGCATGGCATCATTCCTATATATCGCAACTTATGTTTCGAAGTCTGTGCAGAACATTACAGAAGATCGGTCAAATTTACAAACGAAGTCTGTTAAAAAGACGCCAACTCATGGATTTGGAATCTGGTATTGATCTAAAAAGAATTCAGAGACTCAACATATCAGGAAATACATCAAAGTACAGTAGAAGCCAACAATGCAAAGATGAAGCCCTAAGGCCACCATATGGCCGCGGTTCCGCGGCCAGAGCCGCCTTGCGCCGTGGAACCACAGCGGCTATGCCACCTCATCATATTGGCTTTGCTCTGTTATGCTTCCCTCAGCTCCTACATCTCATAAAACTACTGCAAATTCCAGAACGATCCTGAAGCTTCTGCCAGATCAGCAAGACCTAGGGTTCCTAACTAAACATTCTTAGCTTCCAAAGTAAGCTTCATCTAAACTCTATTAAGGACCTAGAACCTTCCCCCTAACCTCCTAGCTTAGGGCAGAAGCTAATCCCCTAACTAACTACTTCTAGAAGCCTCTTCCTCTAACTAACTTTTGGAGGGAAAACTCAAATTTGAATTCCTAGACCTAGGGTTTGGAAAACTTATAAATAGACCCCTAGGCTCATTTGTTCAAGGCTAATCTTTGGTTGTTCATTAGTTGTTGAATCCTTAGTTGATCAATCTTTAATCTCTCCCATTCTAGTTCTTCAACCAATTCCTACCACCTCAAAAACCTAACCCTAATCCAATTCAAAATCAAGAAACTTCAAGATTCTTTGAGTGCAAGCCAAGGAAGTCTTCAAGATCCTTTAGAAGCGGAACCGGATTTCAACGGAGCACGAGATCGAAGCGATCCAAGACTCAAGAAGCCGAGCGATGCTAGATTCGACGAGCGAAGTTCCTACCTCTTGTAAATCTTGAGAGTTGTAACTATTTGTTGATGTAATAAAGGTGAAGATTCTTTAAACTTGTTTACATTTCAATTCGAGCATTATGCTTATATTTCAATTCTTGAATATGTACTTTGTGATGATGCTTGAATAAAACTCCGCTCGTGGAGGAATCGAAACGACTGTAAAATGATGATGTTGATAAATCTTTAAATGATTTCTTAAGTCTTAAAACAATTGTAAATTCTTGAAAATCGATTGATCGATGATCTAGATCGATGCGAATGTGTTCTTGATTCCTTTCGCACGATCTAGAGATCAACAATTGATCATTCGACTTTCAAGAAGCTATCTAATGAATGTGATTCATCGAAAGGACAAAGGATAGGATGAGGAACCCTAATTATTTGCAAGATCCTTGATCCTCGATGAATTCTACATCGATTTAGCATCAATTTGTTAATAGATAAGAAATCGTAATCTTGAATCTTCTTCACATTTACAACCGAATCGATTCCTACGAGCTTTACTTCAAATCTTGAAACCTAAAGTGATTGGAATTCTCTCGATACTTGATTCTCGATGTTTATCATTTTCTTGATTCTTGATTAGAATAGTGATACTTGAAACTCATTGATAAAAATCTTGAATCATGTTTTCTTTTTTTTTCGATTAAATTTTCAATTCGAATAAATCAAAATACGAACGAATCGCGCAATCCCTGTAGACGATCCGCACTTACTAACGTGCTACATCCGACACCGTTATTGATTGCGGTCAAATATTTTTGGTTATGATTCTATTCATTTTCTAAACCGACAACGGAAAAAAACATTCAATCAAATGGCGCCGTTGCCGGGGATCGAACCCGGGTCACCCGCGTGACAGGCGGGAATACTCACCACTATACTACAAGAAGCTATCTAGTGAATGTGATTCATTGAAAGGACGAAGGATAGGATGAGGAACCCTAATTCTTCGCAAGATCCTTGATCCTCGATGAATTCTACATCGATTTAGCATCAATTTGTTAATAGATAAGAAATCGTAATCTTGAATCTTCTTCATATTTACAACCGAATCGATTCCTACGAGCTTTACTTCAAATCTTGAAACCTAAATTGATTGGAATTCTATCTAAACTTGATTCTCGATGTTTATCATTTTCTTGATTCTTGATTAGAATAGTGATACTTGAACCTTATTGATAAAAATGTTGAATCATGTTTTCTTTTCTTTTCTATTAAATTTTCGATTCAAACAAATCAAAATACGAACGAATCGCGCAATCTCTGTGGACGATCCGCACTTACTAACGCGCTACATACGACACCGTTATTGATTGCGGTCAAATATTTTTGGTTGTGATTCTATTCATTTTTCTAAACCGACAACGGAAAATAAACATCAATCACACACCACAGCACAACGGTGTGTCTGAACGACGGAATAGGACCCTATTAGATATGGTCTGTTCCATGATGAGTGATGCTGAGTTACCTGTCTCATTTTGGGGGCATGCATTGGAGACTGCAGCGTTTCTGCTGAACAGGGTTCCAACCAAAACCGTGTCTACCACGCCATATGAGATATGGCATGGGAAGAGACCATCTCTTAAGAGAATTAAGATTTGGGGTTGCCCGGCCTATGTTAAAAAGAAGAATCTGGACAAACTCGAGACACGGTCGGTCATGTCTAACATTGTGGGATAGCCAAAGAAATCTTATGGATATCTATTCTACCACAAGGAGGAATAAAAGGTGTTTGTTTCTCAGTATGCCACATTCTTAGAAAAAGAGTTTTTCACAGATAAAGATGATGGCAATGTGGTGGATCTAGAAGAAGTTCTAGAGACACAAACTACAAATGACGACTTGGTTAAACCGGCTGTTGCAATAGAAACTGAGGAACCTCGGCCACTCCGTAGGTCTGGTAGGACTTCTCGCCCACTGGAGAGGTACTACGGTTTCCTCATTGATGGTGACAGAGAAGATTGCATCATGGAGCATGATGACCCTACCAGTTTTCAGCAAGCTATCACGAGTGGTGACTCTGTGAAGTGGCTGGATGCCATGAGATCCGAAATGGAGTCTATGTACACCAAGAAAGTATGGACTTTGGACGTTGTACCCCCTGGGGTAAAACCTGTGGGGTGCAAATGGATCTTTAAAAGAAAGATTGGTGTAGATGGGCAGGTAGAGACCTATAAGGCAAGACTTGTGGCGAAGGGCTTTCGTCAAAGACCAGGTTTGGACTATGACGAGACTTTTTCGCCCGTAGCCATGCTTAAATCCATTCGGATCCTACTTGCTATTGCTGCTCACTATGACTATGAAATCTGGCAGATGGACGTTAAAACGGCATGTCTAAATAGGGATTTAGAAGAATGCGTTTATATGGATCAGCCGGAGGGCTTCATTGACAGTAGGAGCAGCGGGAAAGCATGTAGATTGCTTAAATCCATATATGGGTTAAAGCAGGCATCACGGAGTTGGAACATCTGTTTCGATGATGTTATCAAAGAGTTTGATTTCATCAAAAATCCAGATGAACCTTGTGTTTATAAGAAGGATGTAGGGAGAGCTGTCACATTCCTCGTATTGTACGTGGATGGCATTCTTCTGATAGGAAATGATATTCCTATGCTACAGTCGATCAAATCTTTCTTATCACTAAGGTTCTCCATGAAGGACCTGGGTGATGCCACATACATTCTGGGTATTAGGATCTATAGGGATAGATCCAAGAGATTATTGGGATTGTCCCAAACCAGGTACATCAACATCATCCTAAAAAGGTTTAGTATGGAAGACTCCAAGCGAGGTGCCTTACCCACTTTCCATGGGGTCACTCTCTCTAAGGACTCTTGCCCAAAGACCGATGAAGAGAGAGCTCGCATGAGCATTATACCCTATGCTTCGGCAGTAGGATCTATAATGTATGCGATATTATGTACACGCCCAGATGTAGCTTATGCACTTAGTGTTGTAAGCAGGTATCAATCCAACCCAGGGGAGAATCACTGGATAGCTGTGAAGAACATTCTTAAGTACTTGCGAAGGACTAAAGAATTGTTCTTGGTGTATGGTAATGGAGATCTCCAAATAGAGGCCATTACCGATTCGAGCTTCCAGAGCGATAAGGACGACAGCAAATCTATCTCTGGGTTTGTATTTACCCTCAATGGAGGGGCGGTAAGTTGGAAGAGTTCCAAACAGGATACCGTTGTAGACTCTACGATGGAAGCTGAGTACATTGCTGCGAATGATGCCGCCAAGGAAGCCGTCTGGATGAGGAAGTTCGTCTCGGAGCTAGGAGTAGTTCCAACCATTATTGATCCAATATCATTGTATTGTGATAATAATGGGGCTATGGCATTAGCCAAGGAGCCCAGGTCCCATCAGCTGTCCAGACACATCCTGAGGCGTTTTCATTTGATCCGGGAGATTGTAGATCGCCGCGAGATCGAGATTAAGAGAGTAGACACAAAGAATAACGCCGCGGATCCACTCACCAAGGCCCTCCCTCAGCCGCAGCATGAGCGACTTTTTGAGATGTTGGGTATGAGATACGCCAATAACTGGTCTTAGTGCAAGTGGGAGATTGTTGGATATATGTATGCCCTAGAGGCCATTATGTGATAGTGGATGCATTTATACATATATATATATATATATATGTATATATATATATATATACATTGTACATTCTTGCTCGACATGATAGTAAGCTATCTGGTTCTTCTTTATCTGACATGTTGATTTAATCATGCTTTTATTCATTCATACATGTTGATAAAGCCCTGAGGATATAGGCTTAACTACTGTGATTATGATGGAGATCATACTAGTGGGACATCTGTAGTTTATAAGCATATCCTGGAATGTCCCTAGTCGTAGGTGTATCGAGACGGGGCATCGATATACCAGAGTAGACTAGCGTATATGATACTAGACCCATATGATTGGCGATGGATCTTCCCACATTCATCGATGTTTGACATCGAGATCGTATACGGGTGCTCAAGGGTGACTGGGTACACTGGACGGACTCGCCGAGAACTCCTATATGGAATTATATCTATCGTCGAATAGCAGTTCTCAGGTGACACTGGTGCAGGTTAGTCTGTAGACCCGAGATCGTCATAGAGTCTTGTGTGTTCTCCCACTGTACTTTGATTACCACCCTACCACGACTATACTGAGTCGTGCAAACAGGTGGCCGTTGGGTACAGTCCCGAGACACACGAAGGCGATGAGCGATAGGAGGGGTTTCGTCTCTCTCGGTATTGGGAGTTGATGCTGTGCTGTGTTCGACTGGCTATATCAGTAAGTCCCTGGCCAGGGCTGTTGGGATTTGCTGATAAGTGTTATCAGTAGTTTCTCGATCTGTTATAGACCATTCATCGGCACGACTTATTGAGTTATTGGGGTCGACGTTACCATCCCTAGACTCAATATGCAGCATATCTGACGAAGAGACCGGACTGTACGGTAGTGTTGCTGGTTGGCTCGACGGGAGTTGTAGCAGGTTCGCTTGTTTTCTTCTGATCGCTCAATACACGGGTGGCCATTACGTTTAGCTGACCGCTTGCGGCTTGTAGATATTTGATATGATCATTACCTACTGCCGGCGTATTGATGAGTCTTGGAGTCCCACAATGAAGTTTCCTGGCTCAGGCGAAAAGATGTGGTGTGCATATGAGATATGCGCGGGGACCCGATTAAATACGGATATATGATACTGTATATTAATCGGGCATTTTCTATTGGTCGGGTCATATGTGATATGACCGGTTTGCAAAATCAAGTGTTGATTTAACAAATGACTTTTAGATTATTCTTTAATCAAACTCTTTTCTATTTTGTATGCATACATGTATGCACATGATGATGTGCATGGATACATACATGCATACATTGTATCATGGTTGTTGATACAAGTTTGGTGGCAATGCAAGACTTACATTGTAGAATTATCTATTTATTTTTCACTTTGTAAAAACGAAAGGATAATTCACAAGAGGTTAATGTTTATCATCTTTGACCATGCTTCAACCACTTATTAACCTTGAGTTAATCATCCTTTACGTTTTAACTCATTTTGGAAAAGATCTAGATAATTCTAACCATGGTTGAAGTGAGAAGGAATTTAAATATATTATTCTTTCTCATTTCAATTATTCATTCTTCTCTCTTTTCTTTCTGTGAGAAAGCAAAAGCCATCATCTTCTTCTTCCTCTCTTGATAATTTTCTTTAATTGAGGTTGATAAAAGAAAGAGTGTTTGATTATAGAAAAACAACCACATCATCATACTACACACATCTAGCCGGTTTGTGTAGGGTGTTTGCTCTACTCCATTGATACATCGAGTAAAGCAAGGAGCTTTGGGCAAAGTGTTAGTTGTATGTATGCCCTAGAGGCCAGTATTGTACAGATGATGTATATTATATTGGATGCTTGGACATATATAGAGATGACTTTCTTGCTCGATATGATAGTATGCTATCTGGTTACTCTTTATCTTAACATGTATACTAGTCTCTTTAAACTGTCTTATAGTTACATGTTGGTAAAGCCCTTAGGATGTGTACTTGAATGCCTGGACTATGATGCAGATCATACTAGTGGGGACATGGTAGTCCATAAGTACATCCTTCAAGGTCCCTAGTCGTGGGTATATCGAGACGGGGCATCGATATACCAGTGTAGACTAGCGTATACGCTTCTCGACCCATGAGATGGGCGATGGATGATCCCATATCCATTGGTGTTTGACATCAGAGATGGTATACGGGTGCTCAGTGGAGACTGGGTACACTGGACGGACTCGCCGAGAACTCCCAGATGGTATTATATCTCACATCAGATGGCAGTTCTCAGGTGACACTTGTGCAGGTTAGTCTGTAGACCCGAGAACGTCATAGAGTCTTGTGTGATTCCCACTGTGCTTTGATCTCCACCTTACCACGTCCATGAGGGCGTGCAAAACGGTGGTCTTTGGGTACAGTCCCAAGTCACATGGACGCAATGAGCGATAGGAGGGGTTTCGTCTCTCCCGGTATTGGGGGTTGATGTTGCGCTGTGCTCGATTGGCCGTAACAGGGAAGTCCCTGGCCAGGGCTGATCAGAGATTTGCTGGTAAGTGTTACCAGTAGTTTCTCGACCCGTTATGAGCCTCACATCGGCACGACTTATCGGTTACTGGGGTCTGACGTTTACCACCCCTAGACTTGATATGCGACATATCAGACGAACAGACCGGACTGTACGGTAAGTGTTACTGGTTGGATTCATAGGAGTGTGAGCGGGCTAGCTCGTCGATCTTCTGATCGCTCAATACCCGGGTGGCCGTTACGTTTAGCAGACCGCTTGCGGCTTGTGGGTGCTTGATATGATCATCATCTGCTACCGGCGTATTGACGAGTCTTTAGAGTCCTACACAGAGGTTTCCTGGCTCAAGCAAAATGAAATAGGAGCGCATATGAGATATGTGCAGGACCGAGAATAATGCATGTATGTGATACCGTATTCCATTCTCGTGATGAATGTATCGATTGGTTATATGCGATATAACCTAGATATCGAATCAAGGATTGATTCGATAAGCCGATACATAGGATACTAGTCGGTTATATGCGATATGACCGGATCATTGAATCAAGTGTTGATTTAATGATTTAATGTATAATTATATATTTGATATATTACTTTGCATTAACTAGTATTGGTTCACTTTAAATGGATTTTCTCACTTGATGTGCAAGTTGTATATGTGATATACTTTTGTGCACATGTTTGTATCATGTTTGATGATACTTGCTTATTTGGTTAAGTGTAAAGAATTAAACCTTGGTAAAGTAAATGGTTAGGGTTTTTATTTATTCATTCATTTATCTTTTTAATTTGGATTAAAAAGAAAATGCAAAAGAAAACAAAATGGTTGCTTTCTTTCTTGAAGCTTGTTGAAGCTTCATGAAGCTTTGACCAAAGTGACCATTTTGTCTTCATGCTTAACCCTAACCATTCATCTAACCTTAGTCAATTATCTATACCTAACCATGGTCTACATTATGATAAGTATTCATTTTCTTTTTGATTTCAATAACTTATCATAATTATCTTCATCTTCTTTTTCTTCTTGAGTTCAAGAAAAAGCTTGCCACCATTAATCGCATCTTGAGTAAACAAGTGAGAAATCCAATTCTAAAGTGAACCCACCTCCTATTTCTTCACCCTCTACCTCTTGCCAAGTAGTATAGGGTGTTTTCTTCACAAGTTTCACA
Source organism: Agapanthus africanus (assembly GCA_030015575.1). Lineage (NCBI taxonomy): Eukaryota > Viridiplantae > Streptophyta > Magnoliopsida > Asparagales > Amaryllidaceae > Agapanthus > Agapanthus africanus. The sequence goes on along the minus strand of JASDDO010000014.1, from coordinate 504,149,481 downwards.
ACTTGGTGAAGTCGGAGCTAGATCTTGTGAAGCCTCGACGTTGATCATCTTCGGCACGAAGATGACGACCTTGCCCGCCCTTTTCTCCGATGAAGCCGATGCTTGAGTCCGGGATTCGAGACGGACAGCGAGAGGACGACTACGTGGAGCTAAGCAAGAGGATAACCGGATCTACAAATGTTGTAGCTTCTTATCTTTAGTTAAGTTGTTAACTAGATTCGTATTTCGCCTAGATTTCTAGTCGACGATCCGTACTAGGGTTTCTCGGCACCCATAAAATTTGAAATTGGAATGGTCGATGCCTTGTGAGACCTCTATAGTGTGCCTAGGAACCCTATAGTGGTATCAGAGCCTAGCTAGAGCCTTAGGCAAACTCTAGACGACGTTTGAAACCCGATCGAACCGAAACCCTAAAATCCATGATGCTCTCTGGAATTTTTTTGAAAACTGGGTTTTTTCCAAATTAAAAATATGCAGAAAATTCAGCAGGACTTTCTAAGAATTACTGTGAAATACGATCACCCAATTCCTCAAAAGTGCGGCGGAACCGCTGCAGAAGCCTTGCTTCTGCGGTGGTTCCGCGGCCGTATGATGACGTCACCCACCCAATTTTGCACAGTAATTTCTTTTATTCAGTGCTGAGTTCTCTGGGAATTTTTAATAATTATTCAAGAGTTGAGTATTCTGGGTTGTATTGGGGACTCGGTATTTCGATCGGATTATCAAACTTTGTCTAAGTGTTTTCCGGATAATTTTTGAATATGTTAAAAAGTTCGACCGGATGTAAATACCCAATCTTTCCCCTGCCGGGAAATTTCCAATTGTTGGACTTTTCCGTAGTTTAAAGACGTTCGAAGTAGTGCAAGTAACGCGATGGTCCCTCTAGAAGACAACAAACCTTAACTCGATTATGTGACCGTCTTGAACTGCCCTTTGAACCTTCGGGTTTGGGGCAGTACGGCGTGCCACATGTGAGGCGTTGGCTTGACCCTTCTACGGCTGGACCTTGGTACTGAGGCATGAAGTGAATGTCTTTGAACTTATTTCATATGTTGATCGGTTTCGGGAAAACTTGGGTGTTTGAATGTTCGATCGGAAATTTTAATATTTTCTATTTATCCGGAATGGGATACAATAATTGGAATTCACAAACAGTTATGAGATAACTGAATGAATGTTATAAATCTAGCAGTTTAGTCCCACATGATATTGAAAAGAGTTTTCGATAATGAGACTAAAATGCGGGGTTTATAATTGTTAGGCATGTGATGTCTAAGTATTTCATTTGATTAGGCATGCGATGTCTAAAAAGGTTGCGAATTCCAACTGTTGTAGTTTTACAGTTTCTTTTCTGTGACCGGAAGTGTAATATGTGATATCGCCGGTTTCGTTGCTATATGTCAACGACAATTGGGATGCACATATTTACTTACGTTGATGACATGTGATGTTATGTGTTGCTGGATATGTTATATTGGATTGTCGTGTTTGAATAGCCGGGGGTTTTTATGTGAGACGAGTGTTTTTCGTTTTCATTAATGTAAAAACTTGTATGTAATATTCTTTTAATTTGGGGCACTTCCAGGTTGCGGAAGATGTCACCTTTTGTATATTATTTACTTTTCCGCATTAGGATAGACCCAAGGAGGGGAGCACAAGTAACCGGGTTCTGGGGTCCAGTGGGAGACCAACTCGAGGAGTCGAGTCCGGGTCTCCTAACCCTAGAATTGGTAGGGTTGCATGCCACTCTCGTAGGGGTCTAGGGGTGTGGGATTGGCTATTCATCATGACCGTGGAATCCGTGTTTTATACTGGCTCGTATTAAAAACACGGACGTCCTAGTATATCCAATGTTTCATATGTTTCTTCTGCTGCGATATCTGTGATGCGATCATGTGATGTTCTGTGATAGATACTGTATATAGTATATATGATATATTATATAGACGTTACTTATGTTTTACACCCGCGCTAGCCCTGACCCGCTCTGCCGTTAGTTACCTAACCTAACGGTGCACGAGGGGACATTGAGGCGAATGCGGATGGCATAAGTGTACGTCGTATTTATCTGTGATGTTTAGGTACTTAAATGATGGGACTTCATTAATGAGATTAATGAAAGAAAAGAAACCTAAGATGTTGTAGAATCGAATTTTAAACAAAACAGGTAGGTACAGTTCTTGCTTTGCATAGCGGTATATATGATATACCCTGCACCTTATTCGATGAGGAAAGGACCGAGATCCCTTCACCGGGAGTGACTCCTTTAGCAATAACTGGCAGATGCTACACACTCGGTTTGACTTTTGATTGCTTCTATAGTTTCTGCTTTGCACAGTGATATATATGATATATCCAGCACCTCATTCGATGAGGAAAGAGCCGACGATCCCTTCACCGGGAGTGACCCCTTTAGCAAAACTAGAAAAGCCTCAAAATCACTCCATTTTCAAAAACTTCATTCGATCCTATAACGATATTGTAAGTCTACGCTAGCGCCCCGGCAGTCTACAGACGCCAAATGCGGAACAAAAACTTTTAACTTGGCGCTATCGTATACTTTAACCCGGATCTTCCATTATTGCTAAACTAAGAAACTGTAAAGAGTGTAGAATGGTTATACCGAACGATCCGAGTCCTTCGTTCTTCAACCATCATCCCACGCTCCGTTGCGGCTGCTCCGATCTCGTCGATCTCCGATCTCCTCGTCGAGGTGGCACCACATGATCGGTTCTTTAAACGGGCTCCCGCCTCTGACTCGAGGCAACTCGATCGTCAAGTTTGCTAAAAGAGACGACCAAGAATGATGTAGAGAATGAGTAGATGACTTTGTCTCACTTCGTCCAAATCCGTGGACGATCGGTTAATGAAGTTGCCGTGGAAATCGGGTGATGGAATGAAATGGACTGTGAATTCCATACACCCCAAAACTATCATATCTTTTCTAACCGAAATGAAACCTCAAGTGAGAGTGAGATCGATCAAGAGAGAGAGAGAGGGGCCGGCCACCTTATAAGGAAGAGGGAGGTGACCGTAGGAGGAGGGAGGTGACCATAAACCAAAAGCTTCTCACTTAAATATCTTTAGCCAAAACAAAATGCATTAACTACAAAGCATGAGTCATTAAGCATAGTCACCACTTAATAAATGCAACCAATTAAAACCCTACACCAAATAGCCTAGTCACCACATCTAGAAAATTCTAAAACACTGACTCACCTTATCTGTAGAAAAGATAAATCCGTCTTTAACAGAATGTTAAAAGACGGCTGATAGAAAACTGGAAACTGGCAACTTCCAAAAGTGATCCTGAAACGACTTTCAGGAAAACCCCGAAACTGTATAAATATACCCGCAGTTGTATTACGACCGAATACAAATGCAACTGAGACAAAGATATTATACCTACTCTATATAATACTCGGATCCGGCTTAAACCAAAGCCGACCAGTATCATCTGTCCGAAAATCGACACGTGCGTAAACGCACGTGCATTTTCCGAACCCTGCCATAAAACCATACGGCCTCTACAACGTTTCGCCCGAACTTGGGAAACTGTCTGTGGGGGACTCTAATGACTCGTCAGCACCCTGGCAGTGGGTTTAACCACAAACCGTCAGCGGCACTAGCAATGCATAACGGCTGCCCACGGACTGACCTCAAGGGAGAATGATGAGCGCACTCAAGGGTGGCCGATGAGCGAACTTATCCAGAAACCCTACTGAGCCTAACAGTGACAATGTATATACAGTCCGGTCCGTTCGTCAATGAGTATCGCATATCCGCCTAGGGGGCTAGCAACGTCAGACCCCCAATAGCAGTATAAGTCGTGTCGGAGTGAAGCCCAATAACACCCTGAGATAATACTGGAGTACCTACCAGTAAATCTCCTGCCACGGCCGTGGGCTTTGTGTAATGGCTCTCCTAGACACAGCACGATCTCGCCCCCAATACCGGGAGAGACGAATCCTCTGCCGATCCGCTCACGTGCCTCCATATGGCTCGGGACTGTACCCAAAAGCTACCTGTTTGCACGACTCCTTTGAGCCGTGGTAGGGTAGAAATCAAAGCACAGTGGGAACTCACACGAGACAAATGAAGACCTCAGGTCGATGAACTAACCTGTACACATGTCACCAGGGAACTGCTATCTGACGATAGGTATAGTACTAACTAGCAGATTCCCGGCGAGTCCTGTCCGGTGTACTCATAACCCAATGAGCACCTGTATACATCTTAGGTGATCCAACTGACACCAGTGGCTTGTGAGACCGGCCACCGCCCCTCGTCGGGGTCTCGACTGTACACACTAGTCTACTCCGGAGTATCGATGCCCTGTCTCGAAACTTCCACGACTAGGGACCATAATTAAGGATATGCATATAAACTACCCAACTCTCACGTATATGATCGCCATCATACTGTTGGTAGTAAAGCAAGATCCTAAGGGCTCTATCAAAGTGTAACATGCAATCAGTCACCTGAACATGTACACGACTGATAAAGGCAAACCAGATAGCATACTATCATCTCGAGTAAGACTGTGCTACCGGGATAGGTCCTCCGCAATCATTGCAATCACGTACCTGCGATCCAATAATTGACTATGAGGGCACTATCTCCAACAATCTCCCACTTGCACTCAAGGCTAATATTGCGATGTCGACTACTCACAGCCCGTGTGAAACCGAACATCTAACTCCTCTACTAATCAGTTTCACAAAGCCCGTTTGAGAAACTATTGTGTTCGAGAAATAGCCTCAGTGAGTGGATCCGCCTAGAAGTATCTTTCTATATCTCTCTTAATCTCAAGTTCGCGGAGAAAACCATCTCCCGAATTGAGTAATACCTGTCTTAGAATAAATCTGGATATCTGATGGGACCTTAGTTCATAAATGAACTCCATATCCAAACTTCTTAGACTGAATCGATCACTGAACCTAATCAGTATCGGGCACCTTGCTTCCCACAGTATCCTCTTGGACCATCTGTCCATAATACTGTCCCTCTTCGTCAGAGGGAAAAACTAAAAACTCTGACAGTCACTCTGTCATCCACGTCACCTTTGAAGCCTGGAATGATAATCGTCTCCCGAAGGAGGCTGCCGTCATCAAATCCGTAGAACATGTACTTATGTTCTAAAACTGCTTCCTTATGTTTCTCCAGGATTGGATTAATACAAACTTATTGCATCTAGTGCAAAAACAACATTTGGTGTGGTACTTGACATCTCATGATTGACTCAATTGCCTAAGCAAGTGATCTGCCAATCATGCACATCCCTCTCCCCTTTAGTCTATACGACATCTTTAGAGAGGGTGACTCCATCACCTGCAGGTACACCACCATGCTAGGAGTCAACTATTCCAAAAACCATTAGAATATCTGTCAAAGTGCCCACATTGGGAAACTACCCAAATCCAGATCTAAAACCATAGATCTAGAAACCAGAATGTCAAATATTATATCCATATCCTGTCTGGAGAAACAACTGTGTGACGACCATAGTACAACCGATCGTAGTATAGGAATTTTACTTCCTACTCTGTGTATGTCATCCAGATAACATGACATCACACCCTACTACCTTCTTAACTGATCCATCCCCTATTCTGATTGAAGTCAAACCCATGACTATCACATCAAAATTAGATGATCTATCTCCGCTATAACTGCTCAAGTCTATAAATAGATATAAGCATCTTGCCCACTATGCTTCCGTTGCTCCCACTGACTACGACAACCCTCCTACCGGGTCTCATAACCTGGAACAACAGTAGTGTCAAGTCTGGGTAGATAAGAACCTCCCTGTCACCGTCTCTGAGGCTACCGAAGTACCTCTCGGGTGTCTGAGATTACCTACCATACCTGCGGAGTGGCTATTGGAATGTCAAACCTGATTGAATGTATAGGTCCTATTAAATTTTCCGTAATCGTTCGCGGTTCTGGAATCACTTCCAGTTCTACCATACTCCCACTACTGTTTTCTGAAAAAGATCCATTTTTACTAAAACTGTGGCGAGTCAAGAACAATATCACTATTGATCTTGCAAATGGTAGAATATCAACCCTCGTCGTAGCCAGGGTCAACCTACAAAACAGCCATTACAGAAACGTGCCCTGAGTTATCCAGTGTCTGGTTTTAATCATAAGCTGGACAACTCCCCGTACCTTAATATCTTTTAAGGTACGAACTATTCTATATCCAATATAGAAACTTTGGCACTTATTTAATTGGAACCATATTCAAATCATGCAGCTGTCTCCAGTGCATATCAACTTAATGGAAAGAGGCTAATCAGCATTACTCAACTTAGGAATCCATCCAATTATGAGTAACCTGAAAGAGAAAACTCGTTTCTCAAAACCATCACTATCATCTGAATACCAATCACAAGAATCTACATCTTCGATTTCTTTGAAGAATCCCGATACTTGTGATACCTGGTTCTCTACTTTATTCTTATACCCACAACTTCTCAAAACTTAGACCTTGTATTTCTACGAAACACTCGTCTAAATACTAGAGAAGTTATAAGTAAACAGAACATAGTACGAGGACCTACCCCTGTGTCCTGATGGACACTGGACAACATACAATACTCTGTATAAGTCCGCTGAGTTTAACAACTCAAAACCTGTGCTTTGTAGGTGGAAAACTGTACCCTGGCGATTTCCTCAAATATCACCAATTACAACGAATTCCGATATAATGAGGATGATCACCTTATTCCCAATATCTTACTCCCACACATCATCTGTAAAACCATACAGATATGAGAATGAAACCTGGTAAATACATACCCTTGGAGTAAGTGTCTAATCGGGAAAACAGTTTTTCATTTAACAATGCACTGAAACATGAAAATGTTTCGTAGGGGTATCCTGGTATTCATAGCAATGCCTCTTCCATAATCCAATTCATGACTTCAACCGTATATTTTATTGCCATCTCTCCAAATCCCTTTATTTGTCTTTAGTCGTTACCTTCTGTACACCATCGTTAGGCTAAATGGTTTTCTTCCTTCCCTACCGTTCGGTACCAGCCTATGGTTTGGAAGAAGACTATCCAGTAAGCATAATAGGTGTACCCTCCTAAACCAAGGAGTACTCGCATCTCGAGAGAAGGTGACGATAAAAGACAACTGAATAATACCTTATTCTTCTAAAGGTGAAATAGGAGCGGCGATGAAGTACGCGGTTTTGGTCGTGAATGATATCAGTCACAATTTACTTTGCCCTCTTTCTAATCCCTTTATTTTGTCTTTACATATTACCTTCTGCACACCCTACTTAGGCTAATTGGTTTTCTTCATTCCCTACCTTTCGGCACCAGCCTATGGTTTGGAATAAGACTATCCAATAGGCGTAATAGGTGTACTCTCCTAAACCAAGGAGCTCTCGCAACCTGAGAGAAGGTGATAATAAAAGACAACTGAATAAACCAATTCTATTTCTCCTGAACCTGGATCCATCCCCGAAGAAGTCCCTTCGAGTTCGTATATAACCATACGATGGATCTATCCAATGGAAGTGGATATCCGTAGTAATACGGGTGTTCTGAGAAATGCAAAGGGTAAAAGAAGGAGTGGCAATGACTTATGCAACTCAGACAATCCAAAAGCCAGTATTTTAAGAAGGTTCGGTCAACCTGGTCACTGAGTCATAGTCTAGAGTCGGTCAAAGGTCGCTGCCAAAGAGAGAGAGAGAAAAGAAACACTCTGCGTGCACTCTAACCTAGATCAGAATGGTCATCACTTTATCTAATCCGGAAACCTCCCACTGTCCTGTCAAATTCTCCTCCAAACCTAAAGAAGAATCAATCGGGATCACCCGAAGAGTAAACAAACTCATCAGTGGGAATCAGGATCCAACTCTCATCGCATGATAACGTGATGGAATGCATCCACGTTACTCATACTCCAGAAGGTATGCGCATACTCGGCAAGTTTCAGTTTCTTTAGAAACTCCTGATAAAGTTTTTGCCCCATGCTCTTATAACCTTGGCGTTGGTCAAAATGTCATAAGTCACATGCCAAGTTCTACCCATCACTATCTTGTCAATTTGAACCCACCCGCACATGCCCCTGACGTTGGCCAATCGGCAGAACGACTGTCCTAAACTAACTCATCTATCTATGCAACAATTGAATACCCAGCAGCTACCAAACACTATGCCTTGGCGTTGGTCAAAAATGCGTAGCTTGAATACTACTGAATACCCAAAAGAAGTGACGGAGGGCTACGGCTGGTTTTTGGCGAAAAACCTTTAGCGTAGTGAACTTGATATCGCTGAAGGAACCTGATAGCTTTTTAAAATATAGTGGCGAAAACCTTTTGCTAAAGAGGTCACTCCTGGTAAAGGGATCTCGGCTCTTTCCTCGTGGAATGAGGTGCAGGATATTCCACTGAATACCGCTATGCAAAGCAACATGTAATCGACTATAGTGAAGTTATTACCCTGACGCAAACTTCTGCCCAAGGGGTCAGTCCCGGTGAAGGGATATCAGCCCTTGCCCCGTCGAATGAGGTGCAGGATATTCTACTGAATACCTCTATGCAAAACAAAAGGAAACGTCTTTGCAATAACACTTTTTAAATTGTTCCAACAACTATAAACAGGTTTGTTTTACTTTGCGTTGATCAGAATCAACGCAGTCCCATCAAAAATCACACCAGAAAAGAACGAAAATAAAATGTACGTATATGCCATCCGCATTCGTCACTGGGTCCCGTCATCACTCGTTAGGTTACTTAACTAACGACAGAGCGGGGGCTGGACTAGCGCGGATGTAAAACATATACAACATCTAATAGTATATAAACCAATATACATAATCGCTCCAGGCGTGATAATATGCAGCATTACAGAAAAGTAATAAGCATCACAGAACAATACAGATATCTGGGATCCCCGAGTTTCACAGAGCCGCTGCTGAAACTCGACGTTCCCCTGTCGTGTGGATAGCCTGTGCAATGAAACCTAGACCCCTACGGGTGCGGCAAGTTACCCGCCAAAACCTGAAGCGAGGTAGTCCCCACTGCATAGTGAATGGAACACCCGGCACTTCACGGAATCCGGTAAATTGAGCACCCCTCCTTGGGTCAACCTGTACCCTCTACGAGTGCGGCGAATAGTCTGCCAATTCTGAAGTGGGGCCCCTCTGCCTCTCAAAGCCATGAGATGCGGACCCGTTGCTTTCCCGAACCCGGCTATCCATGCACTCCATCTCGGGGCAAAACCTAGTACAGTAATGAAAAATAGTACAACAGGTACATCGACCGCAACCTGGTCGTGCCCCAAAAGAATATTATACAACAGGCAGTGACGGCAGTCCACAAGTTGGACGCTCGCCCCGCAATATCAAATGTACAAATAAACTCAAACTGTACTATCATTGCACACTGCTATCCACCACGACAAATCCGCAACATTACAGCACAACACAGAACATCAACGCGAATGTCACGTTCGCAAACCCGTCTAAAAGAACTATAGCAATCGGACGCGGTTTACCGATCAAATGACATTCCCGGTCGGAGATATAATGTAAGCACTGTAAACTAACGTGTTTAAATTTCGATCGACCAAAGACCAAATATTAAAAAGTGGGCCCCACAGCTTACTGGTGAACAGTAACAAAATCTGGGCCAAAACTTTATATACCAAAAACCCCAAAATCCCAAACAGAACCCATTGACAAATTTTGGGAGCACGTGCTCCCCACGTGGCCGCGGTTGCGCGGCCAAACCATGGGTTTGGCCGCCCTTCCGCGGCGACTTGGAGGGATCACAACCCCAAATTTTGTCGTGGCTCTTATAATTCCCTGCACGGATTTTTAAGACATCCAGAAATAATTTTTGAGACCGTTTAAAAACAACAGAAACTGTCAATTTAGGATTTTGTCGTTTTTGACTTTCGGTTCGATCGATGTTTTGAACACGTTAGCACAAGTTAGTATAGCAAAATGGTTAGGCTCTGATACCACTGTAAGTCTACGCTAGCGCCCCGGCAGTCTACAGACGCCAAATGCGGAACAAAAACTTTTAACTTGGCGCTATCGTATACTTTAACCCGGATCTTCCATTATTGCTAAACTAACAAACTGTAAAGAGTGTAGAATGGTTATACCGAACGATCCGAGTCCTTCGTTCTTCAACCATCATCCCACGCTCCGTTGCGGCTGCTCCGATCTCGTCGATCTCCGATCTCCTCGTCGAGGTGGCACCACATGATCGGTTCTTTAAACGGGCTCCCGCCTCTGACTCGAGGCAACTCGATCGTCAAGTTTGCTAAAAGAGACGACCAAGAATGATGTAGAGAATGAGTAGATGACTTTGTCTCACTTCGTCCAAATCCGTGGACGATCGGTTAATGAAGTTGCCGTGGAAATCGGGTGATGGAATGAAATGGACTGTGAATTCCATACACCCCAAAACTATCATATCTTTTCTAACCGAAATGAAACCTCAAGTGAGAGTGAGATCGATCAAGAGAGAGAGAGAGGGGCCGGCCACCTTATAAGGAAGAGGGAGGTGACCGTAGGAGGAGGGAGGTGACCATAAACCAAAAGCTTCTCACTTAAATATCTTTGGCCAAAACAAAATGCATTAACTACAAAGCATGAGTCATTAAGCATAGTCACCACTTAATAAATGCAACCAATTAAAACCCTACACCAAATAGCCTAGTCACCACATCTAGAAAATTCTAAAACACTGACTCACCTTATCTGTAGAAAAGATAAATCCGTCTTTAACAGAATGTTAAAAGACGGCTGATAGAAAACTGGAAACTGGCAACTTCCAAAAGTGATCCTGAAACGACTTTCAGGAAAACCCCGAAACTGTATAAATATACCCGCATTTGTATTACGACCGAATACAAATGCAACTGAGACAAAGATATTATACCTACTCTATATAATACTCGGATCCGGCTTAAACCAAAGCCGACCAGTATCATCTGTCCGAAAATCGACACGTGCGTAAACGCACGTGCATTTTCCGAACCCTGCCATAAAACCATACGGCCTCTACAACGTTTCGCCCGAACTTGGGAAACTGTCTGTGGGGGACTCTAATGACTCGTCAGCACCCTGGCAGTGGGTTTAACCACAAACCGTCAGCGGCACTAGCAATGCATAACGGCTGCCCACGGACTGACCTCAAGGGAGAATGATGAGCGCACTCAAGGGTGGCCGATGAGCGAACTTATCCAGAAACCCTACTGAGCCTAACAGTGACAATGTATATACAGTCCGGTCCGTTCGTCAATGAGTATCGCATATCCGCCTAGGGGGCTAGCAACGTCAGACCCCCAATAGCAGTATAAGTCGTGTCGGAGTGAAGCCCAATAACACCCTGAGATAATACTGGAGTACCTACCAGTAAATCTCCTGCCACGGCCGTGGGCTTTGTGTAATGGCTCTCCTAGACACAGCACGATCTCGCCCCCAATACCGGGAGAGACGAATCCCCTGCCGATCCGCTCACGTGCCTCCATATGGCTCGGGACTGTACCCAAAAGCTACCTGTTTGCACGACTCCTTTGAGCCGTGGTAGGGTAGAAATCAAAGCACAGTGGGAACTCACACGAGACAAATGACGACCTCAGGTCGATGAACTAACCTGTACACATGTCACCAGGGAACTGCTATCTGACGATAGGTATAGTACTAACTAGCAGATTCCCGGCGAGTCCTGTCCGGTGTACTCATAACCCAATGAGCACCTGTATACATCTTAGGTGATCCAACTGACACCAGTGGCTTGTGAGACCGGCCACCGCCCCTCGTCGGGGTCTCGACTGTACACACTAGTCTACTCCGGAGTATCGATGCCCTGTCTCGAAACTCCCACGACTAGGGACCATAATTAAGGATATGCATATAAACTACCCAACTCTCACGTATATGATCGCCATCATACTGTTGGTAGTAAAGCAAGATCCTAAGGGCTCTATCAAAGTGTAACATGCAATCAGTCACCTGAACATGTACACGACTGATAAAGGCAAACCAGATAGCATACTATCATCTCGAGTAAGACTGTGCTACCGGGATAGGTCCTCCGCAATCATTGCAATCACGTACCTGCGATCCAATAATTGACTATGAGGGCACTATCTCCAACAGATATCAAGTTCATTACGCAATAGGTTTTCAGAAAAACCTGACGTAGCCCTCCGTCATTTCAGATAAATCCTACTTAGTATTCGTGCTACGTTTGTTGACCTCCGTCAAGACGTAGTGTACGGTAGCTAACTAGTATTTACCTGCTTATGCATATGATGCAGATTGGATTAGGGTAGTCGTACGACCTTGTTGACCTCCGTCAAGGGTCGTGCGGGTGGGTTTGATTCAATCAAGAAATGACGGGTTGAACTTGACTTGCACCCTGTGGTTTGTTGACCTCCGTCAAGGTCATAGGATGCTTGGGGCAAAATATTATCGGGAATTTCAAGTGTTGAAATTTGCAATGAGATTGTATACCTTCTATGAGATAGTTGGATCCCGATACCCACTGCGAGTAAGAGTTACTCCTGGGAGAGTTTTGCACATTGCAATTAGCCGATCAAGTAAGTGTCTAGAAAGGTGTCAACGAGGTTACGCCTCTGGGAAAATGAGGTTTACATTAATTAGGTTCGTGCGAAAGCATGGGGGACCTCCCTCAAAGTACCGACACTGGCCTGGCTGAAAGATTGGCGAACTTGTAGTGTGTAATTAATCCCGGCTAGTCTTTCCTTTTAGGGTTTGAAGGAAGATTTGATAAAAACCAGTGGGAGCCATCCTGATTAGATAAGATAATAACCAATCTGATCTTGCACGAGCATACGCTAAAGTGTTTTCTTCTCTCTCTCCAGGTAGCGACCATGTCATTCCCTAATAAAGATAATAATATGGATGTATTGACTGAACCCGCATGTTATACTGTGCTGGGGAACGTTGGTTCCGTTCTTTCTTATAAGAGTTATAGGACTGAACAGGATATAGGGGAATACCAGGATTCGCATGCCACCCGATTGAAGAAAGTACATGTTGATGCATTTTCTTCGGGAGTGTTCGTTACAGAGAACTGTTTCTCCATTTGCTCCACGTCCTGGGTATTAGATACCGGGTCAGGATCCCATATATGTAATCAGTTACATGGGCTTAGGAAAGGTAGAGAACTTGGAGAAGGTGATAAAGACATTAGAGTTGGAAATGGTGCAATTGTTGCAGCTAAGACTGTCGGGGAATATCACCTTGTATTACCAACAGGTAATACATTGGTTCTGAACGAATGCTATTACATGCCGAACCTGATTTGCAACATTATATCGGTTTCTTTGTTGAGTAAAGAGGGATATAATTTTGTATTACAGGACAATGTTATGAACATTTTCCGTAACCAAAAGTTGGTTGGATCAGGCACGTTGTGCAATGGCATTTATGTTCTAAATCAATCAACAGTTCTGAGCATAACAAACACACACAAGAGGAAGAGTTCTGAAATGAACGAATCTTTCTTGTGGCATTGTAGACTGGGTCACATCAATGCGACACAACTGGCTAAGTTGCATAAGGATGGATATTTAAATCCGTTTGAATTTTCATCTTATGACACTTGCTAGTCATGTCTCAAAGGCAAGATGACCAAAACTCCGTTTACGGGACACGGAGAAAGAGTTACCGAACTCTTGGGACTTATACATAGTGATGTATGCGGTCCCATGTCTACACATGCCAGGGATGGTCCTTCGTACTTCATTACATTCACTGACGATCTCTCTAGGTTCGGGTATGTGTTCCTGATGAAACACAAATCAGAAGCTTTTGAGAAATTTAGAGAATATAAACAAGAAGTCGAGAACCAAACCGGAAAAAGAATTAAAATCCTACGATCTGATCGAGGAGGAGAATACTTGAGCATTGAATTCCTGGACTTCCTAAAAGAGAATGGGATTCTCTCTCGGCTAACTCCTCCATATACACCACAGCACAACCGTATATCAGAACGGAGGAACCGCACCCTATTAGATATGGTGCGCTCTATGATGAGTGTAGCTGAGTTACCTGTTTCCTTTTGGGGATATGCCCTGGAAACAGCTGCATACCTACTGAACAGAGTTCCCACCAAATCTGTGCCTACCACACCATATGAGATATGGGAAGGGAAGAGACCATATCTTAATTTTATAAAGATATGGGGTTGCCCGGCCTATGTCAAAAGACAAAAACCGGACAAACTCGAGGCAAGATCTGTTTAGTGTAAATTTGTTGGATATCCCAAACATTCGCGAGGGTATATCTTCTACCACAGTGAGGAACAAAGAGTATTTGTTGCTCAACATGCAACCTTTTTAGAAATGGAATTTCTTGCAAAAGAAATTAGTGGCTCTGAGGTATAACTGGAAGAGGTTCCAGCTGAACAAAACACAACATAAGATTTAGTGGAACCAGAGTGATTCAGTAGCTCCCGACGAACCTCAGCCTCTCCGCCGATCTAGTAGGGTTCCTCGCCCACCTGAGAGATACTACGGTTTTCTCATGGACGGTGGGAGCGAGGATTGCATCATGGAGGATGATGACCCAACTAGCTTCGAGCAGGCCATCACGAGTAGGGACTCAGTGAAATGGCTGGATGCTATTCGGTCCGAGATGGAATCCATGTACACCAACAAAGTATGGACTTTGGATGTTGCCCTTGAAGGGGTAAAACCCATTGGGAGCAAGTGGATCTTCAAGAAGAAACTTGGTGTAGATGGGAAAGTGGAGACTTTCAAAGCTAGACTTGTAGCAAAAGGTTTTCGTCAAAGACCAGGTGTGGACTATGACGAAACCTTTTCTCCAGTGGCTATGCTTAAATCCATCCGAATCATGCTTGCCATCGCTGCATATCATGACTACGAAATCTGGCAAATGGATGTTAAGACCACTTTTCTAAATGGTGATTTAGAAGAGTGCGTGTACATGACTCAGCCAGAAGGCTTCGTAGACAGTGGGAGCAGCGGGAAGGTGTGCAAGCTGCTTAAATCCATTTATGGATTAAAGCAAGCATCGCGGAGTTGGAACATCTTCTTTGACGTCTTTATCAAAGAGTTTGATTTCGTCAAAAATCCAGATGAACCTTGTATCTACAAGAAGGTGGCAGAGAGTAAGACTGTCTTCCTCGAATTGTACGTGGATGGCATACTCTTGATAGGAAATGATATTCCTATGCTGCAATCGGTCAAGCTCTTCTTATCACAAAGATTCTCAATGAAAGATCTTGGTGATGCCTCCTGCATATTGGGAATTAGGATCTATAGAGATAGATCCAAATGGATATTGGGATTGTCCCAATCCAGGTACATTGACACCATACTAAAGAGGTTTAGTATGGAAGAATCCAAACGTGGGAACTTGCCCACGATCTCTGGAGTCACTCTCTCCAAAGAGATGTCTCCCAAGACTGATTTGGAGAGAGCTCGCATGCAAGGGATACCCTATGCTTCGGCTGTAGGCTCTATCATGTATGCGATGCTATGTACCAGACCCGATGTAGCATACTCACTAAGTGTAGTGAGCAGGTATCAAGCTGATCCTGGAGAGAGTCACTGGATAGCTGTGAAGAGCATTCTCAAGTACTTACGAAGGACTAAAGAGATGCTCTTGGTGTATGGTAACAGAGAACTCCAAGTGGAGTCCTTTACGGATTCGAGCTTCCAGAGTGATAAGGACGACTCTAAGTCGCAGTCGGGATTTGTCTTTACCCTTTATGGAGGGGCGGTTATCTGGAAGAGTTCCAAGCAGGAAACCGTGGCAGACTCGACGATGGAGGCTGACTACATCGCTGCCAACGATGCTGCCAAAGAGGTTGTCTAGATCAAGAAGTTCATTACTAAACTTAGAGTGGTTCCATCCATTGAGCATCCAATACCTTTGTATTGCGATAACAATGGAGCGGTGGTTTTGGCCAAGGAACCATGTCCCATCAACGATCCAGGCATATTCTGAGGCGGTATCACCTGATCCGGGAGATAGTTGATCGTCGGGAGATCGAGATCAGGAGGGTTGACACGAAGATCAACACGGCGGATCCACTCACGAAGGCCATACCCCAGATACAGTTTGAGAGACTCTTCGGGATGCTCGGTATGCGATACTACAGCAGCTGGCCCTAGTGCAAGTGGGAGATTGTTAGTTTTATGTATGCCCTAGAGGCCAGTATTGTACAGATGATGTATATTATATTGGATGCTTGGACATATATAGAGATGACTTTCTTGCTCGATATGATAGTATGCTATCTGGTTACTCTTTATCTTAACATGTATATTAGTCTCTTTAACCTGTCTTATAGTTACATGTTGGTAAAGCCCTTAGGATGTGTACTTGACTGCCTGGACTATGATGCAGATCATACTAGTGGGGACATGGTAGTCCATAAGTACATCCTTCAAGGTCCCTAGTCGTGGGTATATCGAGACGGGGCATCGATATACCAGTGTAGACTAGCGTATACGCTTCTCGACCCATGAGATGGGCGATGGATGATCCCATATCCATTGGTGTTTGACATCAGAGATGGTATACGGGTGCTCAGTGGAGACTGGGTACACTGGACGGACTCGCCGAGAACTCCCAGATGGTATTATACCTCACGTCAGAAGGCAGTTCTCAGGTGACACTTGTGCAGTTTAGTCTGTAGACCCGTGATCGTCATAGAGTCTTGTATGATTCCCACTGTGCTTTGATCTCCACCTTACCACGTCCATGAGGGCGTGCAAAACGGTGGTCTTTGGGTACAGTCCCGAGTCACATGGAGGCAATGAGCGATAGGAGGGGTTTCGTCTCTCCTGGTATTGGGGGTTGATGTTGCGCTGTGCTCGATTGGCCGTAACAGGGAAGTCCCTGGCCAGGGCTGATCAGAGATTTGCTGGTAAGTGTTACCAGTAGTTTCTCGACCCGTTATGAGCCTCACATCGGCACGACTTATCGGTTACTGGGGTCTGACGTTTACTACCCCTAGACTTGATATGCGGCATATCAGACGAACAGACCGGACTGTACGGTAAGTGTTACTGGTTGGATTCACAGGAGTGTGAGCGGGCTAGCTCGTCGATCTTCTGATCGCTCAATACCCGGGTGGCCGTTACGTTTAGCAGACCGCTTGCGGCTTGTGGGTGCTTGATATGATCATCATCTGCTACCGGCGTATTGACGAGTCTTTAGAGTCCTACACAAAGGTTTCCGGGCTCAAGCAAAACGAAATAGGAGCGCATATGAGATATGTGCAGGACCAAGAATAATGCGTGTATGTGATACCGTATTCCATTCTCGCGATGAATGTATCGATTGGTTATATGCGATATAACCTAGATATCGAATCAAGGATTGATTCGATAAGCCGAAACATAGGATACTAGTCGGTTATATGCGATATGACCGGATCATTGAATCAAGTGTTGATTTAATGATTTAATGCATAATTATATATTTGATATATTACTTTGCATTAACTAGTATTGGTTCACTTTAAATGGATTTTCTCACTTGATGTGCAAGTTGTATATGTGATATACTTTTGTGCACATGTTTGTATCATGTTTGATGATACTTGCTCATTTGGTTAAGTGTAAAGAATTAAACCTTGGTTAAGTAAATGGTTAGGGTTTTTATTTATTCATTCATTTATCTTTTTAATTTGGATTAAAAAGAAAATGCAAAAGAAAACAAAATGGTTGCTTTCTTTCTTGAAGCTTGTTGAAGCTTCATGAAGCTTTGACCAAAGTGACCATTTTGTCTTCATGCTTAACCCTAACCATTCATCTAACCTTAGTCAATTCTCTACACCTAACCATGGTCTACATTATGATAAGTATTCATTTTCTTTTTGATTTTAATAACTTATCATAATCATCTTCATCTTCTTCTTCTTCTTGAGTTCAAGAAAAAGCTTGCCACCATTAATGGCATCTTGAGTAAACAAGTGAGAAATCCAATTCTAAAGTGAACCCACCTCCTATTTCTTCACCCTCTACCTCTTGCTAAGTTGTATAGGGTGTTTTCTTCACAAGTTTCACAACTTGGTGAAGTCGGAGCTAGATCTTGTGAAGCCTCGACGTAGATCATCTTCGGCACGAAGCCGACGACCTTGCCCGCCCTTTTCTCCGATGAAGCCGATGCTTGAGTCCGGGATTCGAGACGGACAGCGAGAGGACGACAACGTGGATCTAAGCAAGAGGATAACCGGATCTACAAAGGTTGTAGCTTCTTATCTTTAGTTAAGTTGTTAACTAGATTCGTATTTCGCCTAGATTTCTAGTCGACGATCCGTACTAGGGTTTCTCGGCACCCATAAAATTTGAAATTGGCATGGTCGATGCCTTGTGAGACCTCTATAGTGTGCCTAAGAACCCTACACAAAGGAGCTTCGGGTGGATCGTCGTGGACATTAGAAGACCTCAAGCGAAACTTTTTCCAACCCTCAAGTGGCCAAGCAGTCTAGCGTGAGTTACAAAGGTTGTACTCTCAAAACCCTAGCTTTTGTTACTTGTGATGTTGTTCTAGTTTTGAAACCCTAATTTTCTAGTGATGAATCTTTGTATGTTCAGTTAGCACCTTAAAAAAATATAATTTTGAGACATGTGATGCTTCCAAACCCTTCATTAGGTTCTAGGTAAACCTAACAGTGTCCTCACTGTTGCCAACCGCTATATCTACAAAACTTGTAAGCCTGGGAGGAATTTATTAGTGGAGGCAAAATATATAAGTGAAGATCCTCCCCCAAACTTATTCTTTTCACTCACCTCCATTCAAAAAGATGATGCAGTAATATACAGGACATGGAGGTGAGACGAAGGAATTTTAATCAAGGTAAAATGGCTCCTGTAAGAACAGGAGCTCCTCCGTAGGGTCAGTGGAAAAATACGGCTTTAGTCTATGTCCATTCACTTTTAAAAATGTGCCGTTTTTAATATTTTCTACCTCTACTGCCCCGTGCGGGTATGCAGACTGCACAACAAAAGGTCCCTTCCATCGAGATCGAAGCTTACCCGCGTGAAGGTGTAGTCGTGAATCATAAAGAAGGACATGCTGACCAGGTGTAATTGTTTTCCTCAAAATATTTTTATCATGAAAAACCTTAGTCCTATTCTTTACGATTACAACGTTATCATAAGCTTCATCGCGGAGTTCGCTTAGCTCATTTACTTGCAGCTTCCAAAAGTTGCAGGCTTGGTTTAAGTCAAAGTTGATTTCCTTAATAGCCCACAATGCTTTATGCTCAATCTCGACTGGCAAGTGACAAGCCTTCCCAAACACTAACCTATATGGAGACATCCCTAGGTCGGTTTAAAATGCAGTTTGGAATGCCCAAAGAGCATCCATCAGTTTGATCGACCAATCTTTTCTATTCTTAGCAACAGTCTTCTCCAGGATTTGTTTGATCTGTCTATTCGAAATCTCAGCCTGCACGCTTGTTTGGGGATGATAGGGTGTAGAAAGTCTGTGGTTGATTGCGTATTTCCGCATCAGAGTCTCGAAAGACCTGTTGCAGAAATGTGTCCCGTTATCGCTAATGATAGCGCGTGGGTGTCCAAATCGCGAAAAGATATTTTCTTTTAAGAACTTAATGACAACCTTCTTGTCATTAGTGCGACATGGAATGGCTTCAACCCACTTTGAGACGTAATCAACCGCCATCAGTATGTACAAATTCCCAAAGGAGTTGGGAAAGGGACCCATAAAGTCAATGCCCCAAACATCGAAAATTTCAACCACTAAGATGGGTTGCTGAGGCATTTCATTTCTCTGGGAAATCCTACCCGTGTGTTGACACTGTGTACAGGTTTTGCAATAATCAAATGCGTCCTTGAACAAGGTTGGCCAAAAAAATCCGCATTGCAAAACCTTCTCCGCCGTCTTTTTAGGACCGAAGTGACCCCCACAGGCCTGATCATAATTAAAAGATAAAACACTCTTGAACTCCTCATTCGGGACACACCGGCGAATGATCTGATCAGGACAATACTTAAACATATATGGATCATCCCAGTAAAAGTGTTTTACTTGGGGATAGAAAACGGTGATTGTCCTGTTTTGACCAATCGCTGGGTATCAGTCCCGTGACAAGATAGTTCACAATATCCCTGAACCAAGGTTCATTGGATACGCTCAAGAGTTGTTCGTCCGGAAACGAATCATTGATCGGCAGGGTCACAGGTGAAGAAGAGATGCGTGAAAGATGGTCGGCTACAACGTTTTCACATCCTTTCTTATCTTTGATTACAAGATCAAATTCTTATTCTTGTAATAGAAGGATCCAACGTATTAGCCTACCCATAGCATCCTTCTTTGCCAGAAGATGTTTCAAGGCGGAGTGGTCAGTGTACACAACTATTGGTGAGCCAATTAAGTAAGGCATGAATTTTTCTAATGCAAATACAACCGCCAAAAGTTCTTTTTCCCTAGTTGTATAGTAATTTGAGCATCAGTCAGGGTCTTACTTGCGTAATAGATCACGTGTGGCATCTTTTCAATGTGATGTCCTAAGACTGCACCAACTGCAAAATCGGATGCATCACACATCAGCTCAAAAGGGAAGTCCCAATCTTGAGACGATAGAACGGGGGCTGTAGTGAAGGAGTGTTTGAGTGAGTCGAAAGCTGCCTTATAATCCGAGTCAAAGTGGAAGGTCGTATCCTTGGCCAAGAGAAGAGTTAAGGGTCTAGCAATTTTGCTAAAATCCTTAATAAATCTCCTATAAAAGCCTGTATAGCCAAGAAATGATCGGATATCCTTGACGCTTTTGGGATGAGGAAGGTTTTGAATGACATCTATCTTAGCTCTGTCAACCTCAATGCTTTTCTGTGAAATAACATGTCCAAGCACAATTCCCTCTTGGACCATGAAATGGCATTTTTCCCAATTCAAGGTTAAGTTCTTCTCTTTGCAACGAGTAAGAACTGCGTCAAGATTCGATAGGCAATCAGAAAAAGAGTCTCCAAAAATCGAGAAATCGTCCATAAAAATCTCCAAAAAATTCTCGACCATGTCAGAGAATATCCCTATCATACACCGCTGAAAGGTAGCGGGAGCATTGCATAACCCAAAGGGCATGCATCTATAAGCAAAGGTACCAAAAGGACAAGTAAAAGTGGTTTTATCTTGATCCTTTTTGGCTATGGGGACCTGATTATAGCCAGAGTATCCGTCCATAAAGCAATAATACTCACGTCCAGCTAAGCGTTCCAGCATCTGAATAATGAAAGGTAGAGGAAAGTGGTCTTTCCTCGTAGCGGCATTGAGTTTTCTGTAATCAATACATACACGCCACCCAGTTTGGGCGCGTGTTTGAATCAACTCATTTGCCTCATTGGTAATAACAATGATGCCAGATTTCTTAAGGACGACATGTATTGGACTCACCCATTGGCTATCGGAGATTGGGTATATAATACGATTATCAAGGCATTTAACGATCTCTTTCATCACCGCTTCCTTCATGACGGGGTTCAACCGTCTCTGTGGTTCTCGGGTTGGTATGGCATCATCCATCACATGTATATGATGTTCAACAACCAAGGGACTAATCCCTTTGATGTCCGCCATAGTCCAACCAAACGCCTTCCTATTAGATCTAAATACCGATAAAAGTGCATTCTCTTGCTCTGATGCTAGAGAAGCGGAAATGATAACCGGTAAAGACTCATTCTCACCTAAATAAGCATATTTAAGATGAGAAGGTAAAATTTTGAGATCTAATGCTGGCGGAGAGATAATAGAACGTGGGATCATTGAGTGATTTTCGGAGTCACAAAGAAGCTCATAGCCTGTGAAAGATACAGATTCGGGTGGTGATAAGTCAGGAGTGTCGGACTCAAGTGTGGGAAAGGTGTCCTCACTAAGATCAAGTGCAAGATCAAACAATGATGTGGTAGTGTCGTCGAGATTTGTAAAGCAAAGTTCATCAACTCCGCAACTTTCGGGAGCTATCTCGTGGACAGAGAACACATCAAGAATATGAGCAGAGGGTTCTGATGGCTGACTTCCAACTTTGTAGATGTTCAGTTCAATGGTCATATTTCCAAAGGATAAGTTCATTGAACCATTTCTACAGTTAATGATAGCTTTGGAAGTGGTAAGGAATGGTCGACCCAAAATCACTGGAATTTGGCTCCGGAGGTTTGCTACAGGTTATGTATCGAGTACAATGAAGTCCACAGGGAATAAAAATTCCCCGACCTTAATCAACACATCTTCTAGTTCACCTCTAGGTTTGGTGATCGAACGGTCTGCCATTTGGAGAGTGCAGTTAGCTGGTTTCAACTCTCCAATCCCTAGCTGCTCATAGACAGAATATGGAAGTAGGTTAACACTTGTGCCAAGGTCTAAAAGAGCACGGTGTATGTTTTTACCCCCAATAGAAATCGATATCGTAGGACATCCTGGGTCCTTACGTTTCTTTGGTAGCTGTGGGATAAAAGCAGTGCTAATGTTATTAGACATGAAGACCTTCTTCGACACTTGAGTCTTTCTCTTCCTAGTGCACAAGTCCTTAAGAATTTTCGCATAAGCGGGGACTTGTTGAATAACATCTAGGAGAGGGATGTTGATGTTAACCTGTTTGAACATTTCCATAATTTTCTCCATATGTGGACTCGATTTGTTACCCCTTAACCGATTCGGGTAAGGAGCTTTAGCAATAAGCGCTGGGTCCATCATAGGAGAAGGAAGTGGGGGTAGACGTGATCCCAAAAGAGGAGTAGGGATCGTCTGTGAAGAACTAGAAGAGCTGTGCTGAGGTGTCGAGCCTAGTGGGAAATAGAGAATAGGCTCGTGAGAAAGCGGTAGGGTAGAAGAACAAGGATCAGAAGTAGAAGTGTGTGTGTGAGGGAAGGTCTCAGCCGGGGTGTTAATGATAGGATTTTCAATATCATCACTTTCTTCCCCAACATGGTTATTCAGCACTCTTCCTGATCTCAACGTTGTGACAGCATTTACATTGTAATGCCCAAGATTCGGTAGGGGTTGAGATGGAAGTTTTCCTTTTTCTCTCGCACTCATTTCGGCTTTAAGTCGTGCAATTTCAGCTTCCATCGATCTAATACTCTCAGCTTGGGACGCTGAGTTTTTCTTTATCTCACTGACGGAAGACCTAACGTCAGCCGACACCTCAATGAAATTTGACAAGAGTGATTTCATGGTTTGAGTGTATTGAGAGAACTCGTCAGAACAGGTCATAGGATTAGACGGTGCAGGAGTGTTGACCTGGTTTTGAAAATTTTGTGACTGGTAGGGGTGCTGAGTGAGTTGAAGTGGTTGCTGTTCTGGTGGAAGAGCCCTTTGGAAATTATTTTGGCTTGGAACCGTGTTTTGATGTTGTTGTTGTTGGTTCCAAGCAAAATTCGGGTGATTCCTCCAACCCTGATTGTACGTGGAAGAATATGGATCGTTTCTAGGTCTTTGAAATACGGCATTGGTATTCTCATGACCTTGAAACGGAGAGTTTAATGGACATTCTTCCGTTAAGTGAGAAGGATCAGAACAGCACCCACATACAGTTTTGGGGAGCGACATCGGATTTAGGGAGGCGGCTAAAAATTTGTGTTCCATAGCTTCGAGCTTCTTTTGCATCGCTGCCATCTCAGCTCGAACACCTATGGACACATCAATTTGGTGTACGCCACCCCTAGACAATGACTGGGTTCCACTCTCCCACTGTAAGGATTTTTCAGCGAACTCTTCTAAAAATTTCCAAGCTTCCCCATCATCCTTGGTCATAAAGGTGCCTTGACACATGTTTTCAAGGTTCTGTTTAGTGTTTGGGTTAATGCCCTCATAAATGATTCGGCACAGATCCCATCTTGGGATGCCGTGATGTGGACATTGAACCAAAAGATCCTTGAAGCGTTCAAAGCACTTCGAGAATGGTTCAGTCGGAAGCTGGGTGAATTGATTTAGTTCGCTACGGATTCGAGCTGTCTTTTGCATAGGGTAGAATTTCTTAAGGAATGCCGCAATGAATTCTTCCCAATTCGTAATGGAATGTGCGGTAGCGTTATACAGCCACTTCTCGGCTATATCGCACAAAGTAAATGGAAGAAGACGTAGACGCATAGCATCCACTGAAAGTTGTGACGTACCCATCATTGCGCATGCGTTTTCAAATTTGGTGATAAAGACGTATGCGTCTTCAGTCTCGAGACCGTGGAATTTGGGTAGAAGGTTGATGTATTGGGGTTTAATCTCAAAATTATCCCCGTTGGCTGGTGGAATGGATAAGCAGGTCGAAAGAGGACCTCGCAAAGGATAGCACCTCTCCTGGAGAGAGATGCGGGGAGGGGGGATTCTGCGCACCAACGGACGGCGGCAGATTACTGGTAAAGAAATTCGATGGAGACGGATCCATCGATGTGGGTGTGGTGGCGGGTAAAGAAGAAGTAAATGGAGAAATACCGACTTCGGCGTCGATCAAGGGAACGCGGACTAAACGGGCACTAGAATCCTGTGTCCAGCCTATCTTGCACTAAAAAGTGTTAGTACAAGTGGCAGCGTGACTTATAATTAGGGGAAATGAATGAATGCGGTGTTTGTTTTGAAAAATGATACGGATTTTTGAAAATATGATGCTATCACAATAAATACAACAAGCAAAACCCTAATTCTAGGGGTCACCTAGGTCAAAGCTCTAGACCGCTCCTAACTGCCAAAAGACAAGTCGCAGGATAAATCCTTTACTGCCTCTTTGTCTCTCCTGTGGCCAGGTAAGTGCCAGGTAAGTGGGAGGTTCTCCACTACGTAAGTAGTGGGCCTAATTAAGTAACCACTAGCCTTCGACACACTTGCCTTAGACACCACAAAAGAAACGCGGATAAGCAATGAATTACCCACGGCCTTCTCTTGTCCTAAGTGAGCGCGATGGTCCTTAGAGTCATCTCTAGATATTTTTTTAGTTAATGAGGGTAAATGCGGATGCAAGTTTATGATTTTTGGGGCTTAGGAAGGGTAATGAACTCCTCACCTAATCTGGATTTGGCCGTGCCCCTTAATGTCCGTATTAATATGCAAAGAACCACAAAAACCAAAAACACGCACAATTTATTTTGCTTTTTGCGGCGCTGCGATTTTTGCAAAGAAACCTGCAGAAAATTGTTAATTGGAGCAGATGAAGAAGGAGATAAGAAAGTTAGAGACTCACAGAGCAATTTTGGTACAGTGATGCCTTGAAGAAGCCGCGTAACCGCTGCAGGAGGTCTCTTATGCCGTGGAATCGCGGTGGTGTAGAGGAATTCCTGCACAAGATTTTTACAGAGAGCTTCTGTTTAGCCCATGAGTCCTCTGCAATATTCTGAAAAAAAATTCACTTGCTCCACAGCTTCCAGATTTCCTCGTAATCAAATCACAACAACACGTTTTGATTTTGCGGGAATTTTGATCCAAAAATTGTAATGGAATAAATCTTTCAATTCAAATTTCAAATAAAGAACGAATTAGCGCACAATCCCCGGCAACGGCGCCATTTGATTGATCGTTTCTTTGTGTGTCGGTTTAGAAAATGAATAGAAATCACAATCAAAGAATTATTTGACCGCAATCAATAACGGTGTCGAATGTAGCGCGTTAGTAAGTGCGGATCGTCCACAGGGATTGTGAGATTCGTTCGTATTTGTTTTTGCTTTGAATTGAAAATTTAATAGAAAAGAAAAGAAAACGATTCAAGATTTATATCAATGAATTTCAAGAATCAACTAGATCTAATCAAGAATCAAGAAAGCGTTAAAAATCAAGAATCAAGAAGTGATAGAATTCCAATCGATTTAAGTTTCAAGAATTGAAGTGTGGCTCGTAGGAGTCGATTAAATCTATAGATGTGAAGAAGATTAGCAATTACCTTTTCTTATCCATTAACGAATTGATGCTAGATCGATGACGATTTATCGTGGATTAAGGATCTTGCGAAGAATTAGGGTTTTCTCATCTTATCCCTTGTCCTTTCGATGAATCACATTCACAAGATAGCTTCTAGGAAATCGAATGATCGATCGTTGATCTCTAGTTCCGTGCGAAAATAATCAAGAAAGCATTTCACACCGAAACTAGATCATCGATCATTCAATTTTCAAGAATTTATAATCATTATAGGATTTAAGAAAATGTTTAAAGATTCGTCAACATTATCATTCTACCGATCGTCTCGACTCCTCCACGAGCGGAGTTTTACTCAAGCATCATCACAAAGAATACATTCAAGAATCAAAGTTGAATCATAATGCTTGAATTTAAAGAAAGCAAGATAAAAGAAATTCACCTTTATTTATCGACAAATTCGTTACAACTCTCTTGAATTTACAAAATGAAGGAACTAGATCGTCGGATTTGGCATCGCTTCGGCTCCTTGAGTCGCGGATCGGCTTGATCACTTGCTCCGATGAAGTCCGGCTTCGCTTCTAAAGGCTTTGAAGAATTCTTGCTTCGATTGAACTCAAAGACCTTGAACTTTTGGCTTTTTGATTAGATTAGGGTTAGGGTTTGAGGCACAAGTCGTGTCATTCAACTTGTGGAGAGAATTATTGAACTAATGAACAACCTTTTCAAGTGAGGCCTAGGGTCCTTTTTATAGGCTTAGGAATGATTAGCTTCCTTAAGAAGCTTGGATTATGTTAGCTTCCCTTGTAAGCTAGTTAGTTAGGTAGAAGCCTCTAGAACTAGTTAGTTAGGGTTTAGCTTCCACCTTAAGCTAGGAGGTTAGGGGGAAGGTTCTAGGCTTTTAAGGTAGTTAGGGAGAAGCTTGCTTAGGAAGCTTGG
This sequence comes from Agapanthus africanus, assembly GCA_030015575.1. Lineage (NCBI taxonomy): Eukaryota > Viridiplantae > Streptophyta > Magnoliopsida > Asparagales > Amaryllidaceae > Agapanthus > Agapanthus africanus. The sequence goes on along the minus strand of JASDDO010000014.1, from coordinate 504,122,707 downwards.
ACATCATTAGCTTTCAACCCAAGGTTTGCTGATCTGGCAGAAGGTTCTGGAATAATCTAGAATTTGTAGTGGCTTGATGAGGTGTTCTGAATGAGGGAAGACTTCTGCAGCTGAAATGGGGTGATGTGGCAGTCAAGTGACCACAGATCCACGACGCAAGTAGGCTCCTGCCGCGGATCCGCGGCATAATAGAAGCCTTAGGGCTTGACACTTCATGCACTGTCTTCTTCTGTCTTCAGGTGTACTTTCTGATATGTTGATTCCCAAAATTCCTTCTAGATCATTTCCAGATTTCAAATTCTTGAGTTGGCGTATTCTTTAACAGCACTGTTTCACAAATTTGGCCAATCTTCTGGAATTTCCTGCACAGACTTCGAAACAAGTGTTGCGCAATACAAGGATGATACGATGCCATGATAAACAGTCAATTTCCCTTAAAGTGCCGGTTTTAAAGTATAACACATGCAATCTGGTATTTTACGACTGTTTTGCTAATATGTGCTATATGAATGATTAACAGCTCTAGATGAGTGCAAATGATAGGGAAATTGCCATGTTAAAAAATGCAGTATTTTCGACTGATCAACACTCCGTGCAGGGGACACGTCAACCAGCGACACTCTGCATCGGGGAAACGTCCAACACAGACACTCCGCATCAGGGAAAAGTCCAACAGCGACACTCCGTGCCGGGGAAACATCAAGCAGACACTCCAAGCCGAGGACACGTCAACCAGCGACACTCTGCAACGGGGAAACGTCCAACACAGACACTCCGCATTAGGGAAACTTCCGACAACAGACACTCCATCTCGGGGATACGTCAACCAGTCGATACTCCGCCTCGGGGAAACGTCAAGCAAACACTCCGTGCCGGAGGCACATCGACAACAAACACTCCGTCTCGGCGGCACGTCAACCGGCCGATACTCCGCCTCGGGGAAGCGTCAAGTAGAAACTCTGTGCCGGGAGCACATTGACAACAGACACTCCGTACCGGGGACACGTCAGCCAGCAGACACTCCGTCTTGGGGACACGTCAACCAGCAGACACTCCGCCTCGGGGAAACGTCGACCAGCGACACTCCGTGCCGTGGGCACGTCTACCAAATCACTCCGGGCCAGGGAAACGTCTACCACGGACACTCCGTCTCGGAGACGCGTCAAGCGTCGACCGTCCACGTCATAAAAAGGGCAGTGCACCCCAAAAGGGAGGAAGCAAAGCAAGTCGCCTCCACGCGAAAGAAGATCTATCAATTTCATGCACACGACCCACATATGTGGTGTGCATTTATTGATGGGGGGCACTTTGTTGAAGTCAAAATTTGCATCCCGGTTGACCAAGTCAAAGTCAAGGTCATCCCTTAGCAAGTGGGCCAATGCCCAGGTCGGGCCCGAACACGAAGCGTCCGGCCTTCCGCCATACCAAAATAAAAAATCATGTAACAAATATTATTATGTAATTTTTTGTGCATGAATGTATGCAAAATGGCCATAAAGCCAAATTTTTGTAAGCCCATGGCTTATGTGTAAAAAGAAATGGCACATGAACCATGGGATGGGCAAAACGCCATTTTGTAAAGCCCAAGGGGCTATATGTAAACATGTAAGCCTATATAAGGCAAAATAATGATGAATAAAGTAACACTTTTTCATTCCCCCCAAAAATAGGGTTCTTTGTGCCTCCTGCTCCTTCTCCAAGGTTCTAAACCTTCTCATTTCTTTTGAATTAAATCAAGAGTTTTACTCTTCCTTTTCCAAAACTAATTAGTTTTTCACTACAAAACCCACAAAAAGGAACTTGGATCTACCATCAGATCTCAAAAATAAGAGATTTTTAAAATCTCACATCTCTTGATCTTCAAGATCCGGCCAACAAAGGAAGAAGAAGGAGACCTATCTCCAGAAACCCCACTTTGGGGAAGAACTAGGGCTCAAGGGGAGAAGCCCTTCATCAGCTTCAAAACATCCTGGGAGTCTAACTCCATATATATATATATATATATAATAGATATTTCCTTTCTGAAGCATAGCTTCTGGTTCTGGGACTAAAAGCCCCATTTTTTCTCGCCGGCGCCCAAGCACCAGGCTCCCACGTGCTGACATGTGGCGCGCTAACGCTCGAGCGCAGAGCGCCCACGTGCCAACACGTGGCGCGCTGGCACTCGAGCGCCCTGCGCTCGAGCGCAAAGCGCCCACGTGCCGACACGTGGCGCTCTTGCGCTCCAGTGCCCAGCGTGTTGGAGATAATGCCCTCAGAGTCAATTATTGGATCACAGGCACGTGATTGCGGTGATTGAGGGAAGACCTATCCCGGTAGGACAGTCTTGCTCGAGATGATAGTATGCTATCTGGTTTACCTTTATCATCGTGTACTGCTTTAGGTGACCTGACAAGTCGCTATTGCACGTTGATAGAGCCCCTAGGATTCTTGCTTGACCACCAGCAGTATGAGGGCGATCATATAAGTGGGAGTTGGGGTCTATAAGCATATCCTTAAATGGTCCCTAGTCGTGTGAGTTTCGAGACAGGGCATCGATACTCCAGAGTAGACTAGTGTATACAGTCGAGACCCCGACGAGGGGCGGTGGCCGGTCTCACGAGCCACTGGTGTCAGTTGGATCACCTAAGATGTATTCAGGTGCTCATTGGGTTATGAGTACACCGGACAGGACTCGCCGGGAACATGCTAGTTGGTCATATACCAGACGTCAGATGGCAGTTCCCTGGTGACATGTGTACAGGTTAGTTCATCGACCTAGGGATCGTCATTTGTCTTGTGTGAGTTCCCACTGTACTTTGATTACTACCCTACCACGGCTCAAAGGAGTCGTGCAAACAGGTTTTAGTTGGGTATAGTCCCGAGCCACATAGAGGCAGTGAGCGTATCTTCAGGGGTTCGTCTCTCCCGGTATTGGGGGTGAGGTCGTGCTGTGTCTAGGAGAGCCATTACACGAAGCCCTCGGCCGAGGCAAGGAGATTTACTGGTAGGTATTCCAGTATTTTCTCAGGGTGTTCTGGGCTACACTCCGACACGACTTGTACCGCTTTTGGGGGTCTAACTTTTACCAACCCCCTAGGCCCGCCATGCGATACTCATAGACGAACGGACCGGACTGTTCGGATATTGTCACTGACAGGCTCAGTAGGGTTGTCATGCTGAGTTCGCTCACAGACGTCCCTTTTAGTCAATACCTGGTAGCCCGTTACGTATTGGCTTATACCTCTGACGTGCTAGTGGTTAAATCCACAACCAAGGTGTTGACGAGTCTTTAGAGTCCCCCACATTCAGTTACTCAGCTTTCGGGCGAAAAGTTGTAGAGGCCGTATGGAGATATGGCAAGGTCCGATCAGATACGTGCGGTATTGCACGGATCAGGATCGGGCAGTTTGTACTATAGGCCGTATGGGTATACGGCAGGGTTCGATTAGATACGTGCGGTATTGCACGGATCAGGATTGAACGGATATTACTAGCCGGCTTTGGTATAAGCCGGATCCTAGTATAGTACAGTGTAGACTTTGTCTCATTGCGTTTGTATTTCGGTCGGAATACAAATGCGGGTGTGTATGCACAGTATCGGGGTTTTCCTGTAATTTATTACGGGACCAGTTTTATGGAGTTGCCAGTTTGCTTTCCGTTTCGGCCGATTTCCTTTGTATCGTTCATTGGCCGAAGATTGGTGGAGGAGGGCTTATTTGCATTGTTGCAAATAAGTATTTGTGGAGGGGTTCTTTGCATATTCTTGTGTCATGATTATAGCACCATACCTTGACTTTCCTTAGTTGATCATGGCTTGACTTTTGGCTCATCATGGTTGTTGATGATGAGGTTGGTGGTAGGTGGTTGAGTGTGGGTTTTGATTTGGTGATCATTGTTTATCATTGCAACCCTTTCTCTATCTTGTATGATGGTGGGCTTATTTTCTTTGATTGATACACTACTCCCTCACACTCACTCTCCTCCCTCACTTGTAGTGGCCGGCCAAGTGTATGGGGGCTGTCCCAAATTCTTGGTGTGGGATTTTGCTTCATTTCATGTTGCAAAAATCCCACAAGATCAATCCAAAAAGCTTCAAGTTCAATCCCTCCACCAAAAGGCAATTCCTACAACCCCAAATGAGACTTCCTCACTAGTTATTCTACAGCAATTCTTGGGCACGTCGACTAGCCAGCTTCGTGCCCGAGTTGCCTCGGCATTGAGGTGGGAGCCCGTAAAAGAAGTAGGCGATGTGGTGCACTTCCGGCGACGAGGAGGAGACGGGACATTCCGTAGGAGATTGGGACGACGACGAGAAGACCGGAGGACTCGGATCTGTCGGTATATCTCTCTTCCCTTTCTTGTAGATAGCTAGGACTAGTTAGTGGTTCGATCCGGGTTTTAGTGCGCGGCGGTTTGCCAGTTCACGTAAAATTAAAGTTTATCACCGCTTCCGCATTTGGCCGTCGGATTGACGGCCGGGGCGCCGCCGTGCACTTACAGTGGTATCAGATCCTCGCCATTAACTGAGTCTAGCTTGGTGTAATGTGTTTTTCTGTTTCGATCGATCGAATGTTCCAAAACTACATTTTTGTTAGCATCAGTTTCTGTTGAAATTTTTTGGTCTCGAAAATTTTTTCAGGTTGTAAAATATTGATGTACTGGTAAATCTAAGAGCTCTGTAAAAATTCGATGAAGTGAATCCACAGTGGGAGCGCGGAACCGCCGCAAATACCCCCTTTCCGCCGCTGTTCCGCCGCGCACTGTGGAGATCCCTGCACCAAATTTCTACAGTGTCTTTATGGGGTTAAAATTGGGGTTTTGGAATATTAATATTGGGCCCAGAATTTCTTGATGTGCTACAGTAGTACTTGGGGGCCCACTTGTTAAAATTTGATTGATCGGATATTTTAAACACATTATTTCACAGTATTTACATTATATCTGCGACCGTGAATGTCACTTGATCGGTAAATCCGGTCTAACTGCTATAGCTCGGTTAGACGGATTTGCGAACGTGACTTTCACGTTGATGTTCTGTTTTTGCTGTGATGTTGCGGATCGGTCGGTGGGGATAGCCTGGATGCAATGCTAGTACAGTTATGATTGTATTATATACATTTGATATTGCGGGGTGAGCGTCCGACATGTGGACTGCCGTCACTGCCTGATTGTATTATTATTTTGGGGCATGACCTGGTTGCGGTCGATGTACCCGTTGTATGTATATTTTACTTTCTGTACTAGGATTACCCCGCGGAGGGGTGCACGGATAGCCGGGTTCTAGAGGGCAACAAGCCCGCATCTCATGGCATTGAGACGGAGGGGGCTTCACTCTGGGATTGGCGGGCTATTCGCCGCACTCGTAGGGGGTACAGGTTGACCCAGGAGGGGTGCCCAAGTTGCCGGATTCCGTGAAGTGCTGGGTGGTCCATTCACGGTACTGAAGGGGGCTGCCTCGCTTCAGGTTTTGGCAGGTGATTTGCCGCGCCCGTAGGGGTCTAGGATTCCATTGCACAGGCTATCCACACGACCAGGGGAACGTCGGGTTTCAGTAGTGGCTCTGTGAAACCCGGGGATCCCAGATAGCTGTATTGTTCTGTGATGCTGTACATTTCAGTGATGTTGCATTTTCTATCACGCCTTGAGCGAAATATAATATATTGGTATATATATTAGTAGATGTTGTAAATGTTTTACATCCGCGCTAGTCCAGTCCCCGCTCTGTCGTTAGTTAGCTAACCTAACGGGTAATGACGGGACCCAGTGGCGAATGCGGATGGCATATACGTACATCAGTATATTTTCGTTTTTTTTGGTGTGATCAATTGATGGGACTGCGTTGATTCGGATCAATGCAAGTTAAAAACAAACCTAATCTGATGTTGTTGGAACACTTTTCAAAAAGCTGTTATTGCAAGGACGTTCTCTTTTGTTTTGCATCGTGGTATTCAGTTGGAATATCCTGCTCCTCAGTCGACGGGGCAAGGGCCGAGATCCCTTCACCGGGAGTGACCCCTTGGACAAAGAGTTTGCGTCAGGGCATTAACTTCACTATAGCCGATTACTTTTGCTTTGCTCCGTGGTATTCAGTTGGAATATCCTGCACCCCATTCTACGTGGAAAGAGCCGAGATCCCTTCACCGGGAGTGACCTCTTTAGCAACGGTTTTTCATCACTATATTTTTATAAAAAGCTATCAGTTCCTTCAACGATATCAAGTTCTTTACGTTAAAGGTTTTCGCCAGAAACCATTCGTAGCCCTCCGTCATTTCAGACGGGTAGCACGTAGTATTCATGCTATGTTTGTTGGCCTTCGTCAAGGCATAGTGTATGGTAGCTGCTTGTTGCCTTTCTGCAGCATAGATAGATGCGTTGGTTTGGGACAGTCGTATAGCCTTGTTGGCCTTCGTCAAGGGCTTGTGCGGGTGGATTCAAATTAACCTGGAGAATGACGGGTAGAACTTGACATGTGACTTATGATTTGTTGGCCTTCGTTAAGGTCATAAGAGCATGGGGCAGAAATCACATCGGGAGTTTCAAAAGAACTGAAACTTGCCAGATATGCGCATACCTTCTGGAGTGTGACACCGTGAGCGGATTCCGTCACGTTATCATGCGATGATAGTTGGATCCCGATTCCCACTGATGAGTTAGTTTACTCCTCGGGTGACCCCGACTAATTCTTCTTTCAGGTTTGGAGGAGAATTTGAGGTACAGTGGAAGGTTTCCAGATTAGATTAATTGATAACCATTCTGATCTAGGTTAGAGTGCACGCTGAGTGTTTCTTTTCTCTCTCTCTGGCAGCGACCATTGACCCGACCCTAAGACTATGACTCAGTGACCAAGATTGACCGAACCTTCTTAAACACTGGTTTTTGGATTGTCAGAGTTGCAAACCTCATTGCCACTCCTACTTTTACCCTTTTCTCCAGGACACCCCGTTTTACTACGAACGTCCAATTCCTTTGGACAAAACCATCATATGGTTAGATACGAACTCGAAAGAATTTATTCGAGGATGGTTTCCGGTTCTGGAGAAAATGGATAGGATTATTCAGTTGTCTTTTCCTTCTACCTTCTCTCAGGTTGCGAGTACTCCTTGGTTTAGGAGATAGTACACCTATTACGCAAATTGGATAGTCTTCTTCCAAACCTTAGGCTGGTGCCGACCGGTAGGGAATGAAGAAAACCAATTAGCATAACGATGGTGTGCAGAAGGTATTATGTTAAGACAAAGCAAGGGATTAGTAAGAGGGCAAAGTAAATTGCAACAGATATTCACGACCAAACCAGGTATTTCTTCGCCAATCCTAAAATCACCTTTGCATTTCTCCAGAACACTCCGTATCACTACGAAGATCCACAGTTTATTGGATACTCCATCGTATGGTTATATACGAACTCGAAAGGAACTTGTTCCAGTTCGGGGATGGATTCTGGTTCAAGAGAAATAGGAATAAGATTTATTCAGGTGTCTTTTATCTTCACCTTCTCTCGCATTGCGAGTGTTCCTAGGATTGGGACGGTACACCCATTATGCTTATTGGATAGTCTTCTTTCAAACCATAGGCAGGTGCCGAACGGTAGGGAAGGAAGAAAACCATTTGGCCTAAAGGGGTGTGCAGAAGGTAGTGACTAAAGACATATGAAGGGATTTGGAGAGGTGGCGAAGAACTATACGGTTACAGTCGTGAATCTGGAAGAGGCATTACTAGGAATACCAGGATACCCCATCGAAACATTTCAATGTTTCAGCTTCACTGTGTACTGTTAAAGGAAAACTGATTTCTCGATTAGACACTTGCTCCAGGGAATGTATTTACCAGGTCTGATTCTCACATCTGTATGGTTTTACAGATGATGAGTGGGAGTAGGTTATTGGGAATTGGGTGATCATCCTCATTATATCGGGATTCGTTGTAATCGGTGATATTTGAGGAAATCACCTGGGTTGTTTGCCGATCAGCAAATATTTGGTTTTGAATATCCGCTGTTATGCACCAATTTCAAATTGATATATCTGTACGTCTATTTTTATAGAGTGAGATATACCTTTCTGAAATTATGTCTACGACATTTACCTATATCAGTGGATGGTTAGGTAAGGAGCATTAAATAGCGGTGTAATTCTTCTTAACCATAAGTACAGTTTTCAACCTACGACACACAGTGAATGAGTTATCAGACTCAAGGGACTTATATAGAATATTGTATGTTGTCCAGGGTCCATCAGGACAGAGGGGTTGGTCCTCGTACTATATTCGGTTTACTTATGACTTCTCTAGTTTTTAGACAGGTGTTTCGCGGAAACACAGGGTCTGAATTTTGAGAAGTTATAGGTATTTGAATAGAGTAGAGAACCAGGTGTAGCAAGTATCGGGATTCTTCAAAGTGATAGAAGATGTAGATACTTGTGTATGGTATTCAGTTGATAGTAATGATAAAGAGATCTTGCTTCTCTTTCAGGTTACTCATAATTGGAGGCATTCCTAAGTTGAGTAACGCTGATCGGCCTCCTTCCATTTAGTTCACCTGCACTGGAGACAGCTGCATGATTTGAATCTGGTTCAATTAAATCAGTGCCTCTGGTTCTATATTGGATATAGAACAGTTCATATCTTAACGATGTTAAGGTACGGGGAGTTGTCCGGCTTATGATTAAAACCAGACTCTGGATAACTCAAGGCACGTTTCTGTAATGGCTGTTTGTGGGTTGACCCAGGCTATGACGAGGGTTGATTTTCTACCATCTGGATGAACAATAGCAATATTGTTCTAGACTCGCCACAGTTTTATTAAAAATGGATTTTTTCAGAAAACAGTAGTGGGAGTATGGTAGAACTGGAAGTGATTCCAGAACCACAAACGATTACTGAAGATTTGACAAGGAACCTAAAGATTCAATCTGGATTGACATTCTATTGGCCACTCCGCAGATAAGGTGGGTAACTTCAGGCACCCGAGAGGTACTATGGTAGCCTCAAGGACGGTGACAGGGAAGTTCTTGTTTACCCACAATTACCATTGCTGTTGTTCCAGGCTGCGAGACCCGGAGGGAGGATGAGTATAGCGTCGTTCTGAACTCGCTTCAGAAGTGTACGTGTATATGACTCTGCCAGAGGGTTGTCGTAGTCAGTGGGAGCAGCGGAAGCATTGGTGGACAGGTAGCTTATGTCTATTTATAGACTAAAGCAGTTATAGCGGAGATAGATCATCAATTTCTGATGTGACAGTCATAGGTTTGACTTCATCAGAATAGGGGATGGATCTATTGAGAAGGTAGTAGGGTGTGATATCCTGGTATTTGGATGACATACACAAAGTAGGAAAAGAAACTCCTATACTACAATCGGTTATACTTTGGTCGTCACACAGTGGTTTCTCCACATGGGACTTGGACATTATATCAGGCATACTGGTTACTAGATCTATGGTTTTAGATCTAGATTTGGGTGGTTTCCCAATCAGGGTACTTAGACAGCATTCTAAGAGTATTTAGAATGGACGACTCCTGGCACGGTAGTGTACCTGCAGGTAATCGAGTCACCCACTCTAAAGGTGTCTTACAGACTAAAGTGGAGAGGGACGTGCATGATTGGCAGATCACTTGCTCAGGCAATTGAGTCAATCGTAAGATGTCAAGTACCACACCAGATGTTGTACTTGCACTAGATGCAATAAGTTGACATTTGATCCAATCCTGGAGAAACAGTCAGAAGCAGTTTTAGAACATAAGTAGATGTTCTAGGGATATGATAACGACAGCCTCATTCGGGAGACAGTTATCATTCCAGGCTTCCAAGGTGACATGGACGACAAGGAGGTTGTCAGAGTTATAGTTTTTCCTTCTGATGAGGGGCAGTATTTTGGATAGGTGGTCCACGACAATACTGAGGGTGGCATGGCGCAGGATACTGATTAAGTTCAGTTGACGATACAGTCTAAGAAGTTTGGATTTGGAGTTCATTTATGAGCTAGGTCCCATCAGACATCCAGACACATTCTAAGACAGGTATTGCTCATTTCGGGAGATGGGTTTCTCCGCGAACTTGAGATATAGAGAGACATGGAAAGAGACAACAAAGCGGATCCACTCACTAAGGCTATTCCTCGAACGCAATAGTTTCACAAACGAGCTTTGTGAGACTGACTAGTAGAGGAGTTGGGTGTTCGGTATCACACGGGCTGTGAGTATGCGACATCGCAATAATTAGCCTTGAGTGCAAGTGGGAGATTGTTGGAGATAATGCCCTCAGAGTCAATTATTGGATCACAGGCTCGTGATTGCGGTGATTGAGGGAGGACCTATCCCGGTAGGACAGTCTTGCTCTAGATGATAGTATGCTATCTGGTTTACCTTTATCATCGTGTACTGCTTTAGGTGACCTGACAAGTCGCTATTACACGTTGATAGAGCCCCTAGGATTCTTGCTTGACCACCAGCAGTATGAGGGCGATCATATAAGTGGGAGCTGGGGTCTATAAGCATATCCTTAAATGGTCCCTAGTCGTGTGAGTTTCGAGACAGGGCATCGATACTCCAGAGTAGACTAGTGTATACAGTCGAGACCCCGACGAGGGGCGGTGGCCGGTCTCACGAGCCACTGGTGTCAGTTGGATCACCTAAGATGTATACAGGTGCTCATTGGGTTATGAGTACACCGGACAGGACTCGCCGGGAACATGCTAGTTGGTCATATACCAGACGTCAGATGGCAGTTCCCTGGTGACATGTGTACAGGTTAGTTCATCGACCTGGGGATCGTCATTTGTCTTGTGTGAGTTCCCACTGTACTTTGATTACTACCCTACCACGGCTCAATGGAGTCGTGCAAACAGGTTTTAGTTGGGTACAGTCCCGAGCCACATGGAGGCAGTGAGCGTATCTTCAGGGGTTCGTCTCTCCCGGTATTGGGGGTGAGGTCGTGCTGTGTCTAGAAGAGCCATTACACGAAGCCCTCGGCCGAGGCAAGGAGATTTACTGGTAGGTATTCCAGTAGTATCTCAGGGTGTTCTGGGCTACACTCGGACACGACTTGTACCACTTTTGGGGGTCTGACTTTTACCAACCCCCTAGGCCCGCCATGCGATACTCATAGACGAACGGACCGGACTGTACGGATATTGTCACTGACAGGCTCAGTAGGGTTGTCAGGCTGAGTTCGCTCACAGACGTCCCTTTTAGTCAATACCTGGTAGCCCGTTACGTATTGGCTTATACCTCTGACGTGCTAGTGGTTAAATCCACAACCAAGGTGTTGACGAGTCTTTAGAGTCCCCCACATTCAGTTACTCAGCTTTCGGGCGAAAAGTTGTAGAGGCCGTATGGAGATATGGCAAGGTCCGATCAGATACGTGCGGTATTGCACGGATCAGGATCGGACAGTTTGTAGTATAGGCCGTATGGGTATATGGCAGGGTTCGATCAGATACGTGCGGTATTGCACGGATCAGGATCGAACGGATATTACTAGCCGGCTTTGGTATAAGCCGGATCCTAGTATAGTACAGTGTAGACTTTGTCTCATTGCATTTGTATTTCGGTCGGAAAACAAATGCGGGTGTGTATGCACAGTATCGGGGTTTTCCTGTAATTTATTACGGGACCAGTTTTATGGAGTTGCCAGTTTGTTTTCCGTTTCCGCCGATTTCCTTTGTATCGTTCATTGGCCGAAGATTGGTGGAGGAGGGCTTATTTGCATTGTTGCAAATAAGTATTTGTGGAAGGGTTCTTTGCATATTCTTGTGTCATGATTATAGCACCATACCTTGACTTTCCTTAGTTGATCATGGCTTGACTTTTGGCTCATCATGGTTGTTGATGATGAGGTTGGTGGTAGGTGGTTGAGTGTGGGTTTTGATTTGGTGATCATTGTTTATCATTGCAACCCTTTCTCTCTCTTGTATGATGGTGGGCTTATTTTCTTTGATTGATACACTACTCCCTCACACTCACTCTCCTCCCTCACTTGTAGTGGCCGGCCAAGTGTATGGGGGCTGTCCCAAATTCTTGGTGTGGGATTTTGCTTCATTTCATGTTGCAAAAATCCCACAAGATCAATCCAAAAAGCTTCAAGTTCAATCCCTCCACCAAAAGGCAATTCCTACAACCCCAAATGAGACTTCCTCACTAGTTATTCTACAGCAATTCTTGGGCACGTCGACTAGCCAGCTTCATGCCCGAGTTGCCTCGGCATTGAGGTGGGAGCCTGTAAAAGAAGTAGGCGATGTGGTGCACTTCCGGCGACGAGGAGGAGACGGGACATTCCGCAGGAGATTGGGACGACGACGAGAAGACCGGAGGACTCGGATCTGTCGGTATATCTCTCTTCCCTTTCTTGTAGATAGCTAGGACTAGTTAGTGGTTCGATCCGGGTTTTAGTGCGCGGCGGTTTGCCAGTTCAAGTAAAATTAAAGTTTATCACCGCTTCCGCATTTGGCCGTCGGATTGACGGCCGGGGCGCCGCCGTGCACTTACACAGCGCTCCAGTGCCCAGCGCTCAAGCACAAAGCGTCCACGTGGCGCGCTTGCGCTCAAGCGCTCCGCACAAGCGCAAAGCGCCCACATGCCGACACGTGGCGCGCTTGCGCTCCAGCGCCCTGTGCTCCAGCGCCCTGCGCTCAAGCGCAAAATGCCCACGTACCGACACGTGGCACGCTTGCGCTTGAGCGCAAAGCGCCCACTTGCCGACACGTGGCACGCTTGCGCTCCAGCGCCCTGCGCTCAAGAGCAAAACATCCACGTACTGACACATGGCGCGCTTGCGCTCAAGCGCCCAGCGCACATCGCCCACATGCCGACACGTGGCGCGCTAGCGCCTAAGCGCACAGCACCTAAGCGCACAGCGCTCAAGGCGCTGACCCCACGCGTTGTTTGGGCGCTTTTTCCCTTTTTTTTATATATACATGTATATATATGTACAGACACACACACACCCTCCACAACACTGTCCCCCCCCCCCGTAAAAACTCTGTGTGGCTCCCGATATATCCAAAAACCCCTTTCAAAACACAACATACAAACGCTGCACATTGAGTTCACATGATCAGTTTTACCCATTAATCGGAGGTTCCCTCGCCCCAAAGGCGAGGGGTAATTAACGACAGCTTAGTCCGCTGCTGCCGGAGAATCGGATCCCCACAATCATTAAACCCCGGCCTACCCTAGGTAGGGGGAATCTGTAATGCGCCTGACCAGCGCGCGCGTATTCCCATCTCAATGTGGTGACGTAAAACACCCTACAATACTATTGAGGTGAGATCACAGACTATCGTATATATCTATATATGTAGATCGACTCAGATTTAGGTGGTTTCCATACCCCTCCCGATTGACTTGACAGTTGGGTCCGTAGTTCGCATAGTAGGCGTTAGACTAGACCCGAGTCATATCTATTTCAAAACTAACAAATCGGGGATATTTTAAAGATAGGCAAAAAGGATTCTACGGATATTTTCAAACGATGCATCTTTTCTTAAAACACGTAGCCCTTATTTTACCAAAAAACCCGATTCGTCTTATTTAAAAAGGCAAGGTTGCATGATATATTTATTGAGGTAGATTCCTTACTGTTGCGTTGATTATTCGATTCCGCATATTCATTCTATTTGCATTGCTTGTGTTTATTGATATGCTTACATTTCTTTTACATGTCGCATACATCATGCTTTCTGATTATACGCATTGAGAGTTGCTATTTCCATGATATTTCTGGATTTGAGAACCGTGGGTATTTCAAAAGAGAATATGTAATTGCTTTAAAAACCCGGTTACCCTTGATATGATATTTCAGTGCGTCCACCATGTGTTTTCTCGGTGCTGAGAGCGACATGTGAAACCCGATTCGAAGAGTGGATGAGGCCGATTGCGGGTACATGGTGGGCCCGATATGGTTCCCCTCGGCAAGATGATCGAAGGACTTTGCCGATTGAGCCTGGAGGTGGGCGAGTACCTGCCGGTGATTGGTTCGACCTGGCGGTCATCCGGAGGATACCGACCAGAGTCGATAGATGGATATGGGCGTACTGCTGGGGCTGAGGGCCGATTCCGCAGACGGAGCCCGATATATGAGGATTTACGTGCCGATGCTGGGCACAGTTTTCATGATGTTTTCGAGTGTCGATGCTGGACACTCCGGTTCCATGATTTTGACGTGTCGCGAGGGACACAGGTGGTTTATATCCTCATATTTCCATGCATATGCTGATGATATTTACATGCATGATGGTTATTGTCATTGGGTGACGAGTGGACGGGATCCACGTACATGCAGATTTGATTACATTGATCATACCTCATATTTATGATATGCTATTACCTGAGGCACTGGCACGAGCACTTGGCACTACACTCGTGTATAGAGATTACATTGCCAGTTTAGCATGCTTCAGACTTATTCATATTGAGGTCTATTTATATCTGATTATATTGACCTAGGATGGGTCATACATTCGATCTCTGCTTGTAGATATTTTCTATTCACGAGTTGGAAACTCACCCCCGTTGTGCCACAGTTCTTGCAGTTTTTTGCCGTACAGATTCTATAGCGGCTTTTCTGGCACACTGCTTCCATACGGGTGACTTGCTTTGGTAGGTGGGTTCTTTTGTATCAGAACCGCCATTGTACATGTATTATTCATTGTATCTAGAAATTTCATCAACCAAAACTTGTATATTGTTTCAGACTTAGACACAGTGGTGTATTATTTCGACCATAGAGTCACACTTGTAGTGTTATGGTTTTCTGGCTGTTTTGAGTTTCCTTTTGGGTTTTGATCCTCGCCCTTTGGCGTTGTATATTATTATTGCTTGCGTGGTTGTGACCGTCGATCGATGAAGAGCTAGCTCCCGCTTGGGGATGCCTTTTATCATTTCATATTTATTATTCTTGTTGTGCCCCGTTCGGGGCCAGTTTTTACAAAGGAAACTCTGCCGAATTTTTCAGAAAAGACTACACATTTTTAAAATGCATTTTCGGCTTAGTTATTTGAAAACTTGATTTCAAACATGCTTTCTTTACTTATTAAAAACCAGTTCCTTTATTTACTCTTTAAATGGTTTTAGATTTCTGGGATTTTGCCTTACTTGGATCAGATGGAGTCATATAGACATCATAGGATTCAAGGGCCAGTCACGGGCTCTTTCGGGTCGTGACAAAGTGTAGGGTTCCTAGGCACTCTTGTGAAGGTTCATAAGGCATCAAACATGCCCAGATAAAATTTTAGACGTGCCGAACAACCCAAAGCCGGGATCTTTGCTAGATTATTAGGGTTAAGCATACAAGATTACATCATTTAAGCTAAGTGTGAGGGATTACAACCTTTGTAGTCCGCTCCTTCGCTTCACAAGCTCCGAGTAGAAGTCCCTTCGCCGCGATCCACGATCTCCCGAACTCAAGAGAGGCTCCACGACTTGAACGATCCATGCTAGCTTGAAGTGTTCCAAATCTCCGATGATCTACGTCGAAGTTTCAATAACTCAAGCTTTCTCACTCTAAAGAGATGAACACACTAATCTCATGGGCTAGATGAGATGAGGATGAGAGAGTAGTATTAATGCTTTCTTTTTAAATCATTTTCTCATATTTATTCATCACATAAAGAATTTCTAGTGAGCTTTTTTCAAGAGAGAAGAAGATGATAATGGAAAAGATAATGATAATTCCTTTTGTGATGAATAGAAATAAAAGTATATGATTGATGTATAAACCATGGTCAAGGATGAGTGGCTAATAATGTGTAGAGAAACAACTAGAGTTAGGGTTTGGTTTGGTTAGGAATGTGTCATCAAAAAAAAATATCTTAACCATGACAAAAGAAATTGCTTCTAGAAGGTGCATGAAGCATCTAACCCTAATCAAACCCTAACTTCATTTAATCATCCTTAAACATGTTTAACAATTAATCATATCATGTCACAATAATATATATCACATATATATTATATATTTGCAACAAAAGAAAATAATACAATTAACATATATCGCATATATATCAATATATCATCTAGTGAGAAAATAAAATAATAAAGCAAGCCAATATTAGATAATGTAATACAATATATCATATATATTATTATACATTAAATCATCGAATCAACACTTGATTCGATGATCCGGCTATATCGAATATTACCGACTAATATATTATGTACCGATTTATCGAATCAACACTTGATCCGATGTTCCAGTTCATATCTAAATATCGCGAGAATATAATACGGTATCTCGTATCGCATTATTCTCGGTCCTGCACATATCACATATATGCCTCTACTCCGTTTCACCTGAGCCAAGAAACCTCTGTGTAGGACTCTAAAGAATCGTCAATACGCCGGTAGCAGGTGATGATCATATCAAACACCCACAAGCTGCAAGCGGTCAGCTAAACGTAACAGCCACCCAGGTATTGAGCGATCAGAAGATCAACAAGCTAGCATGTGCGTTCTCTTGTGAATCCAATCAGTAACACTCCCGCACAGTCCGGTCTGTTCGTCTGATATGTCGCATATCAAGTCTAGGGGTGGTATACGTCAGACCCCAGTAACCGATAAGTCGTGTCGATGTATGGCTCATAACGGGTCGAGAAACTACTAGTAACACTTACCAGTAAATCTCTATATCAGCCCTGGCCAGGGACTTCTAGTTATAGCCAATCGAACACAGCACAACATCAACTCCCTATACCGGGAGAGACGAATCCCCTCCTATCGCTCATTGCCTCCATGTGATTCGGGACTGTACCCAAAAGCCATCGTTTTGCACGCCCTCTTCGACGTGGTAAGGTGGAAATCAAAGCACAGTGGGAATCACACAAGACTCTATAACGATCTCGGGTCTACAGACTACCCTGTACCAGTGTCACCGGAGAACTCCCATCTGACGTGTGGTATATCACCATCTGGGAGTTCTCGGCGAATCCGTCCAGTGTACCCAGTCTCCACTGAGCACCCGTACACCATCTCTGATGTCAAACACCGATGGATGTGGGATCGTCCATCGCCCATCATATGGGTCAAGATGCGTATACGCTAGTCTATTCTGGTGTATCGATGCCCTGTCTCGATATACCCTCGACTAGGAACAGTTATAGGATGTACTCATCGACTACCAAGGCCCCACTAGTATGAACTCATCATAGTACCAGTAGTCGAGTACAGATCCTAAGGGCTTTATCAACATGTGAGAGAAAAACAGTAAACCAATTCAAGTCAACATGTTAAGATAAAGTGAAACTAAATAGTATACTATCATGACGAGCAAGAAAGTCATCTCTATATATATCCAAGCATCCATTATAATATACATCATATGTACAACAATGGCCTCTAGGGCATATACATAACTAACAATCTCCTACTTGCACTAAGGCCAGCTGCTGCAGTATCTCATACCTAGCATCCCGAATAATCTCTCAAACTGTATCTGGGGAATAGCCTTCGTGAATGGATCCGCAGTGTTGTCCTTCGTATCTACTCTCCTGACCTCGATCTCCCGGCGATCAACTATCTCCCTGATCAGGTGATACCGCCTCAGAATATGTCTGGACTTCTGATGGGATCTGGGTTCCTTGGCCAATGCCACAGCTCCATTGTTATCGCAATACAGAGGTATTGGATGCTCAATGGATGGAACCACTCCAAGTTCAGTACTGAACTTCTTGATCCAGACAGCCTCTTTGGCAGCATCGTTGGCAGCGATGTATTCAGCCTCCATTGTCGAGTCTGCAACGGTATCCTGTTTGGAACTCTTCCAACATACCGCCCCTCCACTGAGGGTAAAGACAAATCCCGAGTGCGACTTAGAGTCGTCCTTATCACTTTGGAAGCTGGAATCGGTAAAGGACTCCACCTGGAGTTCTCCGTTACCATACACCAAGAACATCTCCTTAGTCCTTCATAAGTACTTGAGAATGTTCTTCACAGCTGTCCAGTGACTCTCTCCAGGATCTGCTTGATACCGACTCACTACACTTAGTGAGTATGCTACATCGGGTCTGGTACATAGCATCGCATACATGATAGAGCCTACTGCCGAAGCATAGGGTATCCCTTGCATGCGAGCTCTCTCCAAATCAGTCTTGGGAGACATCTCTTTGGAGAGAGTGAGTCCAGAGATCGTGGGTTGGTTCCCACGCTTAGATTCTTCCATACTAAACCTCTTTAGTATGGTGTCAATGTACTTGGATTAGGACAATCCCAGTATCCGTTTAGATCTATCTCTATAGATCATGATTCCCAATATGCAGGAGGCATCACCTAGATCTTTCATTGAGAATCTCTGTGATAAGAAGAGCTTGACTGATTGCAGCATAGGAATATCATTTCCTATCAAGAGTATATCATCCACGTACAATACGAGGAAGACTACCTTACCCTCTGCTACCTTCTTATAGATACAAGGTTCATCTATATTTTTGATGAAATCAAACACTTTGACTACAACATCAAAACAGATGTTCCAACTCCGCGATGCTTGCTTTAACCCATAAATGGATTTAAGCAGCTTGCATACCTTTCCGCTGCTCCCACTATCTACGAAGCCCTCTGGCTGAGTCATGTACACGCTCTCTTCTAAATCACCGTTTAGAAAGGCGGTTTTAACATCCATTTGCCAGATTTCGTAGTCATGGTATGCAGCAATGGCAAGTAAGATCCGGATGGACTTAAGCATAGCCACTGGAGAAAAGGTTTCGTCATAATCCACACCTGGTCGTTGACGAAAACCCTTTGCTACAAGTCTAGCTTTGAAAGTCTCAACTTTTCCATCTACACCAAATTTCCTTTTAAAAATCCACTTGCTCCCAATGGGTTTTACCCCTTCAGGAGCATTTTCCAAAATCCATACTTTATTGGTGTACATAGATTCCATCTCAGATCGCATTGCATCCAGCCATTTCACAGAGTCACCACTCGTGATGGCCTGCTCGAAACTAGTCGGGTCATCATCTTCCATGATGCAATCCTCGCTTCCACCATCAATGAGAAAACCGTAGTATCTCTCAGGCGGATGAGAAACCCTGCTAGATCGGCGGAGAGGCTGGGGTTCGTTGGGTACTACTGAATCTTCTGGTTCTACCAAGTCTTCTGTTATAGTTTGTGTTGCTGGAACCTCTTCCAGTTCTACCTCAATGCCACTATTCTGTTTCATAAGAAAACCTTTTTCTAAGAAAGTGGCATGTCGAGAAACAAACACCTTTTGTTCCTCGGGGTGGTAGAAGATATACCCTTGTGAATTTTTAGGATATCCTACAAACTTACATAAGACTGATCTTGCCTCGAGTTTGTCCGGATTTTGTCTTTTGACATAGGCTGGACAACCCCATATCTTAACATACTTAAGAGATGGTCTCTTCCCTTTCCATATCTCATATGGAGTGGTAGGCACTGATTTGGTAGGAACCATATTCAATAGGTGTATGGCTGTCTCAAGCGCACACCCCCAAAAGAAAATAGGTAATTCAGCTGTACTCATCATAGAGCGCACCATATCTAATAGGGTGCGATTCCTCCGCTCCGATACACCGTTGTGCTATGGTGTATAAGGAGGAGTAAGCTGAGAGAGAATCCCATTCTCTTTTAGATAATCTAAAAAATCACCGCTTAAGTATTCACCTCCTCGATCAGATCGAAGAATCTTAATACTTTTGCCCGTTTGGTTCTCTACTTCGTGCTTATATTCTCTGAATTTCTCAAAAGCTTCAGACTTGTGTTTCATCAGAAACACATGTCCGTATCTAGAAAGATCGTCAGTGAATGTAATGAAGTAGGAAGAACCGTTCTTGGCATGCGTAGACATGGGACCGCATACATCACTATGTATTAGACCTATGAGTTCAGTAACTCTTTCTCCGTGTCCACTAAACGGAGCTTTGGTCATTTTTCCTTTGAGACATGAATGGCAAGTATCATAAGATGATAATTCGAACAGATTCAAATAACCATCCTTATGTAACTTAGCCAGTCGTGTCGCATTTATATGACCAAGTCTACAATGCCACAAGTAGGATTCGTTCATATCTGAACCTTTCCTCTTGTGTGTGTTTTGTATATTCAGGACTGTGTTCTGATTTAGAATGAATATGCCATTATGTAACGAGCCTGATGCAATCAACTTTTGATCTAGGAATATGTTCATAACTTTATCCTTTACTACAAAATTATATCCTTCTTTACTTAATAAAGAAACTGGTATAATATTGCACATCATGTTCGGTATAAAATAGCACTCATTGAGAATCAGTGTTTTATGACTCGGCAATACAAGGTGATATTCGCCAACTGCTTTGGCTACAATACTTGCACTGTTCCCTACTTGAACGGAATGATCACCTTTTCCCAGTTCTTTACCTTTACGTAGCCCATGTAACAATTTACATATATGGGATCCTGATCCGGTATCTAATACCCAGGACGTAGGGTGAACTGAGAAACAGTTCTCAATAACTAACACACCCGAAAAAGATGTATCAACATGCATGTTCTTTTGGGCGGCTTGAGAATCCAGATATTCTCCTGTTTCCTGTTCAGTCTTATAACTCTTATAAGAAAGAACGGGTCCAACGTTCCCTTGCTCAGTACAATAATCGGGTTCAGTCAATACATCCATATTATTATCTTGATTATGGCCTGACATGGTCGCTACCTGGAGAGAGAGAGAAGAAAACACTTTAGCGTATGCTCTTGCAAGATTAGATTGGTTATTATCTTATCTAATCAGGATGTCTCCCACTGTTTTTATCAAATCTACCTTCAAACCCTAAAAGGTAAGATTAGCCGGGATTAATTACACCCTACAATTTCGTCAATCTTTCAGCTAGATCAGTGTCGGTACTTTGAGGGAGGTTCCCCGTGCTTTCGCACGGACCTAATTAAAGTAAACCTCGTTTTTCCAGAGGCGTAACCCCGTTAACACTTTTCTAGACACCTACTTGATCGGCTAATTGTCCTGTGTAAAACTCTCCCAGGAGTAACTCTTACTCGCAGTGGATATCGGGATCCAACTATCTCATAGAAGGTATGCAATCTTATTGCAAATTTCAACACTTGAAATTCCCGATAATATTTTGCCCCTAGTGTTCTATAACCTTGACGAATGCCAAACAACCCATAGTCCACTAGTCAAGTTTAACCCGTACATTTCTTGATTGAATTAAACCCACCCGCACGACCCTTGACGAATGCCAAACAACGCCGTACGAATACCCTAATCCAATCTGCATCATATGCATAAGCAGATAAATACTAGTTAGCTACCGTACACTACGCCTTGACGAATGCCAAACTACCGTAGCACGAATACTAAGTAGTACTTATCTGAAATGACGGAGGGCTACGCAGGTTTTTCAGAAAACCATGAGCGTAATGAACTTGATATCGTTGTAGAATCGAGTGAAATTTTGAAAAGGAGTGTTTTTGAGGCTTTTCTTAGTTTCGCTAAAGGGGTCACTCCCGGTGAAGGGATCGTCGGCCCTTTCCTCATCGAATAAGGTGCAGGATATATCATATATACCGCTGTGCAAAGCAAAACTTTAAAAGCAATCAAAAGACAAACCGAGTTTTGTAGCATCTGCCAGTTTCGCTAAAGAGGTCACTCCCGGTGTAGGGATCGTCGGCTCTTTCCCCATCGAATAAGGTGCAGGATATATCATATATATCACTGTGCAAAGCAAAACTGTAGCTACCCTTTTTATAAAGTTTTGATTCTACAACATCTTTAGGTTTCTTTTCTTTTTTATTAATCTCATTAATAAAAATCCCATCAGCTTATGCTTCCTAAGCATCACAAAAGAAACGAAAGCAGTAATATTTATATATCAGCATATATATAGTATAAGCATTCGTCTCAGGCAGTAATATGATCTCATCATAGAACATTGCAGCAGAAGAACATATATGAATTATTGGATATACTAGGACGTCCGTGTTTTCAATACGAGCCTGTATAAAACACGGATTCCACGGTCTCGACGAATAGCCAAACCCACATCCCAAGACCCCTACGAGAGCGGCAAGTAACACTGCCAATTCTAGGGTTAGGAGACCCGGTCTCGACTCCTCGAGATGGCCTCCCACTGGACCCTACAACCCGGTTACTTGTGCTCCCCTCCTTGGGTCTACCTAATGCGGAAAAGTAAATAATATACACTGGTGACATCAACCTCAACCTGGAAGTGCCCCAAATAAAAGAATATTACATTACAAATGAATTTTACATGAATGAAAATAAAAACCCTCATCTCATATAAAACCCCCGCCTATTCAGAACGCGACGATCCAATATAACATATCACAGCAACACATAATATCACATATCATCAACGTAAGTAAATATGCGCATCCCAATTGTCATTGACATATAGCAACGAAACCGGCGATTTCACATATTACACTTACGGTCACAGAAAAGAAAGTGTAAAACTACAACATTTGGATTCCATAATCACTTTAGACATCGTAAATCCGAAATATCACATACTTCGCATTTCATGCCTAACTATATGAATTCCACATATTGTATCACATTCCAGATAAATAGACAGTATTAAACTTTCCGAACAGATAATCAAACACCCAAGATTTCCCAAAGTGCTCAACTCTTGAGCGCAGTTCAAATAATCCCAGAATATGTCAAAGTACCAGTGATCCAGCCGTAGAAAGGTCAAGCCAACGCCTCACATGTGGCACGCCGTACTGCCCTAAACCCGAAGGTTCAAAAGGCAGTTCAAGACGGTCACATAATCGAGTTAAGGTTTGTTGTCTTCTAGAGGGTCCACTGCTTAACTTGTACAATTTTTCCGAAAGATTTAAACCCAATAAAAATTCAACGCTTGAAAGTTTTACGTGCCGGGAAAAAGTGGGTTAATGATATCCGTTCAACTAGTTTAACAGTTTCTAAATATCCGGAAAGAAATACGAATTTAAAATTTCCGATCGAGTCTACTATTACAAAAAAAACCCCAGAATATTCAACACTTGAAACTGATTAAAAATACCCAGAAGCATCAACAAGCACCTACGAATATTACCATAAAAAACACGTGTCACCAATCCATAATTCCGCCGCGGAACCGCCGCGAAAAGCATGTTTTCGCCGTGGTTCTGCCGCCGTTTGGAGGAATTGTGGGCCCGTATTTCATGGTAATTCTTAGAATTCCCTGCTGATTTTTTTACGTATTTTTAATTCAGAAAAATCCCAGTTTTTGAAAAATTTCCAGAGAGGGGGTTAAATTCGTCGGTTCGGGTTCGATCGGAGTTTTAACATCGTAAACACGTCGCCTAATGCTCTAGCTAGGCTCTGATACCACAGTAGGCTTCCTAGGCACTCTTGTGAAGGTTCATAAGGCATCAAACATGCCCGGATAAAATTTTAGACGTGCCGAACAACCCAAAGCCGGGATCTTTGCTAGATTATTAGGGTTAAGCATACAAGATTACATCTTTTAAGCTAAGTGTGAGGGATTACAACCTTTGTAGTGTTAGTTATATGTATGCCCTAGAGGCCATTACTGTACATACGATGTATATTGTAGTGGATGCTAGGACATATATAGGGAGGACTTTCTTGCTTGACATGATAGTATGCTATCTGGTTGTACTTTATCTTAACATGTACTCTGATTGTCTCTATATTACATGTTGATAAAGCCCTTAGGATATGTACTCGACTACTGGGACTATGATGAGATCATACTAGTGGGGCCATGGTAGTCGACGAGTACATCCTATAACTGTTCCTAGTCGAGGGTGTATCGAGACAGGGCATCGATACACCAGAGTAGACTAGCGTATACGCATCTTGACCCATATGATGGGCGATGGATGATCCCATATCCATCGGTGTTTGACATCAAGGATGGTGTACGGGTGCTCAGTGGAGACTGGGTACACTGGACGGACTCGCCGAGAACTCCCAGATGGTATTATACCATACGTCAGATGGCAGTTCTCCGGTGACACTGGTACAGAGTAGTCTGTCGACCCAAGATCGTCATAGAGACATGTGTGATTCCCACTGTGCTTTGATTTCCATCATACCACATCCAAGAGGGCGTGCAAAAAGGTGGCTTTTGGGTACAGTCCCGAATCACATGGAGGCAATGAGCGATAGGAGGGGATTCGTCTCTCCCGGTATAGGGAGTTGATGTTGTGCTGTGTTTGATTGGCTATAACCGGAAATCCCTGGCCAGGGTTGCTGAGATTTACTGGTAAGTGTTATCAGTAGTTTCTCGAACTGTTATAGACCTCATATCGACACGACTTATCGAGCTATTGGGGTCTGACGTTTACTACCCCTAGGCGAGATATGCAACATATCAGACGACGAGACCGGACAGTACGGGAGTGTTACTGTTTGGATTCACAGGAGAATGTACAGGCTTGCTTGTTGATCTTCTGAGTGCTCAATACCTGGGTAGCTGTTACGTTTAGCTGACCGCTTGCAGCTTGTGGGTGTTTGATATGATCATCACCTACTGCCGGCGTATTGACGATTCTTTAGAGTCCTACACAGAGGTTTCTTAGCTCAGGCAAAACGGAGTAGGAGCACATATGTGATATGTGCGGGACCGAGGATAATGCGATATGTGATACCGTATTATATTCTCGCGATATTTGATATCAGCCGGGTCATCGGATCAAGTGTTGATTCGATGAATCGGTACGGATAAATATTAGTCGGTTATATGCGATATAGCCGGATTGTCGGATCAAGTGTTGATTCTATAATTTAATGTATAATAATATATATGATATATTAAATTACATTAACTAATATTTGCTCACTAAAAGATTGTTTTTCTCACTCGGGTAATACATTGATATATATGCGATATATGTTAATTGTATTATTTTATTTTGTTACAATAAATATTATATATGTGATATATAATATTGTAACATGATATGATAACTAATGCAACTTGTTTAGTGGAGTTTAAACATGATTAGGGTTTGGATTAGGGTTAAGCTTTCTAGATGTTTCTAGAAGGTTTTCTTTTTGTTTTGGAAAAGATATTTACAAGTGACTCATTCTTAACTCAACCCAAACCCTAACCCTTGGTTAATTCTTTACAATGGTTAAGTCAACCATGGTTGCATTATTCTTCATATTAATCCTTTCATTATTCATCACAAAAAGAAATGAATCACTATTCTTCTTCTTCCTTCATTCTTTCATGAAAAAGCTTGCTAGATTTTTCCAAAGTGATGAATAAATATGAGAAAAAGATAAATAAAGAGAGCAAAAATCCTACTTCATCATCCTTATCTTCCCTTGCCATTTAGATGAGGGTGTTCACATCATTTCATGAGTGTTAGCTTGTGTTAAAGAAACTTCAAGGTAGATCATCTTAGTATCGAAGATCGGAAGCAAAGATTGCATCTTTCTCTTCATGGAACCTCTCGAGAGTCCGGATCCCGATGATCGCAGCGAAGGGACCACAATACGGAGCATATGAAGTGAAGGACCGGATCTACAAAGGTTGTAATCCCTCTCACTTAGTGTTAAAGTGTTTAGCATGCTTGTTTTCGCCTAATCTCTAGTTTAAATTTCCGTATTCGGGTTGTTCGGCACGGCTAAATTTTAAATCGGGCATGGTTGATGCCTCGTAGACCCTTGTGCGCGTGCCTAGCAACCCTACAGTCGTATCAGAGCCAAGCTAGAGCTTTAGGCGAAGTCTAGACGAAGTTTGAAACCCGATCGAACCCGAAACCCCAATTTTACGAGCTCTCTGGACTTTTTCTAAAAACTGGGATTTTTCCACATTAAAAATGCTTAAAAAATTCAGCAGAGAATTATAAGAATTACGGTGCAAAAAGTTTTCGATGAACAGTACAAAGT
Organism: Agapanthus africanus; assembly: GCA_030015575.1. Taxonomy (NCBI): domain Eukaryota; kingdom Viridiplantae; phylum Streptophyta; class Magnoliopsida; order Asparagales; family Amaryllidaceae; genus Agapanthus; species Agapanthus africanus. The sequence continues at coordinate 504,096,886 of JASDDO010000014.1, read as the reverse complement.
GCGGCGGAACCGCGGCAGAAGCATGCCTTGTGCGGCGGTTCCGCTGCTAAATGATGAGGTCATCATTCCCTGTTTGCACCGTAACTCCTATTTTATTATGTTGGATTTTCTGGGAATTTTTAATATGTATTCAAGAGTTGAATTTTCTGGGGTTGTTTTGGGGATTCGATGTTTCGACCGGGATGTCTAATTTTGTCTATGTGGTTTTCCGGATAATTTTTTGAAACTGTTAAAAAGTTCGAACGGATATCAATAACTCACTTTTTCCTCTGTCGGAAAATTTTTCAAAAGTTGGATTTTTTCTCGTGTTTAAGAATGTTCTAAGTCGTGCAAGTAACTCGGTGGACCCTCTAGAAGACAACAAACCTTAACTCGATTATGTGACCGTCTTGAACTGCCTTTTGAACCTTAGGGTTTGGGGCAGTACGACGTGCCACATGTGAGGCGTTGGCTTGACCCTTCTACGGCTGGACCATTGGTACTGTGGCATGTGATGGATGTTTTTAAACTGATTTCAAGTGTTGAGATATATTGGGGAAATCTTGGGTGTTTGATGATTCGATCGGAAAGTTTAACTTTGTCTATTTATCTAGAATGTGATACAATATTTGGAATCCACAGGTAGTTATGAGATAACTGATTTGAATATTATAGACATAGCAGTTTAGTCTCAGATGATCGGTTGCCACGGAATTTTGATGTGATCAAAAGTCCGTCGCAATCACGTAGTGTACGCGGATACTCGCCGGGTAAACTTAATAGACAGCCATGCCCCATAGCCCCGACCAAGTGACTGTAGGAGAACCCCGTCGCCGAAAGCATCCGTTCGGGTGCTCGCGGCAGCGGTGTTCCGCCTTAGTGCACTTCGTCGACGGCATTTGGCGGTGCGGCCGTCTACTAAAGTTTGCGATGAGCATTCGATCAGGACGTCGGGAATCTTGTTGAATTGCCCGACTTGATATTGAAAAGAGTTTTCGATAATGAGACTAAAATGCGGGGTTTATAATAGTTAGGCATGCGATGTCTAAGGAATTCATTTGGTTAGGCATGTGATGTCTAAGGAGGTTGCGGATTCCAACTGTTGTAGTTTTACACTTTCTTTTCTGTGACCGTAAGCGTAGTATGTGGTGTATCGCCGGCTTCGTTGCTATACATCAACGACAATCGGGATACGCATACTTGCTTACGTTGATGATATGAGATATTATGTGTTGCTGTGATATGTTATATTGGATCGTCGCTTTTTGAATAGCCGGGGGTTTTATGTGAGATGAGAGTTTTTCTTTTTCATTCATGTAAAATTCATTTGTATGTAATATTCTTTTATTGGGGCACTTCCAGGTAGCGGAAGATGTCACCCTTGTATATTATTTACTTTTCCGCATTAGGTAGACCCAAGGCGGGGAGCACAAGTAACCGGGTTCTAGGGTCCAGTGGGAGACCATCTCGAGGAGTCGAGACCGGGTCTCCTAACCCTAGAATTGGCAGTGTTACTTGCCGCTCTCGTAGGGGTCTAGGGATGTGGGTTTGGCTATTCATCGCGACCGTGGAATCCGTGTTTTATACAGGCTCGTATTGAAAACACGGACGCCCTAGTATATCCAATATTTCATATATGTTCTTCTGCTGCAATGTTCTGTGATGAGATCATATTACTGCCTGAGACGAATGTTTATATTATATATATGAGATATATGTTATATTGCAGATTTCGTTTTCAAATGTGATGCTTGCGAAGCATAATAAAATGGGACTTCATTAATGAGATTAATGAAATAAAAGAAACCTAAGATGTTGTAGAAACTTGTTTATAAAAACTGGTAGCTACAGTTCTTGCTTTGCATAGCGGTGTTCCTTGTAGAACATCCAGCACCTTATTCGATAAGGAAAGGACCGAGATCCCTTCACCGGGAGTGACTCCTTTAGCAATAACTGGCAGATGCTACAAACTCGGTTTGTCTTTCGATTGCTTCTATAGTTCTTGCTTTGCACAGCGGTATATGTGATATATCCTGCACCTTATTCGATGAGGAAAAGGCCGACGATCCCTTCACCGGGAGTGACCCCTTTAGCAAAACTAGAAAAGCCTCAAAAACACTCCATTTAAAATCACTCGATTCTACAACGATATCAAGTTCATTACGCAAAGGGTTTTCATAAAAACCTGTCGTAGCCCTCTGTCATTTCAGATAAGTAGTAGTTAGTATTCGTGCTACGTTTGTTGGCCTGCGTCAAGGCGTAGTGTGCGGTAGCTAACTAGTATTTATCTGCTTATGCATATGATGCAGATTGAGTTAGGGTAGTCGTGCGACTTTGTTGGCCTGCGTCAAGGGTCGTGCGGGTGGGTTTAATTCAATCAAGAAATGACGGGTTGAACTTGACTAGCGCACTGTGGTTTGTTGGCCTGCGTCAAGGTCATGGGACGCTAGGGGCATAATATTATTGGGGATTTCAAGTGTTGAAATTTGCAATGAGATTGCATACCTTCTATGAGATAGTTGGATCCCAATACCCGCTGTGAGTAAGAGTTACTCCTGGGAGAGTTTTATACATTACAATTAGCCGATCAAGTAGGTGTCTAGAAAGGTGTTAACGGGGTTACGCCCCTGGGAAAACGAGGTTTACTTTAATTAGGTTCGTGCGAAAGCACGGGGGACCTTCCTCAAAGTACCGACACTGGCCTGGCTGAAAGATTGGCGAACTTGTAGCGTGTAATTAATCCCGGCTAGTCTTTCCTTTTAGGGTTTGAAGGAAGATTTGACAAAAATAGTGGGAGACATCCTGATTAGATATATTAGATAACCAATCTAATCTTGCAAGAGCATACGCTGAGTGTTTTCTTCTCTCTCTCCAGATAGCGACCATATCACGCCTTAATCAATATAATAAAACGGATATATTGACCGAACACGCTTGTTATACTGAGCTGGGGAACGTTGGTCCCGCTCCAACTTATAATTGTTATAGGACAGAGCAGGAAATTGGGGAATACCAGAATTCCCGTGCCGCCCAAACGAAGAAAGTACATGTTGATGCTTCATCTTCGGGTTTGTTCATTACACAGAACTGTTTCTCAGTATCCTTTACGTCCTGGGTATGTGATACCGGATCAGGATCCCGCATATGTAATCTGTTACATGGGCTACAGATAGGTAGAGAACTGATAACGGGTGATAAGTTTCATGAGACAGAAAACGGTGCAAGTGTTGCAGCCAAGTCTGTTGGTCACTATCACCCTGTATTACCAGAATACATTGATTCTGAACAAATGTTATTAGATACCGAACCTGATATACAAAATCATATCAGTCTCTTTATTAGTAAAGAAAGGATATAATTTTGTATTGTTGGATAATGTTTTGAACATTTCCTATATCAAGAGCTGATCGGTTCAGGCATGTTATCTAAAAGCATTGACGTTCTAAATCAAACTACTGTTCTTAGTATACAGAACACACACAAGAGGAAGAGTTCAGAAATGAACGAATCCTTCTTGAGGCATTGTAGACTAGGTCATATCAATGCGACCCGACTGGCTGAAGTTACATATAGATGCATATTTAAATTAGTTTGAATTTACATCTTGTGAAACTTGACGGTCATGTCACAAAGATAAGATGACCGCAGCTCTGTTTATTGGAAACAGAGAAAGAGTTAGTGAACTCTTGGGATTGATACATGCTGATGTATGAAAGTCCCCTGTCTACATATGCCAAGATCGGTTCTTTGTACTTCATTACATTTTCTGATAATCTCTCAAGATTCAGACATATGTTCCTGCTGAAACACAGGTCCGAACCTTTTGAGATATTCACAGAATATAAATTAGAAGTAGAGAACCAAAATACGGGTAAAAGTATTATGTCCTTTGATGAGATCAAGGAGGAGAATACTTGAGCACGGAATTCCTGGACTATTCTAAAGGAGAATGAGATTCTCTCTCAGTATTACTCCTTCGAATACACCACAGCACGTCGGTGTATCGGGGCGGAGCAATAGCACCCTATGTGATATGGTGTGCTCTATGATGAGTACTACTGAGTTTCCTATTTCCTTTTGGATGTTATGCGCTTGAGAAGCTGCATACCTATTGAATAGGGTTCAAATCAAATTAGTTTCCTACCACTTCATATGCGATATGGAAAGGGAAGAGCCCATATCTTAAGTTTGTTAAGATTTGGGGTTGTCCGGCCTATGTCTAAAAGGAAAATCCGGACAAGCTCGAGGCAAGGTCTGTAATGTAGAACTGGAAATGTTCCAGCAATACAAACTACAGCTGATGATTTGGTAGAACCAAAGGATTCAATAGTTTCCAACGAACCTCAGCCTCTCCGCCAATCTAGTAGGGTTCCTCACCCACCTGAGAGATACTTCGGTTTCTCTATGACAGTGGGAGCGAGGATTGCATCATGAGATGATGACCCAACTAGTTTCGTGCAGGCCATCAGGAGTGGGACACTATAAGAATGGCTGGATGCTTATCGATCTGAGATGGAATCCTTATACACCAACAAAGTATGGACTTTGGTTGCTTTATCTGAAGGGTTAAATCCCCATCATGAGCAAGTATATCTTAAGAAGATTACTTGGTGTACATGGAAAAGTTGAGACTTTCAAAGCTAGACTTGTTAAAGGTTTACATCATTGACCAGGTATGGATTATGTTGAAACCTTTTCTAAGGATCTATGCTTAAGTCCATCCAGATCCTACTTGCCACGGCTACATACTATGACTACGATATCTGGTGGTTGGGTGTCATGACTGCATTTCTAAATGATGTTTTAGAAGATAGCGTCTATAAGTACACAGCCAGAGGGCTTCGTAGACAGTGGGAGCAGCGAAAACGTGTGCAAGATGCTTTATAGGATAAAGCAGGCATCGCGGAGTTGGAACATCTGTTTTTGATGTGGTAGTCAAAGAGTTTGACTTCATCAAAATGGTAGATGAACCTTGTATATACAAAAAGGTAGTAGAAAGTATGGTGGTGATCCTCGAAGAGTACGTGGATGACATACTCTTGGTAGGGAAGGAGTTTCCTATGCTACGCTTGGTCAATCTCCGCTTATCACAAGGATTCTCCATATTGGATCAAAGTGATACCTCCTAAATCCTGGGTTTTGGATCTATGAGATAGATCTAATTGGATGTTAGGATACTCACTAGTTGTAGTGAGATGGTATCAATTGATCCTAGGGAGAATCACTGGAAAGGTTCCAAGGTGATAAGAACGACTGAATGTCAGTCGCAGGCATTGTCTTTACCCTCAGTGGAGGGACGGTATGTTGGAAGAGTTCCAAGCTAAATACCGTGACATACTAGACGATTAGAGGCAAGATACATCGTTACCAAGGATGCTACCAAAGAGGCAGTCTGGATATATAAGTTCATGAGATGAACTTCGTTCCTACCATTGTGTGTCAATGGAGTTGTGGCTTCAGCCAAGGAACTACCGTCCTATCAGAAATCCAAATATAATTCTTAGGCAGTATCACCTGATCATGGAGATGGTTGATCTCCAGGGAGATCGAGGTTAGGAGAGTAGACACAGAGGACGACAGCGCGGATCCACTCACAAAGGCCTTTTTCTCAGTAGAGACTTTTATAGGATGGTTGAGTATGAGATACTTCAACCGCAGCTAATTGTTGGGTATGCGATACCATAACAGATGGCCCAAGTGCACGTGGGAGATTGTTAGTTATATGTATGCCCTAGAGGCCATTACTGTACATACGATGTATATTGTAGTGGATGCTAGGACATATATAGGGAGGACTTTCTTGCTTGACATGATAGTATGCTATCTGGTTGTACTTTATCTTAACATGTACTCTGATTGTCTCTATATTACATGTTGATAAAGCCCTTAGGATATGTACTCGACTACTGGGACTATGATGAGATCATACTAGTGGGGCCATGGTAATCGACGAGTACATCCTATAACTGTTCCTAGTCGAGGGTGTATCGAGACAGGGCATCGATACACCAGAGTAGACTAGCGTATACGCATCTTGACCCATATGATGGATGATCCCATATCCATCGGTGTTTGACATCAAGGATGGTGTACGGGTGCTCAGTGGAGACTGGGTACACTGGACGGACTCGCCGAGAACTCCCAGATGGTATTATACCATACGTCAGATGGCTGTTCTCCGGTGACACCGATACAGAGTAGTCTGTCGACCCGAGATCGTCATAGAGTCTTGTGTGATTCCCACTGTGCTTTGATTTCCATCATACCATGTCCAAGAGGGCGTGCAAAAAGGTGGCTTTTGGGTACAGTCCTGAATCACATGGAGGCAATGAGCGATAGGAGGGGATTCGTCTCTCCCGGTATAGGGAGTTGATGTTGTGCTATTTTCGATTGGCTATAACCGGAAATCCCTGGCCAGGGTTGCTCAGATTTACTGGTAAGTGTTATCATTAGTTTCTCGAACTGTTATAGACCTCATATCGACACGACTTATCGAGCTATTGGGGTCTGACGTTTACCACCCCTAGGCGAGATATGCAACATATCAGACGACGAGACCGGACTGTACGGGAGTGTTACTGTTTGGATTCACAGGAGAATGTACAGGCTTGCTTGTTGATCTTCTGAGCGCTCAATACCTGGGTAGCTGTTACGTTTAGCTGACCGCTTGCAGCTTGTGGGTGTTTGATATGATCATCACCTACTGCCGGCGTATTGACGATTCTTTAGAGTCCTACACAGAGGTTTCTTGGCTCAGGAAAAACGGAGTAGGAGCACATAAGTGATATGTGCGGGACCGAGGATAATGCGATATGTGATAGCGTATTATATTCTCGCGATATTTGATATCAGCCGGGTCATCGGATCAAGTGTTGATTCGATGAATCGGTACGGATAAATATTAGTCGGTTATATGCGATATAGCCAGATTGTCGGATCAAGTGTTGATTCGATAATTTAATGTATAATAATATATATGATATATTAAATTACATTAACTAATATTTGCTCACTAAAAGATTGTTTTTCTCACTCGGGTAATACATTGATATATATGCGATATATGTTAATTGTATTATTTTATTTTGTTACAATAAATATTTTATATGTGATATATAATATTGTAACATGATATGATAACTAATGCAACTTGTTTAGTGGAGTTTAAACATGATTAGGGTTTGGATTAGGGTTAAGCTTTCTAGATGTTTCTAGAAGGTTTTCTTTTTGTTTTGGAAAAGATATTTACAAGTGACTCATTCTTAACTCAACCCAAACCCTAACACTTGGTTAATTCTCTACAATGGTTAAGTCAACCATGGTTGCATTATTCTTCATATTAATCCTTTCATTATTCATCACAAAAGGAAATGGATCACTATTCTTCTTCTTCCTTCATTCTTTCATGAAAAAGCTTGCTAGATTTTTCCAAAGTGATGAATAAATATGAGAAAAAGATAAATAAAGATAGCAAAAATCTTACTTCATCATCCACATCTTCCCTTGCCATTTAAATGAGGGTGTTCACATCATTTCATGAGTGTTAGCTTGTGTTAAAGAAACTTCAAGGTAGATCATTTTAGTATCGAAGATCGGAAGCAAAGGTTGCATCTTTCTCTTCGTGGAACCTCTCGAGAGTCCGGATCCCGATGATCGCAGCGAAGGGACCACAACACGGAGCATATGAAGTGAAGGACCGGATCTACAAAGGTTGTAATCCCTCTCACTTAGTGTTAAAGTGTTTAGCATGCTTGTTTTCGTCTAATCTCTAGTTTAAATTTCCGTATTCGGGTTGTTCGGCACGGCTAAATTTTAAATCGGGCATGGTTGATGCCTCGTAGACCCTTGTGCGCGTGCCTAGCAACCCTACATGTAGTCCTCTCCTTTGCTTCACAAGCTCCTAGTAGAAGTCCCTTCGCCGCGATCCACGATCTCCCGGACTCAAGAGAGGCTCCACGACTCGAACGATCTATGCTAGCTTGAAGTGTTCCAAATCTCCGATGATCTACGTCGAAGTTTCAATAACTCAAGCTTTCTCACTCTAAAGAGATGAACACACTAATCTCATGGGCTAGATGAGATGAGGATGAGAGAGTAGTATTAATGCTTTCTTTTTAAATCATTTTCTCATATTTATTCATCACATAAATAATTTCTAGTGAGCTTTTTTCAAGAGAGAAGAAGATGATAATGGAAAAGATAATGATAATTCCTTTTGTGATGAATAGAAATAAAAGTATATGATTGATGTATAAACCATGGTCAAGGATGAGTGGCTAATAATGTGTAGAGAAACAACTAGAGTTAGGGTTTGGTTTGGTTAGGAATGTGTCATCAAAAAAAATATCTTAACCATGACAAAAGAAATTGCTTCTAGAAGGTGCATGAAGCATCTAACCCTAATCAAACCCTAACTTCATTTAATCATCCTTAAACCTGATTAACAATTAATCATATCATGTCACAATAATATATATCACATATATATTATATATTTGCAACAAAAGAAAATAATACAATTAACATATATCGCATATATATCAATGTATCATCCAGTGAGAAAATGAAATAATAAAGCGAGCCAATATTAGATAATGTAATACAATATATCATATATATTATTATATATTAAATCATCGAATCAACACTTGATTCGATGATCCGGCTATATCGAATATTACCGACTAATATATTATGTACCGATTTATCGAATCAACACTTGATCCGATGTCCCGGTTCATATCTAAATATCGCGAGAATATAATACGGTATCTCGTATCGCATTATTCTCGGTCCTGCACATATCACATATGTGCCTCTACTCCGTTTCGCCCGAGCCAAGAAACCTCTGTGTAGGACTCTAAAGAATCGTCAATACGCCGATAGCAGGTGATGATCATATCAAACACCCACAAGCTGCAAGCGGTCAGCTAAACGTAACAGCCACCCAGGTATTGAGCGATCAGAAGATCAACAAGCTAGCCTGTGCGATCTCCTGTGAATCCAATCAGTAACACTCCCGCACAGTCCGGTCTGTTCGTCTGATATGTCGCATATCAAGTCTAGGGGTGGTATACGTCAGACCCCAGTAACCGATAAGTCATGTCGATGTATGGCTCATAACGGGTCGAGAAACTACTAGTAACACTTACCAGTAAATCTCTATATCAGCCCTGGCCAGGGACTTCCAGTTATAGCCAATCGAACACAGCACAACATCAACTCCCTATACCGGGAGAGACGAATCCCCTCCTATCGCTCATTACCTCCATGTGATTCGGGACTGTACCCAAAAGCCACCGTTTTGCACGCCCTCTTGGACGTGGTAAGGTGGAAATCAATGCACAGTGGGAATCACACAAGACTCTATGACGATCTCGGGTCTACAGACTACCCTGTACCAGTGTCACCGGAGAACTGCCATCTGACGTGTGGTATATCACCATCTGGGAGTTCTCGGCGAGTCCGTCCAGTGTACCCAGTCTCCACTGAGCACCCGTACACCATCTCTGATGTCAAACACCGATGGATGTGGGATCATCCATCGCCCATCATATGGGTCAAGATGCGTATACGCTAGTCTACTCTGGTGTATCGATGCCCTGTCTCGATATACCCTCTACTAGGAACAGTTATAGGATGTACTCATCGACTACCAAGGCCCCACTAGTATGAACTCATCATAGTCCCAGTAGTCGAGTACAGATCCTAAGGGCTTTATCAACATGTGAGAGAAAAACAGTAAACCAATACAAGTCAACATGTTAAGATAAAGTGAAACCAAATAGCATACTATCATGACGAGCAAGAAAGTCATCTCTATATATATCCAAGCATCCATTATAATATACATCATATGTACAACAATGGCCTCTAGGGCATATACATAACTAACACAAAGTTGGTATTAGAGCGCTAGGTTGACCTTGGTTCGAGTATAAGTTTTACTATGTGGAGCCTAGGGCATTTATATATATACGGAACTTAGGCTTGACCTTACGGAACTTAGACTTAGTCGAGGGGGTATTACACCCGAACTTTCGTCGCATAGAATGACCCTTGGTTGATGGAGTAGGTAGCTTGAGTAGAGTGACGTATCGTACGTATGTTCCGCGGCATACTTACGACACGCCACTCCGCTTAAGAAACCTTAGGATGTACATTTCCTTGCACCGCATTATATTCCTTCCTATGATCTATCCTTATCGATACTGGTTATGGTTTTGCTGCCGCGATTGCACGGGCAGAGTGAGCTACGGCTCGAGTTGCGTCAGCATGAGCTCGTCGTGGACGAAGACTGACCAGGGCATGTTTCCAGAGACATACGATGGCATTTAGAGGCGTCGTCTTATTGTGCTTTCGCGCCATGAGCGTTTGACAGGTCGCTTTTATGAGATTTCTCAGACGTACCGATCGGTACCAGAGGATTGAGCCACTGATAGAGGCCAGCCAGGATGTGATGACCATTGATATATCGCTTATTCATGATGATTGAGGCACTGTTCAGCGTACCGACGAATGAGCCAATTGTTGCTGCAAATGACGAGATATCGCCCCAGATGTTGGAGCTACTGCAGCTTGAGCATATACTTAGAGATATGATGGTGAGTCGCTAGCCACCGAGGATGAATGACTAGGACATGTGGTTCATTCGCTTACCCCGATGCGAGGTCATCAGGTAGATTGATGCCAGCTAGAGACGACTTCACGCAGATTCGTTGAGAGTCGATTGAGACGATCGAATGTAAGGAAACCATTTTCCAAGTTTAAAGTATTCGGAAAGACATGCAAGCGATTCTATGGACCCTGTAGAAGAATGAAACCCTAACTTGACATAACGACCGTGTGAAAGCCTTTGAACCTTAGGGTTTGCGGCAGCTCCGCGGCGCCATTAGTGAGGCTTGGGATTGCCCTTCTACGGCTGGACCACCGATGCTGTGGTATGTACTCGATACTATTAAACTGTACCCAAGGTGTTGAGCTCTTGGGGGATTATGAGGTTCTGACGAGTCGATCGGATGGTTCGACATCATTCGGATATTGTGATGGGATACACCGATTGGGAGACTCCAGATACGAGCATAGCCGTTGGAGCGTAGTCCATGCAGCCACGAGTAGACGAGTCCGAATCAGTCGACATTGGAGCAAGTGGAGTAAATAGTTCGCACGAGATTTCGACGAGATGACGTATCACTCCGCTGACATTAGAGATGCGATACGCACGCTGAGGACGTGTTCTGCTAGATATCTTCTACTGAGTGATTAAGATACCGAGTTCGTGATTTCGAGTCCGTGTGAGAGACTTCGGATGGACCGTAGCCGAGGACATTGCAGTACGCAGATAGAGCCGCGACGTCGAAATGGTCGATGATACAGACAAGCGGGACAAGAAGTTCGTACGAGATACAGACGAGCTGTTACTACTCCCCGTTAAGATTTAAGGTCGGATATGCATACAGAGGCGCCGGGATGCGACTAGCTTCCGAGTAGATGTTGTACTGAGGACGCAGATGTCCAGAGAGCGAGAAAAGATTATGCCAGAGTACCAGCCTCCGTACAGTTTGGCTTAGGCGAGATCAGAAGAGACCTTGAGCAGGATTCCTTCCAGTACACTGCTGCAATAAGATTTGCACCAGGAGCAGATGTGTGATGTGCATTCAGAGGACCAGAGGACGGCGCCAGAGATGTGCTGCCTTACGGGTAGTCGTGAGGATTGACCGAGAGATGACCAGAGAGGTGCCAGAACCTAATCGCTTCCGTTAGCACACCTGACAGAGCCGATGAGCCAATGGATTGCGAGATTGGTAATCCACAGGAAAGATAAGGAACCAGAGGCAGAGGACGCCAGCCGCGAGCAAGAGGCAAGTAGATATCTTGCGCCGCTAGCATTGGATGTACCGACACCTTCTAGACTTCGAAGGAGGATATACCGACGGCGGTATTTATGATTTGTGATTTTATGATTTGATTATCACGTATCCGTCACTTTGGATTTCGGTATTTTGGGCGATCTATTTGCATGATTTAGTCTTGATGACTAAGTTCCATGATATTTGATTTTGTGCACCATGGTTGCACCTACTGGGTATTTATACCTTGTGCATAGTTATTGTTCTTGAGGTATTGATTGTGATTTCATGCCTACTTTATGCCGGTGATTTGATTTACGCTTCCAGCATAGTTTTCATGCACTTTTTAGTGTTTTGATTTGATTTGTGCACGCTGATGCACGCGGTTGTGAGATTTTCCATCGCGCTACACCTGATTTTGATTGAGCCGCATTATATCGTCGATTTCGACCCTGATATTGATGATTGATTCTTGCACTCCGTGCTTTTGATTGGACTTACGCATGTTCACCGTTTGCTATTGGATTTCGTGATTCCATGCATGTTGAGTGCGCAGGGTTTAGATTTTCATTCGTGCACGATGGATGCACCAATTTAGATTTTCACGCATGTTGGGCGCATGTTTTGAGATACGATTTTGGTGCACACCAGATGCACTAAATCGAGATTCTTCGTGCATGTCAGATGCACCTGATTTGGCTGTCAGGCACACACGTTGCCTATGACAGATACTTCGTGCACACCCGTTGCACCTAGATGTTGTTTTGTGCACCTGTATGGCATATATATGTACTTTGATTTCCGTGCGCACCAGACGCACAGGGTGGGATTATGAGCATTTTTAGGATTTATTCCTTTTGGAGCAGTACATTTTTTATGTTATTTGATATTCGTTTTGTACTGAGCAGGACTAGTCAGAGGACAGTACTGTTAGTGTATATGCCCTAGAGGCCATTACTGTATCATACTAGTTTGTATATTACTTAATGGAAGCTTGGGATATTCACAGTTGTATAGACAATCTTGCTCAAAATAGTAGTATGCTTCTTGGTTAGTCTCTACTTCAATGTGTGTACATGTGTTTCTTTTAACATATCGCCTATACACATTAGTGGAGCCCTTAGGATCTTTGCTTGATTACCAGCGTTGTGATGGCAGTCACACTCGTGGGGGCTGGGTAATCCACAAGCACATCCTTATGCAGGTCCCTAGTCATAGGACTATCGAGACAGGGCATTGATACTCCGTAGTAAACTAGCGTATGCGCTTCTCATCCCAGCATGGGAGACGGTCTGTCCTACAGCCGTCGGTACGTCGTACTTGAGATAGTATGCGGGTGCTCGTTAGGTTACGGGTACACTAGACAGGACTCGTCGGGAACTGTTCGTTGGTACTATACCTATCGTCAGTTATCAGTTCCCAGGTGACATGAGTACAGCTTAGTCCGCTGACTTGACACTGTCACTTCACCTCGAGTGTGTTCCCACGGTACTTTGATTACTACCCTACCATGGCTTAAAGGAGTCGTGCAAGCAGGTAGTAGTTGGGTGCAGTCCCGAAGCACTTGGAGGCAGTGACGGTTAGAAAGGATTCGTCTCTCCCGGTATTGGGAGTTGATATCGCGCTGTGTTTAGGAGAGCCATTACACAAAGTCCCTGGCAAGGGCAAGCGAGATATACTGGTAGTTTTCCACTGTTATCTCAGGGTGTTCTGGGCTACACTCCGACACGACGAGTACCGCTATTAGGAGACTGACGTTTACCGCCCCCCTAGGCCCGCCATGCGATATTCTCAGACGAACAGACCGAACTATGCGGAGACTGTCACATTCAGGCTCAGTAGGAGTTCAGATGGGTTTCACCTCGTCCGTCTTCTTATCGGCATCTACCTGGGGGCCGTTACGCACAGCTAGTGCCGCTTGCGGTCTATGGTTAAACCCACTGCCAGCGTAGTGTCGAGTCTTTAGAGTCCCACACAGAGAGCTATTCGTCTTTATGCAAAAGAGTAGAGGTCGCATGGTTTTGCGACAGGGTTCGGTCACATCCGTGCACTTGTGCACGTTTAGTGTCCGGGCAGTTATCACTAGTGGGCTTTGGTTTAAGCCAGATCCTAGTGTACGTTTTGGGATTAGTTTTAACTCGTTTGTATTCGTGTTCCTCGGAACGCGGATGCGGGTGTGTATGCACGGTTGACAGAGAGACAGAGGCAGAGGATTCTCATTAGGGTTGTTGACTGTTGACTTTTGCTAAACCCTAATGAGAATAAGAAATATGATTAATGAAAATATTAATTAAGTATTATTGTGCCATGGTTGGGTTGAATGGTTGACTTTGTTGACTTGTTGACTTAGTTGACCGGTTGACTAGGTTGGACTTATTGACCATCATCATGACAATGGCTATCATTTCTTGGCATTGACCTTTGCTTGCTTGTTTGTTCACAAATTGCATTTAATGCATGAAATGAAATTGCCATTTGATATGATAACAACCATCACATAATACTCAATTATTATTATTTGTTATAATTATTTTGTATTATGAGAGCAAGGGTGAGAAAAGTCTTGCTCATTCTATCATTCTCATTCTCTCTCATCCTCAAGCTCTCCCTCTTCCTCTTGCTCTCTCTCTAGCTCAAGGAAACTCCCTCCCATGAGTTGAGAACCATTTCCTTAGAGATAAAACCCAAAACACTTCTCTACTCATCCTAGTATACAAGGTCTAGCAAACCAAGTGTTCTAGTTTCCTCAAGATTGAGGTTGGAGCCAAAGGTAGAAGCTTTCAGTTGGATCCATCTTCGGCACAAGGAGACGACGAGGAGAGAACCATCCGACCACCACAAGGAGTCGAAGAGAAGGAGTTCAAGTTAAGGTATAACCCCCTAACCGAGTAGGTAAAACTCCTAGTTAGGTTGTTAGCTAGTTGTTTAACAAAGATCCGTATTTTGAGTCCATGTTACCCCCAAAGAAAAATCGTTTTTCATCATTTCCGCAACCTCAAAGAACCGAGGACGGGTAACATGGACTTACAGTGGTATCAGAGCGTAGTTAAACACTATCTAATATGTTAGCAAAGTAACTAGAAGTTCGATCGGAGAAAAAATCACAAAACATGCCCGAAATATCAACTTTCTGCCGATTTTGTTTTCTGTTCAAAAATTAATAAATCATACACTAAAAATCGGCTCAGGTTTTTAAAGCACACTCAAGAAAAATGGTCCAGCGACTCAGTCAAAGCGCCACGGAACCGCGACAGGAGCATGCTCCCGCCGCGGATCCGCGGCCGAGTTGTCTCGGCCGTGGGCAATTTTTCCTGCAGTGTGTTCAGGGGGGTGTTTTGGGATTTTTACAATATGTGTTTTCTGCCCAGATTTTACAGAAAGCAAAATTTGTTTTTGGCGTTTAAAAATCCGTATTTTGATCGAACTTCTAAAGACTTTAGCTAACGGGTTTATATCTGTGATGTGATATATGTATTGAACGTCTGCTAATCGCTATACGTCGATTAGTGGGGGTTATACATATCTGTGATCTGTAATGTTGATGGTATGTGTATATGAATTCATTGGATTGTCGCGGATGAATAGTCGGGGGGTTGTGAGATGAGAGTTTTCTTTTTCTTTCAATTCATGTAATTTGTAATTGATATAATATTATTTATATGGCCGCACAACCGGGATGGGGTTGTAGCCGTCATTATATAATTTCTTTTACTGTTTTTGCTCCTAGGATAGACCCAAGGTGGGGTGCATAAACTACCGGGTACCTCGAAGAGCCGAGTGGCCTACTCACGGTGTTGAGGGAGGTTGCTTCGCTTCGGGTACTTGGCGGGTAGTTTGCCGCACCCGTATGGGTCTAGGGTGGGGTCTTTGCTATTCATCGCGACCGTGTAATCCGCTCTTCGTTACAGGCTCGTACGGAATGCGGATTCCTAGTATATCCAATGTGTTCATCTGTGATCTGGAATGGCTATCATTGCATGTGACGAATGTATATATCTATATATGATATATATTTAGGCGTTGCTTATGTTTTGCATCCGCGCTAGTCCAGCCCCCGCTCTGTCGTTAGTTAAGTAACCTAACGGGTAATGACGGGGCCCCGTGGCAAATGCGGATGGCATAAGCGTACGTCATATTTTCGTTGTTTTCTGCAATGGTAGGATTAAATGATGGGACGCATTAAATTAATGCAAGAAAATAAACCAAAGTTGAGTCGTTGGAACATTTTCAAAACCACTCGGTTTCTTTTCAAAAACAACTTTTAAACGCGGAGCTTAAGCCACTCCTTTTAAAAGCTATCTCATTCCATCGATTATATCAAGTTCACTACGTTCATGGTTTCTCCAAAACCATTCATAGCCCTCCGTCGTTTCACATGGATAGTCAATAATATTCAAGCTATGTTTGTTCGCCAAAGTCAAGGCATAGTGATCGGTAGCTATTGGGTATTCATGTGCAGCATAGATAGATGTATTGGTTTGGGACAGTCGTACTGCCTTGTTGGCCAAAGTCAAGGGTAGGTACGAATGGGTTCAAATTAACCTGGAGAATGAAGGGTAGAACTTGACATGTGACTTATGATTTGTTGGCCAAAGTCAAGGTCATAAGAGCATGGGGCAAAAATCCACATCGGGAGTTTCAAAAGAATCTGAAACTTGCTAGCGCTGCATACCATTTAGAGTGTGATGATTCTGGTAGGATTCCTTCAGTTTTGTCATGCGATGATATTTGGATCCCGATCCTACTGTGAGTATATGCTACTCCTCCGGAACTTTCTCACTTAAACGATCAATGCTATAAACCAAGTAGGTGTCTACAAAGGTGTTAGCGGGGCTACGCCCACAGGGAAAAGAGGATTTAATTAAGGAACTTCGTGAAAGCGTTGGAAAACCTCCCTCAAAGTACCAACACTGGCCTGACTGAACGGTTAAACAAGTATTGTACGGTGAGATTGATCCCGAATAATTCTTCCTTTTTGGTTTGAGGAGGGATTCGAGAGACAGTGGGAGCCATCCTGTTTAGACAAACTAAAAACCACTCTAAACCTGCAAGAGCATCATGCTAAAGTGTTTCTTCTCTCTCTCCTAATTGCAGCGACAAAGCATCATGACTGGACTTAAGTTACTACTAGATAAAAACATACTGACAGGGCCAAACTACAAAGATTGGCTCAGGAATGTCAAAATGGCAATCACTTATGACAAGTTGGGGTATCTCCTTACCACCAAAGCTCCCCCTGTCCCAGGTCCCAAAACCAGCGTCGCGGATAAGGAAATCCTTAAGACCTGGGAAATTGACTGTGCGAAGGCCAAGTTCCTCGTGCTTGCCTCTATGGACAATGAACATCAGAGGAGGCACGAGAATATGGACCTTGAATCCATATTTCTCCATACAAAAGAACTGTATGGAGAGCAATCCCGTATCGCCAGATACGAAGTCTCGAAAAAGCTGTTTTCGGGGAGATTGGCCGTCGGATCATCGGTAGCGGAACACGTGCTTAAGATGATTGGCTTCATTAAGGAGCTCGCGGACCTTGGAACCACGTTAGAGAACGAGCTCCATACGGGCTTGATTCTCCAGTCCCTTCCTTCCACTTACGCCCAGTTTATCATGATCTTCAACATGCAAGAAAAAGAAGTTGAACTTTTAGAACTCCTCAACATGCTGAGGAGTGCAGAGGGCACCCTACAGAAAGGTAGGGAAACATCCACTTTGTTTGTAGGAGGATCTTCATCTTCTAGGTCCAAGGCGAAAGCCAAGGGAAAGAAGAAGAAAACCCCTACCAAACCAAGGGGCGGTGTTAGTAAAGTGGATACGAAGGCAAAGGCAACAAAGGTAGCAGGAAAGCTTGTGGGGGAAGGAAGAGTGCTTTTACTGTCACAAGAGTGGACACTGGAAAAAGGATTGCAGGGCTTGGAAGGCCAGAAACCAGGATCCGAAGCAAGTTGCGGCTTCGTCTTCAGGTGTGTATGTTATTGAAAACTTTCTATCAATAAACTCTACTTCCTGGGTATTGGATATCGGATCAGAATCTCATATCTGCAATTCTTTGCAGGCACTGAGAAAGCGTAGGGTTTTGAAAGCAGGTGATATGACCCTCAGAGTTGCAAATGGAGCTGGCATGGATGCTGAGTCCGTGGGGGACTATCACCTGGGAATGTCAGATGGACATGTTTTGGTTTTGCGTGATTGTTATTTTGTACACAATGCAACCTGTAATATCATATCTGTATCTTTATTATCTAAAGAAGGTTATGAATTTGCATTTGTAAGTAATGTTGTGAACATTCACCTTAATCAAGTTTTGATTGGGTCAGGTACATTAAGCAATGGTATATACGTATTAAACCAACCAAAGATTTTCAATGTCCAGAATACACACAAAAGAAAGTCTCCGGAAACAAATCAGGCTTTCTTATGGCATTGTAGACTGGGTCACATCAATGAGAGAAGGTTGACGAAGTTACATACAGAAGGATATTTGGATTCGTTCGAATATCAATCATATGCAACTTGTCAATCCTGTCTCAAAGGAAAGATGAAAAAGACTCCATTCACTGGACACGGAGTAAGAGCGAGCGAGCTCTTAGGACTCGTACATAACGACGTGTACGCTCCAATGTCTATGCATGCGCGAAGCGGTTATTCTTACTTCATTACTTTTACGTATGACTTTTCAAGATACGGATATGTCTTCTTAATGAAACATAAAATCCGAAGCCTTTGGAAAATTCCAGGATGAAGTAAAAAAACAAACCGGCAAAAGTATCAAGACACTGAGATCTGATCGAGGTGGTGAATACTTGAGTGCCGAGTTCCTAGATTACCTAAAAGAGAATGGAATTCTCTCTCAGCTTACTTCTCCATATACTCTGCAACATAACGGTGTATCGGAGAGACGGAACCGGACCCTATTAGATATGGTACGTTCCATGATGAGTAACACTGAGTTACCGCGATCATTCTGGGGATATGCACTAGAATCAGCTGCATGCCTTTTAAACCGAGTTCCAACTAAGACTGTGCCTACCACACCATATCAGATGTGGTGTGGGAAGAAACCCTATCTTAAGCACATTAAAATATGGGGATGTCCAGCTTTTGTCAAAAAGCAGCATGCGGACAAACTCGAGGCACGCTCAGTACAGTGCAAGTTTGTGGGATATCCAAAGAACTCCAAGAGATATTTCTTCTATTGCGAAGAGGAACAAAAGGTTTTGTTTCTCGTCATGCCCACTTCTTGGAAACTGAGTTTTTGGAAAATAAGATAAGTGGGAGCGCAATAGAACTGGAAGAAATTCCAGAACAACGAGCTATTACTGAAAGCTTAGAAGAACCAGAGGGTTCGAAAGATCAGGACATTACTGTGCCGCTCCGCAGGAGTAGTAGGCAGTCTCATCCGCCCGAGAGATACTACGGTTTTCTCATAGACGGGGATAAAGAGGATTGCATCATTGATAGTGGTGAGCCGACTAGCTTCCAGCAGGCCATTCAGAGCGTTGACTCGGTAAAATGGCCAGATGCAATGTTAGTTATATGTATGCCCTAGAGGCCATTACTGTACATACGATGTATATTGTAGTCGATGCTAGGACATATATAGGGAGGACTTTCTTGCTCGACATGATAGTATGCTATCTGGTTGTACTTTATCTTAACATGTACTCGGATTGTCTCTATGTTACATGTTGATAAAGCCCTTAGGATATGTACTCGACTACTGGGACTATGATGAGATCATACTAGTGGGGCCACGGTAGTCGATGAGTACATCCTATAACTGTTCCTAGTCGTGGGTGTATCGAGACAGGGCATCGATGCACCAGAGTAGACTAGCGTATACGCATCTTGACCCATATGATGGGCTATGGATGATCCCATATCCATCGGTGTTTGACATCAAGGATGGTGTACGGGTGCTCAGTAGAGACTGGGTACACTGGACGGACTCGCCGAGAACTCCCAGATGGTATTATACCTCACGTCAGATGGCAGTTCTCCGGTGACACCGGTACAGAGTAGTCTGTTGACCCGAGATCGTCATAGAGTCTTGTGTGATTCCCACAGTGCTTTGATTTCCATCATACCACGTCCAAGAGGGCGTGCAAAAAGGTGGCTTTTGGGTACATTCCCGAATCATATGGAGGAAATGAGCAATAGAAGGGGATTCGTCTCTCCCGGTATAGGGAGTTGATGTTGTGCTGTGTTCGATTGGCTATAACCGGAAATCCCTGGCCAGGGTTGCTGAGATTTACTGGTAAGTGTTATCAGTACTTTCTCGAACTGTTATAGACCTTATATCAACACGACTTATCGAGCTACTGGGGTCTGACGTTAACCACCCCTAGGCGAGATATGCAACATATCAGACGACGAGACCGGACTGTACGGGAGTGTTACTGTTTGGATTCACAGGAGAATGTACAGGCTTGCTTGTTGATCTTCTGAGCGCTCAATACCTGGGTAGCTGTTACGTTTAGCTGACCGCTTGCAGCTTGTGGGTGTTTGATATGATCATCACCTACTGCCGGCGTATTGACGATTCTTTAGAGTCCTACACAGAGGTTTCTTGGCTCAGGCAAAATGGAGTAGGAGCACATATGTGATATGTGCGGGACCGAGGATAATACGATATGAGATACCGTATTCTATTCTCGCGATATTTGATATCAACCGGGTCATCGGATCAAGCGTTGATTCGATGAATCAGTACGGATAAATATTAGTCGGTTATATGCGATATAGCCGGATTGTCGGATCAAGTGTTGATTCGATAATTTAATGTATAATAATATATATGATATATTAAATAACATTAACTAATATTAGCTCACTAAAAGATTCTTTTTCTCACTCGGATAATACATTGATATATATGCGATATATGTTAATTGTATTATTTTATTTTGTTACAATAAATATTGTATATGTGATATATAATATTGTAACATATTATAATTATTAATGTAACATGTTTAGAGGAGTTTAAACATGATTATGGTTTGGATTAGGATTAAACCTTCTAGTTGATTCTAGAAGCTTTTCTTTTGTCATTTGTTAAGATATTATGATAGATATCTTTTGTGACTCTCCCCTTAACCCAACCCAAACCCTAACCCTAGTAAACTCTCTACATTGGTTACTACAACCATGGTTGCATAAATTATTATGATAACATTTTATTATTCATCACAAATGATTGTTCATCTTCTTCCTTCATTCTCTTCATGAAAAAGCTTGCTAGCTTTTTCAATGTGATGAATAAATATGAGAAAAAGATAAATAAAGAGAGCAAAAATCCTACTTCATCATCCTCATCTTCCCTTGCCCTTTAGATGAGGGTGTTCACATCATTTCATGAGTGTTAGCTTGTGTTAACGGAACTTCAAGGTAGATCATCTTAGTATCGAAGATCGGAAGCAAAGGTTGCATCTTTCTCTTCGTGTAACCTTTCGAGAGTCCGGAACCCGATGATTGCAGCGAAGGGACCACAACACGGAGCATATGAAGTGAAGGACCGGATCTACAAAGGTTGTAATCCCTCTCACTTAGTGTTAAAGTTGTTAACATGCTTGTTTTCGCCTAATCTCTAGTTTAAAGATCCGTATTCGGGTTGTTCGGCACGGCTAAATTTTTAATCGGGCATGGTTGATGCCTCGTAGACACTTGTGCGCGTGCCTAGCAACCCTACAGTGGTATCAGAGCCAAGCTAGAGCTTTAGGCGAAGTCCAGACGGAGTTAGAAGTCCGATCGAACCGAAACCCTAACTCAAGAATGCTCTCTGTACATTTTCTGAAATCTGGTCTTTTTCGAAATTAAAAATATGCAGAAAAATCAGCAGGGAATTTGAAGAATTACTGTGGAGCACGTGATCATGAATCCTCTAAAGTGCGGCGGAACCGCGGCACAAGCTGGCTTGTGCGGCGGTTCCGCGGCCAAGTTGTCAAATCAGCCTTTTTCATTTGCACAGTAATTCCTAATTTCTAGTGCTGTATTTTCTGGAATATTTTAATATTTATTCTACAGTTGAGTTTTCTGGGGTTGTTTAAGAAATTCGTAGATTCGATCGGATTGTCTAATTTTGTCTCTGTGTGATTCCGGATAACTTTTAGAAACTGTTAAAAAGTTTGAACGGATATCAATAACTCACTTTTTCCCCTGTCGGAAAATTTTTCAAAAGTTGGATTTTTTCTCGTGTTTAAGAATGTTCTAAGTCGTGCAAGTAACGCGGTGGACACTCTAGAAGACAACAAACCTTAACTCGATTATGTGACCGTCTTGAACTGCCTTTTGAACCTTAGGGTTTGGGGCAGTACGGCGTGCCACATATGAGGCGTTGGCTTGACCCTTCTACGGCTGGACCATTGGTACTGTGGCATGTGATGGATGTTTTTAAACTGATTTCAAGTGTTGAGGTAAATTGGGGAAATCTTTGGTGTTTGATTATTCGATCGGAAAGTTTAACTTTTTCTATTTATCTGGAATGTGATACAATATTTGGAATCCACAGGTAGTTATGAGATAACTAATTTGAATATTATAAACATAGCAGTTTAGTCTCAGATGATCGGTTGCCACGGAATTTTGATGTGATCAAAACTCCGTCGCAATCACGTAGCGTACGCAGATACTCGCCGGTTAAACTTAATAGACAGCCATGCCCCATAGCCCCGACCAAGTGACTGTAGGAGAACCCCGTCGCCAAAAGCATCCGCTCGGGTGCTCGCGGCAACGGTGTTCCGCCTTAGTGCACTTCGTCGACGGTATCGGGGGTGCGGCCGTATACTAAAGTTTGCGACGAGCATTCGATCAGGTTGTCGGGAATCTTGTTGAATTGCCCGACTTGATATTGAAAAGAGTTTTCGATAAAGAGACTAAAATGCGGGGTTTATAATTGTTAGGCATGTGATGTCTAAGGAATTCATTTGATTAGGCATGCGATGTCTAAAGAGGTTGCGGATTCCAACTTTTGTAGTTTTACACTTTCTTTTATGTGACCGTAAGCGTAGTATGTGGTGTATCACCGGCTTCGTTGCTATACATCAACGACAATCGGGATACGCATACTTGCATACATTGATGATATGAGATATTATGTGTTGCTGTGATATGTTATATTGGATCGTCGTGTTTTGAATAGCCGGGGGTTTTATGTGAGATGAGAGTTTTTTCTTTTTCATTCATGTAAAATTCATTTGTATGTAATATTCTTTTATTGGGACACTTCCAGGTTGCGGAAGATGTCACCGTTGTATATTATTTACTTTTCCGCATTAGGTAGACCCAAGGCGGGGAGCACAAGTAACCGGGTTCTAGGGTCCAGTGGGAGACCATCTCGAGGCGTCGAGACCGGGTCTCCTAACCCTAGAATTGGCAGTGTTACTTGCCGCTCTCGTAGGGGTCTAGGGATGTGGGTTTGGCTATTCATCGCGACCGTGGAATCCGTGTTTTATACTGGCTCGTATTGAAAACACGGACGTCCTAGTATATCCAATATTTCATATATGTTCTTCTGCTGCAATGTTCTGTGATGAGATCATATTACTGCCTGAGACGAATGTTTATATTTTATATATATGAGATATATGTTATATTGCAGATTTTGTTTCAACTGTGATGCTTGTGAAGCATAATAAAATGGGACTTCATTAATGAGATTAATGAAACTAAAAGAACCCTAAGATGTTGTAGAAACTTGTTTTAAAAACTGGTAGCTCTAGTTCTTGCTTTGCATAGCGGTGTTCCTTGTAGAACATCCAGCACCTTATTCGATAAGGAAAGGACCGAGATCCCTTCGCCGGGAGTGACTCCTTTAGCAATAACTGGTAGATGCTACAAACTCGGTTTGTCTTTTGATTGCTTTTATAGTTCTTGCTTTGCACAGTGATATATATGATATATCCCGCACCTTATTCGATGAGGAAAGGGCCGACGATCCCTTCACCGGGAGTGACCCCTTTAGCAAAACTAGAAAAGCCTCAAAAACACTCCATTTAAAATCACTCGATTCTATAACGATATCAAGTTCATTACGCAAAGGGTTTTCTGAAAAACCGGTCGTAGCCCTCCGTCATTTCAGATAAGTACTGGTTAGTATTCGTGCTACGTTTGTTGACCTTAGCCAAGGCGTAGTGTGCGGTAGCTGATTAGTGCTTATCTATATAAGTATATGATGCGATTGAGTTAGGGTAGTCGTGCGACTTTGTTGACCTTAGCCAAGGGTCGTGCGGGTGGGTTTAATTCAATCAGGAAATGACGGGTTGAACTTGGCTAGCACTTATGATTTGTTGACCTTAGCCAAGGTCATAAGTTGCTAGGGGCAAAATATTATTGGGAATTTCAAGTGTTGAAATTTGCAATGAGATTACATACCTTCTATGAGATAGTTGGATCCCGATACCCGCTGCGAGTAAGAGTTACTCCTGGGAGAGTTTTACACATTACAATTAGCCGATCAAGTAGGTGTCTAGAAAGGTGTTAACGGGGTTACGCCTCTGGGAAAACGAGGTTTACTTTAATTAGGTTCGTGCGAAAGCACGGGGGTCCTCCCTCAAAGTACCGACACTGGCCTGGCCGAAAGATTGGCGAACTTGTAGCGTATAATTAATCCCGGCTAGTCTTTCCTTTTAGGGTTTGAAGGAAGATTTGATTAAAACAGTGGGAGACATCCTGATTAGATATATTAGATAACCAATCTAATCTTGCAAGAGCATACGCTGAGTGTTTTCTTCTCTCTCTCTCCAGGTAGCGACCATATCACGCCTTAATCAAGATAATAATACGGATATATTGACCGAACCCGCTTGTTATACTAAGCTGGGGAACGTTGGTCCCGCTCCAACTTATAATTGTTATAAGACAGAGCAGGAAATTAGGGAATACCAGATTTCCCGTGCCGCCCAAACGAAGAAAGTGCATATTGATGCATCATCTTCGGGTGTGTTCATTGCAGAGAACTGTTTCTCAGTATCTTTTACGTCCTGGGTATGTGATACCGGATCAGGATCCCGTATATGTAATTTGTTACATGGGCTACAGATAGGTAGAGAACTGAGAACGGGTGATAAGTTTCATGAGACAGAAAACGGTGCAAGTGTTGCAGCCAAGTCTGTTGGTCACTATCACCTTGTATTACCGGAATACATTGATTCTGAACAAATATTATTAGATACCGAATCTGATATACAAAATCATATCATTCTCTTTATTAGTAAAGAAAGGATATAATTTTGTATTGTGGGATAATGTTTTGAACATTTCCTATATCAAGAGTTGATCGGTTCAGGCACGTTATCTAAAAGCATTGACGTTCTAAACCAAACTACAGTTCTTAGTATACGGAACACACACAAGAAGAAAAGTTCAGAAATGAACGAATCCTTCTTGAGGCATTGTAGACTAGGTCATATCAATGCGACCCGACTGGCTGAAGTTACATTTAGATGCATATTTAAATTAGTTTGAATTTACATCTTGTGAAACTTGACGGTCATGTCACAAAGATAAGATGACCACAGCTCTGTTTATTGGAAACAGAGAAAGAGTTAGTGAACTCTTGGGATTGATACATATTGATGTATGTAAGGTCCCCTGTCTACACATGCCAAGACTGGTTCTTTGTACTTCATTACATTCTCTGATGATCTCTCAAGATTCAGACATATGTTCCTGCTGAAGCACAAGTCTGAACCTTTTGAGATATTCACAGAATATAAGTTAGAAGTAGAGAACCAAAATACGGGTATAAGTATTATGTCCTTTGATAAGATCAACGAGGAGAATACTTGGGCACGGAATTCCTGGACTATTCTAAAGGAGAATGAGATTCTCTCTCAGCATTACTCCTCCGTATACACCACAGCACGTCGGTGTATCGGGGCGGAGCCATAGCACCCTATGTGATATAGTGTGCTCTATGATGAGTACTACTGAGTTTCCTATTTCCGTTAGGGAGTTATGCACTTGTGAAGTTGCATACCTATTGAATAGGGTTCAAATCAAATCAGTTGCCTACCACTTCATATATGATATGGAAAGGGAAGAGCCCATATCTTATGTTTGTTAAGATTTGGGGTTGTCCGGCCTATGTCTAAAAACAAAATCCGGACAAGCTCGAGGCAAGGTCTGTTATGTAGAACTGGAAATGTTCCAGCTATACAAAATGCAGCTGATGATTTGGTAGAACCAAAGGATTCAATAGTTTCCAACGAACCTCAGCCTCTCCGCCGATGTAGTAGGGTTCCTCACCCACCTGAGAGATACTTCGGTTTCTCTATGACAGTGGGAGCGAGGATTGCATCATGAGATGATGACCCAACTAGTTTCGAGCTGGCCATCAGGAGTGGGACTCTGTAAGAATGGCTGGATGCTTATCGATCTGAGATGGAATCCTTATACACCAACAAAGTATGGACTTTGGTTGCTTTATCTGAAGGGTTAAATCCCCATCATGAGCAAGTATATCTTGAGAAGATTACTTGGTGTACATGGAAAAGTTGAGACATTCAAAGCTAGACTTGTTAAAGGTTTGCATCATAGACCAGGTATGGATTATGTTGAAACCTTTTCTAAGGATCTATGCTTAAGTCCATCCAGATCCTACTTGCCACGGCTACATACCATGACTACGATATCTGGTGGTTGGGTGTCATGACTGCTTTTCTAAAATGATGTTTTAGAAAAGAGTGTCTATAAGTACACAGCCAGAGGGCTTCGCAGTCAGTGTGAGCAGCGGAAACGTGAGCAAGATGTTTTATATGATAAAGCAGGCATCGCGGAGTTGGAACATCTGTTTTGATGTGGTAGTCAAAGAGTTTGACTTCATCAAAATGGTAGATGAACCTTGTATATACAAAAAAGGTAGTAGGGAGTATGGTGGTGATCCTCGTAGAGTACATGGATGACATACTCTTGATAGGGAAAGAGTTTCCTATGCTACGCTCGGTCAATCTCCGCTTATCACAAGGATTCTCCATATAGGATCAAAATGATACCTCCTAAATCCTGGATTTTGGATCTATGAGATAGATCTAATTGGATGTTAGGATTCTCACTAGTTGTAGTGAGATGGTATCAATCGATCCGGGGATAATCACTGGAAAGGTTCCAGGGTGATAAGAACGACTGAATGTCAGTCGCAGGCATTGTCTTTACCCTCAGTGGAGGGACGGTATGCTGGAAGTGTTCCAAGCTAGATACCATGACATACTAGACGATTAAAGGCAAGATACATCGTTACCAAGGATGCTACCAAAGAGGCAGTCTGGATATATATAAGTTCATGAGATGAACTTCGTTCCTACCATTGTGTGACAATGAAGTTGTGGCTTTAGCCAAGGAACTTACTGTCCCATCAGAAATCCAGATATAATTCTTAGGCAGTATCACCTGATCATGGCAATGGTTGATCTCCATGGAGATCGAGGTTAGGAGAGTAGACACAGAGAACAACAGCGCGGATCCACTCACAAAGGCCTTTTTCCCAGTAGAGACTTTTATGGGATGGTTGAGTATGAGATACTTCAACCCCAGCTAATTGTTGGGTATGCGATACCATAACATATGGCCCTAGTGTAAGTGGGAGATTGTTAGTTATATGTATGCCCTAGAGGCCATTACTGTACATACGATGTATATTGTAGTGGATGCTAGGACATATATAGGGAGGACTTTCTTGCTCGACATGATAGTATGCTATCTGGTTGTACTTTATCTTAACATGTACTCTGATTGTCTCTATGTTACATGTTGATAAAGCCCTTAGGATATGTACTCGACTACTGGGACTATGATGAGATCATACTAGTGGGGCCACGGTAGTCGATGAGTACATCCTATAACTGTTCCTAGCCGTGGGTGTATTGAGACAGGGCATCGATGCACCAGAGTAGACTAGCGTATACGCATCTTGACCCATATGATGGGCGATGGATGATCCCATATCCATCGGTGTTTGACATCAAGGATGGTGTACGGGTGCTCAGTAGAGACTGGGTACACTGGACGGACTCGCCGAGAACTCCCAGATGGTATTAGACCTCACGTCAGATGGCAGTTCTCCGTTGACACTGGTACAGAGTAGTCTGTTGACCCGAGATCGTCATAGAGTCTTGTGTGATTCCCAATGTGCTTTGATTTCCATCATACCACGTCCAAGAGGGCGTGCAAAAAGGTGGCTTTTGGGTACAGTCCCGAATCACATGGAGGCAATGAGCGATAGGAGGGGATTCGTCTCTCCCGGTATAGAGAGTTGATGTTGTGCTGTGTTCGATTGGCTATAACCGGAAATCCCTGGCCAGGGTTGCTGAGATTTACTGGTAAGTGTTATCAGTAGTTTCTCGAACTGTTATAGACCTTATATCGATACGACTTATCGAGCTACTGGGATCTGACGTTTACCACCCCTAGGCGAGATATGCAACATATCAGACGACGAGACCGGACTGTACGGGAGTGTTACTGTTTGGATTCACAGGAGAATGTACAGGCTTGCTTGTTGATCTTCTGAGCGCTCAATACCTGGGTAGCTGTTACGTTTAGCTGACCGCTTGCAGCTTGTGGGTGTTTGATATGATCATCACCTACTGCCGGCGTATTGACGATTCTTTAGAGTCCTACACAGAGCTTTCTTGGCTCAGGCAAAACGGAGTAGGAGCACATATGTGATATGTGCGGGACAGAGGATAATACGATATGAGATACCGTATTCTATTCTCGCGATATTTGATATCAACCGGGTCATCGGATCAAGCGTTTATTCGATGAATCGGTACGGATAAATATTAGTCGGTTATATGCGATATAGCCGGATTGTCGAATCAAGTGTTGATTCGATAATTTAATGTATAATAATATATATGATATATTAAATAACATTAACTAATATTAGCTCACTAAAAGATTCTTTTTCTCACTCGGATAATACATTGATATATATGCGATATATGCTAATTGTATTATTTTATTTTGTTACAATAAATATTGTATATGTGATATATAATATTGTAACATATTATAATTATTAATGCAATATGTTTAGAGGAGTTTAAACATGATTAGGGTTTGGATTAGGGTTAAACCTTCTAGTTGATTCTAGAAGCTTTTCTTTTGTCATTTGTTAAGATATTATGATAGATATCTTTTGTGACTCACCCCTTAACCCAACCCAAACCCTAACCCTAGTAAACTCTCTACATTGGTTACTACAACCATAGTTGCATAAATGATTATGATAACATTTTATTATTCATCACAAATGATTGTTCATCTTCTTCCTTCATTCTCTTCATGAAAAAGCTTGCTAGCTTTTTCAATGTGATGAATAAATATGAGAAAAAGATAAATAAAGAGAGCAAAAATCCTACTTCATCATCCTCATCTTCCCTTGCCTTTTAGATGAGGGTGTTCACATCATTTCATGAGTGTTAGCTTGTGTTAACGGAACTTCAAGGTAGATCATCTTAGTATCGAAGATCGGAAGCAAAGGTTGCATCTTTCTCTTCGTGTAACCTTTCGAGAGTCCGGAACCCGATGATCGCAGCGAAGGGACCACAACACGGAGCATATGAAGTGAAGGACCGGATCTACAAAGGTTATAATCCCTCTCACTTAGTGTTAAAGTTGTTAACATGCTTGTTTTCGCCTAATCTCTAGTTTAAAGATCCGTATTCGGGTTGTTCGGCACGGCTAAATTTTTAATCGGGCATGGTTGATGCCTCGTAGACCCTTGTGCGCGTGCCTAGCAACCCTACATGCAATGCGGACCGAAATGGAGTCCATGTACACCAACAAATTATGGATGTTGGACGTTGCTCCAGATGGGGTAAAACCCGTAGGATGCAAGTGGATCTTCAAAAGGAAGATTGGTGTAGATGGACAGGTTGAGACCTATAAGGCTAGACTTGTTGTAAAGGGTTTTCGTCAAAGACTTGGTTTGGACTATGATGAAACCTTTTCTCCAGTGGCTATGCTGAAATCCATTCGGACCCTTCTTGCCATTGTTGGCTTCCACGATTATGAGATTTGGCAGATGGACGTAAAGACCGCTTTTCTAAATGGAAATTTAGAGGAGAGTGTCTATATGGACCTGCTAGAGGGTTTCATTCAGAGTGGGAGCAGCGGAAAGGTGTGCAAGTTGCTTAAGTCTATCTATGAACTAAAGCAGGCATCGCGGAGTTGGAACATCTGTTTTGATGAGACGGTCAAAGAATTTGGCTTTATCAAAAATCCAAATGAACTATGCATCTATAGTAGATTTGTAGCAAGAACTGTCGTATTCCTCGTTTTATACGTGGATGACATTCTCTTAATAGGAAATGACATTCCTATGCTACAATCTGTCAAAGGGTTCTTGTCACACAGGTTCTCCATGAAAGACCTGGGTGATGCCTCTTACATTCTGGGGATCCGGATCTATCGTGACAGATCCAAAAGGATATTAGAACTTTCACAGTCCAGGTACATCGACACCATACTGAGAAGATTTAGTATGGAAGATTCCAAGCGCGGTAATCTACCGTCTTGTCACGGGATCACCCTCTCCAAAGAGATCTCTCCCAAGACTGATTTGGAAAGGGATCGCATGTCTATTATACCCTACGTTTCTGCGGTAGGCTCTATAATGTATGCGATGTTGTGTACCAGACCAGATGTAGCTTATGCACTGAGTGTGGTAAGCCGGTATCAGTCAAACCCTGGGGAGAAGCACTGGAATGCGGTAAAGAACATTCTCAAGTACCTGAGAAAGACTAAGGAGATGTTCTTGGTGTATGGCGGAAAAGACCTCCAGATCGAGGCCTTTGCTGACTCCAGCTTCTAAAGTGACAAGGATGATTCCAAGTCCATGTCGGGTTATGTCTTTACCCTCAATGGAGGGGCGGTGTGTTGGAAGAGTTCCAAACAGGAAACCGTTGCTGACTCGACGATGGAAGCGGAATATATCGCTGCTGCTGATGCCGCAAAAGAAGCCGTCTGGATGAGGAAGTTCTTAATGGAACTTCAGGTGGTTCCGTCCATTGTTTATCCAATACCACTGTATTGCGACAACAACGGGGCTATAGCTTTAGCGAAGGAACCCAGGTCCCATCAGAGGTCCAGACACATCTTGAAGCGATATCACCTGATCAGGGAGATCGTGGGTCACCAGGAGATCGAGGTTCGGAGAGTTACTACGGAAGATAACACTGCTGATCCACTCATGAAAGCCTTACCCCAGACTCAGTTCGAGCGGCTGATCGAGATGATAGGTCTTCGATACGCCAGTACATGGCCTTAGTGCAAGTGGGAGATTGTGAGTGTATATACCCTAGAGGCCATTACTGTATCATACTACTTTGTATATTATTTAATGGAAGCTCGGGATATTCACAGTTGTATAGACAATCTTGCTTAAAATAGTAGTATGCTACTAATTTGTCTCTACTTCAATGTGTGTAAATGTGTTTCTTTTAACATATCGCCTATACACATTAGTGGACCCTTTAGGATCTTTGCTTGATTACCAGCGTTGTGATGGCAGTCACACTCGTGGGGGCTGCGTAATCCACAAGCCCATCCTTATGCAGGTCCCTAGTCGTAGGACTATCGAGACAGGGCATCGATACTCCGGAGTAGACTAGCGTATGCGCTTCTCATCCCAGCATGGAAGACGGTCTGTCCCACAGCCGTCGGTACGTCGTACTTGAGATAGTATGCGGGTGCTCGTTAGGTTACGAGTACACTAGACAGGACTCATCGGGAACTGTTGGTTGGTACTATACTTATCGTCAGTTATCAATTCCCAGGTGACATGAATATAGCTTAGTCCGCTGACTTGACACTGTCACTTTGCCTCGAGTGTATTCCCACGGTACTTTGATTACTACCCTACCACGGCTCAAAGGAGTCGTGCAAACAGGTAGTAGTTGGGTGCAGTCCCGAAGCACTTGGAGGCAGTGACGGTTAGACAGGATTCGTCTCTCCCGGTATTGGGGGTTGATATCGCGCTGTGTCTAGGAGATCTATTACACAAAGCCCTGGCCAGGGCAAGCGAGATATACTGGTAGTTTTCCAGTGTTATCTCAGGGTGTTCTGGGCTACACTCCGATACGACTTGTACCGCTATTAGGGGACCGACGTTTACCGCCCCCCTAGGCCCGTCATGCGATATTCTCAGACGAACAGACCGGACTGTGCGGAGACTGTCACATTCAGGCTCAGTAGGAGTTCAGATGGGTTTCACCTCGTCCGTCTTCTTAACGGCATCTACCTGGGGGCCGTTACGCACAGCTAGTGCCGCTTGCGGTCTGTGGTTAAACCCACTGCCAGCGTATTGTTGAGTCTTTAGAGTCCCACACAGAGAGCTATTCGCCTTTAGGCAAAAGAGTAGAGGTCGCATGGTTTTGCGACAGGGTTCGGTCACATCCGTGCACTTATGCACGTTTAGTGTCCGGGCAGTTATCACTAGCGGGCTATAGTTTAAGCCAGATCCTAGTGTATGTTTTGGGATTGGTTTTATCTCGTTTGTATTCGTGTTCCTCGGAACGCGGATGCGGGTGTGTATGCACGGTTGACAGAGAGATAGAGGCAGAGGATTCTCATTAGGGTTGTTGACTGTTGACTTTTGCTAAACCCTAATGAGAATAAGAAATATGATTAATGATAATATTAATTAAGTATTATTGTGCCATGGTTAGGTTGAAAGCTTGACTTTGTTGACTTGTTGACTTAGTTGACCGGTTGACTAGGTTGGACTTGTTGACCATCATTATGACAATGGCTATCATTTCTTGGCATTGACCTTTGCTTTCTTGTTTGTTCATAAATTGCATTTAATGCATGAAATGATATTTCCATTTGATATGATAACAACCATCACATAATACACAATTATTATTATTTGTTATGATTATTTTGGATTATGAGAGCAAGGGTGAGAAAAGTTTTGCTCATTCTATCATTCTCATTCTCTCTCATCCTCAAGCTCTCCCTCTTTCTCTTGCTCTCTCTCTAGCTTAAGGAAACTCCCTCTCATGAGTTGAGAACCATTTCCTTAGAGATAAAACCCAAAACACTTCTCTACTCATCCTAGTATACAAGGTCTAGCAAACCAAGTGTTCTAGTTTCCTCAAGATTGAGGTTGGAGCCAAAGGTAAAAGCTTTCTGGTGGATCCATCTTCGGCACAAGGAGACGACGAGGAGAGAACCATCCGAACACCACAAGGAGTCGAAGAGAAGGAGTTCAAGTTAAGGTATAACCCCCTAACCGAGTAGGTAAAACTCCTAGTTAGGTTGTTAGCTAGTTGTTTAACAAAGATCCGTATTTTGAGTCCATGTTAACCCCAAAGAAAAATCGTTTTTCATCATTTCCGCAACCCCAAAGAACCGGGGACGGGTAACGTGGACTTACAAGTACCTGGATATATTTTGCATGCATTGATAGTTATCGAAGGGATTTCCAAAGAACGAGCTATAGTCTCAGCATCTATACCTACGTGTCTGATATGACACGAAACGTTTTAAAAACAAGGAAACCCTTCTAAATTGTTTTCAAAACGGCGGAACGTACATATTAAACAAAAGATATATACGTATATAGTTATTTTCTTATGGAAGACGTCCGCCACTGTGCAGTGTTACGCGCATCGCACGGCGACTTTAAAAGATTTGGCATGCATTTACATCCGCTATTCACATGTATAGATTGGATGTCTACATGTATAGTTCTAATCTATATCATATTGGCTTTGTATTGGATTTGACATTTGTGTCTTTACCATGACTCCGATGATTGCGGGATGCTTGACGGAGTTTTTCTTTTGAGTTTTCTGCTCAGTACTCATGCGCATGCATTGCGCTATGATGTTTTATGTATTGACGACTCGGAGCCCCGACGACTTGGAATTTGTATTGAAATATTTTAGTATTTTGGGGTTTAAATTTAAATTCGGGGACCGAATTTCTTTAAGGGGGGTAGATTGTAACGTTTCAGAATTATAAAATATTATTTTTGGGAATTTTTATAATTTAATATTATTTTAATGAATATTTTAATATTCTGGTATAATTAAATACAAATAAATAGGGAAAAATTATGGAAAATTCTAAAATAGGGTATTTTATGGAATTATACCATTTTTAAGTTTTTATGATTAGTTATGTGCTAATTTAGTGCTAATCGCGATTAAAAATCGCTAATCGGATTTTTAGCATTTTTGTGCAAAAATGTGCACATATCATTTTCCACACTTGTTACATGTTTTGTGGATATGGTTGCTTAGGGTTTTGCCTTGAGTGAGAAGGAAGAGAAAAGGAAAAGAAAAAGAAAAAGAAAAGATAAAGGTTTCATGATGAGAGAGAGAGAGAGACCAAGTCAACCTTCACCTTTTTGAACCATACTCCCATCATTTTGCTTCTCATTTTCTCTCTCCCCTCTCCATGAGCTATTGCTGCTCCTGCTCCCTCTCCCTCTTCATAAAAACCCTAGATCCACCATGAAATCAACCCCAAAACCCTATTCCCATTTCACAAAAAATGTTTCCGAGCTCACTAGCTACACATTGAACCTTGCAAGATTGGATTTGGAGGACTTTGAGCAACTCAATAATTTTCTTGAGTTGCCAAAGGAGGTAAATTCTGGACCTATTAGAGTAGTATTTCATTTCTTGAGCATCAATTCTAGTTTCATGTCGATATGCTGTCGTTTGGTGGATTTGTGAAACTTCAAGTTAGGGTTTAGGTGAGATCTGAAATTAAAGATGAAATTGAGGATTGTGGTGACTTTAGAACCCCTGGTGTGATGTTATTGTGGATCAAACTAGAGACTAGAACACAGAATACGGATTTATGAGATGATGTCGGGGAAAAACTGTGAATCTGTGATCGTATTTAGGAATCTGCTATCACCCCGAGACCCCAAAAATAAAACTGAGTTGACAGTGAGATGTGCAGGCACCCTGGAACCACCACACCAAGCCCTAGCCCCTAATTCCTTGTTTGGGGAACAGATTTAATTCCTCTAGCCGCAAATTGCGGCCAGAGCAGGTTGGAACCCCTTCGTTTTTGTTCTGTAGCCTTTTGCCCTATAAACTTGACCCTGGGTATGTGCAATTTTGACTGATTCCATCTAGGGTAAAATCTCGGTTGATTTTCCTATGTTGGCGCATGATTTACGACTTGTTTTAGCATGGATTTTGGTATTTGGTGATTCATTCCTGTCGGGTGGCGTTTGGATGTCAACGACAAGTGGATATTGATCGTGTCTACATGCGAGACGATAGGTTTTTACCTATGCGAGTAGCGTGTGCTGTTTTGGCTTTCCAATATGATTTTCATGTGCTTTAGCATTTGTGATATACGTGTAGGTACCCGACGTGATGTTAAGGCGAAGAAGATGAAGATGGCGACATCGGCATCGGCACACGAGACGCAAGGTGAGTAGATTTATATCTACGGGGAGAAGTCGGGTGGATAGCGTATAGCACCCCCGCAGTCCGTGGTGATGTATACGAATACGTATACGCACATATATTTATTATGTGTTGTTTAGGATTATTGATGGTAATAATGGAATTATTGATGATAAGGATGTATTGGTTTAGTATAGTGCGAAACCCTAGAGTAGTGGTTGCACCCACACGTACACATACGCATATACTTGCATACATTCCTTCTTTTATCTGTGTGCATTTGGAGGTGTGTATATCTACACATGGGTATGGGACTATGTGTTCATATACGGGATTTGAGGATGATACGTGGGATTGGGATGAGTCGATGAGGTTTGATTGAGGCCGTGAGATTCGGCGATATGACAGAGTTCGTATTTGAGATGCGACATGATGGTTTTAGCGGGCCTTTGGGCATGTGTTTTTCCCCGCATTCATATTTATATAGATGGTATCGATGGTACTAGACTTAGAGTTGTACCCTAGATTATGTGATATAATGGTAGTAATACCTGATATGTGATGAGATAATGTGATATTGACCCGTACCCAGCTATTGGGACGCCGTACGACGATTTACCGTATGAGCTTTATATTGATGTTAGATCCGCACTCATGACTCGAGGATGTTATATGATATATCGTATCGTACATGATACTATTGAGGCGAGATCACCGACTATTGTATATATATATGTATATCAACTCAGATTTAGGTGGTTTCCATACCCCTCCCGATTGACTTGACAGTTGGGTCCGTAGTTCGCATAGTAGGCGTTAGACTAAACCTGAGTCATACCTATTTCAAAACTAACGAATCGGGGATATTTTAAAGATAGGCAAAAGGGATTCTACGGATATTTTCAAACGATGCATCTTTTCTTAAAACACGTAGCCCTTATTTTACCAAAAAACCCGATTCGTCTTATTTAAAAAGGCAAGGCTGCATGATATATTTATTGAGGTAGATTCCTTACTGTTGCGTTGATTGTTCGATTCCGCATATTCATTCTATTTGCATTGCTTGTGTTTATTGATATGCTTACATTTCTTTTACATGTCGCATACATCATGCTTTCTGATTATACGCATTGAGAGTTGCTGTTTCCATGATATTTCTGGATTTGGGAACCATGGGTATTTCAAAAGAGAATATGTAATTGCTTTAAAAACCAGGTTACCCTTGATATGATATTTCAGTGCGTCCACCATGTGTTTTCTCGGTGCTGAGAGCGACATGTGAAACCCGATTCAAGGAGTGGACAAGGCCGATTGCGGGTACATGGTGGTCCCGGTATGGTTCCCCTCGGCAAGATGATCGAAGGACTTTGCCGATTGAGCCTGGAGGTGGGAGAGTACCTACGGGTGATTGATTCGACCTGGCGGTCATCCGGAGGATACCGACCAGATTCGATAGATGGATATGGGCGTACTGCTGGTGCCGAGGGCCGATTCCGTAGACGGAGCCCGATATATGAGGATTTACGTGGCGATGCTGGGCACAGTTTTCATGATGTTTTCGAGTGCCGATGCTGGACACTCCGGTTCCATGATTTTGACGTGTCGTGAGGGACACAGGTGGATTATATCCTCATATTTCCATGCATATGCTGATGATATTTACATGCATGATGGTTATTGTCATTGGGTGACGAGTGGACGAGATCCACGTACATGCAGATTTGATTACATTGATCATACCTCATATTTATGATATGCTATTACCTGAGGCACTGGCACGAGCACTTCGCACTACACACATGTATAGAGATTACATTGCCAGTTTAGCATGCTTCAGACATATTCATATTGAGGTTTATTTATATCTGATTATATTGACCTAGGATGGGTCATACATTCGATCTCTGCTTGTAGATATTTTCTATTCACGAGTTGGCAACTCACCCCCGTTGTGCCACAGTTCTTGCAGGTTTTTGCCGTACAGATTCCATAGCGGCTTTTCTGGCACACTGCT
The DNA here is from genome assembly GCA_030015575.1 of Agapanthus africanus. NCBI lineage: Eukaryota > Viridiplantae > Streptophyta > Magnoliopsida > Asparagales > Amaryllidaceae > Agapanthus > Agapanthus africanus. Next base: position 504,059,660 of record JASDDO010000014.1, on the reverse strand, counting down.
TCCATACGGGTGACTTGCTTTGGTAGGTGGATTCTTTTGTATCAGAACCGCCATTGTACATGTATTATTCATTGTATCTAGAAATTTCATCAACCAAAACTTGTATATTGTTTCAGACATAGACACAGTGGTGTATTATTTCGACCTTAGAGTCGCGCTTGTAGTGTTATGGTTTTCTGGCTATTTTGAGTTTCTTTTTGGGTTTTGATCCTCGACCTTTGGCGTTGTATATTATTATTGCTTGCGTGGTTGTGACCGTCGATCGACGAAGAGCTAGCTCCTGCTTGGGGATGCCTTTTATCATTTCATATATATTATTCTTGTTGTACCCCGTTCCTGGCCAGTTTTTACAAAGGAAACTCTGCCGAAATTTTCAGAAAAGACTACACATTTTTAAAATGCATTTTCGGCTTAATTATTTGAAAACTTGATTTCAAACACGCTTTCTTTACTTATTAAAAACCAGTTCCTTTATTTACTCCTTAAATGGTTTTAGATTTCTAGGTTTTTGGCTTACTTGGATCAGATGGAGTCATATAGACTTCATAGGATTCAAGGGCCAGTCACGGGCTCTTTCAGGTTGTGACAGCGAGGCAGCCCCTTACAGCAAAATGAATGGACCACCCGGCATTTCACGGAATCCGGTAACTTGAGCACCCCTCCTTGGGTCAACCTGTACCCCCTACGAGTGCGGAGAATAGTCTGCCAATTCTAAAGTGAGGCCCCTCTGCCTCTTAAAGCCATGAGATACGGACCCGTTGCTCTCCAGAACCCGGCTATCCGTGCACTCCGTCGCGGGGTAAACCTAGTACAGAAATAAAAAAATTGTACAACGGGTACATCGACCTCAGCCCGGTCGTGCCCCAAAAGAATATTATACAAACAGGCAGTGACGGCAGTCCACATGTTGGACGCTCGCCCCACAATATCAAATGTACAAATAAATCCAAACTGCACTACCATTGCACACTGCTATCCACCACGACAAATCCGCAACATCACAGCACAACACAGAACATCAACGCGAATGTCACGTTCGCAAATCCGTCTAAAAGAACTATAGCAATAAGACGCAATTTACCGCTCAAATGACATTCCCGGTCGGAGATATAATGTAAATACTGCAAACTAACGAGTTTAAAATTTCGATCGACAAAACATCCCGAAGTGGGCCCCACGTACATCTGTTGTACAGTAACAAAATCTGGGCCCAAAAGAACAGTACCAGAAACCACAATTTCCAACAAAGAAACACCAGAAGAAAAATGGCCAAGTGAGTCACCAAGACTGCCGTGGTTTCGCGGTCAAAGCTAGGCTATGACCGCGTTTCCGCGGCCGTACGGTCGATTCACTTGATCGTTTTTCTTCTGTTTTCTTATAAAAGCCTGCTTGATTTTCTCGTATAGTCAAAATGATTTTTAGACCCCTTTTAAAATCGACAGAAACTTTAGACTTGGAATTTGCGGCTTTTCGAAAATCCGTTCGATCGATATTTTAAACGTGTTAGAACAAGTTAGTAAAGCTTAATGGTGAGGCTCTGATACCATTGTAAGTATACGGTAGCACCCCGGCCGTCTGACAGACGCCAAATGCGGAACAAAAACTTTTTAACTGGCGTTATCGTATACTATAACCCGGATCTGCCATTAAAGCTAAACTAACAAACTACAAAGTGGGTAGAAATGTTATACCGAACGATCCGAGTCCTTCGGTCTTCAACCATCATCCCACACTTTGTTGCGGCTGCTCCGATCTCCTAAATCTCCAGTCTTCTCGTCCAGGTGGCACCACGTCGACGGATCTTTAAACGGGCTCCTGCCTCTGAACCGAGGCAACTCGATCATCAAGTATGCTAAAAGAGATGACCAAGGTTGATGTAGAGAATGAGTAGAACACTTTGTCTCGCTTCGTCCAAAGCTATGGACGAACGGTTAATGAAGTTGTCTTTTTGGATAGAATGAAATGAGAAATGAACTATCTAATTTTCATGAACCCAAAACCATAATCTTTTTAACCAAAAATTCCTTCTCCTTTTCAAGAGGGGGCCGGCCACACTATGTAGAGGTGGGGTTGAGTGTAGGAACAAGGAAGGTAACCATAAGCAATAATGACTCATCTAAACCTAGTCACCACCCAATTAATACTAATGAATGACTCACAATCCTTGTCACCAATCTAGAAGCTTCTAGAACCACGACTCAGCCTATGACTCATCCAAGGAAGAAAAGATAAATCCGTATTTAACCGAATGTTAAATACGGGTGATAGAAAACAGGAAACTGGCAACTTCCAAAAGCGATCCTGAAACGAATTTCAGGATAACCCCGTAACAGTATAAACATACCCGCATTTGTATTACGACCGAATACAAATGCAACTGAGACAAAGATATTATATCTACACAGTATAATACTTGGATCCGGCTTAAACCAAAGCCTACCAGTATTATCTGCCCGAAATATGACACGTGCGTAAACGCACGTGCATTTTCCGAACCCTGCCATAAAACCATACGGCCTCTACAACGTTTCGCCCGAACTTGGGAAACTGTTTGTGGGGGACTCTAATGACTCATCAACACACTGGCACTGGATATAACCACTAGCACGTCAGAGATACAAGCTGTACGTAACGGTTGCCTATGTATTGATTGGAAGGGAAGCTGACGAGCGAACTCATCCAGAAACCCTACTGAGCCTAACAGTGACAATATACATACAGTCTGGTCCGGCCGTCTATGAGTATCGCATATCGGTCTAGGGGGCTGGTAACGTCAGACCCCAATAGCGGTATAAGTCGTGTCAGAGAGTGGCCCAGAACACCCTGAGATACTACTGGAGTACCTACCAGTAAATCTCCTGCCTCGGCCGAGGGCTTTGTGTAATGGCTCTCCTAAACACAGCGCGATCTCACCCCCAATACCGGGAGAGAAGAATCCCCTGCCGATCCGCTCACTTGCCTCCATGTGGCTAGGGACTGTACCCAAAAAAGACCTGTTTGCACGACTCCTTTGAGCCGTGGTAGGGTCGAAATCAAAGCACAGTGGGAACTCACACGAGACAAATGGCTACCTCAGGTCGATTAACTAACCTGTACACATGTCACCAGGGAACTGCTATCTGACGCTAGGTATAATACCAACTTGCAGGTTCCCGACGAGTCCTGTCCGGTGTACTCATAACCTAATGAGCACCTGTATACATCTTAGGTGAACCAACTAACACCAATGGCTTATGAGACCGGCCACCGCTCCTCGTCGGGGTCTCGACTGTATACACTAGTCTACTCTGGAGTATCGATGCCCTGTCTCGAAACTCCCACGACTAGGGACACTTTAAGGATGTGCTTACAGACCCCAGCTCCCATATATATGATCGCCATCATACTGCTGGCAGTCAAGCAAGAATCCTATGGGCTCTATCATCATGCAATAATGAACTAAAGCATATATACGATGATAAAGTCAAACCAGATAGCATACTATCATCTCGAGCAAGACTGTCATATCGGTATAGGTCCTGTCTCAATCATTGCAATCACGTACCTGCGATCCAATAATTGACTTTGAGGGCACTATATCCAACACTGTTTTCTTGTATATTTGGTTTCTACCCAGTATTTTCTTTGCTAGTTTGCACTTGGGGTAGACACGGAAAAACGAGCCGTAAACGTAGCTTGAATACCCAGCAGCTACCCAAACCAACGCATCTATCTATGCAACACATAAATACCCAGCAGCTACCAATCACTATGCCTTGACTAAGGCCAACAATCAAAGCTTGAATACTATTGAATATTCATATGAAATGACAGAGGGCTACGAATTGTTTTGGCGAAACCGTAATCGTAGTAAACTTGATATAATCGAAGGAATATGATAGCTTTTAAAAGGAGTGGTTTAAGCTCCGCATTTTTAAAAGTTTTTCTGTTTTGAAAAAACCGAGTGGTTTTAAAATTGTTCCAACGATTTAGCTTTGGTTTGTTTGCTTTGCATTAATGTAATGCAGTGCCATCAATTAACCTACAATTGCAGAAAAAGACAAAAATACAACGTACACTTATGTCATCAGCATTCGCCACGGGGCCCCATCTTACACCGTTAGGTTAGATAACTAACGCCAGAACTGGGGCCTGGACTAGCGCGGATGCAAAACATAAGCAACGTCTATTATATAATATATATATATATAATAATAATAATAATATCCATTCTTCAGACGCAATAATAGGCATTCTAGATCATAGATGAACACATTGGATATATTAGGAATTCCGCATTTCGTTTAAGCCGGTAACGAAAGACGGATTCAACGGTTGCGATGAATAGCCAAACCCCACCCCAGACCCCTACGGGTGCAGCAAACTACCCGCAAAATACCCGAAGCGAAGTAACTTCCCTCAACAACGTGAGTAAACCACTCGGCACTTCAAAGTACCCGGTAGTTTCTGCACCCCACCTTGAGTCGATCCTAGGAGCAATAAACAGTAAATGAAATAATACAACGGTGGCTACAACCTCAACCCGGATGTGCCCCGCGAAAAAATATTACAACAATTTACAATTTACATTTGAATGAAAGAATATATCACCTCACATCCCCGGCTATTCATTCACGACAATCCAATAAGTCCATATGCACAAACAAACATCACAGAAATGTGCAACCCCCAACTAACGGACATATATACGAACACATTTATCACAACTTGAAACATTAAACGACGTTAAATTGTGACTTCGAAACACCCTATATTGCCACAGTGAAGAATTGACAGTATATTCAAAATTGGAAAAAATAAACAACTTCTGAAACACTAGATCCAAGTCACAAAGCCACAGACCAAAACACGAAGCAATCCCCTGCATTTGACTAGGTGAGCTCGGAAATTTCCTCAATGTGGCCGGCCATTATCCGAGGGGATTGTCTCGTTTTTGGTGTGTGTTCATTTTACAGTTTAAAGAGTACTCTGCAGTTGCTTAAATAATTTTTAGAGCCTCGGAAATATTCAACAGAGACTAGGATCTACGTTTGGATGTTTACGGGTTATTTCGGTTTCGTAGTTTTAGTTGTCGTTTAATCTGTTAGCAATGGTTTAGTCGGCTCTGATACCACTGTAAGTCGATGCCATGCACCCCACGTGTTCGCGGGGAGGCGGAGTTTGGAAAAAACGATTTTTATTAGCTTCGTAACATCGACTTAACTCCAGGATCGATACTAAACCCTAACTAACATACTAGCAAAGAGGTTTAACTACTATGTGTGAGTGTTATACCTCAAGTTCTCGCTGTCCTTCACCTCCTCGCTGTCCTTCTCCAAGTCGTGAACTCCTTAAACTAAGAATGGAATGCACCTCCTCGTCGTCTTCTCCAAATCGTAGAAGATCAACCCGAGAGATCCGACTTTGAGCTTTACCTCTAACTTGAGGCAACTAGGTCACTTGGTGTGCTAAACTTAGTATCCTAAGATGTGTAGAGAGTGATGAGCAGTCTAGTAGTCTTACAAACCCTATGATTCTCAACTCATGAGATGGTTAGGGTTTGTATGGAGAAGGAGAAAGTTTGAGGAAAATGAAGAGGGGAAAGTATCTGTAGAATTTCTTTTGTGAAAAGTATTGTGTGAAATGAGCTAGAGTTTTAGCATTTAAACCATGAGAAAATATCTAACAAATATCTAAGTCAACAAATGCCAAATGAATCCAAGATGGTCAATGCAAAACCCTAATTTCATTTCACCAAAATACCACAAAGTTTTCCTCTCTCAAATCCTCCACCTCACTTAAGAATTAATTATAAAAGAGAAACCCTAATTTGAGGTGTAATTATCCAAAAGCAATCTTGATCAAATCACAAGAATTCCTCTCTCATCCGTATATACATACCCGTATCCGTATTCCGAGAAACACGAATACAATGAGACAAAACTAATCCAATAATCATATACTAGGATCCGGCTTAAACCAAAGCCCACTAGTTATATCAGCCCGAACATCATATGCGCACAAGTACACGTATGTGATCGAACCCTGTCGTAAAACCATACGACCTCTACACGTTTCGCTCGAAGCCGGGAAACCCTCCGTGTGGGACTCTAAAGACTCGACGGTACTCTGGCAGTGGGTTTAACTATAAGTGCATCGGTGGCACTAGCTGTACGTAACGGCTACCCAGGTGCCTGTCGACAAGAAGGTCAACGAGGAAACTCATCCGTACCCCTACTGAGCCTGTCTGTGGCAATCTCCGTACAGTCCGGTATGTTCGTCTAAGAGTGTCGCATATCAGTCCTAGGGGGCGGCATGCGTCAAACGCCTAATAGTGCAATAAGTCCTGTTGGAGTGCGGCCAAAAACACCCTGAGAAACTACTGGAATCCCTACCAGTAAATCTCTCTTGCCCTGGCCAGGGACTTTATGTAATGGCTTTCCGAACACAGCGCGACATCAACCCTCAATACCGGGAGAGATGAATCCTATCTAACCTCCACTGCCTCCAAGTGCTTCGGGACTGCACCCAACTACTACCTGTTTGCACGACTCAGCAGAGCCGTGGTAGGGTACTAATCTAAGAATAGTGGGAACACACTTGAGGCGAAGTAGCACTGTCAAGTCGACAGACTAAGCTGTACTCATGTCACCTGGGAACTGCTACCTGACGATAGGTATATTACCAACCAGCAGTTCCTCACGAGTCCGTCCAGTGTAACTCATAACCCAATGTGCACCTGCATACTATCTCCAGTACGACGTACTGATGGCTGTGGGACAGACCATCTCCCCTGCTGGGAAGAGAAGCGTATACACTAATCTACTCTGGAGTATCGATGCCCTGTCTCGATAATCCTGCGACTAGGGACCTGTGTGAGAATGTGCTTGTAGATACCCATCCCCCACTAGTGTGACTTCCATCACAACGCGGGCTCTATCAATATGTATTAGCGATACGTGAAAAGAAACATATACACATATTTAGATAGATACAAACCAAGTACCATACTAGTATATCGAGCAAGACTGTCATAAATCCGTGTATATATCCCAAGCTTCCAAATTGTAATATACAAACTAGTACTATACAATAATGGCCTCTAGGGCATATTACAATAACAATATCTGTAATTCATTACAGGCTTTAAGAAACCGTAGAGTTATCAGGGCAGGTGATATGACACTCAGGGTTGCTAACGGAATGAGCGTGGACGCTATATCCATAGGGGAATATCACCTAGGATTGACATGTGGGCATATATTGATTTAACGTAACTGTTTGTGTGTACCTAGTCTAGCTTGTAATATCATATCTGTATCTTTACTTTCTAAGGAAGGATATGATTCTGTTGGAGATAGTGCCCTCAGAGTCAATTATTGGATCATAGGCACGTGATTGCAATGATTGAGGGAGGACCTATCCCGGTAGGACAATCTTACTCGAGATGATAGTATGCTATCTGATTTACCTTTATCATCGTGTACTGCTTTAGGTGACCTTACGAGTCGCTATTGCACGTTGATAGAGCCCCTAGGATTCTTGCTTGACTACCAGCAGTATGAGGGCGATCATATAAGTGGGAGCTGGGGTCTATAAGCACATCCTAAAATGGTCCCTAGTCGTAGGAGTTTCGAGACAGGGCATCGATACTCCATTAGTAGACTAGTGTATACAGTCGAGACCCCGACGAGGGGCAGTGGCCGGTCTCACAAGCCACTGGTGTCAGTTGGTTCACCTAAGATGTATACAGGTGCTCATTGGGTTATGAGTACACCGGACAGGACTCGCCGGGAACCTGCTAGTTGGGATTATACCAGACGTCAGATAGCAGATCCCTGGTGACATGTGTACAGGTTAGTTCATCGACCTGAGATCGTCATTTGTCTCGTGTGAGTTCCCACTGTACTTTGATTACTACCCTACCACGGCTCAAAGGAGTCGTGCAAACAGGTTTTAGTTAGGTACTGTCCCGAGCCACATGGAGGCAGTGAGCGGATCTTCAGGGGTTCGTCTCTCCCGGTTTGGGGGTGAGGTCGTGCTGTGTCTAGGAGAGCCAGAACATGAAAAGTCCTTGGCCAAGGCAGGAGATTTGCTGGTAGGTATTCCAGTAGTATCTCAGGGTGTTCTGGGCTACACTCCGACACGACTTGTACCGCTTTTGGGGGTCTGACTTTTACCAACCCCCTAGGCCCGCCATGCGATACTCATAGACGAACGGACCGGACTGTACGGATATTGTCACTGACAGGCTCAGTAGGGTGTCAGGATGAGTTCGCTCATCGACGTCCCTTTTTGTCAATAGCTGGTGGCCCGTCACGTATGGCTAATACCTCTGACGTGCTAGTGGTTAAATCCACAACCATTGTATTGACGAGTCTTTAGAGTCCACCACACAGACAGTTACTCAAGTTTCGGGCGAAACGCTGTAGAGGCCGTATGGAGATATGGCAGGGTTCGATCAGATACGTGCGGTATTGCACAAATCGTGATCGGACGATTTTTACTAGCCGGCTTTGGCTTAAGCCGGATCCTAGTATTTGATAGTGTAGTTTTGTCTCTTTGCATTTGTGTTCAGTGGGAATACAAATGCGGGCATGTATTTGCAGTAGCGGGGTTTTCCTGTAATTTATTACGGGATCGGTTTTCTGGGGTTGCCAGTTTGCATTCCGTTCCGGCCGGTTTTCTCTTTTTCCTTCCCGGTCAGACTTTTCGTTGGAGGGTGTTAATTGCAAGTTTGCAATTAACATTTAGTGGAGGGTTTTCTTGCATTTGTGGATTATGATGAGACTTGCTTCATGATGATATTCCATTCTTGTCCATTTGATGGCTTTTCATTTGATGGTTTGTGAAAGGAAATTGTTGTGACCATTATTCTTTTTGGATTTTCCTTTTCTCCTTTGAAAATTCACTCATCCATTTTCCCACCAATTCCTTCTTGGGCCGGCCACTGTTTGGGATTGGGGTGGGGCCGGCCACTTGAGTGAGGGAGAGAGATGATTGTGAGTGTGCAGGGGGTTAATTTGGTTTTAAGCTTGATGAATTATTTTGATAAGGTGGTATGGAGCTTAATTGGCTTAGAGAGGCTGTTGGTATTATTTTTTGCAACCTTCACACATTTTATTTAGAATGGAGAGAGAGCAAGCTTAATTCTTTTCATCTTTCCAGTGAGCTCTTGGTGCTTGGCCGAGCTCACACATTCCATTGCATGCTCCTTTTTCCCTCTTGTATCCATGAAAATTCTTGCGCAAAATTCCTCCAATCATGGCAACCTCATAAACCCCAAAGAGATAACCTTCTACACTATTTCTATAGCAAACCTTGGACGCGTCGGCTAGCCAACTTCGCGCCCGAGTTGCCTCGGTCAAGAGGCGGGAGCCCGTAAAAGATTCCGGCTATGTGGTGCCCGTTTCGACGAGGAGGTGACGGACGACATATCCGCAGGAGATCGGAGTGGAGACGAAGACCGAAGGACACGGATCGCTTGGTATACTTCTCTACTCTTTTCTTGTTTGCAAGCTAGCTAGGTTAATGGCCCGATCCGGGTAAAAAGTCCGCGGTGGTGCCGTTTTGCAAAGTCCGCAAAGTTTTTGTTTTCCGCGTTTCCGGCGTCGGATCGACGGCCGGGGCGCCCCCGCGGGCTTACATTGGTATCAGAGCCACGCCGTTAACCTACCTAGCTTGCTCTTGTATGTTTAGTACTCGATCGAACGAAAATCCCCAAAAACCGTATTTTTCCCATGCTTCAGGTTTCTGTCGATTTTATTTTGTCTCAGAAAATTTTTCAGTACATTGCAGAAACATGAGAATGAAATTCTAAGGACTCTGGAAAAATTTGGTTTTGCGATGCTTCAGGACGACCGCGGAAAGGCGGCCAAACCCCTCGTTTGGCCGCTGTTCCGCGGTGGAAAGAAGTCCTTGCAGTGCGAAATTTTTCCAGTGGGCTGTTGGCTTGGAAATAGGGGTTTTGGGATATTATTTTTGGGCCCAGATTTTCTGTATGTGCTACAGTAATGCTTTGGGGCCCACTTGGTAAATTTGTTCGATCGGATATTTTAAACATGCCAGTTCACAGTTTTTACATTATATCTGCGACCGTGAATGTCACTTGATCGGTAGATCCTGTCTAACTGCTATAGCCCGGCTAGACGGATTTGCGAACGTGACATTCACGTTGATGTTCTGTGTTTGTACTGTGTTGTTGCGGATCGGTCGTGGGGGTAGCCTGGTTGCAATATAGTACAGTTCTGTTTTATATGTACATTTGATATTGCGGGGCGAGCGTCCGACATGTGGACTGCCGTCACTGCCTGTTTGTATTATTCTTTTGGGGCACGACCAGGTTGCGGTCGATGCACCCGGTGTATGTATATTTTACTTTCTGTACTAGGATTACCCCGCGGTGGGGTGCACGGATAGCCGGGTTCTAGAGGGCAACAAGCCCGCATCTCATGGCATTGAGACGGAGGGGGCTTTACTCTAGAATTGGCGGGCTATTCGCCGCACTCGTAGGGGGTACAGGTTGAACCAGGAGGGATGCCCAAGTTACCGGATTCCGTGAAGTGCTGGGTGGTCCATTCACGTTGCTGAAGGGGGCTGCCTCGCTTCAGGTTTTGGCGGGTAACTTGCCGCGCCCGTAGGGGTCTAGGATTTCATTGCACAGGCTATCCACACGACCAGGGGAACGTCGGGTTTCATCGGCTCTGTGAAACCCGGGGATCCCAGATATCTGTATTGATCTGTGTTGCTATACATTTCTGTGTTGCTATACATTTCTTTGTTGCATTTTATCACGCCTTGAGCGAAAATTATATTTTATATATATACTAGTATATGTTGTATATGTTTTTCATCCGCGCTAGTCCAGTCCCCGCTCTGTCGTTAGTTAGCTAACCTAACGGGTGATGACGGGACCCAGTGGCGAATGCGGATGGCATATACGTACGTCAGTATATTTTCGTTCTTTGTGGTGTGATCATTTGATGGGACTGTGTTGATTCGGATCAATGCAAGTTAAACAAACCTATTCTGATGTTGTTGGAACACTTTTTCAAAAAGCTGTTATTGCAAGGACGCTCACTTTTGTTTTGCACAGTGGTATTCAGTTGGAATATCCTGCTCCTCAGTCGACGAGGCAAGGGCCGAGATCCCTTCACCGGGAGTGACCCCTTGGACAGAAGTTTGCGTCAGGGCAATAACTTCACTATAGCCGTTTACTTTTGCTTTGCATCGTGGTATTCAGTTGGAATATCCTGCACCTCATTCTACGGGGAAAGAGCCGAGATCCCTTCACCGGGAGTGACCTCTTTAGCAAAGGTTTTCGTCACTATATTTTATAAAGCTATCCGTTCCTTCAACGATATCAAGTTCATTACGTTAAAGGTTTTCGCCAGAAAACCATTCGTAGCCCTCCGTCATTTCATATGGATAGTTAATAGTATTCAAGCTGTGTATGTTGGCCAAAGTCAAGGCACGGTGTTTGGTAGCTGTTGGGTATTCATATACAGCATAGATAGATGCGTTGGGTTCGGGACAGTCGTACTGCCATTTTGGCCAAAGTCAGGGTAGGTACTGGTGGGTTCAAATTAACCAGGAAAATGACGGGTAGAACTTGACATGTGACTTATGATATGTTGGCCAAAGTCAAGGTCATAAGAGCATGGGGCAGAAATCCACATCGGGAGTTTCAAAAGTACTGAAACTTGCCAGATATGCGCATACCTTCTGGAGTGTGATAGCGTGAGCGGATTCCGTCACGTTATCATGCGATGATGGTTGGATCCCGATTCCCACTGATGAGTTGGTTTACTCCTCGGGTGATCCCGGCTAATTCTTCTTTCAGGTTTGGGGAAGAATTTGACGCTACAGTGGGAGGTTTCCAGATTAGATAAAGTGACAACCATTCTGATCTAGGTTAGAGTGCACGCTGAGTGTTTCTTTTCTCTCTCTCTTTGGCAGCGACCATTGACCCGACCCTAGACTATGACTCAGTGACCAAGTTGACCGAACCTACTTAACACTGGCTTTTGATTGTCAGAGTTGCAGACCTCTTTGCCACTCCTACTTTTACCCTTTTCTCCGGGACACCCGTATTACTGCGAACGTCCACTTCCATTGGACAAAACCATCGTATGGTTAGATACGAACTCGAAGGAATTCGAGGATGGTTTCTGGTTCTGGAGAAAACGGATAGGATTATTCAGTTGTCTTTTCTTTTCACCTCCTCTCAGGTTGCGAGTACTCCTTGGTTTAGGAGTAGTACACCTATTACGCAAATTGGACAGTCTTCTTCCAAACCTTAGGCTGGTGCCGAACGGTGGGGAATGAAGAAAGCCAATTAGCCTAAACGGTGTACAGAAGGTATTAAGTTCAGACAAAGCAAGGGATTAGTAAGAGGGCAAAGTAAATTGCGACTGATATTCACGACCAAACCAAGTATTTCTTCGCCAATCCCAAATCACCTTTGTATTTCTCCAGGACACTCCGTATCACTACGAAGATCCCAGTTTATAGGATAATCCATCGTATGGTTATATACGAACTCGAAAGGAACTTGTTCCAGTTCGGGGATGGATCCTGGTTCAGGAGAAATAGGAATAAAGTACATTCAGGTGTCTTTTATCTTCACCTTCTCTCGCGTTGCGAGTGCTCCTAGGATTAGGACAGTACACCCTTATGCTTATTGGATAGTCTTCTTCCAAACCATAGGCTGGTGCCGAACGGTAGGGAAGGAAGAAAACCATTTGGCCTAAAGGGGTGTACAGAAGGTAATGACTAAAGACATATAAAGGGATTTGGAGAGGTGGCAAAGAATTATACGGTTATAGTTGTGAATCTGGATAATGGAAGATGAATTACTAGGAATACCAGGATACCCCATCGAAACATTTCAATGTTCAGGTTCACTGTGTACTGTTAAAAGAAAACTGATTTCCCAATTAGACACTTGCTCCAGGGTATGTATTTAGCAGGTATGATTCTCACATCTGTATGGTTTTACAGATGATGAGTGGGAGTAAGTTATTGGGAATTAGGTGACCATCCTCATTATATCGGGATTCGTTGGAATTGGTGATATTTGAGGAAGCCACCTGGGTTGTTTGCCGGTCGGCAAATATTTGGTTTTGAATATCCGTTGTTGTGCACCAATTTCAAATTGATATATCTGTACGTCTATTTTTGTAGAGTGAGACATATCTTTTTGAAATTATGTCTATGACATTTACCTATACCAGTGGATGGTTAGGTAAGGAGCATTGAACAGCGGTGTAATTCTTCTTAACCAAAAGTACAGTTTTCAACCTACGACACACAGTGAATGAGCCACCAGACTCAGGGGACTTATACAGAGTATTGTATATTGTCCAGTGTCCATGAGGACAGAGGGGTTGGTCCTCGTACTGTATTCTGTTTACTTATGACCTCTCTAGTTCTTAGACAGGTGTTTCGTAGAAACACAGGGTCGAAGTTTTGAGAAGTTATAGGTATAAGAATAAAGTAGAGAACCATGTGTTGCAAGTATCGGGATTCTTCAAAGTGATCGAAGATGTAGATACTTGTACATGGTATTCAGTTGATAGTAATGGTTAAGAGAACTTGCTTCTCTTTCAGGTTACTCATAATTGGAAGCATTCCTAAGTTGAGTAACGCTGATCGGCCTCCTTCCATTTAGTTGACATGCACTGGAGACAGCTGCATGATTTGAATCTGGTTCAATTAAATCAGTGCCTCTGTTTCTTGGATATAGAACAGTTCATATCTTGACATTGTTAAGATACGGGGAGTTGTCCGGCTTATGCTTAAAACCAGACTCTGGACAACTCAAGGCACGTTTCAGTAATGGCTGTTTGTGGGGTGACCCGGGCTATGACGAGGGTTGACTTTCTACCATCTGGAAGATCAATAGCGATATTGTTCTTGACTCGCCACAGTTTTATCAAAAATGGATTTTTTCAGAAAAACAATAGTGGGAGTATGGTAGGACTGGAAGTGATTCCAGAACCGCAAACGATTACTGAAGATTTGATAAGAACCAAAAGATTCAATATGGTTTGACATTCCATTGGCCACTCTGCAGATAAGGTGGGTAACCTCAGGCACTCGAGAGGTACTTCGGTATGCTCAAGGACGGTGGCAGGGAGGTTCTTGTTTACCCACACTTGCCATTGCTGTTGTTCCAGGCTGCGAGACCCGGCAGGAGGATGAGTATAGCGTCGTTCTAAACTGGCTTTAGAAGTGCACGTTTATATGACTCTGCCAGAGGGTTGTCGTAGTCAGTGGGAGCAGCGGAAGCATTGGTGGACATCAGGCATATGTCTATTTATAGACTAAAGCAGATATAGAAGAGATAGATCATCTATTTCTGACGTGACAGTCATAGGTTTGACTTCATCAGAATAAGGGATGGATCTGTTAAGAAGGTAGTAGGATGTGATGTCCTGGTTTTTGATGACATACACAGAGTAGGAAGTAATATTCCTATACTACGATCGGTTATACTTTGGTCGTCATAATCGGAAGCAGTTTTAGAACATAAGTTGATGTTCTAGGGAATTGATAACGGCAGCCTCCTTTAGGAGACGGTTATCATTCCAGGCTTCCAAGGTGACCTGGATGGCTGAGTGGCTGTCAGAGTTATAGTTTTCCCTCTGACGAGGGGCAGTATTTTGGACAGTTGGTCCAGGTGGATACTGAGGGAAGGCATGGCGCAGGATACTGATTAAGTTCAGTTGACGATACAGTCTAAGAAGTTTGGATTTGGAGTTCACTTATGAGCTAGGTCCCATCAGACATCCAGACATTCTAAGACAGGTATTGCTCATTTCGGGAGATGGCTTTCTCCGCGAACTTGAGATACAGAGAGACATAGAAAGAAACATCAAAGCGGATCCACTCACTGAGGCTATTCTTTGAACGCATTAGTATCGCAAACGAGCTTTGTGAGACTGACTAGTAGAGGAGTTGGGTGTTCGGTATCACACGGGCTGTGAGTATGCGACATCGCAATAATTGGCCTCGAGTGCAAGTGGGAGATTGTTGGAGATAGTGCCCTCAGAGTCAATTATTGGATCACAGGCACGTGATTGCAATGATTGAGGGAGGACCTATCCCGGTAGGACAATCTTACTCGAGATGATAGTATGCTATCTGGTTTACCTTTATCATCGTGTACTGCTTTAGGTGACCTTACGAGTCGCTATTGCACGTTGATAGAGCCCCTAGGATTCTTGCTTGACTACCAGCAGTATGAGGGCGATCATATAAGTGGGAGCTGGGGTCTATAAGCACATCCTAAAATGGTCCCTAGTCGTAGGAGTTTCGAGACAGGGCATCGATACTCCATTAGTAGACTAGTGTATACAGTCGAGACCCCGACGAGGGGCAGTGGCCGGTCTCACAAGCCACTGGTGTCAGTTGGTTCACCTAAGATGTATACAGGTGCTCATTAGGTTATGAGTACACCGGACAGGACTTGCCGGGAACCTGCTAGTTGGGATTATACCAGACGTCAGATAGCAGTTCCCTGGTGACATGTGTACAGGTTAGTTCATCGACCTGAGATCGTCATTTGTCTCGTGTGAGTTCCCACTGTACTTTGATTACTACCCTACCACGGCTCAAAGGAGTCGTGCAAACAGGTTTTAGTTGGGTACAGTCCCGAGCCACATGGAGGCAGTGAGCGGATCTTCTGGGGTTCGTCTCTCCCGGTTTGGGGGTGAGGTCGTGCTGTGTCTAGGAGAGCCAGAACATGAAAAGTCCTTGGCCAAGGCAGGAGATTTGCTGGTAGGTATTCCAGTAGTATCTCAGGGTGTTCTGGGCTACACTCCGACACGACTTGTACCGCTTTTGGGGGTCTGACTTTTACCAACCCCCTAGGCCCGCCATGCGATACTCATAGACGAACGGACCGGACTGTACGGATATTGTCACTGACAGGCTCAGTAGGGTGTCAGGATGAGTTCGCTCATCGACGTCCCTTTTTGTCAATAGCTGGTGGCCCGTCACGTATGGCTAATACCTCTGACGTGCTAGTGGTTAAATCCACAACCATTGTATTGACGAGTCTTTAGAGTCCACCACACAGACAGTTACTCAAGTTTCGGGCGAAACACTGTAGAGGCCGTATGGAGATATGGCAGGGTTCGATCAGATACGTACGGTATTGCACGAATCGTGATCGGACGATTTTTACTAGCCGGCTTTGGCTTAAGCCGGATCCTAGTATTTGATAGTTTAGTTTTGTCTCTTTGCATTTGTGTTCAGTGGGAATACAAATGCGGGCATGTATTTGCAGTAGCGGGGTTTTCCTGTAATTTATTACGGGATCGGTTTTCTGGGGTTGCCAGTTTGCATTCCGTTCCGGCCGGTTTTCTCTTTTTCCTTCCCGGTCAGACTTTTCGTTGGAGGGTGTTAATTGCAAGTTTGCAATTAACATTTAGTGGAGGGTTTTCTTGCATTTGTGGATTATGATGAGACTTGCTTCATGATGATATTCCATTCTTGTCCATTTGATGGCTTTTCATTTGATGGTTTGTGAAAGGAAATTGTTGTGACCATTATTCTTTTTGGATTTTCCTTTTCTCCTTTGAAAATTCACTCATCCATTTTCCCACCAATTCCTTCTTGGGCCGGCCACTGTTTGGGATTGGGGTGGGGCCGGCCACTTGAGTGAGGGAGAGAGATGATTGTGAGTGTGCAGGGGGTTAATTTGGTTTTAAGCTTGATGAATTATTTTGATAAGGTGGTATGGAGCTTAATTGGCTTAGAGAGGCTGTTGGTATTATTTTTTGCAACCTTCACACATTTTATTTAGAATGGAGAGAGAGCAAGCTTAATTCTTTTCATCTTTCCAGTGAGCTCTTGGTGCTTGGCCGAGCTCACACATTCCATTGCATGCTCCTTTTTCCCTCTTGTATCCATGAAAATTCTTGCGCAAAATTCCTCCAATCATGGCAACCTCATAAACCCCAAAGAGATAACCTTCAACACTATTTCTATAGCAAACCTTGGACACGTCGGCTAGCCAACTTCGCGCCCGAGTTGCCTCGGTCAAGAGGCGGGAGCCCGTAAAAGATTCCGGCTATGTGGTGCCCGTTTCGACGAGGAGGTGACGGACGACATATCCGCAAGAGATCGGAGTGGAGACGAAGACCGAAGGACACGGATCGCTTGGTATACTTCTCTACTCTTTTCTTGTTTGCAAGCTAGCTAGGTTAATGGCCCGATCCGGGTAAAAAGTCCGCGGTGGTGCCGTTTTGCAAAGTCCGCAAAGTTTTTGTTTTCCGCGTTTCCGGCGTCGGATCGACGGCCGGGGCGCCCCCGCGGGCTTACAGATTCTACATTTGTAAGCGATGTAGTCCACATCCATCTAAATCAAAGTTTGATTGGGTCAGGTACACTAGATAACGGTATATACGTATTAAATCAAGCTCAGGTTTTCAACGTCCAGAACACACTTAAAAGAAAATATCCAGAATTAAATAAGGCTTTCTTATGGCATTGTAGACTGGGTCACATCAATGAAACACGGTTAACGAAGTTATATAGAGAAGGATATTTGGATCCGTTCGAATATCAGTCTTATGCAACTTGTCAATCTTGTATCATAGGAAAGATGACAAAGACTCCGTTCACTGGACACGGAGTAAGAGCAAGCGAACTCTTAGGACTCATACACAGTGATGAGTGGTCCAATGTCTACACATGCACGAAGTGGTTATTCCTATATCATTACTTTTACGGATGATTTCTCTAGGTTTGGACATGTCTTCTTGATGAAACATAAATCCGAGGCCTTTGAGAAATTCCGAAAATATAAGAATGAAATAGAAAAACAGACAGACAAAAGTATCAAGACACTGAGATCTGATCAAGGTGGTGAATACTTAAGTGTCAAGTTCCTGGGTTACCGAAAAGAGAATGGAATTCTCTCTCAGCTTACTCCTCCATACACACCACAACACAACGGTGTATCGGAAAGACGGAACAGAACCCTATTGGATATGGTTCGTTCCATGATGAGTAACACTGAGTTACCGCGATCCTTCGGGGGTTATGCACTAGAATCAGCTGCATATCTTTTGAATAAGTTTCCTATCAAGACTGTGACTACCATACCATATCAGATGTGGAGTGGGAAGAAACCATATTTTAAGTACCTTATGACATGGGGATGTCCAGTTTTTGCAAAAAAACAGCATGCGGACAACCTCGAGGCACGCTCAGTACTATGTAAGTTTACGGGATACCCAAAGAACTCCAGGGGGTATCTTTTCTATTACGCAGAGGAACAAAAAGTCTTTGTTTCTCGGCATGCACACTTCTTGGAAACTGAATTTTTAGAAAATCAGATAAGTGGGAGTGCAATAGAACTAGAAGAAATTCCAGAACCACAAGCTATTACTGAAAGCATAGTAGAACCAGAGGTTTCAGAAGAACCGGACATCCCCGTGCCACTCCGCAGAACTAGTAGGCAGTCTCATCTGCCCGAGAGATAATGCGGTTTTCTCATAGACGGGGATCGAGAAGATTGCATCATTGACAATGATGAGCCAACTAGTTTCCAGCAAGCCAATCAGAGCGGCGACTAGGTGAAATGGCTGGATGCAATGCGGACCTGTAACATTTCATAAATATAAAATATTATTTTGGGAATTTAATATTAAAATAATATATTTCGCGAAAACTATTTGATTTGCGAATTTGGGGTTTTCGTAAAATGGTATAAATATATACCAATATTTGAGAAATAATTGGAGATTAAAATGATTTATTCATTTAAAAATATATTTATCGGATTTGGGCATTTTTATAATTAATTATATGCAAGTTTAAATTAAACTCGATTAGTGCACTACTAATCACGATTATGCCAAATCCGTATTTTTAATTAGTCATGACAAGTGCACCATGTTATGTTGCATTGTTGTTGCATGTTGTGTTATTTTGGTTGTTTCATGTTGTATTTAGATTTTGTGAGGAAGAGAGAGGAAACAAATAGATGCCATGATTGATAAAAGAAAAAGAAAAGAAAAGTCAATGGCATTGTCACGACCCGAAAATACGGAACATGACCGGCACTTAGACTACGAACGTCTCAAGGAGTACGTATGCTAAGTAAGCCGAAACCCAGAAATCCAAACCAAGAGAAGTATTAGAGAATAGGAAGAACCATATCAAATCAACCTGTATGCAACATAATATACAACGCCTAAAGGCGAGGATCACAACAGAAATGGAACTCAACCAGCAAAAAACTCAAGAAATATAACATGCTACTCTATGGTCGAAAGAATAACGTTACTGGTCTCTATCTCAAAAATACAAGTTTGGTTGATGGAACTTCTAGATACAACTGAAATATAATATACAAGGTATAATGATGGGTAAGATACAATAAACCCACCTACTAGCAAGTCACCCGAAAAGAAACCAGGCCCGCAAAGCCGTAATGAAATCCGTACGGCAACACCTGCAAGAAACTGGGGCATAACGGGGATGAGTTGCCAACTCGTGAGTAGAAAAAGATCTACGAACAGAAAATCGCATGAATAACGCAACCTAGGTCAATGATCATAATATATCCTCAAATATATGAATAACATGCAGCCTATAACAATGGCTAGGGTAATATCTAACCCGAGTGTGATCTCATGTGCCCGTGTCAGTGCCTTAAGTAGCAATATATCATATGAATGAGGTATGAATGCATGAAAACAGAATACATGTAAATGAAGAAACCGTTTTCATAAATTAGTGAGATTTCCTTTGTATTTTTAAAATGAGGTATCATAAATGAAATCAGCATCAACAGTGTCTAGCATCGACACAAAACATAAATCTCAATGTCTCAAAACCTCAGGCTCCGGCCATCCGGACTGGCCTGTATCATCAAATCTCAGTACCTCAATATCTCGAAATCTCAATGTCTCAATCTCAATATCTAGGGCGCCGTCAGTCCAGACCGGCCCCTACCATCCATCTCAAGACCACGACGGTATCCTCCGGATATCCGACGCGTCGGGTAAAATCACCGGTAGGTAGTCTCCCCCTGCCAGGCTCATCATCATCAACACGAGCTTCTTGCCCCGGGGTACCTTACCGGGTCCACCATATACCCGAAACGGTTCATCCAACTCCTCGAATAGGGTCTCCAAATCTATCAGCAAACTCATGGTGGACGACTCATACATCATGGGAAAAACCGCGCTTTTTATTTAAAAAGAGAAAGAAGAAGTTTGTATATGTTTTGCGGTTTTCCCCAAATCCAGAAAATCTCATGGAAATCCAAATCCAAAACCTCAATAGCACGTAAAAAGTGAATATATGCTTGAGAATCCATGAATGCGGCATAACAATGAATAACAGTATGCATGAGGTAGCAGGTAATAACTATAATGTCTAAACTAACATATAAGGCAAGTACACAAATATCATGTCTAAACTATTAGCTAACAGGCTATGTCAAGCAATAATATTTTCTAAGGTGTACGTGACATGGCAATTACCGATGAAGATGTGTGTGAGCCGGCAAGTAAGTGTACGTGGTATATACGCATCATCGGTAATGGTGCTGGTGTCCTAACCACAAGATATCAACAGTAGAATATGAAGCATAATATAAGCATGTGATGCGGAGCAAACAACAATAATGAGCGGGAGCTGAATACTAGACGCAACGATAATTAATCTGTTTTAACCTAATATAAGTCCTACAATGGTGCCTTTTGAAATAACACGAATCGTGGGGTTTTGAAAATAGGGGCTACGGTGTTTTTAAGAAAAGATACGTTTTTTGAAATATCCGTAGGATCCCTTAGGCTGTCTTTAAAAATACGCACGATTCGTAATCTTTGAAATAGGTAGGAACCGAATCTAATCTAACAACTAACTAAACTAAAGGGCTACGCTATAAGCCAGACTACAGGTAAGGAAACCGCCTAACTTCTGAGTCGATACATATACATACCTGTATATATAATAGTCGGTGATCCCGCCTCAATAATATCATATCCGATATCATATCTATAATCAGACATCCCAAGTCAAGAGTGCGGATCAATCATCAAGATATAGCTCGTACGTAAATCCGTCGTACGGCATCCCCAAATCTGGGTACGGGTCAATATCATATTCCTCACACTATTCCTCTGGTATCCTCTTTATCCAAGATCATCGTCTAGGGTACTGACCTATGTCTAGTACAATACTAATATCCTCAATATACTCATGATCTGACTACTGATCGACAATCTCGTACAAACCGATATCGTCAGCACATATCATCATCAAGGGGTATACATCGCCCGGTACGGCCTAATATCAATATCCTAGCATATTATGCCTCATATTACGATCACATGTCGACCATTTATTTATAACACTATTCACCCATATCGCCGCCGCAAGTTCCGCTATAACACCAGGACGTACCTTAAGTACGAATCCTGCCATATCACCGAGATCACAACCACAAACAAATCTCATCGACTCAGCTCAATCCCAAGTATCCTCCTCAAATCCGTATGTGAACACATAGTCCCATACCCATGTGAACATATAAATATATTCCCATACACGCACATATGAAATAAGGAATGTATGCAAGTATGTATATGTGTGTATGTGTAAGTGTAGTGCACCCACTACCTAAGGTTTCGTAACCATGCACCAATCCAACACCAATATCCATCTAAAATCATCAATAATAAATCCTAACAACATATCATAAATTTTTGGTGTGTATACGCATCCGTATACATCACCACGGACTGCGGGGGTGCTATACGCCATCCACCCGACTTCTCCCCGTAGATATAAATCTACTCACCTGGTCCTCGCTAGCCGGTACCGACGTCGCCACGCGCTTGCTTGTCGTCTCGAAGTCCACATGGGGGTACCTACATATCATAACGCACCATATCGCATTAAAACTAAATTCGAAATCGAAACGGCATACGAAAATCAAATCGGCAAGCGTATCACGCATAGGTCCAAACCCATCGCCTACGCATGCAAGAATAGTCAAACCAACCCTCGATGTCGATGTACAAACGTCAAACCATCGAGAAAAATCCAATCACACTCATTTGCACATTCACGAACACTAATTTTAATATAAACTAGGTTAAAACTCACAAAAACCTCAATTTTGCTTAAAAAGTCATTTTTCCGAAAATCTAGCAAGCACAATTCGCCGTTTTTGTACAAAACAGGATGTTTAAATGAATGTAGCGGCCAATATATTTATTAAATATCTTAAATAAGTCGTATAAACAATTTCCGGAATTTAATCTCATTAAATTCCAAAAATCCTAATATTCTAGTTTACCAAAAATACCCTTTTTAACTATTTGAAAGCAAAATGCACAAACTACAATCTAGCTTAGAATTGCATGATCCAAAGCATTAAACCACACTTAATAAAGTTAATGAAGCCAAGAAAAACCTAATCACATTTTTAATCCCAAGCATTTAACAAATTTTAAAAACCTAGTAAGCAAATTAGCAAAATAACAAAAAATTTAAAGCTAGCCATTAGCACTAGCTACTAAACTTGTATTAACATGACAACAAAGCCTAATTATAACACACAACCATACACCAATTTTATAAACCCTAACTTGCATTCAATTTCACAACTTGAATTCCAAATCTTGCAATTAAACTCACATATCCAAATAACACTTAATTAAATTAGCTTAAGAAATTAGTAACAATTTAAGCAACAAAAAGTTTTAGAATTATACCCAAAAATATATGAAGGTCCACAAGACTCCATGGCCTCCCAAAATGCTCTCTTTTCACAAGGATCCATGCTAAACGGGCTAAGCAAAAATGGGTAGGACTTTGATTTTGATTTTGTGGGATTTTTGGTAGATTTTTGATGCAATTTTTCATGAAGTTTTGAAGGGAAAAGAGAGGGGGAAGTGGAGGGGGGGCTGCTGTGGGGAGAAGGAATTTTCGGCCAGAAAAGTGGGTGGGGGAGAGAGAGGGAGGTGAGGAAAATGGGGGGGGGGGACAAGGTCAAGGTCAAACAAAGTCAAAAGTCTAACTACTTCACTCATTTTCTTTTCTTTCCTTTCATTTCTTTTTCCTTGAAAATCAAGTGGGGAAAAATATGGTGGGTGCTGAATTCAGCCATGGGGAGGAGTAAGTGAGGGTGTGTGGGTATGGGCACGGGTGTGGGGTGATGAAAAATGATAAATACAATCACCCAAACATCCATTTACGCTAAAAAAGCCTTTTTTTCTTCAATAATT
Source organism: Agapanthus africanus (assembly GCA_030015575.1). Classification (NCBI taxonomy): domain Eukaryota; kingdom Viridiplantae; phylum Streptophyta; class Magnoliopsida; order Asparagales; family Amaryllidaceae; genus Agapanthus; species Agapanthus africanus. The sequence continues at coordinate 504,036,420 of JASDDO010000014.1, read as the reverse complement.
TCTAAACCATTTTGGCAAATGATTTCGTTCCAAAAACCACATGATAAATTTTTATTTAATGTTTTATGATGCACAAAATTTGTTTCAACTCATTCCTATTTGTAATTTTCCCTAATTAAATCTATTAGTGACGGCTTAAAATAATAATAAAATAATATTTTTTTCAGAAAATTTGAAATTTCACCAGCGGCTCAATAAACACCAAAAAATAGCAATTACATAGCTAGAATATGTATATTTAATTTTTATAATAAGATATTTGTATTTTGACTTTTTACAGAAAACCCCCTCATTTTACCGATTTTCCGAAATTTCACCGAAACGATTTTCAAAACGCTACAATCTTCCCCCCTTAAAGAAATTCGGTCCCCGAATTTAAATTCAAACTTCCCCAATTACTAAAACATCTAAGAAAAACCATCAAGTCGTCGGGGCTCCGAAATTGTAAATACATAAAACAAATCGTAGCGCAGCGCATGCGCTTGAAAAATGAGTATATAACTCAAATCAAAACTCCGTTAAGCATCCCGCGATCATCGGAGTCGTGGAGAAGACATCAATGCCAAACCCAAATCGAAACCAATATGATATAACTCGAAACTATAAATGTAAATATCGAATCTATATCTGTAAGTATCTGAAGGAAATGCATGCCAAATCTCTTTAATTCGCTGTGCAACGCGTATAACACTGCACAGTGGCGGACGTCTACCATAAGAAAATAACTATATACATATATACCTTTGTTTGAAATGTACGTTCCGCCGTTTTGGAAACAATTTAGAAGGGTCTCCTTGTTTTAAACATTTCGTGTCATATTAGACACGTAGGTAAATACTGAGGCTATAGCTTGCTTTTTGGAAATCCCTTCAATAACTATCAATGCATGCAAAATGTATTCAGGTACTGTCCTCTGACTAGTCCTTCTTAGTACGGAAACACATAGCAATATCATAAAAACGTACTGCTCTATAAGAAATCAATCCCAAAATATGCACATGAATACTACGTGCGTCTGGTGCGCACGGAAATCAAAATCCATGAATGTGCCATACATGCGCACAGAAACAACATCTAAGTGCATCAGGTGTGCACGAAACATCTGTAGTAGGCAACATGTATGCCAGACAGCAAAATCAGGTGCATCTGACATGCACGAAAAATCTCGAATTAGTGCATCCGGTGTGCACCAAATCGCATCTCGTAACAGGCGCCCAACAGGCGCTAAAAATCCAATCCGGTGCATAAAATGCACAAAACAAATTTCGATCTTCACCCTCAAAATCAAAATCCAGTGTATCCAAGTGCACAAAATACATGTCACTGCACTGCCAGCATATATAAACTATACAGAGTGCAGGAACCAAATCGCGTGCGTACATACGCACAAAATCAACTCAACTGTTTAAAACCGTAAAATCACAAACATGTGAAACTAAAGCACGAAAACGATATCAAGTGCAACACTGTGCAAAGATCGTAAATCCTCAATCATCAAAATCAAATCATACGAATAAATCACCCAAAACATCGAAATCAATAATGGCGGAACAGTACCGCTCAAGTGCATCCTCTAAGAATCTCGGGCCAACTGTCGCGGTCACTGGTGGGACGTCTCGTCGATGATCATGAACTCTGGCCTGCTGGTGTGCGTAACATGACCACTCCTGGGTCCAAGTCTTCTCCGTGGATTACCAATCTCACAATCCATCGGCTCATCGGCCCTGTCAAGGCAGCATATCACTGGCGTCGGCCTCTGGCTCTCTGAATGCACGTGACACATCTGATCCTGGGTGCAAGTATCATCGCAGCAGTATCCTGGAAGGAATCCTGCTCACGGTCTCTTCCATGTCTCATCTCTGCCAACTGTCCAGAAGTCATTGTCCTTTCCTATATCTGCATCTTGCTCTGGAACGACTGCATACTCATCGCGACTCCTTCTGGAAGGTAAGTCCAAGTACCATGCCTCGGCATGCGCATCGCCTCTCTGATGTCGGTGGAGCGGAACGTCATCTCATCTAGATCTGGTGCGAACCTCTTATTCCACTTTTCTCTAATGTCGTCTGCTTTGGACTCGTCTCGTCGCGGCTGCATGGACTGAGCTCCAACGGCTATCCTCGTATCTGGAGTCTCCCAAGAATGCATCTCACCACCTAGCATCCGAATTAAGTCGAGCCATCCGATCGAGTCGTCAAAACCTTACAATCCCCCAAGAGCTCAACCTCTTGGGCACAGTTTAATAGTATCGAGTACATACCACAGCATCGGTGGTCCAGCCGTAGAAGGGCAAACCCAAGCCTCACTAATGGCGCCGTAGAACTGCCGCAAACCCGAAGGTTCAAAGGCTTTCACACGGTCATTAAATCGAGTTAGGGTTTCATTCTTCTAGAGGGACCATAGAATTGCCTGCATGTCTTTCCGACTACTTTAAACTTGGAATAATAGGTTTCTGACATTCGATCGTCTCTGTCGACTCCCAACGTCTCCACGTGAAGTCGTCTCTAGCTGGAATCCATCTATCTAATGACCTCGCATCGGGTTAGGCGAACGATCCACATGTCCTAGTCATTCATCCACAATGACTAGCGACCTTCTATCATCTCTTAGTACAACTCGTTCTGCACTAACTCCAGCATCTGGGGCAATACCTCGTCGTTCGCAGCAATAACTGGCTCGCTCGTCTACACGCCGAACAGTGCCTCGATCATCATGAATAAGCAACACACCAACGGTCATCAAGATCTGGCTGGCCTCTATCATTAGCTCAATCCTCTAATGTCGATCAGCACATCCGAGTAACCTCATAAAGGCGATCCGCCAAACGCTCGTGGCGCGGAAACACAGTCAAAAGACATCTCTCTATAATCGGGTGTCGCCGGAATCATGCCCTGGTCAGTCCTCGTTCGTGCCGAGCTCGTGCTGACCGCAACTCTAGCCGTAGCTCTCCCTGCCCGTAATCATGGCAGCAAAACCAAATTGGTACCGATGAGGCTAGATCAGGAAGGAATATAATACTGAACAAGGAAATGTACATCCTAAGGCTTCTTAAGTGGAGTGGCGTGTTGTAAATATGCCGCGGAACATACCAACGGTACGTCACTCTACTTTAGTCACCTATTCCATCAACCAAGGATCATCCTACGCTCCGAAGGTAAAACCTAATGCTCTGATACCAACTTTGTCACGACCCGAAAATACGGAACATGACCGGAACTTAGACTATGAACGTCTCAAGGAGTACGTATGCTAAGTAAGCCGAAACCCAGAAATCCAAACCAAGAGAAGTATTAGAGAATAGGAAGAACCATATCAAATCAACCTGTATGCAACATAATATACAACGCCTAAAGGCGAGGATCACAACAGAAATGGAACTCAACCAGCAAAAAACTCAAGAAATATAACATGCTACTCTATGGTCGAAAGAATAACGTTACTGGTCTCTATCTCAAAAATACAAGTTTGGTTGATGGAACTTCTAGATACAACTGAAATATAATATACAAGGTATAATGATGGGTAAGATACAATAAACCCACCTACTAGCAAGTCACCCGAAAAGAAACCGTGCCCGCAAAGCCGTAATGAAATCCGTACGGCAACACCTGCAAGAAACTGGGGCACAACGGGGGTGAGTTACCAACTCGTGAGTAGAAAAAGATCTACGAACAGAAAATCACATGAATAACGCAACCTAGGTCAATGATCATAATATATCCTCAAATATATGAATAACATGCAGCCTATAACAATGGCTAGGGTAATATCTAACCCGAGTGTGATCTCATGTGCCCGTGTTAGTGCCTTAAGTAGCAATATATCATATGAATGAGGTATGAATGCATGAAAACAGAATACATGTAAATGAAGAAACTGTTTTAATAAATTAGTGAGATTTCCTTTGTATTTTTAAAATGAGGTATCATAAATGAAATCAGCATCAACAGTGTCTAGCATCGACACAAAACATAAATCTCAATGTCTCAAAACCTCAGGCTCCGGCCATCCGGACTGGCCTGTATCATCAAATCTCAGTACCTCAATATCTCGAAATCTCAATGTCTCAATCTCAATATCTAGGGCGCCGTCAGTCCAGACCGGCCCCTACCATCCATCTCAAGACCACGACGGTATCCTCCGGATATCCGACGCGTCGGGTAAAATCACCGGTAGGTAGTCTCCCCCTGCCAGGCTCATCGTCATCACCACGAGCTTGTTGCCCCGGGGTACCTTACCGGGTCCACCATGTACCCGAAACGGTTCATCCAACTCCTCGAATCGGGTCTCCAAATCTATCAGCAAACTCATGGTGGACGACTCATACATCATGGGAAAAACCGCGCTTTTTATTTAAAAAGAGAAAGAAGAAGTTTGTATATGTTTTGCGGTTTTCCCCAAATCCAGAAAATCTCATGGAAATCCAAATCCAAAACCTCAATAGCACGTAAAAAGTGAATATATGCATGAGAATCCATGAATGCGGCATAACAATGAATAACAGTATGCATGAGGTAGCAGGTAATAACTATAATGTCTAAACTAACATATAAGGCAAGTACACTAATATCATGTCTAAACTATTAGCTAACAGGCTATGTCAAGCAATAATATTTTCTAAGGTGTACGTGACATGGCAATTACCGATGAAGATGTGTCTGAGCCGGCAAGTAAGTGTATGTGGTATATACGCATCATCGGTAATGGTGCTGGTGTCCTAACCACAAGATATCAACAGTAGAATATGAAGCATAATATAAGCATGTGATGCGGAGCAAACAACAATAATGAGCGGGAGCTGAATACTGGACGCAACGATAATTAATCTGTTTTAACCTAATATAAGTCCTACAATGGTGCCTTTTGAAATAACACGAATCGTGGGGTTTTGAAAATAGGGGCTACGGTGTTTTTAAGAAAAGATACGTTTTTTGAAATATCCGTAGGATCCCTTAGGCTGTCTTTAAAAATACGCACGATTCATAAGCTTTGAAATAGGTAGGAACCAAATCTAATCTAACAACTAACTAAACTAAAGGGCTATGCTATAAGCTAGACTACAGGTAAGGAAACCGCCTAACATCTGAGTCGATACATATACATACCTGTATATATAATAGTCGGTGATCCCGCCTCAATAATATCATATCCGATATCATATCTATAATCAGACATCCCAAGTCAAGAGTGCGGATCAATCATCAAGATATAGCTCGTACGTAAATCCGTCGTACGGCATCCCCAAATCTGGGTACGGGTCAATATCATATTCCTCACACTATTCCTCTGGTATCCTCTTTATCCAAGATCATCGTCTAGGGTACTGACCTATGTCTAGTACAATACTAATATCCTCAATATACTCATGATCTGACTACTGATCGACAATCTCGTACAAACCGATATCGTCAGCACATATCATCATCAAGGGGTATACATCGCCCGATACGGCCTAATATCAATATCCTAGCATATTATGCCTCATATTACGATCACATGTCGACCATTTATTTATAACACTATTCACCCGTATCGCCGCCGCAAGATCCGCTATAACACCAGGACGTACCTTAAGTACGAATCCTGCCATATCACCGAGATCACAACCACAAACAAATCTCATCGACTCAGCTCAATCCTAAGTATCCTCCTCAAATCCGTATGTGAACACATAGTCCCATACCCATGTGAACATATAAATATATTCCCATACACGCACATATGAAATAAGGAATGTATGCAAGTATGTATATGTGTGTATGTGTAAGTGTAGTGCACCCACTACCTAAGGTTTCGTAACCATGCACCAATCCAACACCAATATCCATCTAAAATCATCAATAATAAATCCTAACAACATATCATAAATTTTTGGTGTGTATACGCATCCGTATACATCACCACGGACTGCGGGGGTGCTATACGCCATCCACCCGACTTCTCCCCGTAGATATAAATCTACTCACCTGGTCCTCGCTAGCCGGTACCGACGTCGCCACGCGCTTGCTTGTCGTCTCGAAGTCCACATGGGGGTACCTACATATCATAACGCACCATATCGCATTAAAACTAAATTCGAAATCGAAACGGCATACGAAAATCAAATCGGCACGCGTATCACGCATAGGTCCAAACCCATCGCCTACGCATGCAAGAATAGTCAAACCAACCCTCGATGTCGATGTACAAACGTCAAACCATCGAGAAAAATCCAATCACACTCATTTGCACATTCACGAACACTAATTTTAATATAAACTAAGTTAAAACTCACAAAAACCTCAATTTTGCTTAAAAAGTCATTTTTCCGAAAATCTAGAAAGCACAATTCGCCGTTTTTGTACAAAACAGGATGTTTAAATGAATGTAGCGGCCAATATATTTATTAAATATCTTAAATAAGTAGTATAAACAATTTCCGGAATTTAATCTCATTAAATTCCAAAAATCCTAATATTCTAGTTTACCAAAAATACCCTTTTTAACAATTTCAAAGCAAAATGCACAAACTACAATCTAGCTTAGAATTGCATGATCCAAAGCATTAAACCACACTTAATAAAGTTAATGAAGCCAAGAAAAACCTAATCACATTTTTAATCCCAAGCATTTAACAAATTTCAAAAACCTAGTAAGCAAATTAGCAAAATAACAAAAATTTTAAAGCTACCCATTAGCACTAGCTACTAAACTTGTATTAACATGACAACAAAGCCTAATTATAACACACAACCATACACCAATTTTATAAACCCTAACTTGCATTCAATTTCACAACTTGAATTCCAAATCTTGCAATTAAACTCACATATCCAAATAACACTTAATTAAATTAGCTTAAGAAATTAGTAACAATTTAAGCAACAAAAAGTTTTAGAATTATACCCAAAAATATATGAAGGTCCACAAGACTCCATGGCCTCCCAAAATGCTCTCTTTTCACAAGGATCCATGCTAAACGGGCTAAGCAAAAATGGGTAGGACTTTGATTTTGATTTTGTGGGATTTTTGGTGGATTTTTGATGCAATTTTTCATGAAGTTTTGAAGGGAAAAGAGAGGGGAAAATGGAGGGGGGGCTGCTGTGGGGAGAAGGAATTTTCGGCCAGAAAAGTGGGTGGGGGAGAGAGAGGGAGGTGAGGAAAATGGGGGGGGGACAAGGTCAAGGTCAAACAAAATCAAAAGTCTAACTACTTCACTCATTTTCTTTTCTTTTCTTTCATTTCTTTTTCCTTGAAAATCAAGTGGGGAAAAATATGGTGGGTATTGAATTCAGCCATGGGGAGGAGTAAGTGGGGGTGTGTGGGTGTGGGCACGGGTGTGGGGTGATGAAAAATGATAAATACAATACCCCAAACATCCATTTACGCTAAAAAAAGCCTTTTTTCTTCAATAATTTCTAAACCATTTTGGCAAATGATTTCGTTCCAAAAACCACATGATAAATTTTTATTTAATGTTTTATGATGCACAAAATTTGTTTCAACTCATTCCAACTTGTAATTTTCCCTAATTAAATGTATTAGTGACGGCTTAAAATAATAATAAAATAATATTTTTTTCAGAAAATTTGAAATTTCACCAGCGGCTCAATAAACACCAAATAATAGAAATTACATAGCTAGAATATGTATATTTAATTTTTATAATAAGATATTTGTATTTTGACTTTTTACAGAAAACCCCCTCATTTTACCGATTTTCCGAAATTTCTCCGAAACGATTTTCAAAACGCTACAGGCATGGCATGTGATGAGAGAGAGAGATGAGAGTATGGCATGCTACTCTTGACATAAATTATTTCCTTCACCCTCATTTGTTTTCTTCAACTCCTCCTTCTTCCGCACCTCCCTCCTCCACCTCCTCTACCCCATGAAAGCATCTCCAATCCCTCACCAAAACCCTATACCCCCTTCACTAAAAATGATCCCCACCTCATCCTACACCTTATGGACCTTTCAAGCTTAGATTTTGAAGACTTTGAGCAACTGAAGAAAATTCTTGAGTTTCCAAATGAGGTAAAACCCATATCTTTTAGTTAAGTTATTATGTTTAGTATATCCTAGTTTAGTTTAGAGTTTATATTAGTTGGGTTAGCGATGTTTGGAATTCCAAGAGGGCGTTTAGGTGATTGTGTGGACTTATGATATGTAGTGACTGTTCACAAGACCTTAGTGTTGATTTCCTTGACCAAAATATAGATTTGAACCCGATACATGAATTCTGAAATTGTCCCGTGTCGGTTTTGTGACATTTTGTTGGCCTACAGGGAATCTGGAGCAACCTGAGATGTTTATGAAGAAAACTAGCAATATCACTGACCTAGATTAACCACTAGAAGACCACCACCGAAGTACGAACCCGTTTCCCTCTACTTTGGCCGGCGAGACCGGATATTGTGGTGATGTCGCCGGATTTCTGTTGGGTTCTGAGGTTTTGTTTTTGGCTGTAGCTCTTAATCCATATAAACTATTCCCTGTATTTGCATGTTTAATCCCAATTAACCTGATATGAAATCTGGGAGTGGTTTCCTATGTTGCTGAATTTGGTATTTATGATTTATGAACTTGGGTTTTGGTATTTGATATTGTATTGGGTCGTTGGACGTTAGCACGTCAACGACGAGGGTTGTTTGGTTGTTTTTGCATGCGTAAGCAATAGGTTCTAACCTATGAGCCCTTCGTGTGCCTTATCGGTTTTTAGACTTGGTTTTCATAATGATGCGATATGTGTTGATCTGTAGGTACCTAGCGTGGACTTCCGAGATGACAAAGCACATCGACTTCGGCTTAGCGAGGAGTATTGCATGTGAGTAGATTTATATCTACGGGGGAAGTCGGGTGGATGGCGTATAGCACCCCCGCAATTATAGAATGGAAACTGATATATATATATAGAATATAGTCGGAGAAACCTATACTAGGAAACTGTGGAGATGATATGAATGATTAATACATATACCATGATATGACATGAGATCGATGAGTATGATAAGATTGAGATAGATGTGTTATTAGATCGGTAAAATAAGATATATATATATATATATATATATATATGAGAATAATGAGTGATATACCGTACGAGATGTTAGATCCATACCCTCATTGTTGTATAGGTTGATAGAATCCCTATTTGTTAAATACCGTCATACAATGGATTAGCGTACGCGATGAGTTTTACCAGATGATTGATCTATACCCTTGACTAGAGGATGCCGTGCGATGGATTATACCGTATGTGATGTTATCAGGATGGATGCCGATTGATAGATTAACCGACTCGGATAGGTTATAGATATTTAATCTATGTCTACACCGCTTAGTTTAGACTTTACGTAGATGTTAGATTAGATACGTATACCTTATAGCATTACGCTCACGATTTACTTTCTGCTAGGTTCATGATATTCTCATTGCATTACATATACTTGTGCTACTACACCTACACAATTATCGATGATGCGTATGTTACACTTACACAGATTTGCCGGCCCACACACTTTCATCATCGATAATTGCTATGTCACTTACACAGTAGAATTGCTACATCATGCTATTACTCTTAATTGTTCAGTACTGTCACATGACTCGTTGGCATGATATACTTGCTATGATCACATTTCTGTTCTATGTTTGCATACATCATGCTTTATGATTATATGCAATGAGATGCTATTTTCATGAGATTCTGGATTTGAGAACCGTGGTTATATTTCAAAGGAAATTATGTATATTTTTAAAAACCCGGTTTCTCTTGATATGATATTTCAAGGCGTCGACCATGAGTTTTCTCGGTTCTGAGATTGGTATGTGAAACCCGATTCGAGGAGATGAACGATCCATTTGCTGGTTCATGGTGGACCCGGTATTATACCCCGGGGCAAGAAAGGTATGTTGTGCAGTAGACGATGAGCCTGGTAGAAGGACTACTACCTACCGGTGATAGTATTTAGGCTTGGCGGTTATCCGAAAGATACCAACCAGAGTCGTGAGATGGATATGGACCGATCCGGACTGACGGAGCCCGTGGGCCGATCCGGACCGATGGAGCCCAGATATGAGGATTTACGTGTCGATATTGGACACGGGTTTCATGATGTTTCGAGTGTCGATATTAGACACTCGGGTTCCATGATTTTGATGTGTCGTTGATGGACACACGTTGGTTGGTATTCTCATATTTACATGCATATTCTTTCATGATGTTTCGAGTGTCGATGTTGGACACTCAGGTTCCATGATGTTGTTGTGTCATTGATGGACACGTGGATGATATCCACATGCATACAGGCATTGATTATTGTTGGCATATATGCAGACATAGTCAACCTAGATATCATAGTATTAGCTTCATGATATAGTTGACCTAGGAAATCGTTGTTTTATTCGATTTCTACCTGCTGATGTTTTCTACTCACGAGTTGGCAACTCACCCCCGTTGTGCCATAATTCTTACAGGTTTGACCGCATGGATCAGTAGCGGTATCGCTGGCACACAGCTTGCATTCAGGTGATTTTCTATGGTAGGTGGGACATATTAGATCGTACCCACTCTTGTATTATTATTCCTGTTGTATCTAGTAGACTCCATTAATCAGAAATAGTATTTATATAATTAGTAAGACTTAGAAAGACTTGTGCTTGCGAGGGGGGTTTGATGTCTTGCTTCTTTACATTATCCTTTTGTGTTACCTACTTTCGTTACATAGGTTGACCCTGATTGATGGAGTAGGTAACTCAAGTAGAGTGACGTACCGTGCATATATTCCGCGGCATACTTACGATACGATACTCCGCTTAAGTGACCTTCGGATGTATATACTTGAGATCCTTGATTCTATTCGTTCCCATGATCATACTCTCATTGATTCCATTCTTCCATATGATCAAGTATCCATTCTGGATCTGTTGATTCCTTTCATTCCTTTGATCTATCTTCATTGATACATGCTTGAGGTTCCTGTCACCATGGTTTGAGCATAGATTGAGCTGCTGCTAGTGATGCGGTCAGGATGAGCTCGTCATGGACAAGGACTGACCATCGTGTTTTCTGGTGACATGGGAACGTCTCGATTTAGTGTTTGTGTTGTGACCTCTCGTTTGAGGTGAGTGTTCAGTTTTGCACTGGATGATCGGGCCACTGATAGAGGTTGCCTGTTGTGAGAGGACTATTGATGTACAACTTACCTCAGAGTTTGCGATGTTGTCTACTGTGTAGACAGATGACCCAGCCGTTGCTGAGATTGATCGGATGTCGCTTCCAGAGCTTATGAGCTGAGATCGCTGGAGCTTTCAGGCAGATATGCGACAGAAGATAGCTAGTCTATCTTGAGTTGAGTTGAGCGACTGAGATGATTCGTCTGATTTGATGCGCCGACGCAGGCTCGGTTTAGTTAAAGATTTCCGGTATAGAGAATTTTATTCAGATCTAGAGTAGATCGATCCAGAGATGACGTTGTTCGTTGGATGATCCGATGGGAAATCAGTAAGTTGACCAGCTTCGGATAGAGGATCTCACCCAGATGCGTTGTGAGTTGATCGAGAACGGATGAATAAAGTATATTCATCCGATGGTTGGGATGAGTCCCCGGGGACGTGATCGGCTAGATATCTTCTACAGAGTGATGAAGATACCGGGTTCGTAATTTCGAGTTCGTGTGAGAGACTCCGGATTGACTATAGCCGAGAACAATTGCAGTACGCAGATAGCATGATGTGATTTCGATGTGGACGATAATGAGGACGTATGAAACAAGAGGTTCGTGGGAGATGTTAATGAGCTGTTGTTACTCCCCGTTAAGATTAGAGATCTGATATGTATACAGAGGCATTGGGATATGGCCAGTTCCCGAGGAAATGCTGTGCTGAGAATGCAGATGTCCATAAAACGAGAAAAGATTATACAAGAGTACCAGCCTCCGTACAGTTCGGCATAGGCGAGATCGAAAGAGACCTTGAGCAGGTGCCTTCCAGGACACAGCTGTGATAATATTATCCCCGAGGATCAGTTGTGTCACATGTATTCAGAGGGCCAGAGGCTGACGCCAGTGACGTGTTGCTTTAAGAGTGGTCATACTAATTGGCCGAGAAATGACCAGAAGAGTGCCAGAGCGGAATCGTTTCCGTTAGTACACCTGACCGAGCCGACGAGCCGATGGATTGCGATATTGGTAATCCACAGAGAAAATGAGGACCCAGAGATAGAGGACGTCAGACCGTGAGCAGGAGGCAGGCGGATGTTCTTGCTCTGCCAGTTTTGGGTGCACCGGCATTTTTTTCGACATTGTAGGAGATGGATTTGTTGCGATTTGCGTTTGTGATCCGAGTATCACTCTTATATCACTTGGATTATTTTGCCATACCTCACCATTCCTCCTCATTTTCCACTTCATTTTCTATTTCCAATAAATAGAAAATCATGCCATGCTTCATTATATATATATATATATTAATATATATATATATTATGAAGAATAATTAGTGAGCTAATAATATTAGTTAATATGTAATTATATCAAATATAATATATATATATATATATTAATAATATATATATGTGATATATATATATATCAAATATAATATATATATATATATATATATTAATAATATATATATGTGATATATATATATATATCAAATTATTAAATCAACACTTGATTTAATAATACGGTTATATCATATATAACTGACTAATATCATTTATCTGTATATCACATTATCAAATCAACACTTGATTCGATAAGCCGGTTATATCACATATAACCTAATCGATAACAAATAACCGCCAGATTAGAATACGGTATCACATACTCGTATTTAATCTGGCCCCTACACATATCAGCATATATGCCTTACTTCGTTTCACTTGAACCAAGAAACTTCTGTGTTGGATTCTAAAGACTCGTCAATACGCCAGCAGTAGGTGATGATCACATCAGTCACCCACAAGCCGTCAGCGGTACTAGCTGGACGTAACGGCTACCCAGGTATTGAGCAATTAGAAGATCAACAAGCAAGTTTGTCCATACTCTCCATGAAGCCTATAAGTAACACTTACCGAACAGTCTGATCACTTTTTCTGATATGTCGCATATCATGTCTAGGGGTGGAATCGTCAGACCCCAGTAACGTGATAAGTCATGCCGATGTCTGGCCTATAACGGTTCGGGAAACTACTGATAACTCTTACCAGTAAATCTCAACAGCAGCCCAGGCCAGGGACTTCCAATTATAGCCAATCGAGTATAGCGCAGCATCAACTCCCAATACGGGGAGAGATGAAACCCATCCTATCGTTCATTGCCTCCCTGTGACTCGGGACTGTACCTGTAACATCTTAGAATGTGTTTAGTGGCTAATTATATTTTAATATATGGTTTTTAATAAAAAGTTTACCAAATTGGTTTTTAATTATTTTATCCTATTTAATAAATATTTTATTAGATTTTTCCTAGGCTTGCACACACTTGTGCATGATAACTAGGGTGCTAATTTGGGGTTAAACATAATTAGCAATCATGGTTAACTTACCATTTCCCCTAATCTAGTTTAATATTGTATTAGGTGCTTTTGGGTTTTAAATATGATGATTGTTTTAAAAATGAAAATGAATTTAAAAAGGGCTTTATTTTGGTTGAATGTTGACTTGGTGAGAGAGAGAGAAGGGAACATTATGAGGCATAATGGCTTGCCCATGCCTTCATTTAATGAAGAGAGAGAGAGAGAGGAGGGGGTTGACTTGTTGGTGTTCTCTCATTCTCACTCATTTCTCTCATCCTCTCACTCTCAAATTCACACACACACCCACACAACAGAAGCAGCAGCAGCAAAGACAACAACAGCAACAGAAGCAGCAGCAGCTCAAGCAACAACAGCAGCAGCAGCTTGCAGCAGCATCTCCAGACAGCACAGCAGCAGCCATAGCATCAACCACAACAACAACATCAGCATAGCAACAGCAGCAGCTCAAGAAAGCAACAGCTGCAGAAGCAAGCAGCAGCCACAGCAGCAGAGCAACAGCAGCAGCAGCCCCAGGAGCAAGCAGCAGCAACTTGCATCCCCTGCATCACCAGCAACTGTAGCAACTCAGTTCTTCCCCTTCACTTGCTTCTTAGGGTTCCATAGACTATAATTTCTGAACACAATTTCCTAGTTTGCTTAACTTGTGTATAGTTTAGCTTCGGTTTGCGATAAATGTGAGTTTGGTGCTAGTTATGGTGTTTTATGTGGAAATTTGGTTAGAATGTGTTTGAGTTGGTTAACCTAGCTCATTCTGGTGTTGTTAGGTCACCTCAACTGAGATTCAACCCAGGTTTCACAAAAATACCATAGGTTTTCCATATTGTGCTAAATAACGTATTTTGGTGTCGTTTGGCGACATCTATGATCTGCTTTTGACCCGGGGCCTTCAGGACAAAATTGAGAAAACTGGGGCATGCTCACTAGGTATAGATAACACTACCAGAACACAAGCCCCAATTTCTTAAACTTGGCCGCAGATTTATTCAATCTGGCCGCAAATTGCGGCCAGGAAGAGGGGTTGGGTCTTGGGGTTTTGGGTACTATAGTCTTCTATGTTGTGTAGTATTTTGGCATGTCTAGTTTTGTAAGATTTGACCTGTAGGAAAATCTGGGACAATATACCGTTTTTCATGTCCGTTGTGTTGCGCGATACGTGAGTAGGTTCTGTGATCCAGCATATCGCGGCGTGTCGCGGTAGTTTTAGACGCGTATACACACGATTCAGCGTATCGTGCACACGCGCGTTTAGTTCGCGACGCGAGTTTCTCGTTTTGGTTCGATATCGCGTTTTGCGGAATATTTGGCTTATATATGATTTCCATGTCTTATTTGCAGGTTTGCAGGCAGGGACTATGGACACTACTACAGGGGGGAGCAAATGGTAGGATTCACCTAGCGTGGAGCGTAGGTGAGTAGATTTAACATCTACAGGGGAATCGCCCGTATGGCGTTATGCGTCTGGACAAGGATTCAAATACCTGTCGCATATTCTACGTCATTGTTAGAATTGCGCCTTTACCTTATTTCCTTGATATAGTTGTACTGTGACTAACAGCCGTAGGAGACTGCACATATTATTGACGGTTCATGTTGCACGAGCACGGATTGTATGTTACACACACATACCGTCAATAATTGCCATGTCACACACAAACCCTTATGGACACTATATTGCTTATCATACATGACATCTATCTTATCGGTATACCAGTAGTGTATCTTACCATTAGTGATAGGTACATATACACATTGCGATACAGCTACGGGTATACCTTGCACATATTTTACTTATACCAGGGGGATATCCTGCATATTCTATTTATACCTAGGAGGGTATACGACATCTTTTACTTATAGGTAGATACTTATACTTAGCTGTACCTTATTGATTTCGCATACATCTGGTTTCAGCTACATATTTTCATTTATATGCTCGCATTTCAGATATATCACATATATGTATTCCTGGATTTGCGCATTCTTATTTTGATTTCACATGATGATTTCTAGATTTGGGAACCGCGGGAGTTCATGAAATTATGCATACATTGAAAAACCCGGTTTCCTTGATATGATATTTGCGTAGACACCATGAGATTTATCGGTTCTGATTATATACTCCATACGAGGTGTGGTTGCCATATGAGGGTACATGGTGGGGCCCGGTATGGTTCCTCTAGGCAAGAAGATCGATGGATGTTGCCGATTGAGCCTGGAGGCGGGCGAGTACCTACCGGTAACAGTACTGATGACTCGGTGGGGATCATGGAGATACCGTTGGGAGACATGTACGTTTGCATACGTCGAAAGGCGAGGGTCAGAGCTAGACACTCATGCTTTCGGGATAGCGTATGATACGTGATCAGGATTTCTGTGTCCATGATTGACACATGGTTTTCATGATGTTTCTTCAACACCTTTGTATATATAACAGGGGATTTAGCCGTTGTTATATATACCCTTACACCAATATTAGTGGAATGGGACGCTAATATATGTGTATTGCCCCTATCATACTTATTTCTGCAAATACATATTTAGGATGTTAGAATCTTACTTGAGATGTGATTTGGGATATTAGGTGATTCATTGAGATTGGATACAGGATACCTATGAGATTGTTGATTTGTACATTCGGGATATAGGAGATCTATTCGATATTGTATATTGAGGAGATGTGAGACTCATATGATATGAGAGCCCAACTTGGGGGCTGAATTGAGAATTTGGGATTTGAGTGTCTTGATGGATTATGATCCTAGCACGATGTCTGGTTTCCATGGGAACGACATATTTCACTCCATACCTCATACCTACTCACTTATGTACGGTTTCATATATTGGTAGTACCTGTTAGTGTACCCTTATGATTGCTGCATATCTACTTTCTCATATCCCTATTGCATACTTTTATCATGTCATTATTACTGTAATCGCATATCTTAGATTCTTGCTGTACGTACATTCCTGCGATTACCTGCATATGTTATCTACTATTCACGAGTTGGCAACTCACCCCCGTTGTGCCACAGGTGTTTCATGTTGTTCCCCAGAGTAGTCGAGACAGGCTATTTATTATTCATCTATCATCTTTTGCTACAGATACCGCATCAGCTCACAGTACTATTTTGCTTAGGTGGGTTTTGGTGGTTATCTGTATTTTGTATTGTACCTTCGTTGTATTTGTACTCTCCATCTACTATCATGTTGTTGACCTAGAGACTTGGTGAGGACGATATTGTATATTATTTATGGATTTGTTATCTTTTATATTCAGCTTTCTCCCCATTGTCTTTATTTCTTCGCTACGGCGTCGTATATTTGTGTTGTATTCATCTTGGCTAGTTTTTACAAAAAGAGGGTGTTGCCAAAATTTTAAGGAAAGAAAGTAGGAATTTTAAAGAATTTGGGTTGCGATTTCAAATGTTTCAAAAACTTATATTATCTTTTTCCGTATTTTCTTGGTTTAGATTTCTGGGTTTTGGCTTTCTTTTACTACGTTACGTCTTTAGGCCTTGCGTAGTATTAGGGCCGTCACGGGCCAATTTCGGGTCGTGACAAAGTTGGTATCAAAGCGCTAGGTTTTACCTTTCGGAGTGTAGGATGACCTTAGTATGATGAAGTAGGTAGCTTAAGCAGAGTAACGTAGTGTGTGTATGTCTGCAGCGTACCCACGATGCGGTACTTTGCATTAAGTGACCTAAGTACAATTTGCTTGAAATTCCTTCCTTGATGATTCATATCCTTGAGATTCGATTCCTTATTCTCATCGAATCTTATATCTATTTATAGCCTTGCTGCCGATGACTATGGGGACTCGGAGTGATGCAGCGAGGGCCGAGGTCAGAGTTGGCTCGGGTGAGACGAGTACTGACCAGGATGGCACTCTAGTTGCACGGGTGCAGACGGATCAGCCTACGACATATACTATTGATAGACTTTTGGTAGAGATGCAGGACTTCCGCCAGACTATGAGTTCATTGGTTGATGTCATTCGGGAGCTACGACAGGAGGTTGTCACCCCTGTTATTCAGTTGTCACTTACAATCAGCATGCAGTTGTCTGTCACCTACATAGCACCGGTGGTTGCAGCTCCAGTTGACGAGGCGCATATTCCAGAGGCTTAGAGAGTTCCAGGACAGTGGAGGACTCGTACCAGTGTACCAGCCCAGAGACAGAGGTTTAGTCATCGAGATAGATTTCGTGGCCGTCACGGGAGTAGCAGAGGCTTAGGACGAGGACAGCCGTTCAGCTCTCATCCCCAGGATGGTCAGCAGTCACCACATGGATGTTTTCGATGCGGGAGCCTTCAGCACTTCGTCAGGGATTGTTCCTTTGCACCTCGTCAGGATCGTTTTCAGAGAGGCCGTGGACGTGGAAGGTTCGGTCAGAGGGCTCTGTTTACCAGAGGAGTTCAGCCAGCTGCGGGTAGAGGGCAGACAAAGGAGTTTGCTTCTACTCATCGGGACGCGCAGGCGTCCAATGTGGAGTTTTCAGGTATCCTTATTTCGCATGTTCTTTTGATGTATTCGTTTGTTTTTCATGCTTGTGTCGTGGTTGGGTAGATTAGTCGTAGTTGTGTTAACTTCTGTCAGCGATTCTTTTGTTACGCGACACGTATTCAGTTGTGTGCCAATCGGATAGGAGATAGAGATTCGTCCGTCGTTTTGATCCTTCTAGAGATATTGGATTTGACGTTCTCCTGGGCACGGACTGGTTAATTACGTGCTAGGCGTCTGTGGACCACCGTGAGGAAACAGTCAGGAATGGTTTTCCCGGCGAGTCAGTTCTTGTTGTGCAGGTGGATAGTTGTGCCGCCTCTTACAGCTTGAATTCAGCCTTTTCGCTAGTCGGCTACTGAGGAGATGTCGTGGATTCTTGGCGTTCATTCGTGATACCGTAGCCATAGAGGGTTTGTTGGACCGGTGTTCCATTCGTGCGAGAGTTTTCCGATGTTGTTCCGGGTGAGCCGGCGAAGCTTAGGGAGCTTAAGGATCAGCTGCAGAGTTGTGGTTTGGGGAATTTTATGCGTCTGAGTGTTTCGCTTTTGGAAGCTCCTATTTCGGTTCGTCGAGGAGGAAGACGGCAGTTTGAGATTGTGTATCGACGGATCATCAATTGAACCGGCTTACGGTGCGGAGAGGTATCCTTCACTTCACATTGACAATTTCTTCGATCAGCTCCAGAGTGCGAGACATTTTCTAAGTTTTCTTGGGATCAGGTCATCATTATTGCGGTTCGGAGTGACGGCATTCCGAAGACTGCCTTGTGCGTGCTACGGGCTTTGTGTGTTTTGGTGTGTCATTGGACTCACCAGTGCCCTGGCAGCATTTGTAAATGTGATGAACCAGATTTCTACAGGCCGTTCCTCGACCAGTTATTATTGTGTTATTTACGACATTCTGGTCTATCTACTGCGTCTTGAGGGACAGGAGTAGCACTTGAGGATTTGTTATGCAGATACTGGGAGAGCACCAGCAGTTTGCTAAATTCTCGGAGTGTTTCTTCAGGCTTGTTTTGTGTTGACTCCTAGGTCTTGTAGTCACGGAAGACGGTTTCGTATGGCTCCGAGGAAGATCGTGGCCGTACAACTTAGGCCCAGACTTGTGTGCAGGACGGAGGTCCGCAGATTTTTTGGCTTAGCAGGTTTTACCGCCGTTTCGTGTAGGATTACTAGAGTAGTGCTGCACCGTCGACTGAATTGACCGAGATGGAGATTTCTTTTCTGTGGACTGAGGCATGTGTGCGGAGTTTTCAGCAGTTGAAGATTCAGTTAACAACTGCATCAGTCTTTCTTTGCCTTTGGTTCGGGCGACCTTGTTGTTTAACTGTAATGTTTCTTGAGTGGGGCTCGATTGTGTACTGAGGTGACGCTACAGAGTTATCGCTTTTGCATCCATGTATTTGGAGGAAGTACGAGAAGGATATTCCACTCATGATCTGGAGATGGCCGCGGTGGTTTTGCGTTGGAGATTTGGAGACACTACTTGTTCGAGAGTCGTGTCAGATTTTCACGGACCACCAGAGCTTAATGAACATCTTCCTGCAGTGGATTTTGATTGTTGTGATAGTCTTCTGCAGATTTACAGTTCTTGTGTGATCGTTGAGTACAGCTTAAGTTCGTTTCTACAGAGGGGATAGCTTGCTCATGTCCGCGCCCGACCACTTTCCTTAAATCGCTTTCGCGAGACACTACCCGCCGATGCCCGTTCGTCAGAGATACTTGAGCATACTCGGCTGGGTAATGATTCAGAGTCCTTGATTTATGACAATGGTGTGCTAAGTTAGGGACACGTTTGTGTACCTGATATTATCAGGTAGAGACGTGAAATCCTAGAGCAGGCACATCTGTCAACTCTCTATATTCATTCAAGTTCCACCAACATTGACGTGACTTGTGAGATAGTTACGGGTGGACAGGGATGTAAAGAGAAGTTTAATGGTTCGTTTCAAGGTGTCTGTCTTGTTGTGTGCTTGGGTCGAGCATCTGAGGCCGGATGGAGAGTTGCAACCTTTTACCGTCCGAAGTAGGAGTGAGAGCAGATCTCCATGAATTTCGTTATGGTTTCTACCCAAGTTTAGTCAGGGGGTGACTCCATTTGGATTCTTGTCGTCCGATTATACTCAGTTTGCTCAGTTGTTCTTGTTAAGTTGTGTGTTTGTTTTGATTGTTGTCAGCGGTTGGGGATCGTCACTCTCCATTGTTAGGGTTCTTCTTCGATAGCTGTAATCAGGAGACGCTCTAATTGGCAACCTTTAGGCTTAGGGGTTAGGTCGTGTCGATCACCAGTCTGTTGTTTTTCTGACTCTGCGTAAGAAGGATTTTGGACCCCAGCTAGTCTAGAGATTTCGGAGATGGTCCAGTTGTGTTAGGTCGGGATGGGAATTGTCCATTGCGAACTGAGGTCTTATGCCGACTGTGTTGGTCATAGACTCGAGTTCGCAGGGACAGATCATGTATTCCTACGGACTTTCCGATGAATGACGTGTTGGATTTTGGGAAGCTTGTCCCAGGATTTAGGTCCTTCTGAGATCTTATAAGCGAGTTAGTTTTGTTGCCTTTAATTTGGCACTTCCGCCCAGATTATTAAGTTTTCACCCCGTATTCCTTGTGATGATACTTTACAATTACCTTCTTGACCTTTCTCACATGATTTGGCACCAGACCAATTAGCTTGGACACGATCTTTCGTTCACCAGCAGCCATGTGTGTTAATGGTTCGGCAGGTGGAGAAACGTCGGTCAAGGGTCTTGCCATCTGTGAAGGGTTTTCTTGGACGTAGCCGTATAGTGAGGTAATCACTTGGGAGGCTGCAAGCGAGATTTGAGAGTTGTAATCTTCTCTTTGAAGGTATGCTTAGTAAATTTTTAAATTCGGGGACGAATTTCTTTTAAAGGGGAGGGAGATTGTAACACCTTAGAATGTGTTTAGTGGCTAATTATATTTTAATATATGGTTTTTAATAAAAATTTTACCAAATTGATTTTTAATTATTTTATCCTATTTAATGAATATTTTATTAGATTTTTCCTAGGCTTGCACACACTTGTGCATGATAACTAGGGTGCTAATTTGGGGTTAAACATGATTAGCAATCATGGTTAACTAACCATTTTCCCTAATCTAGTTTAATATAGTATTAGGTGCTTTTGGGGTTTAACTATGATAATTGCTTTAAAAATGAAAATGAATTTAAAAAGGGTTTTATTTTGGTTGAATGTTGACTTGGTGAGAGAGAGAGAAGGGAACATTATGAGGCATGATGGCTTGCCCATGCCTTCATTTAATGAAGAGAGAGAGAGAGAGAGGAGGGGGTTGACTTATTGGTGTTCTCTCATTCTCACTCATTTCTCTCATCCTCTCACTCTCAAACTCACACACACACACCCACACAACAGAAGCAGCAGCAGCAAAGACAACAACAACAACAACAACAACAACAACAGAAGCAGCAGCAGCTCAACCAACAACAACAGCAGCAGCAGCAGCTTGCAGCAGCAGCATCTCCAGACAGCACAACAGCAGCCATAGCATCAACCACAACAACAACATCAGCATAGCAACAGCAGCAGCTCAGGAAAGCAAGAGCTGCAGAAGCAAGCAGCAGCCACAGCAGCAGAGCAACAGCAGCAGCAGCCCCAGGAGCAAGAAGCAGCAACTTACATCCCCTGCATCACCAGCAGCTGTAGCAACTCAGTTCTTCCCCTTCACTTGCTTCTTAGGGTTCCATAGGGTATAATTTCTGAACACAATTTCCTAGTTTGCTTAACTTGTGTATAGTTTAGCTTCGGTTTGCGATAAATGTGAGTTTGGTGCTAGTTATGGTGTTTTATGTGGAAATTTGGTTAGAATGTGTTTGAGTTGGTTAACCTAGCTCATTCTGGTGTTGTTAGGTCACCTCAACTGAGATTCAACCCAGGTTTCACAAAAATACCATAGGTTTTCCATATTGTGCTAAATATCGTATTTTGGTGTCGTTTGGCGACATCTGTGATCTGCTTTTGACCCTGGGCCTTCAGGACAAAATTAAGAAAACTGGGGCATGCTCACTAGGTATAGATAACACTACCAGAACACGAGCCCCAATTTCTTAAACTTGGCCGCAGATTTATTCAATCTGGCCGCAAATTGCGGCCAGGAAGAGGGGTTGGGTCTTGGGGTTTTGGGTACTGTAGTCTGCTATGTTGTGTAGTGTTTTGACATGTCTAGTTTTGTAAGATTTGACCTGTAGAAAAATCTGGGACAATATACCGTTTTTCATGTCCGTTGTGTTGCGCGATACGTGAGTAGGTTCTGTGATCCATCGTATCGCGGCGAGTCGCGGTAGTTTTAAACGCGTATACACACGATTCAGCGTATCGTGCACACGCGCGTTTAGTTCGCGACGCGAGTTTCTCGTTTTGGTTCGATATCGCGTTTTGCGGAATATTTGGCTTATATATGATTTCCATGTCTTATTTGCAGGTTTGCATGCAGGGACTACGGACACTACTACAGGGGGGAGCAGATGGTAGGATTCACCTAGCGTGGAGCGTAGGTGAGTAGATTTAACATCTACAGAGGAATCGCCCGCATGGCGTTATGCGTCTGGGCTAGGATTCAAATACCTGTCGCATATTCTACGTCATTGTTAGAATTGCGCCTTTACCTTATTTTCTTGATATAGTTGTACTGTGACTAGCAGCCGTAGGACACTGCACATATTATTGACGGTTCATGTTGCACGAGCACGGATTGTATGCTACACACACACACCGGCAATAATTGCCATGTCACACACAAACCCTTATGGATACTATCTTGCTTATCATACATCACATCTATCTTATCGGTATACCTGTAGTGTATCTTACCATTAGTGATAGGTACATATACAGCTTGCGATACAGCTACGGGTATACCTTGCACATATTTTACTTATACCAGGGGGATATCCTGCATATTCTATTTATACCCAGGGGGTATACGACATCTTTTACTTATAGGTAGATACCTATACTTAGCTGTACCTTATTGATTTCGCATACATCTGGTTTCAGCTACATATTTTCATTTATATGCTCGCATTTCAGATATATCGCATATATGTATTCCTGGATTTGCGCATTCTTATTTTGATTTCACATGATGATTTCTGGATTTGGGAACCACGGGAGTTCATGAAATTATGCATACATTGAAAAACCCGGTTTCCTTGATATGATATTTGCGCAGCCACCATGAGATTTATCGGTTCTGATTATATACTCCATACGAGGTGTGGTTGCCGTATGAGGGTACATGGTGGGCACCGGTATGGTTCCCCTCGGCAAGAAGATCGATGGATGTTGCAGATTGAGCATGGAGGCGGGCGAGTACCTACCGGTGACAGTACTGATGACTCGGCGGGGATCATGGAGATACCGTTGGGAGTCATGTACGTATGCATACGTCGAAAGGCGAGGGTCAGAGCTAGACACTCGTGCTTTCGGGATAGCGTATGAAACATGATCAGGATTTCTGTGTCGATGATTGACACATGGTTTTCATGATATTTCTTTAACACCTTTGTATATATAACAGGGGATTTAGCCATTGTTATATATACCCTTACACCAATATTAGTGGAATGGGACGCTAATATATGTGTATTGCCCCCATCATATTTATTTCTGCAAATACATATTTAGGATGTTAGAATCTTACATGAGATGTGATTTGGGATATTAGGTGATTCATTGAGATTGGATACAGGATACCTTTGAGATTGTTGATTTGTACATTCGGGATATAGGAGATCTATTCGATATTGTATATTGAGGAGATGTGAGACTCATATGATATGAGAGCCCAACTTGGGGGCTGAATTGAGGATTTGGGATTTGAGTGTCTTGATTGATTGTGATCCTACCATGATGTCAGGTTTCCGTGGGAACGACATATTTCACTCCATACCTCATACCTACTCACTTATGCACGGTTTCATATATTGGTAGTACCTGTTAGTGTACCCTTATGATTGCTGCATATCTACTTTCTCATATCCCTATTGCAAAGTTATTGCATACTTTTATCATGTCATTATTACTGTAATCGCATATCTTAGATTCATGATGTACGTACATTCCTGCGATTACCTGCATTTGTTATCTACTATTCACGAGTTGGCAAATCACCCCCGTTGTGCCACAGGTGTTTCAGGTTGTTCCCCAGAGTAGTCGAGGCAGGCTATTCAGTATTCATCTATCATCTTTTGCTACAGATACCGCATCAACTCATAGTACTATTTTGCTTAGGTAGGTTTTGGTGGTTATCTGTATTTTGTATTGTACTTTCGTTGTATTTGTACTCTCCATCTACTATCATGTTGTTGACCTAGTGTTAGTGTATATGCCCTAGAGGCCATTACTGTATCATACTAGTTTGTATATTACTTAATGGAAGCTTGGGATATTCACAGTTGTATATACAATCTTGCTCGAAATGGTAGTATGCTACTTGGTTTGTCTCTGCTTTAATATGTGCATGTGTTTCTTTTAGCATATTGCAGATATACATATTAGTAGAGCCCTTAGGATCTTTGCTTGATTACCAGCGTTGCGATGGCGCTCGCACTCGTGGGAGCTGGGTAATCTATAAGCACATCCTTATACAGGTCCCTGGTCGTTGGACTATCGAGACAGGGCATCGATACTCCGGAGTAGACTAGCGTATGCGCTTCTCATCCCAGTGTGGGAGACGGTCTGTCCCACAGCCGTTAGTACGTCGTACTTGGGATAGTATGCGGGTGCTCGTTAGGTTACGAGTACACTGGACAGGACTCGTCGGGAACTGTTGGTTGGTAATATACCTATCGTCAGTTATCAGTTCCCAGGTGACATGAGTACAGCTTAGTCCGCTGACTTGACACTGTCACTTCGCCTCGAGTGTGTTCCCACTGCACTTTGATTACTACCCTACCACGGCTCAGAGGAGTCGTGCAAACAGGTAGTTTTTGGGTGCAGTCCCGAAGCACTCGGAGGCAGTGACGGTTAGACAGGATTCGTCTCTCCCGGTATTGGGGGTTGACATCGCGCTGTGTCCAGGAGAGCCATTACACGAGTAGTCCCTGGCCAGGGCAAGCGAGATATACTGGTAGGTTTCCAGTGTTATCTCAGGGTGTTCTGGGCTTCACTCCGACACGACTTGTACCGCTATTAGGGGACTGACGTTCACCGCCCCCCTAGGCCCGCCATGCGATGTATCAGACGAACAGACCGGACTGTACGGAGATTGTCACATACAGGCTCAGTAGGAGTGCAGATGGGGTTCACCTCGTCAGTCTTCTTATCGACATCTACCTGGGGACCGTTACGTACAGCTAGTGCCGCTTGCGGTCTGTGGTTAAACCCACTGCCAGCGTAGTGTCGAGTCTTTAGAGTCCCACACAGAGAGCTATTCGCCTTTAGGCAAAACGAGTAGAGGTCGCATGGTTTTGCGACAGGGTTCGTTCGCATCCGCGCACTTGTGCACGGTTGCTGTCCGGACAGTTTATACTAGCGGGCTTTGGTTTAAGCCGGATCCTAGTATATGATTTGAGATTGGTTTTTCTCATTGTGTTCGTGTTCCTCGGATCACGAATGCGGGTGCGTATGCACGGTTGCTTGAGATTGAGGGAGAGGACCTTGTTTAGGGTTAATGACTTTTGTCATTTTATTAACCCTATTGTTTTTGTGTGTATTATTGTTAATTGATAATTAGCTTAATTATTGTGCATGGTTGTTGTTGTTGGCACTTTGACTTTGTTGACTTGTTGACCAAGTTGACAATTTGACCATGATCATTTCATTTGGAAGATGCTCTTTGATTCTTGCAATTAGCATTAATAATGAAATGATAATGGTCACCTCATGATTTACCATGACAATTTTCAAGCTAATTATACAATTAAAATAACTCACACATATTAGTGAGAATGGCTCACTAATTTATCAATTCTATCATATCTTTTCTCTCTCTTGCTCATCCTCTCCCTCAAGCTCTCTCCCTCTCATGTGTTGAGAAACAAAAAGCTTGAGAAAAACCTTCACTTGATCTTCTCTACTCACTTCTAGGGTTCAAGTCTTAGCATTTCTTGCACTCTAGTTACTCCTAGCTTGGAGTTGAAGCTAAAGGTGGTGGCTTTCAAGTGGATCTTTCTTTGACGGAAGAAGACTAGCAAGGTGAGGCCCTTCTACCATTCCAACGAGCAAGGAGAGAAGGACTAAAGACCAAAGGTATAACCTTTCCATCACTTAGCTACTTTGTAGTTAGGGTTAGCAAGTTTTAGTTTAGCAAAGATCCTCACAAGCTTGGTCCATGTTGCCTAAGTCATTAAAAATTCGTTTTTTATTATGTTTTCCGCCTCCCCGCAAGTACCGGGGTGGGCAACACGGACTTACACCTAGAGACTTAGTGATGACAATATTGTATATTATTTGTGGATTTGTTGTCTTTTATATACAGCTTTCTCCCTATTGTCTTTATTTCTTCGATACAGCGTCGTATATTTGTGTTGTATTCATCTTGGCTAGTTTTTACAAAAAGGGGGTATTGCCAAAATTTTAAAGAAAGAAAGTAGGACTTTTAAAGAATTTGGGTTGCGATTTCAAATGTTTCAAAAACTTATATTATCTTTTTCCGTATTTTCTTGGTTTAGATTTCTGGGTTTTGGCTTTCTTTTACCGCGTTACGTCTTTAGGCGTTGCGTAGTATTTGGGCCGTCACGAGCCAATTTCTAACAGAGATGGTGTTGTGGAGCATGTGTGTGTGAATATGTATACATATGTATATGTATATGTATGTACATAAAAAAAGGGGAAAAGGCATCCAAAGGATGCGTGGGGGAAGCACTTTAGGCGCTGTGCGCCTAGGTGCTGTGCGCTCAAGCGCTAGAGTGCCACGTGTCGGAACGTGGGCGCTCTGCGCTTGAGCACTGGGCACTGGAGCGCAAGCGCGCCACGTGTCGATACGTGGGCGCTTTACGCTTCAGCGCCTGACGCTCGAGCGCAAGAGCGCAAGTGCGCCACGTGTCGGCACGGGGGTGACTTGCGCTCGAGCGCTTGCGCTTGAGTGCAAGCGCGCCATGTGTCGGCACCGGGGCGACTTGCACTCAAGCGCTTGCGCTTGAGCGCAAGCACGCCACTTGTCGGCACGTGGGCGCTTTGCGATTAAGCACAGGGCCTGTAGTGCAAACGCGCTACGTGTCGGCACGTGGGCGCTTTGCGCTCGAGCGCTGGAGCGCAAGCGCGCCACGTGTCGGTACGCGGGCGCTCTGCGCGTGAGCGCCGGCGAGAAAAGGAGGCTATTAGCCTAAGAAACAGAAGTTATGCTTCAGAAAGGAAATATTTGTTGTTTTATATATATATATATATATATGGAGTTAAAACTCTTAGGATGTTTTGAAGCTGATGAAGGGGGTTCGTCTTCTTCCTCCTGTTGCTTGGCCGGATCTTGAAGATCAAGAAGTAGGAGATTTAAAAAAAAAATCACTCCTTTTTGAGATCTGATGGGAGATCTGAGTTCCCCTTTGTGGGTTTTGTGGTGGAAAACTACTTAGTTTTGGAAAAGAAAGAGTAAAACTCTTGATTTAATTCAAAGAAATGAGAAGGTTTAGAACCTTGGAGAAGAAGCAGGAGGCACAAAGAACCCTAGTTTTTGGGGGAATGAAAAGTGTATGATTTATTCATCATCATGTTACCTTATATAGGCTTACATATTTACATATAGCCCCTTGGGCTTTACAGAAATGACATTTTAGCCATCTCATGGCTTATGTGCCATTTCATTTTTGTACATAAGCCATAGGCTTACAAAATATTGGCTTTCACTAGTAAAATAGGGGGTTGCCCCTACGGATGGAAATATCCGCAGGGGCATATTTAACTTAGCCCTACGGATTAATCCGTAGAGATAAAAGCTTGCCCCTACGGGCACTGACGTCCAAAAATAAAAATATTAAGTCTTAATTTGGTGTTTGCCCCTACGGAGGCGTAAACAAAGGACCTACGGGTATATCCGTAGGGGAAAGTAAATATCGTTTTAAAATAAAGCCAGATCGAAAAGCCTACGCTCATTTTCTCTCTCTCCCTCAAACGCGCGCGAAAAACCCCAAATCGCCACCGTCGCGTCGCCATCGTCGTTGGGCAGAGTCGCCACCGTCGTCGCCACCGCCGATTTCGTCGCCACCGTCGTCGCCACCGCCGGTTTCGTCGTCGCCACCGCCGGTTTCTTCGCCAATTCACCACCGTCGTCGCTCCAGCCCACCAGCGCACCCGTTCAGGTATAAATCTCGAGGTAAATTAAAGCATTTTTGGATTATTCATGGCTGGGTCTGGGTTGCGCGCGCGAGAGTTGGGTTTGGGCAGGGGCGCGGTGGCGGTCGGGGTCGGGGTCGGGGTCGGGGTAGGGTTAGGGTTGGGGTTCGGCTGCTGCTGGGGTGGGGCTGGGGTTAGGGTTACTGTGGGTGTAACGTTTTGGAAATCGTTATGCGATTTTTGTCCGTTTTAGGGTAAGTTTGTCGGTACTTTCCGTTTTTACCCGACTGTGAACAAACGACCATATAGACTTGCCAGCACCTAGATTAGCAAAAATAAAGCTAGTGCGCGAGCTTTGGGAATATATGGGACGTTTGGTTCAATTTGGTTTTTCCCAATTTTTTAATATTATTTTAATGCGGTATTTAAATTTTGGGAAAATTTCCGTTTTGCGATCTTTTCTTTAAAACTTTAAGTTAATGCAATCCTTCTCACCTCACCTAGGAGTATAATGTGTGGACTAGGTTTAAACTAGGAAATTAAAAGAAAAAGAAAAGAAAAGAGAAGGGAATAGATGCATGCATGTGTGTGTAGGTGTGCAATTGCATTTATTAGCAATAAATGAAGGTAATTGCTAGGAAAGCATCACAACTCCACCTCCTTAACCCCTTGGCCGAATTTCCTTCTCCCTTTACTGCCCTTGCTCTATTATTTCTCATAATTTATCATTCTAAACTCACAAAATCCTCAAAATTCTGAAACCTATCACAAAAATACCTTAAACTTGGGATTTCTTGGTTCTTGATCACTTGGAGATAGGAAAAGCTTGGAGTTAGGAGCAAAGTTGTTAGGTATAACCCCTTTACTGTTAATTTATAGTTTTTGTGTGGGTTTGATCGTTAATTTCTGGGTAGAACGTAGTTTATATCGATTGAGGCGATATCGGGTTTTTAATGTCTATTTAGAGATATTAGTATCTGCTGTGACCTGGGAGTTTTGGTGATTGAGGAAACAATTTTAGAGAGATGTGCAGGTTGACCTGAGGCACCACCAGAGAGACGGAGACCATCCCACCGGTTTGGGCCGGCGAGCCCTAAGGAGAGGGCCGGCGACGCCGGCCGACTTGGTGAGGGTTGGGGTGGGTTTTCTGTGGGTGTTGTCTGCTTTGGTTTTGGGTCGTTTGGTACTGTTGATTTTATTATTAAAGGCAGTATACAAAATCTGGGATCGATTACCTATAATCGTGTGTTTTGAGTTCGCGTGTTACGTGTTGCGACACGAGTCGTGTGTCGTGCTGCGATGTACTCAGTTTGGGTTTAGGTATCGTTTCGCGTGTTTGCACTAGACGTATACTCGTGAGTTGGTTTAGTGCGTTGATACTTTTATAATACGTAGTTTTGCGTTATTGTGGTTGCTTCTGAGTTGTTCGCTTTATTTCTTGTGTTTGTGATATTATAGCGTCGCAAGCGGGGACTTCAGACGCTGCGAACAAAGGGAAGCAGATGGTCGGATCTTCATAGATGGAGACCACAGGGTGAGTAGATTTGACATCTACGGGGAATCGCCCGTATGGCGCTACGCGTCGGGGCTAGACATGATATAATATTAGCCGTATGCTTATTTGCTTATATAGAGATATTGCATGATTCATGTTGCATATAGTTACTTGTGCTTGATATTGTACCTGTTGTACACTGCACTATTATCGACAGTCCATGTTGCACGAGCACCAATGATATGCTACACACACCCTGTCGGTAATTGCCATGACACGCACAATACAAATGCTTATTGTATATCTTGCTATTAGTTAGCGACATTAAACAGTTATATTTGTGCGACAATGCATATTACATAGAACCTACCTGTATACCTACATGCTCATATGTATGCCATGCTTTATTACTCGTTCGCACATATAATTTGTTATTGTTATATGATAAATTGTATTGCATATATATCAGTGGTATGGGACGCTGTATATATATGTATTTTGGATTTGGATTTACATGATTTGTATTGCATATATATCGGTGGTATGGGACGCTGTATATATATGTATTTTGGATTTGGATTTTTGGGAACCGCGAGATACATTTAATGACTAAATGCATTATTTGGCGAATCGTTCCGTGATATGCTCATATTGATGTTTATGTTGCATATGCTATTTTTATGGAGTTATGCATTTGAGATGCGATATGGGAAATTAAAGTGTCGATCTTGGGCACTTACTTTCCGAGAGATATATGGGATTTGACAGACCGATACGTGGAAATACAAGTGTCGAGGTGGGATACTTGGGTTTCGAGGAACGTATGGATATCAGTATTTATGTGTCGATGTTTGACACTCAGGTTTCATGAGATGTACAGGATTTGAGGGGCCGATCTGAGGGCCGATCTGAGTATTTTGGGATCTGGGTGTTGTTGAGTTACACCGTATTTTCCATGCTTATGATATGTGCATGAGATTATTTACTATTCCGTACTCAGTATTCAATTGATATGGATATCATGATAGTTGTATATTTATATTGTCATACTCATGCTATCAGTTCACATGTTATCGATCATTGCTGTTATTGCATACTTGCGATTACTGTATGATGTTAATTACTATTCACGAGTTGACAACTCACCCCCGTTGTGCCACAGTGTTTTGCAGGACTTACCCTCTGAGTAGTCGCGGCAGGGCAGCTTATCATCACTACTTTTGTTGATACCGCTACCTTGGCAGTGAGGCCGTTGCAGTATAGGTGGGTTTGCGGTTATCCGTTGTACATTGTATATTTTGGTTGGATCTAGTATTCTCCATCTACCCCTGTTGTATATGACTTAGAGACGACTTATGAGATATCAGTGTTGTATTTTGGTTTTGGGAACCGTGCTCGTAGAAGCAGGTTATTTTGGAAATGTTTACTTTCTTTATAGTCGTTCTCTTTGATATTTATTCGCTTTGGCGTCGTATATTTGTTGTGGTGATTGTCTCCGCCGGTGGGCGAGATTTTTCTCCCACTTGGGATGTTTTTTATATATTATCTGTGTTGTACCCGTTTACGGGGCCAGTTTTACAAAGGAAGTGCTGCCGAAATTTTCAAGAAAGAAAACTAGAGTTAGAGATTTTAAATGGCGACTTCTAATACTTTTAAATTATGTTTTCTCCGTTGATCCAGTTTTGGGTGGTTTAGATTTCTGGGTTTTCGGCTTACTTAAGTTACGTACGCCTGTAGACGTTACGTAATTTAAGTGCCGGTTACGGACCGAATTTCGGGTCGTGACAAAGTTGGTATCAGAGCGTTAGGTTTTACCTTTCGGAGTCTAGGATGACCTTCATATGATGGAGTAGGTAGCTTAAGCAGAGTGACGTAGCGTGTGTATGTTCCGCGGCATACTTACGACACGGCACTCCGCCTAAGTGACCTTAGGACTTGTTGATTGATATTCCTTCCGTGATTGATATACATCTTGTGATTCGATTTCCGTTTCCTTATCGAATCTTGTTTCAATTTCCAGCCCATATGCCGCCGAAGACTACGAGGGCTCAGAGAGTGGCCGCGAGGGCCGAGGTCAGAGTTGACTCGCCTGAGGCGAGGACTGACCAGGGTGGTACGCCTGTTGTACCGGAGTATATTGCTATGATTGGAGCTGGTATGCAGGATCTGCGCCAGATTGTGGGGACTTTGGTAGAGACCATCCGAGCGCAGGGGCAGGCAGTTGTTCCACCCGCTGCGGAGGCTACGATGGTACCTACGGTTCCGGTAGTCGCAGTTTCAGCTCCGGAGGTTATTGCTGTGTCGTTGACAGATTTCATGAGGTTGAGACCTCCGGTGTTTACGGGCACAGATGTTACCGAGGATCCGCAGTCGTTTATCGACCGGATGGCCAAGATTTGTCGCTCACTTCGGTGTTCCGACGAGAGATGGGTAGAGTTTGCCAGTTTTCGTCTGGAGGGCATGGCCCAGAAGTGGTGTGAGTCGTTGGAGAGGGGCAGAGCCGCTGGTCTTGCTCCTATGACCTGGGCTGAGTTTGTGGCGTCTTTTCTTGTTCGTTTTCTTCCACCGAGCGTCAGGGATGCGCGAGCGTGCAGATTTGAGTCTTTACGTCAAACGCCGGGGATGACGGTGTCGGATTATGATGTATTGTTTACTGAGCTGTCGATATATGCTCCATACCTGGTTGCGACTGAGGAGATGAGGGTGAAGAGGTTTGTTCGAGGCCTACTTACCCAGATATTCTTAGCCATCAGCATTCAGCATTGTGACACGTATGCAGCAGCGGTGGATGCAGCTCTTTCGGTAGAGGAGCGTCTAGCTGAGTTATCAGTTGTTCCGGGACCGAAGAGAGTTCGTATAGGTGATCTGGCAGCGAGG
This sequence comes from Agapanthus africanus, assembly GCA_030015575.1. Lineage (NCBI taxonomy): Eukaryota > Viridiplantae > Streptophyta > Magnoliopsida > Asparagales > Amaryllidaceae > Agapanthus > Agapanthus africanus. The sequence goes on along the minus strand of JASDDO010000014.1, from coordinate 504,003,773 downwards.
CAGGCGTTTAGACGTCGAGACAGTTTCCATTCTGATAGTGGCGGTTCGGGACGAGGTAGGCTTTATGGTTCTTACCCTCAGGATGATCGGCAGTTTGCTTCGGGATGTTACCGGTGCGGTAGTTTGGGTCATCGGGTTCGAGATTGTATAGAGCCGTGTGTGAACGAGCCAGCTGTACCGCAGGTTACCTTACCACCTTCTCCACCTCAGAGAGCGTTGCCTCTTGTTCCTGTAGTTGCGCCGCGTCAGACTCCTGTTCAGCGAGGTCGTGGTCGCGGAGGTTTTGTACCGAGAGGTCGAGGTGGCGGAGGCAGAGGACAGCCAGTAGCCGGTAGAGGACAGGCTAGGGTTTTTGCCTTGACTCACCAGGACGCTCAGGCGTCCAATGCCGTGGTTTCAGGTACTCTTTCTGTATGTTCTTTTGATGCGCATGTTCTTTTTGATCCGGGATCCACGCATTCGTATGTTTCTACGCACTTCGTGCCGAGGTTAGGCCGAGAGTCGTGTTTGCTGGATCAGCCGCTGATCGTGACTACTCCTGTGGGAGAGTCGTTTGTTGCGCGTTATGTGTTTCGATCTTGTGTCGTCCATATTGGTGACAGAGATCTGTCCGTCGACTTGATCCTTCTGGAGATGTTGGACTTCGACGTTTTGTTGGGCATGGATTGGCTAGCTACTTGCTATGCGTCCGTGGACTGCCGCGAGAAGACAGTTAGATTTTGTTTTCCCGTTGAGTCAGTGTTCGTTGTGCAGGGGGACCGTAGTGCCGCCCCTCACAGCTTGATTTCTGTTTTGTGCGCTAGTCGGCTTTTGAGGAGGGGATGTCGGGGATTCTTGGCGTTCATTCATGATACTGGAGCCACAGTGGAGTTGTTGGACCAGGTATCTACCGTGCGAGAGTTTCCCGATGTTTTTCACGATGAGTTACCTGGGTTGCCGCCAGAGAGCGATGTTGAGTTCTGCATTGATCTGATTCCTGGCACGGAGCCTATTTCTATACCGCCTTATCGGATGGCTCCGGCAGAGCTTAGAGAGCTTAAAGATCAATTGCAAGAGTTGCTTGACTTGGGACTTGTGCGTCCGAGTGTTTCGCCGTGGGGAGCTCCTGTTCTGTTCGTCAAGAAGAAGGACGGCAGTTTGAGGCTTTGTGTGGATTATCGTCAGTTGAACCGTGTTACGGTGCGGAACAGGTATCCTTTACCCCGTATTGACGATTTATTCGATCAGCTCCAGGGTGCGAAACATTTTTCGAAGATTGATTTGCGTTCGGGTTATCATCAGTTGCGGGTTCGGGATGATGACATTCCGAAGACTGCTTTTCGTACACGCTATGGGCATTATGAGTTTTTGGTGATGTCGTTCGAACTCACCAATGCGCCAGCAGCGTTCATGGATCTGATGAACCGGATTTTCAGGCCGTTCCTCGACCAGTTCATTATCGTGTTTATTGATGACATACTGGTTTACTCTAGGAGTCGAGAGGAGCATGAGCAGCACTTGGGGATTACTTTGCAGATATTGAGAGAGCACCAGTTGTATGCTAAATTCTCAAAGTGCGCATTTTGGCTTGATAGAGTGGACTTCCTGGGTCATGTGGTGACTAGTGATGGTATTCTTGTGGACCCGAGGAAGATCGAGGCTGTACAGCTTTGGCCCAGACCTGTATCGGTGACTGAGGTCCGCAGCTTTTTGGGCTTAGCTGGTTATTATCGCCGTTTTGTGCAGGATTTTTCGAGTATCGCTGCACCGCTGACTGGACTGACCCGGAAGGGGGTTCCTTTTCTCTGGACTGATGCGTGCGAGCAGAGTTTTCAGCAGTTGAAGACTCGGTTGACGACAGCACCAGTTCTTTCTTTACCTTCTGGATCGGGAGGCTACGTTGTGTATTGTGATGCTTCTCGAGTGGGGCTCGGCTGTGTTTTGATGCAGCATGATAGGGTGATTGCATATGCTTCCAGGCAGTTGAAGAAGCACGAGCAGAATTACCCCACTCACGATCTTGAGATGGCTGCGGTAGTCTTTGCGTTGAAGATCTGGAGACACTACTTGTATGGAGAGTCATGTCAGATCTTCACGGATCACAAGAGTCTGAAGTATATCTTGCAGCAGCGAGATCTGAACCTGAGACAGCGCCGATGGATGGAGTTAGTCAAGGATTATGATTGTGAGATCCTTTATCATCCGGGCAGGGCGAATGTGGTAGCCGATGCTTTGAGTCGTAGGCCCGTGGGTAGCATGTCCCAGCTGAGCGCCGTTCGGTGTCAGTCTTCTGCAGATTGGCAGCTCTTGTGTGATAGTAGAGTGCTGTTCGAGTTCACCTCCACTGGGGGACAGTTTGCTCATGTCCGCGCCCGTCCTTTACTTGTTGATCGTATTCGTGAGGCGCAACCCAGTGATGCTCGTTTGTCTGAGATTCTTGATCTTGTTCGACAGGGTACAGTTTCGGAGTTCACGATTGATGACCAGGGTGTGCTACGATGCGGGACTCGCATGTGTGTACCGGATGTTGATGGGTTGAGACGCGAGATCCTAGAGCAGGCACATCAGTCGGCCTTTAGCGTTCATCCAGGTTCCACCAAGATGTACCGTGACTTGAGAGACTACTACTGGTGGGAAGGGATGAAACGCGATATTTCGGACTTCGTTTCGAGATGCCTGACTTGTCAGCAAGTCAAGGCTGAGCATCAGAGACCGGCTGGAGAGTTGCAGCCTTTACCCATTCCGGAGTGGAAATGGGAGCAGATTTCCATGGACTTCATTGTGGGTCTACCCAGGACCAGTAGAGGGTACGACTCCATTTGGGTTATTGTTGACCGGTTGACGAAAGCGGCTCACTTCCTTCCAGTGAAGACCACTTTCGGCTATGCTCGGTACGCTCAGCTTTATATAGATGAGATTGTGCGTTTGCACGGTGTTCCCACATGCATAGTATCCGACAGAGGTACCCAGTTTACTAGCCGTCTATGGCAGAAGCTTCAGGAAGCTTTGGGTACCAGATTGAGTTTTAGCACCGCTTTTCATCCGCAGACAGATGGTCAGACGGAGCGGACTATTCAGACTCTGGAGGATATGCTCCGTGCATGTGTGCTTGATTTTGGGGGCAGTTGGGATCGTCACTTGCCGTTGATTGAGTTCTCCTATAATAATAGCTTTCAGGAGACTATTCAGATGGCACCTTTTGAGGCTTTATATGGTAGGAAGTGTCGATCGCCAGTCTGTTGGACCGAGCTTAGTGAGAGTTTGGTTTTGGGACCCCAGCTTGTTCAGGAGACTACGGAGAAGATCCAGCTGATTCAGGACAGGATGAGAGCAGCCCAGTGCAGGCAGAAGTCTTATGCCGACCGTCGTCGTCGCAGACTTGAGTTCGCAGTGGGAGACCATGTATTCCTGAAGATTTCTCCGATGAAGGGCGTTATGCGATTTGGGAAGAGAGGGAAGCTCAGTCCCAGATTTGTAGGTCCTTTCGAGATCCTTGAGCGAGTGGGTTCCGTTGCTTATCGTTTAGCGCTCCCGCCTAGTTTTCCGGATGTTCACCCCGTTTTTCATGTGTCGATGCTTCGTAGATACCTTCATGATCCTTCTCATATGATTCAGCACGAGACCGTTCAGCTTGAGCGTGATCTTTCGTTCACCGAGCAGCCGATAGTTATTTTGGATCGGCAGGTGAAGAAGCTTCGGTCTAGGGACTTGCCTTCTGTAAAGGTTCTGTGGCGTAGTCCGACTGGTGAGGAGATCACTTGGGAGATCGAGAGTGAGATGCGGAAGAAATTCCCCCATCTTTTTGAAGGTACGTCTTAGTATGAAATTGTAATTCGGGGACCGAATTTCTATAAGGGGGGGGGGGAGATTGTAACGTTTTGGAAATCGTTATGCGATTTTTGTCCGTTTTAGGGTAAGTTTGTCGGTACTTTCCGTTTTTACCCGACTGTGAACAAACGACCATATAGACTTGCCAGCACCTAGATTAGCAAAAATAAAGCTAGTGCGCGAGATTTGGGAATATATGGGACGTTTTGGTTCAATTTGGTTTTTCCCAATTTTTTAATATTATTTTAATGCGGTATTTAAATTTTGGGAAAATTTCCGTTTTGCGATCTTTTCTTTAAAACTTTAAGTTAATGCAATCCTTCTCACCTCACCTAGGAGTATAATGTGTGGACTAGGTTTAAACTAGGAAATTAAAAGAAAAAGAAAAGAAAAGAGAAGGGAATAGATGCATGCATGTGTGTGTAGGTGTGCAATTGCATTTATTAGCAATAAATGAAGGTAATTGCAAGGAAAGCATCACAACTCCACCTCCTTAACCCCTCGGCCGAATTTCCTTCTCCCTCTACTGCCCTTGCTCTATTATTTCTCATAATTTATCATTCTAAACTCACAAAATCCTCAAAATTCTGAAACCTATCACAAAAATACCTTAAACTTGGGATTTCTTGGTTCTTGATCACTTGGAGATAGGAAAAGCTTGGAGTTAGGAGCAAAGTTGTTAGGTATAACCCCTTTACTATTAATTTATAGTTTTTGTATGGGTTTGATCGTTAATTTCTAGGTAGAACGTAGTTTATATCGATTGAGGCGATATCGGGTTTTTAATGTCTATTTAGAGATATTAGTATCTGCTGTGACCTGGGAGTTTTGGTGATTGAGGAAACAATTTTAGAGAGATGTGCAGGTTGACCTGAGGCACCACCAGAGAGACGGAGACCATCCCACCGGTTTGGGCCGGCGAGCCCTAAGGAGAGGGCCGGCGACGCCGGCCGACTTGGTGAGGGTTGGGGTGGGTTTTCTGTGGGTGTTGTCTGTTTTGGTTTTGGGTCGTTTGGTACTGTTGATTTTATTATTAAAGGCAGTATACAAAATCTGGGATCGATTACCTATAATCGTGTGTTTTGAGTTCGCGTGTTACGTGTTGCGACACGAGTCGTGTGTCGTGCTGCGATGTACTCAGTTTGGGTTTAGGTATCGTTTCGCGTGTTTGCACTAGACGTATACTCGTGAGTTGGTTTAGTGCGTTGATGCGTTTTATAATACGTAGTTTTGCGTTATTGTGATTGCTTCTGAGTTGTTCGCTTTATTTCTTGTGTTTGTGATATTATAGCGTCGCAAGCGGGGACTTCAGACGCTGCGAACAAAGGGAAGCAGATGGTCGGATCTTCATAGCTGGAGACCACAGGGTGAGTAGATTTGACATCTACGGGGAATCGCCCGTATGGCGCTACGCGTCGGGGCTAGACATGATATAATATTAGCCGTATGCTTATTTGCTTATATAGAGATATTGCATGATTCATGTTGCATATAGTTACTTGTGCTTGATATTGTACCTGTTGTACACTGCACTATTATCGACAGTCCATGTTGCACGAGCACCAATGATATGCTACACACACCCTGTCGGTAATTGCCATGACACGCACAATACAAATGCTTATTGTATATCTTGCTATTAGTTAGCGACATTAAACAGTTATATTTGTGCGACAATGCATATTACATAGAACATACCTGTATACCTACATGCTCATATGTATGCCATGCTTTATTACTCGTTCGCACATATAATTTGTTATTGTTATATGATAAATTGTATTGCATATATATCAGTGGTATGGGACGCTGTATATATATGTATTTTGGATTTGGATTTACATGATTTGTATTGCATATATATCGGTGGTATGGGACGCTGTATATATATGTATTTTGGATTTGGATTTTTGGGAACCGCGAGATACATTTAATGACTTGATGCATTATTTGGCGAATCGTTCAGTGATATGCTCATATTGATGTTTATGTTGCATATGCTATTTTTATGGAGTTATGCATTTGAGATGCGATATGGGAAATTAAAGTGTCGATCTTGGGCACTTACTTTCCGAGAGATATATGGGATTTGACAGACCGATACGTGGAAATACAAGTGTCGAGGTGGGATACTTGGGTTTCGAGGAACGTATGGATATCAGTATTTATGTGTCGATGTTTGACACTCAGGTTTCATGAGATGTACAGGATTTGAGGGGCCGATCTGAGGGCCGATCTGAGTATTTTGGGATCTGGGTGTTGTTGAGTTACACCGTATTTTCCATGCTTATGATATGTGCATGAGATTATTTACTATTCCGTACTCAGTATTCAATTGATATGGATATCATGATAGTTGTATATTTATATTGTCATACTCATGCTATCAGTTCACATGTTATCGATCATTGCTGTTAGTGCATACTTGCGATTACTGTATGATGTTAATTACTATTCACGAGTTGACAACTCACCCCCGTTGTGCCACAGTGTTTTGCAGGACTTACCCTCTGAGTAGTCGCGGCAGGGCAGCTTATCATCACTACTTTTGTGGATACCGCTACCTTGGCAGTGAGGCCGTTGTAGTATAGGTGGGTTTGCGGTTATCCGTTGTACATTGTATATTTTGGTTGGATCTAGTATTCTCCATCTACCCCTGTTGTATATGACTTAGAGACGACTTGTGAGATATCAGTGTTGTATTTTGGTTTTGGGAACCGTGCTCGTAGAAGCAGGTTATTTTGGAAATGTTTACTTCCTTTATAGTCCTTCTCTTTGATATTTCTTCGCTTTGGCGTCGTATATTTATTGTGGTGATTGTCTCCGCCGGTGGGCGAGATTTTTCTCCCACTTGGGATGTTTTTTATATATTATCTGTGTTGTACCCGTTTACGGGGCCAGTTTTACAAAGGAAGTGCTGCCGAAATTTTCAAGAAAGAAAACTAGAGTTAGAGATTTTAAATGGCGACTTCTAATACTTTTAAATTATGTTTTCTCCGTTGATCCAGTTTTGGGTGGTTTAGATTTCTGGGTTTTCGGCTTACTTAAGTTACGTACGCCTGTAGACGTTACGTAATTTAAGTGCCGGTTACGGACCGAATTTCGGGTCGTGACAGTGGGGCTGGGGTTAGGGTTACTGTGGGGCTGGGGTAGGGTTACGGTGGGCTGGGGTTAGGGTTACTGTGGGGCTGGGGTTAGGGTTATGAGAGGCATGTCAGCATATTTATGTGTAATAATTGAGAGGATCAAGCTAAGTTCTTTGCAAGCAGCCCCTCAGAATACATAGATAGCTAGCCTTACATTTTAAATTAACATATTCCATAGTTGTCTTAATGGTAAGGCAGATACCCATATTGTGTAAGAGCTGACATTAATATAACCATAGGGAGATGACAGATTATACATCTCATGTGGCATTAAAATCTATAAATGGACATACGAGATAATGCAAAGAAAGAGCAATAGATCAAGACTCGATCAACTTTCCTATGCTTTATGATTTCAGCGGATAGCTCAAGTTTAGTTTCAACTTTATATTCTTATTTTTCTCTCTTTTTTCTTTAGTGCTTATTCCTCCATTTCTTTGAAGAGTCTCTCACAGCGAAATACACTCCAATTGCTGTTGAAGATTTTAGAATGTATCCAGAATTTAAGAAAAAAATGTTGTGCCCCTTATGCTTCTGTTATTCAACTCCTTCCATACACTCTGGACTTCTCAAATTTAAAAACTATTAGAAGTGTACTTGTTTATCATACATTGAACACACCATGCATGCTATTTCCATGACACATGGCAGATGAGGTGTCTCATAACTCAATATTAGCGATTTCCATGATCACGACACGTGGCAGATGAGGTGTCTCATAACGCTTTATGATATCAGTATCCTATATTTATAGTTTTAATTGTTGATTGTTATAGATGTATACCATTGCAATAATAGTTTTTGGTTGATGAATGCTATTGCAATGTAGGATGATCAGTTCTATCAATCTTGATCTCAATGGTTTAAAATCATGTTACACATACAACACGAATGCACAACAAACGCATAATTAGAGAGCGACTCGAGATATTCGGGTTAAAACCAATATATGATACTCGATGATGATATGAAACCTTCATATTACCATCGATACCCGTATATGAAACTAAAAGCGCCACTTAGTCCCCGTCTATCGGTTAACATACGTGCGATACTCGTCGTGACCTAGAACTATACGAAGGTTGTTAAATATCGGACAGTATAGCTCGATACTAACAACCGTCGTATAGTCTACGCGACGAGAAAATTCAATCGTATGGTAACCCATAGATTTGTCCCGTGTGGACAAGTTAAGAATGTATAAAGCAAACGCCTTCATTCACTTGTGTTTTCATCCGTTTCGAGATATTTCGTCGGTACCTTTCCGCTGGTTCTCCGTGTACAAAGATAGATTAGATGTTCATTTCAACGTTGTTTCACAGCTTTGAAATGATTATCTATTCTATTACAGTGTACTCGGAGAACAGCGGGGAGGTGCTGCCGAAATTATTCGAAACGGTTGAAAGCACAAGTGATGGGCGTTCGCTCTATACATTCTTAATGGGATAGAAGCCTACCCCCGACAGCCGGAACACATACACACAAACGCATAATTAGAGAGCGATTCGAGATGTTCGGGTTAAAACCAATATATGATACTCGATGATAATATGAAACCTTCATATTCCCATCGATACCCATATATGAAACTAAAAGCGCCACTTAGTCCCCGTCTATCGGTTAACATACGTGCGATGCTCGTCGTGACCTAGAACTATACGAATGTTGTTAAATATCAGACAGTATAGCTCGATACTAACAACCGTCGTATAGTCTACGCGACGAGAAAATTCAATCGTATGGTAACCCATAGATTTTTCCCGTGTGGACAAGTTAAGAATGTATAAAGCAAACACCTTCATTCACTTGTGTTTTCATCCGTTTCGAGATATTTCGTCGGTATCTTTCCGCTGGTTCTCCGTGTACAAAGATAGATTAGATGTTCATTTCAACGTTGTTTCACAGCTTTGAAATGATTATCTATTCTATTACAGTATACTCGGAGAACAGCGGGGAGGTGCTGCCGAAATTTACTCGAAACGGTTGAAAGCACAAGTGATGGGCGTTCGCTCTATACATTCTTAATGGGATAGAAGCCTACCCCCGACAGCCGGAACACATACCTACAAACGCATAATCAGAGAGCGATTCGAGATGTTCGGGTTAAAACCAATATATGATAATATGAAACCTTCATATTCCCATCGATACCCATATATGAAACTAAAAGCGCCACTTAGTCCCCGTCTATCGGTCAACATAACGTGCGATAATTTATTCTTTTCAACGACAAATGCACACACAAAGCATATACATGGATTTTCTCCTTTGTCAATAACTATCCCGTTCTTATATTTCTCAATATAGTCAGCATAACCTACAATTTATATGTTATTCAGCCTAACATGGCCCATGAGTACGTCAGAGTTAAGGACTGGATGTATGTGGATTGGAAACAACGTATGCAACCTAAGTTTGTCGCAGGAGTTGCTGCTTTCCTTGAATTTGCACGAGCACATAATAAGATCATAATAGAGAAGATTCTCTGTCCGTGCGATAGATGTGGCAATAAGTACTGGCAGAAGGTAGAATTGGCAGAGCTTCATATTGTAAAACATGGGTTTACTAGACTTTATTCAACTTGGAAATATCACGGGGAAGGAGAAGAATGCAGTACTGCGGTAGAAGAAGGAGAACACGATAATGCGGCAGGAGAAGAAGAAGAATTCGGTAATACGGCAGGATACGGAAATTTATTTCAATCAGAAGAAATGGAGGATATGGTAGAGGCTGCCCTAGGTGAATCTATTCGTACCGAAGATGACATTCCTTCCGGTCAAGGACCGCGTGCGGATAAATATGAAAATTTCATGAATGATGCTAGGAAACCAATTTATGAGAATGCGAAGTATTCCACCCTCTCATGGTTCGTCCAACTTTTCCAAATTAAGTGCCTAAATGGATGGAGCAACAAGTCATTCACAATGCTTCTTTCGTTCTTGAAAGATTCTATGCCTCCGGGAAATAATGCGCCCGAAAGCTGGTACGAAGCCCAGAAAATGATGTCTGATTTGGGTCTAAAGTGCGAGAAGATTCAAGCATGTCCTAAAAATTACGTGTTGTAGCGGAAAGAGAATTCAGATTTGAAAGAGTGTCCAACATGCGGAGAGGCCAGGTATAAGCCGAAAGATTCTGATAAGAAGCCTGATATACCTGTGAAGATAGCACGATATTTTCCCATAACACAGAGGCTACAGAGGCTATTCAGGTGCAAGAAAACAGCCGAGGCAATGATTTGGCATCACCGTGCTCCTCCAAGCGAAAATGGAAAAATGAGCCATCCAAGAGATTCACCGGCATGGAAGGATTTCGATAGGAGGCACGCAATATTCAGTAGCGATCCTCGCAATGTCCGGCTCGGACTGGCTGCCGATGGCTTCTGTCCATTCAACTATATGGCTGGAAGTCACAGTACATGGCCCGTTGTAATGATAATTTATAATCTGTCGCCTTGGTTGGCTATGGACCAATCATACTTTATGATGCCTCTTCTTATCGACGGACCAAACTCACCGGGGAACAATATCGACGTCTATCTCCGACCTCTGATTGAGGAGCTGAAAACTTTGTTCATTGATGGTGTAGAGACATATGATTCAAACACAAATACAACCTTCATACTGCGTGCGGCTTTAATGTGGACAATTAATGACTTTCCTGCGTATGGAATGCTTTCAGGTTGGTCCGTACATGGTCACAAAGCATGTCCTCATTGCCATGAACACACAACATCAAAATTTTTGAATTTTAGCAGGAAGGTTTGTTATTGCGGCCATCGACGTTTTCTGCCTCCAGACCACCCCTATAGGTTAGACACGGTTCACTTTGATGGTCATCAGGAGCGTCTTGGGCCTCCATCCCCATTGTCCGGAGAGGACGTGACTGCTAAATGGGATGGTTACAATAACGTGACCTTCGGGATGGATCCGACGAGACAGGTCAAACCACAATATTGGAACAAGTTAAGCATTTTCTTCGAGCTTCCGTACTGGTCTACAAATTCAGTGCGTCATTGTCTGGACGTCATGCATATAGAGAAGGGAGTATCAGAGCACATACTTAACTTGCTTCTGTCTAAAGACGGGAAATCGAAAGACAACATGAATGCCCGGATGGATCTACAAGAGTGGGGAATAAGAAGTGAACTGCACCCTAAACCGGTAGCGGGTAAACCAGGCAAGTTTGTACTTCCCAATGCCGCTTATCATATGTCACAACCGGAGAAGAAAAGATTCCTGCAGGTGTTGCATGATTTGAAAGTCCCCACAGGTTTCTCAGGATCATTCAGCAAGAAAATAAAAATTGTGAAGGGCAAGATCGATGGGCTGAAAAGTCATGACCACCATGTTATCGTGGAGCACCTTCTTCCATTAGCCCTCAGGACTTCTCTCCCCGACTCGGTTGGTCTAGTAATCAACGACCTATGTTGTTTTTTCAGGGAGTTGTGTGCTAAAACGCTGGAGGTTGCGACGCTGGATAAACTAGAAAATTCTATTGCGTTGATACTTTGCAAGTTTGAGCGTATTTTCCCACCGTCATTCTTCGATATCATAATACACTTGACGGTTCATCTTGCAACTGAGGCGAAGTTAGCCGGACCGGTACAATATCGATGGATGTATCCCGTCGAGAGGTACGTGTAATTTTTCGTTTCGCGCAATTTATAAATTTATTTTTGTCATGTATGCCCGTGTTTATTTATTCAACATATTCTCATTAGGTACCTTTACACTCTTAAGAAGTATATACGCAATAAAAATCGACCAGAGGGTTCTATCATGCAAGGTTATCTTCTTGATGAAGCAACCACATTTTGTTCCCGCTATCTGGACGAGAACATTGAGACAAGACTTAACCGACCACGAAGAATTCAAGACGGGCCATATGGTAAAGCCGAGTATAAGAGGGTAGACACTATGTTTATCAACAAGATATACCGGTTTATCTTGCTTAATTGCGTATGTCTTGAACAAATTAGAGAGTAAGTTCTTTTGGATTAATTGTTATATCTGTGTTTGTGTGTGTATGAAATGACATAATATTAATGTCATAATTATTTGTCGAAAACAGAACTCATTTTAACGAGGTACGTGAGGGGCATCCTGATTGGAACGAAGAGCGTTTGGAAAAATACCATCAGGATAATTTTTGTGATTGGGTCACAGAGCATGTAAGTTATTCGAATTACATTTTATTGCTATCAGTTTTAATCTAAACTTGTATCGTTATGTATTTATCAAAAAATTTGTTTTGTTAGATCCACGATCCGAACTTGTCTGCATCATTTGAGAGTGATTCAAGATGTTTAGCTCAATTTCCTAGTATGGAGGTTGCACATTACAAAGGATTTGGTGTCCTTGGATACAAATTCGAAGTTAAGGACATAGAAACATCTAGAATCACTCAGAATAGTGGGATTGCGACGGTAGGATCGGACGGTGTGATTTACTATGGGTACTTAAATTGTATACTCGGCATCCACTATCCCGGACAATCAGAACCCTTTTATATATTCCACTGTACTTGGTACGATCCGCGAACCGATACAGACAGGTAGAGAAGCAGTCTTGGGACTTGGAAAGATGAATATGGATTGACCAGTGTGAACACACTTCGATTTTACGGTCAGGACGATCCGTTTATCTTTCCGAACCAAGCGTTCCAAGTATACTACTCACAGTGTTTGAAGCATCCGGGGTGGAGTGTTGTATGCCGATGGAAACCTAGAGATGTCTACGATGTCCCAGAATACGAGGACAGCGATGAGGACGAAGAAGAGAGAAGGCTTAAAGTGCTCCGACCGTCTGTTTCGAAGGACGAGTTGTCTTCGACCGATCATGAAGTTACGTGGGTTAGAAATGACATCGACAATGAAATCCAAGTAGATATGTATGATGCGCCCACGAAACGAAAAAGGTTATCAGTAATGTTATATTATTACTTCACATTTTAATGATTGTCTAATGCGTCCACGAACCGTTTATCGAGATTTGATGACGATGTCGGGAGCAGCGAGGGGCGGCAAGAGCTCCAGCCGCGGCAGAGGCAGAGGCAGAGCGGTTCTGCCGCCCGGAGAGCTCCGTAGGGAGCTTCAGAGGGCCGGTCTTGCACCCAGATCGGAGACCCCTTCGGATGCCTCCTTCCGTGTTGATTTGGCCACACCTCCAGGTATACTGCACGCATATCCATTTTGAATGTAATATTACAGATATTCATGCATGTTTATGTCAAAATTACTTATATTGTCAATGTTTGATTGTCTAGTTGTTGGTGATGCGTCCACATCTGGGACAGAGGCCACCCCCGCTCCTCCAGGTATGTTTATATATCATATAGTGTATGTATATTGATTTAGAATGCTATATCATAAATATACACATTCCTTTTGCTCTTACTTAGCAATTTTTATTATTGTCTAGCTGTAGGTGGTGACACCACCGCACCTGCGGGTATGTTTATATGTCCTATAGTGCATGCATATTGATTTAGAACGTTATATTATTGATCTACACATTCTTTTTGCAATTACTTATAAAATCTTTTTTTAATTGTCTAGTTGTTGGTCCTGCGTCCACATCTGGGACAGAGGCCACCCCCGCTCCTCCAGGTATGTTTATATATCATATAGTGTATGTATATTGATTTAGAATGCTATATCATAAATATACACATTCCTTTTGCTCTTACTTAGCAATTTTTATTATTGTCTAGCTGTAGGTGGTGACACCACCGCACCTGCGGGTATGTTTATATGTCCTATAGTGCATGCATATTGATTTAGAACGTTATATTATTGATCTACACATTCTTTTTGCAATTACTTATAAAATCTATTTTTAATTGTCTAATTATAGGTGGTGCGTCCACACCTTCCACAGGGGCCACTCCTGCCGCTTCCATACCCTCCGCATCGTCTGCAGGTTAGTATGAATAAATTTAAAATATTTATTTATTTTACATATGCTCTATAGAATAAATATGAACTTCATGGAGATTTAGCGTTGATGTTTATTTTATAGTTGGAGGGGATGCGTCCGGGTCCGGGACCCCGGTTGTTCCTCACCGGAGGAACTATCGTCCCGCTCGTGCTGCTGCTCGGGCCCAGGCTCGTGCGCTATTCACCGGAGGTATATATCACACTTGAATTTTTGTTTAACCTTGATTTCTTAATACAACTTTGTCTTATTATTGATTGTCTTGATATTTCGTGCAGACGCAGGGCCTCTCCATCCCCAGAGGGGGACTCGAGGCCCGAATCAGTCCCATAGGATGAGGCCTGATAGAGCTAGGGGGGAGGCAGCATTCCCCCTATTTTTTACCCTTGACTATCGCTATACCGGTCCTCATGCCGAGAGGTTCGGCCGGTATTTGGGGGACGAGAGCCGGATCGTGAAGAACTATCCACTTCACGTTGAGTGGGGCGAGCAGCACCAACGCTCATTCGCCCTCTTCTTTGAACAGGCTCGGGTATGTATTAATATATATTTTCATTTGATCTATCCAATATATTTATTATTAACACTTGCAATCTAATAAAAATGTTTTTTTTTGTATTTTCAGTTGGATTACGATTTTCAGCCTGTAGCCGACCCTGATCACCCGGGGAGGGTGCTCGACCTTCATGCTCTGTACAATGGCCTGATGAAGAACATGCAGGCCAAGGTCCGATACAACAGGAATGAGCTGAAGGCTGACTGCTACTCCCTGTGGATAGCGACCCCCGAGGCAGAGAGAGCGGCCCTCCTATCTACTCCGGCGTTTGCGAGAGTCGACGTAGAGACATGGCCTATATTGTGCGCTTATTTCGACTCCGAACGCAAACAAGTATGTATTTTAAATTTAATTCATTATTTATGATATAATTTATTTCTTTGTGTTTCTTAATTAGAAAACTAAATGTTAATGCGTTGTGCAGAAACAGGCCGCTCAGAATACGGAGAACAGGAAGTCGGCGAAGAGGGGTCGCCCCACTTACACAGGTGGCTCGAGGAACATTACTCGAGCCATGGAGTTATCGGTAAATTAAGAGTTATTCTCTAATATTCTGCAATATTAAGAGTTATTCTCTAATATTTCTAATATTAAGAGTTACTTTCTAATATTGCAGACATCTCGGACCGTGGCGTCAGGTGGTACACCGAGCGTGCTGTCCGCAAATCTTGCCGTCCACGGCACCTCGACAGATCCCGCCACGGGCGAGCTTCGATGTCCCGACGTCGCTACCCAGGAGTACTGCGTAAGTGTTAATATTTTTTCTACCCAAATTTGAAATTTTAGTTTTGGAAGATTCAAGTTTAAATTTTATACTTATACTTTACTGCTTAATGTGGGTGTAGAAGCGGGTGGTTGAGCAGGCCCAGGCCTCGGGGATCGATTTTACCGGACAGAACGATCCGAGGCTGCTGACCCCAGTTCTGGACGCCGCACACGGAGGGCACCACGGAGGTTGGGAGAGAGGCCGGGGATTGGGCCCTAGCAGGGCCCATATGAGGTTGGACTCCACCCCGGCGGTTACTTCCTCCGTCTCCAGTGACCGGCATGTCCATCAGGAACTGGATAGCTTGAGGGCCACCGTTCAGGAGTTGAAGGAGATGCTGGTATGTATACTACTTTATAGTAAAATATCATTTCATATTATATACATATCAACATATCCATAATTAGTACGTAGCTTGAGCTTATTTGGTTTTAGACTTAAGTCTGATTAATCATACATACATATGTAATTAAAATAAACAACGCTTTTCCAAACTAGATATCCAAACAGGGTTTCGAAATAACTTAATAATGAAACAAATTCGAATAATACACAGTGCTTACACGCTTCTTACACACGTTATGTCCAGACGCGACAGGGTAGATCGGCCGAGCCTCCACATGCATCTCCTTCGGCTGCGGCTCCGCAAGCCACTACATCGGCTGCGGTTCCGCAGACAGCTCCTGTAGCTCCACCGCCCACTCAGACTCCCGCAACCGCGGCTCCGCAAGCGACTACCTCGACGGCGGCTGCGCAGACCACATCGCCAGCTCCACATGCCGCTCAGACTCCCTTATATGTAGCATTGCAGAGTGTATTGACCGAGGACCAGGCGTGCGTTATTCTAACGTTATTCGGAGGTGGAGCTGGACCGAACTAGGTTAGCTTTTTGGTTCTTATTTTTTGAAACATGTATTTATATCACATTGTACTACATTTTGAAACAATATTGATATTGGTTTGTATTTATATCATATTCAGTTTTTGGGTTTCTTTTGTATATTATATATATGCGTGAGATGTGATTATGAATACTGCAATATATGATTTGATTAATGTATATAGTATTGTGCACAGGGCGGGAAAAAAATCTAGCAGCCCATTTTTAAAAAAAAAATACATACAATATGTACCTACGGATTACGCCGTAGGTATATATGTTGCCCCTACGGACATATCCGTAGGGGCACACTATCAGGAAACCTGATATTTTCCCACCTGATATCAGTGCAGGGTGTTGGGAGTGCCCCTACGGATATGTCCGTAGGGGCAACTGTTTATCCCCTACGAATTTATCCGTAGGGGCAAAATATCAGGTTTCCTGATATTTTCCCCTCGATCTCAGTGCAGGGTGTTGGGAAGGCCCCTACGGACCTATCCGTAGGGGCTAGTTTATATCCCCTACAGATCTTTCCGTAGGGGTAGAAAAAGGACCTACGGATATATCCGTAGGTATATACAATATATTTAAAAAAAAAATTAAATATATGATTTTATTACCCCTACGGGGTACTCCGTAGGGGCTATAACACCTACCGAGATATCCGTAGGGGCATAAATTTGTCCGTAGGGGCAAGTTCAGGGCCTCAACTTGCACCTGCGGCCTTTGCACCTACGGGGTCTTTTTTCGCCCCTACGTATATATCCGTAGGGGAAGTGGGTTGCCCCTACCGATAAATCCGTAGGGGCAACCCTTATTTGTAGTAGTGTTTATGCCCATTTTGTTTACATTCATGCATAAACAATTACATAAAAATTATTTATTTCATGATTTTGTTGTTGGCATGGGGAGGCTGGCTGCGGGCTCGACTTGGGCATGGGCCCGCTTGACCTGGGCTTGGGCCCACCTGGCTTGGGGTTGACGTTGATTTTGACTTGGTCAACCGGGGTGTAAATTTTTACCCCAAAAAATTGCCCCCCATCAATAAATGCACACAGCATATGCGGGTCGTGTGCATGAATTGATGGATCTTCTTTTGCGTGGAGTCGACTTGCTTTGGTTCCCCTTTTTTGGGGATGCACTGCCCTTTTTACGACATGGACGGTCGGCGCTTGACGCGTCTCCGAGACAGAGTGTCCGTGGTAGACGTTTCCCTAGCCTGGAGTGATTTTGTTGACGAGCCCCCGGCGCGGAGTGTCGCTGGTCGACGTTTCCCCGAGGCGGAGTAGCGGCTGGTTGACGTGTCCCCGAGACGGAGAGTCTGCTTGACGTTTCCCCGAGATGGAGTGTCGCTTGTGTTAGTTATATGTATGCCCTAGAGGCCATTACTGTACATAGGATGTATATTGTAGTGGATGCTGGGACATATATAGGGAGGACTATCTTGCTCGACATGATAGTATGCTATCTGGTTGATCTTTACCTTAACGTGTACACTGATTGTCTCTCTGTTACATGTTGGTAAAGCCCTTAGGATATGTACTTGACTACCTGGACTATGATGCGGATCATCCTAGTGGGGACATGGTAGTCCATAAGTACATCCTTCAAAGTCCCTAGTCATGGGTGTATCGAGACGGGGCATCGATATACCAGAGTAGACTAGCGTATACCTTCTCGACCCATACAGATGGGCGATGGATGATCCCATATCCATTGGTGTTTGACATCAGAAATGATATACGGGTGCTCAGTGGAGACTGGGTACACTGGACGGACTCGCCGAGAACTCCCAGATGGTATTATACCTTACGTCAGATGGCAGTTCTCAGGTGACACTGGTACAGAGTAGTCTGTTGACCCGAGATCGTCATAGAGACTTGTGTGGTTCCCACTGTGCTTTGATTTCCACCTTACCACGTCCAAGGGGGCGTGCAAAACGGTGGTTTTTGGGTACAGTCCCGAGTCACATGGAAGCAATGAGCGATAGGAGGGGATTCGTCTCTCCCGGTATAGGGAGTTGATGTTGCGCTGTATTCGATTGGCTATAACCGGAAATCCCTGGCCAGGGTTCCTGAGATTTACTGGTAAGTGTTACCAGTAGTTTCTCGAACTGTTATAGACCTCATATCAACACGAATTATCGAGCTATTGGGGTCTGACGTTTACCACCCCTAGGCGAGATATGCGACATATCAGACGATCAGACCGGACTGTACGGTAAGTGTTACTGGTTGGATTCACAGGAGTGTGAGCGGGCTTGCTCGTCGATCTTCTGATCGCTCAATACCCGGGTGGCCTTTACGTTTAGCAGACCGCTTGCGGCTTGTGGGTGTTTGATATGATCATCACCTGCTGCCGGCGTATTGACGAGTCTTTAGAGTCCTACACAGAGGTTTCCTGGCTCAAGCGAAACGAAATAGGAGCGCATATGAGATATGTGCGGGACCGAGAATAATGCGTGTATGTGATACCGTATTTCATTCTCGCGTTGAATGTATCGATTGGTTGTATGCGATATAACCTAGTTATCGAATCAAGGGTTGATTCGATAAGCCGATACATTAGATATTAGTCGGTTGTATGCGATATGACCGGATCGTTAAATCAAGTGTTGATTTAATGATTTAATGCATAATTATATATTTGATATATTACTTTGCATTAACTAGTATTGGTTCATTTAAATTGGATTTTCTCACTTGATGTGCACATTGTATATGTGATATACTTTTGTACACTAGTATGTATCATGTTTGATGATACATGCTAACTTGAGCATATGTAAAGATTAAACCTTGGTTGTGTAATGGTTAGGGTTTTCCTTTCAGAATTTATTCATTTATTTATTTATTTCTTTATGGAAAAGATAATGAGAGAAAATGATGGCTTTCTTTGTTTGATATTGAAGCTTCATGAAGCTTTGACTAAGTGACCATTTTGTCGCATGCTTAACCCTAACCATTCCCACTAACCCTAGTTTAGTCTCTACACTTGACCATGGTTGGTAAATGATAAGTATTCTTATTATTTTCATTTTAAAAAATAACTTATCATATTATCATCATCTTCTTCTTCTTCTTCTTCACTTGAAGAAAACCTTGCTTCATCAATGGTAACTTGATGTAAAGAGTGAGAAATCCAATTCTAAAGTGAACCCACCTCCTATTTCTTCATCCTCTACGTCTTGCCAAGTAGTAGAGTATGTTTTCTTCACAAGTTTCATGACTTGGTGAAGTTGGAGCTTGATCTAGTGATGCCTCGACGTAGATCATCTTCGGCATCGACGTCGATGACCTAGCCCGCCCATTTCTCCGATGAAGCCGATGCTAGAGTCTTGGATTCGATTTGGACAGCGGAGAGGACTTCATCGCGGAGCTATGGAGGTGGAGAACCGGATCTACAAAGGTTGTATTTCCGTTCTCGTAGTTAAGTTGTTAACTAGTTTCTTCTTTCGCCTAAAATTCTAGTTAACGATCCGTATTAGGGTTTCTCGGCAACCGTAAAATTTATAAATTGGCATGGTTGATGCCTTGTGAGACCTCATTAGCGTGCCCAGGAACCCTACAGTGGTATCAGAGACTAGCTAGAGCCTTAGGCGATGCGTAGACGGAATTAGAAGTCCGATCGAACCAAAACCAAAACCCTAAAATGCTCTCTGGACAATTTCTGAAATCTGGTCTTTTTCGAAATTAAAAATATGCAGAAAAATCATCAGGGAATCCTAAGAATTACTGTGCAACACGTGTCCATGATTCCACTATAACGCGGCGGAACCGCGGCACAAGCTGGCTTGTGCGGCGGTTCCGCGGCCATTTTGTCGTATCTTGCATTGGTTTTGGCACAGTAATTCATATGTTGCAGTGATGGTTTTCCTGGGTATTTTTAAAATTTATTCAAGGGTTGAATTTTCTGGGTTGTATCGGGGACTCGGTGTTTCGATCGGATTGCCTAATTTTGTCTGTGTGGCTTTCCGGATAATTTTTGAATATGTTAAAAAGTTCGACCGGATATAAATACCCAACTTTTCCCCTGCCGGAAAATTTCCAAGTGTTGGATTTTTCCGTGGTTTAAAGACGTTCTAAATAGTGCAAGTAACGCGATGGACCCTCTAGAAGACAACAAACCTTAACTCGATTATGTGACCGTCTTGAACTGCCCTTTGAACCTTCGGGTTTGGAGCAGTACGGCGTGCCACATGTGAGGCATTGGCTTGACCCTTCTACGGCTGGACCGTTGGTACTGAGGCATGAACTGAATGTTTTTAGACTTATTTCATGTGTTGAGCTCTATCGGGAAAACTTGGGTGTTCGACTGTTCGATCGGAAAGTTTAACATTTTCTGTTTATCTGGAATGTGATACAACAATTGGAATTCACAAGCAGTTATGAGATAACTGAATGAATGTTATAAACATAGCAGTTTAGTCTCACTTGATCGGTTGCCACGGAATTTTGATGTGATCAAAAGTCCATCGCAATCACGTAGCGTACGCGGATACTCGCCGGGTAAACTTAATAGACAGCCTCACTCCATAGCCCCGACCAAGTGACTGTAGGAGAACCCCGTCGCCGAAAGCATCCGACTCGGGGGTGCGGCCGCCTATTGAAGTTTGCGACGAGCATTCGATCAGGATGTCGGGAATCTTGTTGAATTGCCCGACTTGATGTTGAAAAGAGTTTTCGATAATGAGACTAAAATGCGGGGTTTATAATTGCTAGGCATGTGATGTCTAAGTAATTCATTTGATTAGGCATGTGATGTCTATGTAGGTTGCGGATTCCAACTGTTGTATTTTTGCACTTTCTTATCTGTGACCGTAAGTGTAATATGTGATATCGCCGGTTTCGTTGCTATATGTCAACGACAATTGGGATGCGCATATTTACTTACGTTGATGACATGTGATGTTATGTGTTGCTGGATATGTTATATTGGATCGTCGTGTTTGAATAGCCGGGGGTTTTTATGTGAGATGAGTGTTTTTCATTTTCATTCATGTAAAAACTTGTATGT
This sequence comes from Agapanthus africanus, assembly GCA_030015575.1. Taxonomy (NCBI): domain Eukaryota; kingdom Viridiplantae; phylum Streptophyta; class Magnoliopsida; order Asparagales; family Amaryllidaceae; genus Agapanthus; species Agapanthus africanus. Next base: position 503,982,667 of record JASDDO010000014.1, on the reverse strand, counting down.
AATATTCTTTTATTGGGGCACTTCCAGGTTGCAGAAGATGTCACCTTTTGTATATTATTTACTTTTCCGCACTAGGATAGACCCACGGAAGGGAGCATAAGTAACCGGGTTCTGGAGTCCAGTGGGAGACCAACTCGAGGAGTCGAGTCCGGGTCTCCTAACTCTAGAATTGGTAGGGCTGCTTGCCGCTCTCGTAGGGGTCTTGGGTATGGGTTTGGCTATTCATCGCGACCGTGAAATCCGTGTTTTATACTGGCTCGTATTGAAAACACGGACATCCTAGTATATCCAATATTACATATGTTTCTTCTGCTGCGATATCTGTGATGTGATCATGTGATGTTCTGTGATAGATACAGTATATAGTATATATGATATATTATATAGACGTTACTTATGTTTTACACCCGCGCTAGCCCTGCCCCGCTCTGCCGTTAGTTACCTAACCTAACGGAGCACGAGGGGACATCGAGGCGAATGCGGATGGCATAAGTGTACGTCGTATTTATCTGTGATGTTTAGGTACTTAAATGATGGGACTTCATTAATGAGATTAATGAAATAAAAGAAACCTAAGATGTTGTAGAATCGAATTTCAAAATAAAATGAGTAGCTACAGTTCTTGCTTTGCACAGCGGTATATATAATATATCCTGCACCTTATTCGATAAGGAAAGGACCGAGATCCCTTCACCGGGAGTGACTCCTTTAGCAATAACTGGCAGATGCTACACACTCGGTTTGTCTTTTGATTGCTTTTAAGTGTTTTTGCTTTGCACAGTGATATATATGATATATCCCGCACCTCATTCGACGAGGAAAGGACCGACGATCCCTTCACCGGGAGTGACTCCTTTAGCAAAACTAGAAAAGCCTCAAAAGCACTCCATTTCAAAATCATTCGATCCTACAACGATATCAAGTTCATTACGCAATAGGTTTTCAGAAAAACCTGTCGTAGCCCTCCGTCATTTCAGATAAGTACTAGTTAGTATTCATGCTGCGGTTGTTTGGCATGCGTCAAGGCGTAGTGTACGGTAGCTAACTAGTGCTTATCTGCTAGCATGCGATGCGATTGGATTAGGGTATTTGTACGGCGTTGTTTGGCATGCGTCAAAGGTCTAGAAAGGTGTCAACGGGGTTACGCCCCTGGGAAAACGGGGTTTACATTAATTAGGTTCGTGCGAAAGAACGGGGGACCTCCCTCAAAGTACCGACACTGGCCTGGAAGAAAGATTGGCGAACTTGTAGCGTGTAATTAATCCCGGCTAGTCTTTCCTTTTAGGGTTTGAAGGAAGATTTGATAAAAAGAAGTGGGAGCCATCCTGATTAGATAAAATAATAACCAATCTATTCTTGTAAGAGCGCACGCTGAGTGTTTTCTTCTCTCTCTCTCCAGGTAGCGACCATATCACGCCTTAATCAAGATAATAATACGGAATATTGACCGAACCCGCTTGTTATACTGAGCTGAGGAACGTTGGTCCCGCTCCAACTTATAATAGTTATAAGACAGAGCAGGAAATAGGGGAATACCAAGATTCCCATGCCGCCCAAACGAAGAGAGTGCATGCTGATGAATCATCTTCGGGTGTGTTCATTATACAGAACTATTTCTCAATATCCTTTATGTCCTGGGTATATGATACCGGATCAGGATCCCAGATATGTAATATGTTACATGGGCTACAGATAGGTAAAGAACTGAGAACGGGTGATAAGTTTCATGAGGCAGAAAACGAGGCAAGAGTTGCAGCCAAGTCTGTCGGTCACCGTCACCCTGTATTACCAATACATTGATTCTGATCGAATGTTATTAGATACCGAACCTGATATACAAAATCATATCAGTCTCTTTATTAGTAAAGAAATGATAAAATTTTGTATTGTTGGATAATGTTTTGAACATTTCCTATATCAAAAGTTGATCGGTTCAGGCACGTTATCTAAAAGTATTGTTGTTCTAAATCAAAATACAGTTCTTAGTATACGGAACGCACACAAGAGGAAGAGTTCAGAAATGAACGGATCCTTCTTGAGGTATTGTAGACTAGGTCATATCAATGCGACCCGACTAGCAGAGTTACATAAAGATGCATATTTAAATTAGTTTGAATTTACATCTTGTGAAACTCGCCAGTCATGTCACAAAGATAAGATGACCACATCTCTGTTTATTGGAAACAGAGAAAGATTTAGTGAACTCTTGGGATGATACATGTTGATGTATGTAGGTCCCCAGTCTACACATGCCAAGACCGGTTCTTTGTACTTCATTACATTCTCTGATAATCTCTCGAGATTCAGACATATGTTCCTGTTGAAACACAAGTCCGAACCTTTTGAGATATTCACAGAATATAAGTTAGAAGTAGAGAACCAAAATACGGGTAAAAGTATTATGTCCTTTGATGTGATCAAAGAGGAGAATACTTGAGCACGGAACTCCTGGACTATTTTAAGAAGAATGAGATTCTCTCTCAGCATTACTCCTCCGTATACACCATAGCACGATGTTATATCGGGGCGGAGCAGATACACCCTATTTGATATGGTGTGCTCTATGATGAGTACTACTGAGTTACCTATTTCCTTTAGGGAGTTACGCACTTATGAAGTTGCATACCTATTGAATAGGGTTCCGATCAAATCAGTTGCCTACCACTTCATATGTGATATGGAAAGGGAAGAGCCCATATCTTAAGTTAGTTAAGATTTGGGGTTGTCCGGCCTATGTCTGAAAAGCAAAATCCGGACAAGCTCGAGGCAAGATCTGTTATGTACAACTGGAAATGTTCCAGCTATACAAACTGCATCTGATGATTTGACAGAACCAAAGGATTCAGTAGATTCCAACGAACCTCAGCCTCTCCGCCGATCTAGTACGGTTCCTCACCCACCTGAGAGTTGCTTCGGTTTCTCGATGACAGTGGGAGCGAGGATTGCATCACGAGATGATGACCCAACTAGTTTCGAGCTGGCCATCAAGAGTAAGACTCTGTCAGAATGGCTGGATGCTTAGTGATCTGAGATGGAATCCATCTACACCAACAAAGTATGGACTTTGGTTGCTATATCTGAAGGGTTAAATCCCCATCAGGAGCAAGTATATCTTGAGAAGATTACTTGGTGTAAATGGAAAAGTTGAGACTTTCAAAGCAATACTTGTTAAAGGATTTCGTCATCAACCAGGCGTGGATAATGATGAAACCTTTTCCAGTGGCTATGCTTAAGTCCATCCAGATCCTACTTGCCACGGCTACATACCATGACTACGATATCTGGCGGTTGGGTGTCATGACTGCTTTTCTAAATGATGTTTTGGAAGAGAGCGTCTATAAGTACACAGCCAGAGGTCTTCGTAGACAGTGGGAGCAGCGGAAACGTGTGAAGATGCTTTATAGGATAAAGCAGGCATCGCGGAGATGGAACATCTGTTTTGATGGATTAGTCAAAGAAGTTGACATCATCAAAATGGTAGATGAACCTTGTATAAACAAAAAGGTAGTAGGGAATATGGTGACGATCCTCGTAGAGTACGTGGATGACATACTCTTGATAGGGAAAGAGTTTCCTATGCTATGCTCGATCAATCTCCGCTTGTCACAATGATTCTCTACATAGGATCAAAGTGATACCTACTAAATCCTGGTTTTGGATCTATGAGATAGATCTAAATGGATGTTAGGATACTCACTAGTTATAGTGAGATTGTATCAGTTGATCCTGTGGAAAATCACTGGAAGTGTTCCAGGGTGATAAAGACGACTGAATGTCAGTCACAGGCATTGTCTTTACCCTCAGTAAAGGGACGGTATGTTGGAAGTGTTCCAAGCTAGATACCGTGGCATACTAGACGATAAAGGCAGGATACATCGCTACTTAAGATGCTACCAAAGAGGCTGTTTGGGTGTATAAAGGTTCATGAGATGAACTATGTTCCTCCCATTGTGTGACAATGGAGTTGTGGCTTATGCCAAGGAACGTTCGTCCCATCAGTGATCCAGACATATTCTAAGGCAGTATTACCTGATCATGGAGATAGTTGATCTCCAGGGTGATCGAGGTTTGGAGAGTAGACTCAGAGGACAACACGGCGAATCCACTCACGAAGGCCTAATCCCAGAGAGAGACTTTTATGGCATGGTTGAGTATGAGATACTACAACCAATGCTATACAGATGGCCCTAGTGCAAGTGGGAGATTGTTAGTTATATGTATGCCTTAGAGGCCATTACTGTACATAAGATGTATATTGTAGTGGATGCTGGGACATATATAGGGAGGACTATCTTGCTCGACATGATAGTATGCTATCTGGTTGATCTTTACTTTAACGTGTACACTGATTGTCTCTCTGTTACATGTTGGTAAAGCCCTTAGGATGTGTACTTGACTACCGGGACTATGATGCGGATCATACTAGTGGGGACATGGTAGTCCATAAGTACATCCTTCAAAGTCCCTAGTCATGGGTGTATCGAGACGGGGCATCGATATACCAGAGTAGACTAGCGTATACCTTCTCGACCCATACAGATAGGCGATGGATGATCCTATATCCATTGCTGTTTGACATCAGAAATGCTATACGGGTGCTCAGTGGAGACTGGGTACACTGGACGGACTCGCCGAGAACTCCCAGATGGTATTATACCTTACGTCAGATGGCAGTTCTCAGGTGACACTGGTATAGAGTAGTCTGTTGACCCGAGATCGTCATAGAGTCTTGTGTGGTTCCCACTGTGCTTTGATTTCCACCTTACCACGTCCAAGAGGGCGTGCAAAACGGTGGTTTTTGGGTACAGTCTCGAGTCACATGGAGGCAATGAGCGAAAGGAGGGGATTCATCTCTCCCGGTATAGGGAGTTGATGTTGCGCGGTGTTCGATTGGCTATAACCTGAAATCCCTGGCCAGGGTTGCTGAGATTTACTGGTAAGTGTTACCAGTAGTTTCTTAAACTGTTATAGACCTCATATCAACACGACTTATCGAGCTATTGGGGTCTGACGTTTACCATCCCTAGGCGAGATATGCGACATATCAGACGATCAGACCGGACTGTACGGTAAGTGTTACTAGTTGGATTCACAGGAGTGTGAGCGGGCTTGCTCGTCAATCTTCTGATCGCTCAATACCCGGGTGGCCGTTACGTTTAGCAGACCGCTTGCGGCTTGTGGGTGTTTGATATGATCATCACCTGCTGCCGTCGTATTGACGAGTCTTTAGAGTCCTACACAGAGGTTTCCTGGCTCAAGCGAAACGAAATAGGAGTGCATATGAGATATGTGCGGGACCGAGAATAATGCGTGTATGTGATACCGTATTTCATTCTCGCGATGAATGTATCGATTGGTTGTATACGATATAACCTAGTTATCGAATCAAGGGTTGATTCGATAAGCCGATACATTGGATATTAGTCGGTTGTATGCGATATGACCGGATCGTTAAATCAAGTGTTGATTCAATGATTTAATGCATAATTATATATTTGATATATTACTTTGCATTAACTAGTATTGGTTCATTTAAATTGGATTTTCTCACTTGATGTGCACATTGTATATGTGATATACTTTTGTACACTAGTATGTATCATGTTTGATGATACATGCTAACTTGAGCATGTGTAAAGATTAAACCATGGTTGTGTAATGGTTAGGGTTTTCCTTATAGAATTTATTCATTTATTTATTTATGGAAAAGATAATGAGAGAAAATGATGGCTTTCTTTGTTTGATATTGAAGCTTCATGAAGCTTTGACTAAGTGACCATTTTGTCTCATGCTTTACCCTAACCATTCCCACTAACCCTAATTTAGTCTCTACACTTGACCATGGTTGGTAAATGATAAGTATTCTTATTATTTTCATTTTAAAAAAGAACTTATCATATTATCATCATCTTCTTCTTCTTCTTCTTCACTTGAAGAAAACCTTGCTTCATTAATGGTAACTTGATGTAAAGAGTGAGAAATCCAATTCTAAAGTGAACCCACCTCCTATTTCTTCATCCTCTACCTCTTGCCAAGTAGTAGAGTGTGTTTTCTTCATAAGTTTCATGACTTGGTGAAGTTGGAGCTTGATCTAGTGATGCCTCGACGTAGATCATCTTCGGCATCGACGTCGACGACCTAGCCCGCCCATTTCTCCGATGAAGCCGATGCTAGAGTCTTGGATTCGATTTGGATAGCAGAGAGGACTTCATCGCGAAGCTATGGAGGTGGAGAACCGGATCTACAAAGGTTGTATTTCCGTTCTTGTAGTTAAGTTGTTAACTAGTTTCTACTTTCGCCTAAAATTCTAGTTAACGATCCGTATTAGGGTTTCTCGGCAACCGTAAAATTTATAAATTGGCATGGTTGATGCCTTGTGAGACCTCATTAGCGTGCCCAGGAACCCTACAGCTTGTTGACGTGTCCCCGGCACGGAGTGTCGCTGGTTGAATTTTCCCCGGCACGGAGTGTCGCTGATCGACTTTTCCCCGGCGCGGAGTGTCGCTGGTCGACTTTTCCCCGGCACGGAGTGGCGCTGATCAACTTTTCCCCGGCGCGAAGTGTCGCTGGTCGACTTTTCCCCGGTACGGAGCGTCGTTGATCTACTTTTCCCCGGCGCGGAGTGTCGGTGGTTGACTTTTCCCGGCACGAAGTGTCGCTGATCGACTTTTCCCCGGCGCGGAGTGTCGTGTTGACTTTTCCCCGGCACGGAGTGTCGCTGATCGACTTTTCCCCGGCGCGGAGTGTCGCTGGTTGACTTTTCCTCGGCACGGAGTGTCGCTGATCGACTTTTCCCCGGCGCGGAGTGTCGGTGGTTGACTTTTCCCCGGCGCGGAGTGTCGCTGATTGACTTTTCCCCGGCGCGGAGTGTCGGGTCGACTTTTCCCCGGCACGGAGTGTCGCTGCTCGACTTTTCCCTGGCGCGGAGTGTCGCTGATTGACTTTTCCCCGGCACGGAGTGTCGCTGATCGAATTTTCCCCGGCGCGGAGTGTCGGGTTGACTTTTCCCCGGCACGGAGTGTCGCTGATCGACTTTTCCCCGGCGCGGTGTGTCGGGTTGACTTTTTTCTGGCACGGAGTGTCGCTGATCGACTTTTCCCCGGCGCGGAGTGTCGGGTTGACTTTTCCCCGGCACGGAGTGTCTGTGTTGGACGTTTCCCCAATGCGGAGTGTCGCTGGTTGACGTTTCCCCAAGACGGAGTGTCTGCTGTTGGACGTTTCCCCAATGCAGAGTATCTGTTGTAGGACGTTTCTCCGAGACGGAGTGTCTTCTGTTGGACGTTTCCCCGAGACGGAGTGCCTGTTGTAAGACGTTTCCCCGAGACTGGGTGTCTGTTGTTGACTTTTCCCCGGTACGGAGTGTCTGTGTTGGACGTTTCCCCGATGCGGAGTGCCTGTTGTAGGACATTTCCCCGAGACGGAGTGCCTGTTGTTGGACGTTTCCCCGGTACGGAGTGCCTGTTGTTGGACGTTTCCCCGGTACGGAGTGTCTGTGTTGGACGTTTCCTCGATGCGGAGTGTCTCTGGTTGACGTTTCCCCGAGACGGAGTGTCTGTTGTAGGACGTTTCCCCAAGACGGAGTGTCTGTTGTTGGACGTTTCCCCGAGACGAAGTGCCTGTTGTAGGACGTTTCCCCGAGACGGAGTGCCTGTTGTTGGACGTTTCCCCGGTACGGAGTGTCGCTGGTTGATGTTTCCCCAAGACGGAGTGCCTGTTGTAGGACGTTTCCCCGAGACGGAGTGTCTGTTGTTGACTTTTCCCCTGGTACGGAGTGTCTGTGTTGGATGTTTCCCCGGTACGGAGTGTCTGTGTTGGACGTTTTCCCGATGCGGAGTGCCTGTTGTAGGACGTTTCCCCAAGACGGAGTGTCTGTTGTTGGACGTTTTTCCGATACGGAGTGTCGCTGGTTGACGTTTCCCCGAGATGGAGTGCCTGTTGTAGGACATTTCCCCGAGACGGAGTGCCTGTTGTAGGACGTTTCCCCGAGACGAAGTGTCTGTTGTTGACTTTTCCCTCGGTACGGAGTGTCTGTGTTGGACGTTTCCCCGGTACTGAGTGTCTGTGTTGGACGTTTCCCCGATGCGGAGTGCCTGTTGTAGGACGTTTCCCCGAGACGGAGTGCCTGTTGTTGGACGTTTCCCCGGTACGAAGTGTCGCTAGTTTGACGCAGAGATCGATGTTGGAATTGGTTGGTTTGCTTTGTTTGATTTGAGTTGACATCAGCATCGCTATACTGGAATATGGTACCAGGAGCGAATCATCATCTGTCTTTGAGAGGATTTGGGAATTGGGGTTTTTGTTTGGCATCTGCATTGCTGCACTGGAATAATGCCAGGAGCAACTCATCGTTTGCCCCGAGAGGATTTGGGAATTCGGTTTTTTTTTTGTTTGGCATCTGCATTGCTGCACTGGAATAATGCCAGGAGAAACTCATCATTTACCCCAGGAGGATTTAGGAATTGTTTTTTTTTTATTTGGCATCTGCATTGCTGCACTGGAATAATGCCAGGAGCAACTCATCATTTGCCCCGAGAGGATTTGGGAATTGGTTTTTTTTTTGTTTGGCATCTGCATTGCTGCACTGGAATAATGTCAGGAGCAACTCATCATTTGCCCCGAGAGGATTTGGGAATTGGTTTTTTTATGTTTGGCATCTGCATTGCTGCACTGGAATAATGCCAGGAGAAACTCATCATTTGCCCCGGGAGGATTTAGGAATTGGTTTTTGTTTGGCATCCGTATTGCTGCACTGGAATAATGCCAGGAGCAACTCATCATGTGCCCCGAGAGGATTTGGGAATTGGTGGCTTAGGAGACAGGTTTAGATCCCTGTCACTTAAGGCTTTTCCATTTTGTGAGCCGTAAGGGTCTCACAAATCATTTTCTCCCTACGGGTTATAAGGATCCCGTAGGTGTATTTTCTCGTTAGGAGTCGTGGAGACTCCTAAGTGTGTTGCTCCTTTGTGAGTCGTAGGGATCTCACGCGGGAATTTTGTCCTCACAAAGTCGAGAGGACTTTGCGAGTGCATTTCATTTTCTTTTTTTTTTACGAGTTTGCGCCCTTTCGGGTTTTCATAAACTCGCCGGCAGTCCTGCTGTTTTTACTCACGGAGCCCTTTCGGGTTTTCATCCGTGGCCATTTTGCTTGTGGACATACCGTTCTCTTTTTTTTTCATTTTCTTTTTTCTTTTGGAGAGATCGGGATTGTTTTACGCCCGTGGATTGTATACGGTTTTGCAGGATGTATGATCCAGACCGTAGGGCCGGAAAAATTTCAGGACTTTGTTGGCGTCTGTATCGCTGCACTAGAATGTGGTACCAGGAGCGACTCATCATTCGCCGTTAGGGTATGGGATTTGGAATTTGGTTGGTGTCTGCATCGCTACACTGGAATATGGTACCAGGAGCGACTCATCATTCGCCACTTTGGGGTTTGGGAGCGATGGCTTAGGAGACAGGTTTAGATCCCTGTCACCTAAGACTTATCAATTTTATGGGCCGTGAGGGTCCCAAAAAAGCATTTTCTCCCTGCGGGTCGTAAGGATCCCGCAGGTGTGTTTTCTCCTTAAGAGTCGTGAGGATTCCTAAGGGTGTTTTTCCATTGTGAGTAGTAAGGATCCCACAAAGGTTTGTTCTCCTCATGTATCGTGAGGACACATGAGTCGGTCTTCTCAATGGAGCATAATTCTAAAGGCAGAGACTAGCCGCGTAACTGGTGATTGTAGTGGGGCATGAGTGTGATGATAATTATTTGAGCCCGTGGATTGTATACGGTAGTCAATTTGGGGACTAACCGTAGGGCCGGGGGAATTTTGGAAAATCGGATTTTTGTTGGCATCTGCATTGCTGCACTGGAATAATGCCAGGAGAAACTCATCATCCGCCCTTGTTTTTTTTTGTTTTTGTTTTTGTTTTACCGCAATTGCTCTATCATTTCAGCTTTTCTTATCGCGAAGGTCGAGATTGCCCTATCATTTCGGCTTTTATTCGCGGTTGCCCCATCATTTCGGCTTTTATTTCATCTTTATTTTACTCTCTGATTTTTATTGCGAGCAGCCCCATCATTTCGTCTTTTATTTTTTTCTTTTATTTACACTTTTTTTTATTTACATTTTTTTTACATTCCAAGTTTAACGACTTAGAGGTCGATTGTTCCCAATTTAATGACGTGGTGGTCAATTGTTCCCAGAGAAAGGCGGATGTTTGAGAGAATCAGGTCCCTGAAGGACTTCGGTCCCCGTGTATACGAAGTTGGCGGTCGCAGCTTGATTGTTTGTTAACACGCCAGGGGACAATGATATTTCTCCCGCCTTGTATTGTTTCTCAACCCAATCCTTGAAGATGCAACAGTCTTCGATAGTGTGCCCCAGCACTCGGTAGTATGGGCAAAAGTTGGGATGATCAGTCTTGTTCGCTTCACTTAGCCTTTTCGGTTCTGGTAGCCGCAAGCCATTCTTCAGAGCATCTTTAAAAATTTTGTGGACCTTGTCCCTTCGGAATGAGTAGACCTTATTTCTTCTTTCCTCCAAAGTTGGCTCTCGAGACTGGTTAGTTTTTTCTCCGCCCGTTCTCTGCTTATTTGGAGAATCAGTGATGTTAGAACTTCCGCTTTTTCGATTGTCGTCCCTCCAAGGTTTCGGTCTGTTTGTGAACTGAAGATCCTGTGCGGACACGGGCTTTGAGTGTTCCAACGTTTGGACCTTATTGGTCAGCTCTTGGAATGTTTTGAGACCCGCGGTACATAGAAACGGGGCTATCCAATTATTGAGATTTCCGATAAGAAGACTGACAGATTGGTCCTACTCTATCGGCAGTTCGCATTTGACGGAGAGATTACGCCACCGTGTTATAAAATCCGTACTGATTTCATCGCTCTTGGTCTTGGTCCTTACGAGCTCGGCAATGGTAATCTTATCGCTGACGCTCATGAACCTCTGCCGAAACAGAGACTCCATTTGGACAAAAATTATGACGGAGCCATCCGGTATGCTCGCGTACCAGTCGAAAGCAACATCGGTCAGGCTATTAACGAACTGGCGGAGGAGAAGCACATCATTGCCCCCAGTATTCCCACATGAGGCTTTGAAGTGGGCGATGTGCTGATTCACGTTTCCCGTCCCATCGAATCTTCCGAATTTAGGGATGACATAGCCGCTAGGGAATTCCACTAGATCATACTAAGCAGGATATGGTCTCCCACTACTGCTGATATCTTTTTGCGCTTCGGCTTCAGCTTCGGCCACCAATGTTTTGACTTTGCTGGCAACCAAATCCATGATTTGATATTGAGTTAGCGGGCTACTGTCATCGGTAGCCAAGACATTTCCCGAGATAGGATGAGACTGATTTTCATGTAGTTCGCCCACTTTTGGATTTGAGGGAATTGGCGTCGACTGCTTTGGGACACCACTTCCCGGTTCACGAGCAGAGCCCTCTGCTTGATTGGGCGGGTGAGAGGCAAGTTGGGCTGTGAGCTGTAGGACGACATTTTTCAAGTCGTCAATTTTTGAGTAGAGCTTGGCCCTCTCCTTGTCTTTTTTTCTGAGCTGCTTTCGGAGCTCTTGAAGCAGCTCTTGCTCCGCGGTTCTGGGGCGGAAAGTCGGCTCTTCTTCGCTTTCCGAGCCCGACTCCTCATGGACCGAAGGGTCTTTCTGCCCATCATCCACATCGAGAGGGTCTTCATCGCCCAGCAGAGGCGGCTGTTCTTGGGAAGCGGCCACCACATTTAAGCCAAATTGGATTTGGGATGTAGTGGCCCCGTCCTTGCTCTTGCTGCGCGTGCCCACCATGTAGACAGTGTGGACCTCATATCCAGTCGTCTCTTTCTCACTGGCAGGGAGCTTAGAGAATACACCCGATCGAGCAGTGGTCAAGGGCACCGTTGGAGATTGCTCGGGACGCGTTGTAGCTTTGTTGGTGTTGATGGCCTTGCCACCAGCTGGGGCCAAGGAAAGTCATTCAGACACCGACTTGCGTTTGGGTTGGGGTGTCCTTGAGATCACCATATTTGGCCTCTTGCCTTTCGAGACCGGTTTTTCTGCCATCGGGGCTTGAGGAGCTGGGATGGCGCCAACTGGCATGAACATGATAGAGCCGAATGGTAGCAGCGGCTCCTCCCATTGTCGCCCGAGACTGGCCGGAAGGACCGTCCTAGAGTCTATCCTCATCGTGTAGGAGACGGGAGCTGAGTTCATCATCGAAGACACCGTCGGAAGGTGATTACTTGAAAATCTGCATGAAAAAGCATTATTTTTAGTATAAATACAGGTATGTATATTGATTGAGTTCGCATGAACGCTTAACCCGAAATATGGGAGGAGAGATTGGTCCCACCGGGCGTGCCAGAATCTGTAGGGTGTTTTTCGTCACCCCATTGAGATGGGAATACGCGCGCTTGTCAGGCGTACTACAGCTTTCCCCAGCCTGGGGTAGGCCGGGGTTTATAGATTGTGGGGATTCGAGTCTCCGGCAGGCGCGGATTAAACTGCCATTAATTACCCCTCGCCTTTGGGGCGGGGGAACCTCCGATTAACGGGTTAAACTGGTCATGCGAACTCAATGTGCAGTGTGCGTGTGTTGTGTTTTAAAAAGGGGGTTTTGGATATATCGGGAGCCAAGCGGAGTTTTTACGGGTGTCCCGTTACCCAGATAGCGGGCTGGGGGTCAAGGGGGCTAGCAGCCCCCTTGCGGGGTGCGGGGCAGCGCCCCGTTAGAATTTTTTTTCAAATAGAGACAGTGATGTGGAGCACGTGTGTGTGTGTGAATATGTATACATATGTATATGTATATGTATATGTATGTACATAAAAAGAGGGAGGAAAGGCATCCAAAGGATGCGTGGGGGCAGCACTTTGGGCGCTGTGCGCCTAGGTGCTGTGCGCTCAGGCGCTAGAGTGCCACGTGTCGGCACGTGGGCGCGCTGCGCTTGAGCGCAAGCGCGCCACGTGTCGATACGTGGACGCTTTGCACTTCAGCGCCTGACGCTCGAGCGCAAGAGCGCAAGCGCGCCACGTGTCGGCACGGGGGCGACTTGCGCTCGAGCGCTTGCCGATATTTATTGAAATATTTATTGTTTTATATATATATATATATATGGAGTTAAAACTCTTAGGATGTTTTGAAGCTGATGAAGGGGGTTCTTCTTCTTCCTCCTGTTGCTTGGCCGGATCTTGAAGATCAAGAAGTAGGAGATTTAAAAAAAAATCACTCCTTTTTTAGATCTGATGGGAGACCTGAGTTCCCCTTTGTGGGTTTTGTGGTGGAAAACTACTGAGTTTTGGAAAAGAAAGAGTAAAACTGTTGATTTATTCAAAATAAATGAGAAGGTTTAGAACCTTGGAGAAGGAGCAGGAGGCACAAAGAACCCTAGTTTTTGGGGGAATGAAAAGTGTATGCTTTATTCATCATCATGTTGACTTATATAGGTTTACATATTTACATATAGCCCCTTGGGCTTTACAAAAATGGCATTTTAGCCATCCAATGGCTCATGTGCCATTTCATTTTTGCACATAAGCCATGGGCTTACAAAATATTGGCTTTATGCCCATTTTGTTTACATTCATGCATAAACAATTACATAAAAATTATTTATTACATGATTTTGTTGTTGGTATGGGGAGGCTGGCTGCGGGCTCGACTTGGGCATGGGCCCGCTTGACCTGGGTTTGGGCCCACCTGGCTTGGGGTTGACGTTGATTTTGACTTGGTCAACCGGGGTGTAAATTTTTTCCCCACCATGTATAATCTTTGATGTCAAACACCAATGGTTATGGGATCAACCATCGCCCCCATACAAGGTCAAGAAACGTACACACTAGTCTACTCTGGAATATCGATGCCCTGTCTCGATATACCCTCGATTAGGAACAATTGAAGGATGTGCTTGTGGACTAACCAGGTCCAAGTAGTATGATCCGCATCATAGTCCTGGTAGTCAAGCTAACATCCTAAGGGCTTTATCAATATGTAAGAGAAAGACAGTATAAGAATACCAGTCTACATGTTCAGATAAAAAGTAACCAGATAGCATACTATCATGTCGAGCAAGAAAGTCCTCTATATATGTCCAAGCATCCACTATATCATACAATAATGGCCTCTAGGGCATACATATTCCTAACAAAGCAAACTTTTAAAAATGCGGAGCCTAAACCACTCCTTTAAAAGCTATCAGGTTCCTTCTATTATATCAAGTTCACTACGTTCACGGTTTCGCCTAAACCAGCCATAGCCCTCCGTCATTTCAGACTAATTTTCAGTAGTATTCAAGCTATGTATTTTGACCTTCGCCAAGGCATAGTGATTGGTAGCTACTGAATATTCAAATGTTGCATAGATAGATGTGTTAGTTTAGGACTGTCGTACTACTATTTTGGCCTTCGTTAAGGGTATGTACGGGTGGGTTCAAATTAACCTGGACAATGACGGGTAGAACTTGACATGTGACTTATGATATGTTAGCCTTCGTCAAGGTCATAAGAGCATGGGGTAAAAATCCATATCGGGAGTTTCTAAAGAAACTGAAACTTGCTGATGTTGCATACCATTTGGAGTGTGATAATTTTAGTAGGATTCCTTCAAGATTATCACATAATGATATTTGGATTCAGATCCTAATGTGAGTATATGCTACTCATCGGGAGATTTTTTTCACTAAACGATCAATGCTATAAACCAAGTACGTGTCTAGAACGGTGTTAGTGGGGCTACGCCTCCAGGAAAAAGAGGTTATGTAATAAAGGAACTTCGTGAAAGCGTTGGAAAACTTCCCTCGAAGTACCAACACCAGCCTGGCTGAAAGGTTAAGCAAGTATTTTAGGGTGAGATTAATCCTGACTAATTCTTCTTTTATGGTTTGAGGAAGGATTCGAGAAACAGTGGGAGCCATCCTGTTTAGATAAACTTAAAACCAATCTAAACTTGCAAGAGCATCGTGCTAAAATGTTTCTTCTCTGTCTCCTAATTGCGGCGACCAAGATGACAGGCCTTAAGTTACTTTTAAGTAAAAACATATTGACGGGGCCGAACTATAATGATTGGATCAGGAATGTCTAGATGGCCATCACATATGAAAAAATTGGGCTATCTTCTTACTACGAAAGCCCCCGCGGTCCCAGGTCCAGATTCCAGTGTCGCGGATATTGAGATCCATAAGACTTGGGAAATTGACAGTGCGAAAGCCAAGTGTCTCGTGCTGGCTTCTATGGATAATAAACACCAGAGGAGACACAAGAAGATGGATCTTGAATCCATCTTCCTCCATACCAAAGAATTATATGGAGAGCAATCTCGTATCGCAAGATACGAGACCTCGAAGAAATTATTTCAAGCGATGTTGGCTGTCGGGTCATCTGTAAGGGACCACGTCCTTAAGATGATCATCTTGATAAAAGAGCCCGCGGACCTGGGGACCACGTTGGAGAACGAGCTGTACACAGACTTGGTTCTATAGTCCATCCCCTCTACCTATGCCCAGTTTATCTTGAATTTCAATATTCAAGCGAAGGAAGTTATACTTCCAGAACTCCTCAACAAGCTGAGGAGCACAGAGGGCACCTTGCAGAAGAACAGGGAGACTCCCGCTCTGTTTATTGGAGGATCTTTCTCTTCTAGATCCAAGGTGAAAGCCAAGGGGAAGAAGAAGAAGGCCCTCACAAAACCGAAAGGAGGGGTCCATAAGGTAGAGGGAAGGGACAAGGCAAAAGTTGGGAGGCCGACGGTAGGGAAAGAAGAATACTTCTACTGTCATAAGAAGGGTCATTCGAAGAAGGATTGCAGGGCCTGGAAAGCTAAGAACCAGGATTCGAAGCAGGTTGTGGCTTCGACTTTAGGTGTGTTTATGATTGATAACTGTATGTCAATCATCTCTACTTCCTGGGTATTGGATACCGGATCAGGATCTCATATCTGTAATTCTTTACCGGCACTGAGAAGCCGTAGAGTTTTGAAAGCGGGTGATATGACCCTCAGAGTTGCAAACGGAGCGAGCGTGGATGCTGTGTCCGTAGAGGAATATCACTTAGGATTGACAAGTGGACATTTTTGGTTTTTCGTAACTGTTTTTGTGTACCTAGTTTGACTTGTAATATCAATTCTGTATCTTTGTTATCTAAAGAAGGTTATGATTTTACATTTGTAAGCGATGTCGTAAACATCCACCTTAATCATGATTTGATTGGGTTGGGTAAACTAAACAACGGTATATACGTATTAAACCAACTGCAAGTTTTCAACGTCCAGAACACACACAAAAGAAAGTCTCCAGAATTAAATAAAGCTTTCTTATAGCATTATAAACTGGGTCACATCAACAAAACACGGTTGACCAAGTTACATAAAAAGGGATATTTGGATCCGTTCGAATATCAATATTATGCAACTTGTCAATCATGCCTCAAAGGAAAGATGACAAAGACTCCGTTCACTGGACACGGAGTAAGAGCGAGCGAGCTCTTGGGGCTCATACACAGTGACGTGTGTGGTCCAATGTCTACACATGCAAGAAGTGGTTATTCCTATTTCATTACTTTTACGGATGATTTCTCTAGGCATGGACATGTCTTCTTGATAAAATATAAATCCGAGGCCTTTGAGAAATTCGGAGAATATAAGAATGAAGTGGGAAAACAAACCGGCAAAAGTATCAAAACACTAAGATCTGATCGAGGTGGTGAATACTTAAGTGCCGAGTTCCTGGATTACCTAAAAGAGAATGGAATGCTCTCTCAGCTTACTCCTCCATACACGTCACAACACAATTGTGTATCGGAGAGACGGAACCGAACCTTATTGGATATGGTACGTTCCATGATGAGTAACGCTGAGTTATCGCAATCTTCTAGGGCTATGCACTAGAATCAGCTGCATATCTTTTGAACAAGGTTCCTACCAAGACTGTGCCTACCACACCATATCAAATGTGGAGTGGGAAGAAACCCTATCTTCAGTACCTAAAGATATGAGGATATCCAAATTTTGTCAAAAAGCAGCATGTGGACAAGCTCGAGGCACGCTCAGTACTGTGTAAGTTTGTGGGATACCCAAAGAACTCCATGGGGTATCTTTTCTATTACGCAGAGGAACAAAAGGTTTTTGTTTCTCGTCATGCCCACTTTTTGGAAAATCAATTTTTAGAAAAAGAAACTAGTGGGAGCGCAATAGAACTGGAAGAAATTCCAGAACCACAAGCTATTACTGAAAGCATGGTAGAACCAGAAGTTTCAGAAGAACCGGACATCCCCACGCCACTCTGCAGGAGTAGTAGGCTATCTCATCCGCCCATGAGATACTACGGTTTTCTCATAGACGGGGATAGAGAAGATTGCATCATTGACAATGATGAGCCAACTAGCTTCCAGTAAGCTATTCAGGGCGGAGACTCAGTAAAATGGCAAGATGCAATGCGAGCCGAGATGGAGTCCATGTACACCAACAAAGTATGGACTTTGGACTTTGCTCCAGAAGGGGTATAACCCATAGGCTGCAAATGGATCTTCAAAAAGAAGATTGGTATAGATGGATAGGTTGAAACCTATAAGGCTAGACTTGTTGCAAAAGGTTTTCGTCAAAGACCTGGTTTGGACTATGATGAAACCTTTTCTCTAGTGGCTATACTCAAATCCATTCAGATCATTCTTGCCATTGCTGCCTTCCACGATTATGAGATCTGGCAGATGGACGTAAAGACAGCTTTCCTAAATGGAAATTTTGAAGAGTGCATCTATATGGATCAGCCAGAGGGTTTCATTCAGAGTGGGAGCAGCGGGAAAGTGTGCAAGTCACATAAGTCTATTTATGGAAGCAGGCATCGTGGAGTTGGAACATCTGTTTTGATGAGACGGTCAAAGAATTTGACTTTATCAAAAATCCAGATGAACAATGCATCTATAGTAAGATTGTAGCAAGAACTGTAGTATTCCTCGTCTTGTACGTGGATGACATTCTCTTGATAGGAAATGATATTCCTATGCTACAATCTGTCAAAGGATTCTTGTCACAAAGCTTCTCCATGAAAGACCTGGGTGATGCCTCTTACATTCTGGGGTTCCGGATCTATCGTGATAGATCTAAGAGGGTGTTGGTGTAAGTATACGGTAGCGTCCCGGCCGTCAATCCGAGGCCAAATGAGGAAACAAAAACTTTTTTGGAAACCGACGCTATCGTAGTCTTTCACCCGGATCGAACCATTAATGCTAAACTAGCAAACTACTAAGAAGTGAGAGTGGCTATACCGATCGATCCGTGTCCTTCGGTCTTTGGCAACCATCACAAGCTCTTCGCGGCATCTCCGATCTCCGGTCTCCTCGTCGGAAAGGGCACCACATAAATGAGTCTTTTTACGGGCTCCCGCTTCATCCGAAACAACTCGGACATGAAATTTGCTAGCCGACGTGTCCAAGATGATGTAGAGAATGTGTGTGATAATTTTGTCTCAAGCATCCATTGATTCTCAACACATGAGATTGTATGGATGGAGGTTGAAGATGATGCCATTAGTGGAAATGGTGAGCAAGAGAAAGAAGAAGAAGAAGAGGATTTCGTTTCTTGTGTGTTGTGTTGATCAAATGAGAGCAAGAATAATAATACAAGAGTAAACCCCAAGCCTATGGCTGCCCTCTCTCTCCATTCATCAATTCAACACAATAAACAAATCCTAATATGACATTAGCACAAATAAAGAGACCATGAGTTACTAAACATGTCCATGTCACATTAAATGCACCTCATCATGAACTAAGCTCATAATTTCCACCAAAATAAACATTAACCCAAATGTTTAGTCCAACAAAAAGATACGGCAACAACTAAAGTAAACTCGTGACGGATCACAAGGATACCGCTCACCTGTATATACATACCTGCATCCACATTCCGACTGAATGCAAATGTGATGAGACTAAAGTAATCCAACAAATCTAATACTAGGATCCGGCTTAAACCAAAGCCCACTAGTATGATCCGTCCAATCTTGATCCGTGCACGACTGCACGTATATGATCGAACCCTGCCATAATACCATACGGCCTCTACA
The DNA here is from genome assembly GCA_030015575.1 of Agapanthus africanus. Lineage (NCBI taxonomy): Eukaryota > Viridiplantae > Streptophyta > Magnoliopsida > Asparagales > Amaryllidaceae > Agapanthus > Agapanthus africanus. The sequence goes on along the minus strand of JASDDO010000014.1, from coordinate 503,963,634 downwards.
ACGTTTCGCCCGAAACTTGAGAAACTGTCTGTGGGGGACTCTAAAGACTCGTCAATACTTTGGCTGTGGATTTAACCACTAGCACGTCAGTGGTACTAGCCGTACGTAACGGGCTACCTATTATTTACCAAAAGGGAGGTCGATGAGCGAAATCATCCTGACACCCTACTGAGCCTGTCAGTGACAATATTCGTACAGTCCGGTCCGTTCGTCTATGAGCATCGTATGTCGGGCCTAGGGGGTTGGTAAAAGCCAGACCCCCAAAAGCGGTACAAGTCGTGTCGGAGTGTAGCCCAGAACACCCTGAGATACTACTGGAATACCTACCAGTAAATCTCCTGCCTTGGCCAAGGACTTCGTGTAATGGATCTCCTAGACACAGCGCGATCTCACCCTCAATACCGGGAGTGACGAAACCCCTGCCGATCCGCTCACTTCCTCCATGTGGCTCGGGACTGTACCAAACTAAAACCTGTTTGCACGACTCCTTTGAGCCATGGTAAGGTAGTAATCAAAGCACAGTGGGAACTCACACGAGACAAATGATGATCTCAGGTCGATGAACTAACCTGTACACATGTCACCAGGGAACTGCTATCTGACGCTAGGTATAAAACCAACTAGCATGTTCCCGGCGAGTCCTGTCCGGTGTACTCATAACCCAATGAGCACCTGTATACGTCTTAGGTGAACCAACTGACACCAATGGCTTGTGAGGCCAGCCACCGCCCCTCATCGGGGTCTCGATCCGTATACACTAGTCTACTCTGGAGTATCGATGCCCTGTCTCGAAACTCCCTCGACTAGGGATCTTTTAAGGATGCGCTTATAGACCCCAGCTCCCACGTATATGATCGCCATCATACTGCTGGCCGTCAAGCAATCATAAGGGCTCTATCAATGTATAATAGTGATCTCTAAGGTCACCTAAAGTTGTACACGATGATAAAGATAAACCAGATAGCATACTATCATCTTGAGTAAGACTGTCCTACCGGCATAGGTCCTCCCTAAATCATTGCAATCACGTTCCTGCGATCCAATAATTGACTTTGAGGGCACTATATCCAACAATCTCCCACTTGCACTCAAGGCTAATTATTGCGATGTCGCATACTCACAGCCCGTGTGATACCGAACACCCAACTCCTCTACTAATCAGTCTCACAAAGCCCGTTTGTGAAACTATTGCGTTCGAGGAATAACCTCAGTGAGTGGATCCGCCCTGATGTTTCTTTCTATGTCTCTCTTTATCTCAAGTTCACGGAGAAAGCCATCTCCCGAAATGAGCAATACCTGTCTTAGAATATGTCTGGATATCTGATGGGACCTAGCTCATAAATGAACTCCAAATCCAAACTTCTTAGACTGTATCGTCAATGGAACTTAATCAGTATCATGCGCTATGCCTCCTTCAGTATCCGTTTGGACCTCATGTCCAAACTACTGCCCCTCGTCAGAGGGAAAACTATAACTCTGACAGTCACTCTGTCATCCAGATCACCTTAGGAGCCTGGAATGATAACCGTCTCCCGAAAGAGGTTGCCGTTATCAAACCCCTAGAGCATTCACTTATGTTCTAAAACTGCTTCCGAATGTTTTTCCAGGATTGGATTAATATCAACTTATTGCAGCTAGTGCAAAAACAACACCTGGTGTGGTACTTGACATCTCCTGATTGACTCAATTGCCTAAGCAAGTGATATGCCAATCATGCACATCCCTCTTCCCTTTAGTCTGTAAGACACCTTTAGAGTGGGTGACTCCATGACCTGCAGGTATGCTACCGTGCCAGGAGTCGTCCATTCTAAAACACCTGTAGAATGCTGTTTAAGTACCCAGATTGGGAAACTACCCAAATCTAGATCTAAAACCATAGATCTAGTAACCAGAATGTCTGATATAATATCCATATCGTATGTGGAGAAAACTACTGTGTGACAACCAAAGTATAACCGATCGTAGTATAGGAATTTCACTTCCTACTCTGTGTATGTCATCCAAATACCAGGACATCACACCCTACTACCTTCTTAATAGATCCATCCCCTATTCTGATGAAGTCAAACCTATGACTCTCACATCAAAAATAGATGATCTATCTCCGCTATATCCGCTTTAGTCCATAAATAGACATAAGCTACTTGTCCACTATGCTTCCACTGCTCCCACTGACTACGACAACCCTCTGGCAGAGTCATATACACGTACACTTCTAAAGCTAGTTTAGAACGACGCTATACTCATCCTCCTGCCGGGTCTCACAGTCTGGAACAACAGCAATGGCAAGTCTGGGTAAACAAGAACCTCCTTGTCACCGTCCTTGAGGCTACCGGAGTACCTCTCGGGCGCCTGAAGTTACCAACCACATCTGCGGAGTGGCCAATGGAATGGCAAAGCTGATTGAATCTTTAGGTTCTCATCAAATTTCCAGTAATCGTTTGTGGTTCTGGAATCACTTCCAGTTCTACCATACTCCCACTATTGTTTTCTGAAAAAATCCATTTTTATCAAAACTGTGGAGAGTCTAGAACAATATCACTATTGATCTTCCAGATGGTAGAAAGTCAACCCTCGTCATAGCCCGGGCTAACCCACAAACAGCCATTACAGAAATGCGCCTTGAGTTATCCAGAGTTTGGTTTTAAGCATAAGCCAGACAACTCCCCGTACCTTAACATTGTTAAGATATGAACTATTCTATATCCAATATAGAAACAGAGGCACTGATTTAATTGGAACCAGATTCAAATCATGCAGCTGTCTCCAGTGCATGTCAACTAAATGGAGAGAGGCCGATCAGCATTACTCAACTTAGGAATACATCCAGATATGAGTAACCTGAAAGAGAAGCAAGTTTTCATAATCATTACTATCAACTGAATACCATACACAAGTATCTACATCTTCGATCACCTTGAAGAATCCTGATACTTGCAATACCTGGTTCTCTACTTTATTCATATACCTATAACATCGTAAAACTTGGATCTTGTATTTCTATGAAACACGTGTCTAAGAACTAGAGAAGTCATAAGTAAACAGAATATAGTACGAGTACCAACCCCTCTGTCCTAATAGACACTGGACAACATACAATACTCTGTATAAGTCCCCTGAGTCTAATAACTCATTCCCTGTGTGTCGTAGGTTGAAAACTGTACTTATGGTTAAGAAGAATTACACCGCTGTTTAATGCTCCTTACCTAACCATCCATTGATATAGGTAAATGTCATGGACATAATTTCAAAAAGTTATATCTCACTTTATAAAAATAAACATACAGGTATATCAATTTGAAATTGGTGCACAACAACGGATATTCAAAACCAAATATTTGCCGTCCGGCAAACAACCCAGGCAATTTTCTCAAATATCACCAATTATAACGAATCCCGATATAATGAGGATGATCGCCCAATTCCCAATAATTTACTCCCACTCATCATCTGTAAAACCATACAGATGTGAGAATCAAACCTGGTAAATACATACCCTGGAGAAAGGGCTAATTGGGAAATCAGTTTTCTTTTAATAATACACAGTGAAATTGAAACATGTAAATGTTTCGAAGGGGTATCCGGGTATTCTTAGTAATGCCTCATCCATTATCAGATTCACAACTGTAACCGTATATTTCTTTGCCATCTCTCCAAATCTCTTTATATGTCTTTAGTCATTACCTTCTGTACACTACCTTTAGGCCAAATGGTTTTCTTCCTTCCCTACCGTTCGGCACCAGCCTATGGTTTGGAAGAAGACTATCCAATAAGCATAATGGGTGTACTCTCCTAATCCTAGGAGCGCTCACAATGCGAGAGAAGGTAAAGATAAAAGACAACTGAATAAACCTTATTCCTATTTCTCCTGAACCAGAATCCATCCCCAAACTGGAACAAGTTCCTTCGAGTTCGTATATAACCATACGATGGATTATCCAAATAACTGTAGATCTTCGTAGTGATACGAGGTGTTCTGGAGAAATACAAAGGTGAAGTAGGAGTGGCGATGAAATACTTGGTTTGGTCGTGAATAGCAGTCGCAATTTACTTTGCCCTCTTTCTAATCCCTTTACTTGTCTTTACTTATTACCTTCTGTACACCTTACTTTGGCCAATCGGTTTTCTTCATTTCCTACCTATCGGCACCTGCCTATGGTTTGGATGAAGACTATACAATTAGCGTAATAGGTGTACCGTCCTAATCCAAGGAGCACTCGCTGTTGGAGATAGTGCCCTCAGAGTCAATTATTGGATCACAGGCACGTGATTGCAATGATTGAGAGAGGACCTATACCGTTAGAACAGTCTTACTCAAGATGATAGTATGCTATTTGGTTTACCTTTATCATCATGTACAGCTTCAGGTGACCTTACAGGTCACTATTGCGCGTTGATAGAGCCCTTAGGATTCTTGCTTGACAGCCAGCAGTATGATGGCGATCATATACGTGGGAGCAGGTAGTCTATAAGCACATCCTTAAAAGGTCCCTAGTCGTGGGAGTTTCGAGACAGGGCATCGATACTCCAGAGTAGACTAGTGTATACAGTCGAGACCCCGACGAGAAGCGGTGGCCGGTCTCACAAGCCATTGGTGTCAGTTGGTTCACCTAAGATGTATACAGGTGCTTATTGGGTTATGAGTACACCGGACAGGACTCGCCGGGAACATGCTGGTTGGTCTTATACCTGACGTCAGATAGAAGTTCCCTGGTGACATGTGTACAGGTTAGTTCATCGACCTGAGATCGTCATTTGTCTCGTGTGAGTTCCCACTGTACTTTGAATACTACCCTACCACGCTCAAATGAGACGTGCAAACATGTTTTAGTTGGGTACAGTCCCGAGCCACATGGAGGCAGTGAGCGAATCTGCAGGGGTTCGTCTCTCCCGGTATTGGGGGTGAGGTCGCGCTGTGTCTAGGAGAGCCTGTAAGTGCACGGCGGCGCCCCGGCCGTCAATCCGACGGCCAAATGCGGAAGCGGTGAAAAACTTTAATTTTGCGGACTTAGAAAACCGGCACCACCGCGCACTAAACATCCGGATCGTAACCATTAACAAGTCTAAGCTACTAACAAGAAAGGGAAGAGAGATATACCGACAGATCCGAGTCATCCGGCCTTCTGCGGAATGTCCCGTCTCCTCCTCGTCGCCGGAAGTGCGCCACATCGCCTACATCGTTTACGGGCTCCCACCTCAATGCCGAGGCAACTCGGGCACGAAGCCGGCTACTCGACGTGCCCAAGATATGCTGTAGAATATGTATAGAAACATGTCTCACTTTGGGGGTTGTGGAATTGCCATTGGTGGAGGAAAAAGAACTTGGAGAGTGGTGGGAAAAATGTAGCATGCAAAGAATGAGTGTAACACTTTTCTCTCATCCTCATGAAAAATGAATCCCTTCCCATTCCATAGGAATGGCCGCCCCCCCCACCCATGTGTGATTGGAAAGAGAAAGAGTAAGGTCAAGGGGGTGGGTGGAAGCAATGATGAAAAGAGATGATGAGAGAACAAAACCCAACACTCCAAAAGCCAATCATAACCTACAATGGTCAAGCCATCATCATAAAGCTAGAAGTCAAAGGATGGGCTCCATCATGAAACCATCATGATATAAATATATGCAAAGAACCCCCTCCATAAACACTTATTTGCAACAATGCAAATAAGCCCTCCTCCACCAATCTTCGGCCAATGAACGGAACAATGGAAATCGGCCCAAACGGAAAGCAAACTGGCAACTCCAGAAAACTGGTCCTGTAATAAATTACAGGAAAACCCCGATACTGTGCATACACACCCGCATCTGTATTTCGACCGAAATACAAATGCAATGAGACAAAATCTACACTGTACTATACTACGATCCGGCTTATACTAAAGCCGGCTAGTAATATCCGTTCGATCCTGATCCGTGCAATACCGCACGTATCTGATCGAACCCTGCCATATAACCATACGGCCTATAGTACAAACTGTCCAATCCTGATTCGTGCAATACCGCACGTATCTGATCGGACCTTGCCATATCTCCATACGGCCTCTACAACCTTTCGCCCGAAAGCTGAGTAACTGAATGTGGGGGACTCTAAAGACTCGTCAACACCTTGGTTGTGGATTTAACCACTAGCACGTCAGAGGTATAAGACAATACGTAACGGGCTACCAGGTACTGACTAAAAGGGATGTCTGTGAGTGAACTCAGCCTGACAACCCTACTGAGCCTGTCAGTGACAATATCCGTACAGTCCGGTCCGTTCGTCTATGAGCATCGCATGGCGGGCCTAGGGGGTTGGTAAAAGACAGACCCCCAAAAGCGGTACAAGTCGTGTCGGAGTGTAGCCCAGAACACCCTGAGATACTACTGGAATACCTACCGGTAAATCTCCTTGCCTTGGCCAAGGACTTCGTGTAATGGCTCTCCTAGACACAGCACGACCTCACCCCCAATACCGGGAGAGACGAACCCCTGAAGATACGCTCACTGCCTCCATGTGGCTCGGGACTGTACCCAACTAAAACCTGTTTGCACGACTCCTTTGAGCCGTGGTAGGGTAGTAATCAAAGTACAGTGGGAACTTACACAAAACAAATGACGATCCCCAGGTCGATGAACTAACCTGCACACATGTCACCAGGGAACTGCCATCTGACGTCTGGTATATGACCAACTAGCAAGTTCCCGGCGAGTCCTGTCCGGTGTACTCATAACCCAATGAGCACCTGTATACATCTTAGGTGATCCAACTGACACCAGTGGCTTGTGAGACCGGCCACCGCCCCTCGTCGGGGTCTCGACTGTATACACTAGTCTACTCTGGAGTATCGATGCCCTCTCTCGAACTCACACGACTAGGGACCATTTAAGGATATGCTTATAGACCCCAGCTCCCACTTATATGATCGCCCTCATAATGCTGGTGGTCAAGAATGAATCCTAGGGGCTCTATCAACGTGTAATAGCAACTTGTCAGGTCACCTGAAACAGTACACGATGATAAAGGTAAACCAGATAGCATACTATCATCACGAGTAAGACTGTCCTACCGGGATAGGTCCTCCCTCAATCATTGCAATCACGTGCCTGTGATCCAATAATTGACTCTGAGGGCACTATCTCCAACAATCTCCCACTTGCACTCAAGGCTAATTATTGCGATGTCGCATACTCACAGCTCGTGTGATACCGAACACCTAACTCCTCTACTAGTCAGTCTCACAAATCCCGTTTGTGAAATTATTGCGGTCGAGGAATAGCCTCAGTGAGTGGATCCGCTTTGTTGTTTCTTTCTATGTCTCTCTATATCTCAAGTTCGCGGAGAAAGCCATCTCCCGAAAAGAGCAATACCTGCCTTAGAATATGTCTGGATGTCTGATGGGACCTAGCTCATAAATGAACTCCAAATCCAAACTTCTTAGACTGTATCGTCAACTGAACTTAATCAGTATCCTGCGCCATGCCTCCCTCAGTATTGCCTTGGACCACCTGTCCAAAATACTGCCCCTCGTCAGAAGGAAAAACTATAACTCTGACAACCTCCTTGTCGTCCATGTCACCTTGGAAGCCTGGAATGATAACTGTTTCCCGAATGAGGCTGTCGTTATCATATCCCTAGAACATCCACTTATGTTCTAAAACTGCTTCCGACTGTTTCTCCAGGATCAGGTCAATATCAACTTATTGCATCTAGTGCAAGAACAACATCTGGTGTGGTACTTGACATCTCATGATTGACTCAATTGCCTGAGCAAGTGATCTGCCAATCATGCACATCCCTCTCCAATTTAGTCTGTAAGACCCCTTTAGAGAGGGTGACTCCATTACCTGCAGGTACACTACCGTGCCAGGAGTCGTCCATCCTAAATACTCTTAGAATGCTGTCAAGTGCCCTGATTGGGAAACCACCCAAATCTAGATCTAAAACCATAGATCTAGTAACCAGTATGTCTGATATAAAATCCATTTCCTTTGTGGAGAAACCATTGTGTGACAACCAAAGTATGACCGATCGTAGTATAGGAGTCTCTTTTTCTACTCTGTGTATGTCATCCAAATACCAGGATATCACACTCTACTACCTTCTCAACAGATCCATCCCCTATTCTGATGAAGTCAAACCCATGACTGTCACGTCAGAAATAGATGATCTATCTCCGCTATATCTGCTTTAGTCTATAAATAGACATAAGTTGCCTGTCCACCAATGCTTCCGCTGCTCCCACTGACTACGACAACCCTCTGGCAGAGTCATATAGACGTACACTTCTAAAACTAGTTTAGAACGACGCTATACTCATCCTCCCGCCGGGTCTCGCAGCCTGGAACAACAGCAATGGTAATTGTGGGTAAACAAGAACTTCCCTGTCACCGTCCTTGAGGCTACCGTAGTACCTCTCGGGTGCCTGAAGTTACCCACCTTATCTGCGGAGTGGCCAATAGAATGTCAATCCAGATTGAATATTTAGGTTCCTTATCAAATCTTCAGTAATCGTTTGTGGTTCTGGAATCACTTCCAGTTCTACCATACTCCCACTACTGTTTTTCTGAAAAAATCCATTTTAATAAAACTGTGGCGAGTCTAGAACAATATTGCTATTGTTCATCCAGATGGTAGAAAGTCAACCCTCGTCATAGCCTGGGTCAATCTACAAACAGCCATTACAGAAACGTGCCTTGAGTTGTCCAGTGTCTGGTTTTAATCATAAGCCGGACAACTCCCCGTACCTTAACATCGTTAAGATACGAACTGTTCTATATCCCATATAGGACCAGAGGCACTGATTTAATTGAACCAGATTCAAATCATGCAGCTGTCTCCAGTGCATGTCAACTAAATGGAAGGAGGCCGATCAGCGTTACTTAAATTAGGAATGCTTCCAATTATGAGTAACCTGAAAGAGAAGCAAGATCTCTTCATCATTACTATCAACTGGATACCATGGACAAGTATCTACATCTTCGATCTCTTTGAAGAATCCCGATACTTGCTATACCTGGTTCTCTACTCTATTCAAATACCTATAACTTCTCAAAATTCGGACCCTGTGTTTCCACGAAACACTTGTCTAAAAACTAGAGAAGTCATAAGTAAACCGAATATAGTACGAGGACCAACCCCTCTGTCCTGATGGACCCTGGACAACATACAATACTCTGTATAAGTCCCTTGAGTCTGATAACTCATTCACTGTGTGTCGTAGGTTGAAAACTGTACTTATGGTTAAGAAGAATTACACCGCTGTTCAATGCTCCTTACCTAACCATCCACTGATATAGGTAAATGTCGTAGACATAATTTCAGAAAGGTATATCTCACTCTATAAAAATAGACGTACAGATATATCAATTTGAAATTGGTGCATAACAGCGGATATTCAAAACCAAATATTTGCCGACCGGCAAACAACCCAGGTGATTTCCTCAAATATCACCGATTACAACGAATCCCGATATAATGAGGATGATCACCCAATTCCCAATAACTTACTCCCACTCATCATCTGTAAAACCATACAGATGTGAGAATCAAACCTGGTAAATACATACCCTGGAGTAAATATCTAATCGGGAAATCAGTTTTCTTTTAACAGTACACAGTGAGACTGAAACATTGAAATGTTTCGATGGGGTATCCTGGTATTCCTAGTAATGCCTCTTCCATATTCACGACTGTAACCGTATAATTCTTTGCCACCTCTCCAAATCCCTTCATATGTCTTTAGTCATTACCTTCTGCACACCCCTTTAGGCCAAATGGTTTTCTTCCTTCCCTACCGTTCGGCACCAGCCTATGGTTTGGAAGAAGACTATCCAATAAGCATAATGGGTGTACTGTCTCAATCCTAGGAACACTCGCAATGCGAGAGAAGGTGAAGATAAAAGACACCTGAATAACTCTTATTCCTATTTCTCCTGAACCAGAATCCATCCCCGAACTGGAACAAGTTCCTTTCGAGTTCGTATATAACCATACGATGGAGTATCCAATAAACTGTGGATCTTCGTAGTGATACGGAGTGTCCTGGAGAAATACAAAGGTGATTTTAGGATTGGCGAAGGAATACCTGGTTTGGTCGTGAATATCTGTTGCTATTTACTTTGCCCTCTTACTAATCCCTTGCTTTGTCTTAACTCAATACCTTCTGTACACCATCGTTAGGCTAATTGGTTTTCTTCATTCCCTACCGGTCGGCACCAGCCTAAGGTTTGGAAGAAGACTATCCAATAAGCGTAATAGGTGTACTACTCCTAAACCAAGGAGTACTCGCAACCTGAGAGAAGGTAAAAGGAAAAGACAACTAAATAGTCCTATCCGTTTTCTCCAGAACCGGAAACCATCCTCGAATAAATTCCTTCGAGTTCGTATCTAACCATACGATGGTTTTGTCCAATGGAAGTGGACGTTCGTAGTAATACGGGGTGTCCTGGAGAAAAGGGTAAAAGTAGGAGTGGCAATGAGGTTTGCAACTCTGACAATCCAAAAGCCAGTGTTTAAGAAGGTTCGGTCAATCTTGGTCACTAAGTCATAGTCTTAGGGTCGGGTCAATGGTCGCTGCCAAAGAGAGAGAGAAAAGAAACACTCAGCGTGCACTCTAATCTAGATCAGAATGGTTATCACTTTTTCTAATCTGGAATCCTCCCACTGTACCGTCAAATTCTCCTCCAAACCTGAAAGAAGAATTAGTCGGGGTCACCCGAGGAGTAAACTAACTCATCAGTGGGAATCGGGATCCAACTATCATCGCATGATAACGTGACGGAATCCGCTCACATCATCACACTCCAGAAGGTATGCGCATATCTGGCAAGTTTCAGTTCTTTTGAAACTCCCGATGTGATTTCTGCCCCATGCTCTTATGACCTTGACGAAGGCCAACAAATCATAAGTCACATGTCAAGTTCTACCCGTCATTCTCCAGGTTAATTTGAATCCACCCACACAAGCCCTTAACGAAGGCCAACAAGGCTATACGACTGTCCCAAACCAACACATCTATCTATGCTGCAGAAAGGCAACAAGCAGCTACCATACACTATGCCTTGACGAAGGCCAACAAACATAGCATGAATACTACGTGCTACCCGTCTGAAACGACGGAGGGCTACGAATGGTTTCTGGCGAAAACCTTTAACGTAAAGAACTTGATATCGTTGAAGGAACTGATAGCTTTTTGAAAATATAGTGACGAAAACCGTTGCTAAAGAGGTCACTCCCGGTGAAGGGATCTCGGCTCTTTCCCCGTAGAATGAGGTGCAGGATATTCCAACTGAATACCATGGTGCAAAGCAAAAGCAATCGGCTATAGTGAAGTTAATGCCCTGACGCAAACTTTTTGTCCAAGGGGTCACTCCCGGTGAAGGGATCTCGGCCCTTGCCTTATCGACTGAGGAGCAGGATATTCCATCTGAATACCACGATGCAAAACAAAAGTGAACGTCCTTGCAATAACAGCTTTTTGAAAAGTGTTCCAACAACATCAGATTAGGTTTGTTTTTTAAACTTGCATTGATCCGAATCAATGCAGTCCCATCAATTGATCACACCAAAAAGAACGAAAATATACTGATGTACGTATATGCCATCCGCATTCGCCACTGGGTCCCGTCATTACCCGTTAGGTTAGCTAACTAACGACAGAGCGGGGACTGGACTAGCGCGGATGCAAAACATATACAACATCTACTAATATATATACCAATATATTATATTTCGCTCAAGGCGTGAAAGAAATTCAACATCACAGAGAATGAACAGCATCACAGAAACAATACAGATATCTGGGATCCCCGGGTTTCACAGAGCCACTACTGAAACCCGACGTTCCCCTGGTCGTGTGGATAGCCTGTGCAATGAAATCCTAGACCCTTACGGGCGCGGCAAGTTACCCGCCAAAACCTGAAGCGAGGCAGCCCCCTTCAGCGCCGTGAATGGACCACCCAGCACTTCACGGAATCCGGTAACTTGGGCACCCCTCCTGGGTCAACCTGTACCCCGTACGAGTGCGGCAAATAGCCCGCCAATCCTAGAGTGAAGCCCCCTCCGTCTCAATGCCATGAGATGCGGGCTTGTTGCCCTCCAGAACCCGGCTATCCGTGCACCCCACCTTGGGGTAATCCTAGTACAGAAAGTAAAATATACATACAACGGGTACATCGACCGCAACCAGGTCGTGCCCCAAAAGAATAATACAATCAGGCAGTGACGGCAGTCCACATGTCGGACGCTCGCCCCGCAATATCAAATGTACATAATACAACCACTACTGTACTAGCATTGCACCCAGGCTATCCCCCATGACCAATCCACAACATCACAGCAAAAACAGAACATCAACGTGAAAATCACGTTCGCAAATCCGTCTAACCGGGCTATAGCAGTTAGACAGGATTTACCGATCAAGTGACATTCACGGTCGCAGATATAATGTAAATACTGTGAAAAATATGTTTAAAATATCCGATCGATCAAAAATTAACAAGTGGGCCCCCAATCAAAACTGTAGCAGATCAAGAAATTCTGGGCCCAATGTTATTATTCCAAAACCCAAATTTAAAGCCCACAAAGACACTATAGAAATTGGGCGCAGAGATCTCAACAGTACGCGGCGGAAACGCGGCCCAAAGGGGGTTTTGGCCGCGGTTCCGCGCCTGCACTGTCGACTGAACCTGTCGAAATTTTACAGTATCCTTGTAATCTCCAGTGCATCACTATTTTACAACCTGAAAAATTTTTCGACACCAAAAATTTCCAACAGAAAACTGATGCTAACAAAAATGTAGTTTTGGAACATTCGATCGATCGAAACAGAAAAACACACTACACCAAGCTAGACTAAGTTAATGGCGAGGCTCTGATACCACTGAAAGTGCACGGCGGCGCCCCGGCCGTCAATCCGACGGCCAAATGCGGAAGCGGTGAAAAAATTTAATTTTGCGGACTTAGCAAACCGGCACCACCGCGCACTAAACATCCGGATCGTAACCATCAACAACAAGTCTAAGCTACTAACAAGAAAGGGAAGAGAGATATACCGACAGATCCGAGTCCTCCGGCCTTCTGCGGAATGTCCCGTCTCCTCCTCGTCGCCGGAAGTGCACCACATCGCCTACATCGTTTACGGGCTCCCACCTCAATGCCGAGGCAACTCGGGCACGAAGCCGGCTACTCGACGTGCCCAAGATATGCTGTAGAATATGTATAGAAACATGTCTCACTTTGGGGGTTGTGGAATTGCCATTGGTGGAGGAAAAAGAACTTGGAGAGTGGTGGGAAAAATGTAGCATGCAAAGAATGAGTGTAACACTTTTCTCTCATCCTCATGAAAAATGAATCCCTTCCCATTCCATAGGAATGGCCGGCCCCCCCCACCCATGTGTGATTGGAGAGAGAAAGAGTAAGGTCAAGGGGGTGGGTGGAAGCAATGATGAAAAGAGATGATGAGAGAACAAAACCCAACACTCCAAAAGCCAATCATAACCTACAATGGTCAAGCCATCATCATAAAGCTAGAAGTCAAAGGATGGGCTCCATCATTAAACCATCATGATATAAATATATGCAAAGAACCCCCTCCATAAACACTTATTTGCAACAATGTAAATAAGCCCTCCTCCACCAATCTTCGGCCAATGAACGGAAAAATGGAATTCGGCCGAAACGGAAAGCAAACTGGCAACTCCAGAAAACTGGTCCTGTAATAAATTACAGGAAAACCCCGATACTGTGCATACACACCCGCATCTGTATTTCGACCGAAATACAAATGCAATGAGACAAAATCTACACTGTACTATACTAGGATCCGGCTTATACTAAAGCCGGCTAGTAATATCCGTTCGATCCTGATCCGTGCAATACCGCACGTATCTGATCGAACCCTGCCATATAACCATACGGCCTTTAGTACAAACTGTCCAATCCTGATTCGTGCAATACCGCACGTATCTGATCGGACCTTGCCATATCTCCATACGGCCTCTACAACCTTTCGCCCAAAAGCTAAGTAACTGAATGTGGGGGACTCTAAAGACTCGTCAACACCTTGGTTGTGGATTTAACCACTAGCACGTCAGAGGTATAAGCCAATACGTAACGGGCTACCAGGTACTGACTAAAAGGGATGTCTGTGAGTGACCTCAGCCTGACAACCCTACTGAGCCTGTCAGTGACAATATCCGTACAGTCCGATCCGTTCGTCTATGAGCATCGCATGGCGGGCCTAGGGGGTTGGTAAAAGTCAGACCCCCAAAAGCGGTACAAGTCGTGTCGGAGTGTAGCCCAGAACACCCTGAGATACTACTGGAATACCTACCAGTAAATCTCCTTGCCTTGGCCAAGGACTTCGTGTAATGGCTCTCCTAGACACAGCACGACCTCACCCCCAATACCGGGAGAGACGAACCCCTGAAGATACGCTCACTGCCTCCATGTGGCTCGGGACTGTAACCAACTAAAACCTGTTTGCACGACTCCTTTGAGCCGTGGTAGGGTAGTAATCAAAGTACAGTGGGAACTCACACAAGACAAATGACGATCCCCAGGTCGATGAACTAACCAGCACACATGTCACCAGGGAACTGCCATCTGACGTCTGGTATATGACCAACTAGCATGTTCCCGGCGAGTCCTGTCCGGTGTACTCATAACCCAATGAGCACCTGTATACATCTTAGGTGATCTAACTGACACCAGTGGCTTGTGAGACCGGCCACCGCCCCTCGTCGGGGTCTCGACTGTATACACTAGTCTACTCTGGAGTATCGATGCCCTGTCTCGAAACTCACACGACTAGGGACCATTTAAGGATATGCTTATAGACCCCAGCTCCCACTTATATGATCGCCCTCATACTGCTGGTGGTCAAGCACGAATCCTAGGGGCTCTATCAACGTGTAATAGCAACTTGTCAGGTCACCTGAAACAGTACACGATGATAAAGGTAAACCAGATAGCATACTATCATCACGAGTAAGACTGTCCTACCGGGATAGGTCCTCCCTCAATCATTGCAATCACGTGCCTGTGATCCAATAATTGACTCTGAGGGCACTATCTCCAACAGAGCCATTACACGAAATCCTTGGCCAAGGCAGGAGATTTACAGGTAGGTATTCTAGTAGTATCTTAGGGTGTTCTGGGATACACTCCGACATGACTTGTACCGTTTTTAGGGGTCTGACTTTCACCAACCCCCTAGGCCCGCCATGCGATGCTCATAAACGAACGGACCGGACTGTACGGATATTGTCACTAACAGGCTCAGTAGGGTGTCAGGATGAGTTCGCTCATCGACGTCCCTTTTGGTCAATACCTGGTAGCCCGTTACGTATGGCTAATACCTCTGACGTGCTAGTGGTTAAATCCACAGCCAAAGTATTGACGAGTCTTTAGAGTCCCCCACAGACCGTTTTCTCAAGTTTCGGGCGAAACGCTGTAGAGGCCGTATGGAGATATGGCAGGGTTCGATCATATACGTGCGGCATTTCACGGATCATGATCGGACGGATAATACTAGCGGGCTTTGGTTTAAGCCGGATCCTAGTATTGTACAGTGTAGATTTTGTCTCATTGCATTTGTATTTGGTCTGAATACAAATGCGGGTATGTATATACAGTCGCGGGGTTTTCCTATAATTTATTACGGGATCGGTTTTTGAAGTTTCCAGTTTGCTTTCCATTTCGGCAATTTTCCTTTATTTCTTTCTTTGGCTGAAAGTTGATGGAGGGGGTTATTTGCAATTGTGCATTTAACAAAGGAGAAGACTTTTTATGCATCATGATGGTTTCATGATGGTGCACCATCCATTGACTTCATTGGTTCATCATTGCTTGACTTTGCTTGATGGTGATGGGATATGATTAGGTGATGGAGTGGGGATTTGGTAGTGATGATTATTCCTCATGATCATCTCTTTTCTCTTCCTTGTATTATTTTCTCTCTCTCTCCTTTTCACTAAAAAAAAGAGGCCGGCCACTTTGAGAGGGGGGCTGTCCCAATTTTTTGGGAGTGGGTTTTTCATCTCATTTGCTTGTAAAAATCCCTTTGGTTCATCTCCAAAGGATATCTCATTCCTCCACCAATACAAGGCAACTTCTAGTAACCCCATCGAGACAAAGCTTTCTACACTTCATCTACAGTATCCTTGGGCACGTCGACTCGCCAACTTCATGCTCGAGTTGCCTCGGTCCAGAGGTGGGAGCCCGTAAAAGAACCCGGCGATGTGGTGCCCTTCCGACGAGGAGATGAAGACCGGAGATTCCACGAGGAGATCGAGACGACGACGAGAAGACCGAAGGACACGGATCGCTCGGTATATCTCTATACCCCTTCTCTAGTTAGCTAGGAGTAGGTTAATAGCCCGATCCGGGTTTATAGTGCGCGGTGGTACCGGTTTACAAGTTTAAAGAAAAGTATCGTTTCCGCATTTTGGCCTCGGATTGACGGCCGGGGCGCCGCCGTGCACTTACACTGGTATCAAAGCCACGCCATTAACCTAGTCTAGCTTGGTCTAACGTGTTTACAAGTTCGATGGAACGGATTTTCAAAAAACCGCGTTTCCATGTCAAGTTTCTGTCGAATTTTTCCAGCGCTTTAAAAATTATTTAGTACATTGTAACAATACGTGCATGGTTTTTTATGCATTCTGTGAAAATTTGGTAGGCTGAAGTTACTGTAGCACGGAGGATCAGCGGCCAAAACCACGTTTTGCCCGCGGATCCGCCGCCGAATTTTGGCTTCACTGCATCAAATTTTTACAGTGGCTCTCTGACATGGAAATAGTGTTTCTGGTATATTCTTTTTGGGCCCAGATGTTTTTGAGTGCTACAGTTGTTCTTGGGGCCCACTTCGGAAAATTCAGTCGATCGAAAATTTTAAACATGTTAGTTCACAGTATTTACATTATATCTGCGACCGTGAATGTTATTTGATCGGTAAATCCTGTCTAACTGCTATATCCCTTTTAGACGGATTTGCGAACGTGACATTCACGTTGATGTTCTGTGTTGTGCTGTGATGTTGCGGATTGTCGTGGTGGATAGCCTAGATGCAATGGTAGTACAGTTTGGTTTATTATGTACATTTGATATTGCGGGTGTGAGCGTCCGACATGTGGACTGCCGTCACTTCTTGTTTGTATATTATTCTTTTGGGGCATGACCAGGCTGAGGTCGATGTACCCGTTGTATGTATATTTCACTTTCTGTACTAGGATTACCCCAAGGTGGGGTGCACGGATAGCCGAGTTCTAGAGGGAAACGGTGCCGCATCTCATGGCGTTGAGACGGAGGGGGCTTCACTCTAGAATTGGTGGGCTATTCGCCGCACTCGTAGGGGGTACAGGTTGACCCAAGGAGGGGTGCACAAGTTACCGGATTCCGTGAAGTGCTGGGTGGTCCATTTACGTTGTTGAAGGGGGCTTCCTGGCTTCAGGTTTTGGCGGGTAACTTGCCGCGCCCGTAGGGGTCTAGGATTTCATTGCACAGGCTATCCACACGACAAGGGGAACGTCGTTTTCAGTAGCGGCTCTATGAAACCCGGGGATCCCAGATATCTGTATTGTTCTGTGATTCTTATTACATTTCTGTGATGTTGCATTTTATCACGCCTTGAGCGAATATTATATATTGATATATATACTAGTAGATGTTGTATATGTTTTGCATCCGCGCTAGTCCAGTCCCCGCTCTGTCGTTAGTTAAGTAACCAAACGGGTAATGATGGGACCCAGTGGCGAATGCGGGTGGCATATACGTACATCATTATTTTCGTTCTTTATTGGTGTGACCAATTGATGGGACTGCATTGATTCGGATCAATGCAAGCTAAACAAACCTATTCTGATGTTGTTGGAACATTTTTCAAAAAGCTGTTATTGCAAGGACGTTCTCTTTTGTTTTGCACAGTGGTATTCGGTTATGAATATCCAACACCTCAGTCGACGAGACAAGGGCCGAGATCCCTTCACCGGGAGTGACCCCTTGGACAGAAGTTTGCGTCAGGGCAATAACTTCACTATAGTCGTTTACTTTTGCTTTGCATCGTGGTATTCAGTTGGAATATCCTGCATCTCATTCTACGGGAAAAGAGCCGAGATCCCTTCACCTGGAGTGACCTCTTTAGCAAAGGTTTTCGCCACTATATTTTTATAAAAGCTATCTGGTTCCTTCAACGATATCAAGTTCATTACGTTAAATGTTTTTCTCCAGAAACCATTCGTAGCCCTCCGTCATTTCAGTTAAATGTTCGGTAGTATTCAAGCTATGTATTTTGACCTACGCCAAGGCATAGTGATTGGTAGCTACCGGTTATTTATCCGTTGCAGAGATAGATGCGTTAGTTTGGGACAGTCGTACTACTATTTTGGTCTACGTCAAGGGTATGTACGGGTGGGTTCAAATTAACCTGGACAATGACGGGTAGAACTTGACATGTGACTTATGATATTTTGGCCTATGTCAAGGTCATAAGAGCATGGGGCAAAAATCAAATCGGGAGTTTCTAAAGAAACTGAAACTTGCCAGATATGCGCATACCTTCTGGAGTGTGATAACGTGAGCGGATTCCGTCACGTTATCATACGATGATAGTTGGATCCCGATTCCCACTGATGAGTTGGTTTACTCCTCGGGTGATCCCGACTAATTCTTCTTTCAGGTTTGGAGGAGAATTTGACGGTACAGTGGGAGGTTTCCTGATTAGATAAAGCGACAACCATTATGATCTAGGTTAGAGTGCACGCTGAGTGTTTCTTTTCTCTCTCTCTTTGGCAGCGACCATGACCCGAACCTAAGACTATGACTCAGTGACCAAAATTAACCGAACCTTCTTAAATACTGGCTTTTGGATTGTCAGAGTTGCAAACCTCATTGCCACTCCTACTTTTACCCTTTTCTCCAAGACACCCCGTATTACTATGAACGTCCACTTCCATTGGATAAAACCATCGTTTGGTTATATACGAAATCGAAGGAATTTATTCGAGAATGGTTTCTGGTTCTGGAGAAAACGAATAGGACTATTCAGTTGTCTTTTCCTTTTACCTTCTCTCAGGTTGCGAGTGTTCCTTGGATTAGGACAGTACACCTATTACGCAAATTGGATAGTCTTCTTCCAAACCATAGGCTGGTGCCGAACGGTAGGGAATGAAGAAAACCAATTAGCCTAACGAAGGTGTGCAGAAGGTTTTAAGTAAAGACAAATAAAGGGATCAGTAAGAGGGCAAAGTAAATTGCGACTGCTATTCACAACCAAACCAAGTATTTCATTACCACTCCCATTTCACCTTTGTATTTCTCCAGAACACTCCGTATCACTACGAAGATCCACAGTTATTTGGATACTCCATCGTATGGTTATATACGAACTCGAAAGGAACTTGTTCCAGTTCAGGGATGGATTCTGGTTCGGGAGAAATAGGAATAAGGTTTATTCGGTTGTCTTTTATCTTCACCTTCTCTCGCATTACAAGTGCTCCTAGGATTAGGACAGTACACCCATTATGCTTATTGGATAGTCTTCTTCCAAACCATTGGGTGGTGCCGAAAGGTAGGGAAGGAAGAAAACCATTTAGCCTAAGAGGGTGTACAGAAGGTAATGACTAAAGACATATGAAGGGATTTGGAGAGATGGCAAAGAAGTATACGGTTACAGTTGTGAATCTGGATAATGGAAGAGGCATTACTAGGAATACCGGATATCCCTACGAAACATTTCAATGTTTCAGTTTCACTGTGTACTGTTAAAAGAAAACTGATTTCCCAATTAGCCCTTGCTCCAGGGTATGTATTTACCAGGTATGATTCTCACATCTGTATGATTTTACAGATGATGGGTGGGAGTAAGTTATTGGGAATTAGGTGATTATCCTCATTATATCGGAATTCGTTGTAATTGGTGATATTTGAGGAAGTCAACTGGGTTATTTGCCGGACGGCAAATATTTGGTTTTGAATATCCGTTGTTATGCACCAATTTCAAATTGATATATCTGTACGTCTATTTTTATAGAGTGAGATATACCTTTTTTGAAATTATGTTCATGACATTTACCTATATCTGTGGATGGTTAGGTAAGGAGCATTAAACAGCGGTGTAATTCTTCTTAACCATAGGTACAGTTTTCAACCTACGACACACAGGGAGTGAGTTATTAGACTCAAGGGACTTGTACAGAGTATTGTATACTGTCCAGTGTCCATTAGGAAAGAGGGGATGGTCCTCGTACTATATTCAGTTTACTTATGACTTCTCTAGTTTTTAGACAAGTGTTTCGTAGAAACACAAGGTCTGAGTTTTGAGAAGTTATAGGTATAAGAGTAAAGTAGAGAACCAGGCGTTGCAAGTATCGGGATTATTCAAGGTGATCGAAGATATAGATACTTGTGTAAGGTGTTCAGTTGATAGTAATGATTGAGAGAACTTGCTTCTCTTTCAGGTTACTCATAATTGGAAGCACTCCTAAGTTGAGTAATGTTGATCGGCCTCTTTCCATTTAGTTGACATGCACTGGAGACAGCTGCATGATTTAAACCTGGTTCAATTAAATCAGTGCTTATGTTTCTATATTGGATATAGAACAGTTCATATCTTAATGATGTTAAGGTACGGGGAGTTGTCCGACTTATGCTTAAAACCAGACTCTGGATAACTCAAGGCACGTTTCTGTAATGGCTGTTTGTGGGTTGACCCGGGCTATGACGAGGGTTGATTTTCTACTATCTGGAAGATCAGTAGTGATATTGTTCTTGACTCGACACAGTTTTGATAAAAATGGATTTTTTCAGAAAACAGTAGTGAGAGTATGGTAGAACTGGAAGTGATTCCAGAACCGCAAACGATTTTTGAAAATTTAATAACCTAAATATTCAATCTCGTTTGACATTCCATTGGCCACTCTGCAGATAAGGTGGGTAACCTCAGGCACCCGAGAGGTACTCCGGTAGCCTCAAGGACGATGACAGGGAGGCTCTTGTTTACCCAGACTTGCCATTGCTGTTGTTCCAGACTATGAGACCCGGCAGGAGGATGAGTATAGCGTCGTTCTAAACAAGCTTTAGAAGTGTACATCTATATGACTCTGTCAGAGGGTTGTCATAGTCAGTGGGAGCAGTGGAAGTATTGGTGGACAAGTGTCTTATGTCTATTTATGGACTAAAGAAGAAATAGCGGAGATAGATCATCTATTTCTGATGTGACAGTCATAAGTTTAACTTTATCAGAATAGGGGATGGATCTGTTAAGAAGGTGGTAGGGTGTGATGTCCTGGTATCTGGATGACATACACAGAGTAGGAAGTGATGTTCCTATACTACAATCGGTTATACTTTGGTTGTCAAACGGTGGTTTCTCCACATGGGACTTGGATATAATATCAAGACATTCTGGTTACTGGATCTATGGTTTTAGATCTAGATTTGTGTATTTTCCCAATCTGGGTATTTAGACTGCATTCTAAAGGTGTTTTAGAATGGACGACTCCTGGCACGGTAGTATACCTGCAGGTGATGGAGTATTCTCTCTAAAGGAGTCTTACAGACTAAAGGGGAGAGGGATGTGCATGATTGGTAGATCACTTGTTTAGGCAATTGAGTTGATCATAAGATGTCAAGTACCACACCAGATGTTGTTTTTGCACGTGATGCAATAAGTTGATCCAATCCTGGAGAAGCATTCGGAAGCAGCTTTAGAACATAAGTTGATGTTCTAGGGAAATGATAACGACATCCTCCTTCGGGAGACGGTTATCATTCCAGGCTTCCAAGGTGACCTGGACGCCAGAGTGGCTGTTAGAGTTATAGTTTTCCCTCTGATGAGGGGCGGTACTATGGACAGGTGGTCCAGGAGGATACTGAGGGAAGCATGGCGCAGGATACTGATTAAGTTCAGTTGACGATACAGTCTAAGAAGTTTGGATTTGGAGTTCATTTATGAACTAGGTCCCATCAGACATCCGAACATATTCTAAGACAGGTATTGCTCATTTCGGGAGATGGCTTTCTCCGCGAACTTGAGATAAAGAGAAACATAGAAAGAAACATTAGAGCGGATCCACTCACTGAGGCTATTCCTCGAACGCATTAGTTTCGCAAATAGTTTTTGTGAGACTGATTAGTAGAGGAGTTGGGTGTTCGGTATCACACGGGCTGTGAGTATGCGACATCGCAATAATTAGCCTTGAGTGCAAGTGGGATATTGTTGGAGATACTGCCCTGAGAGTCAATTATTGGATCACAGGCATGTGATTGCAATGATTGAGAGAGGACCTATACCGTTAGAACAGTTTTACTCAAGATGATAGTATGCTATCTGGTTTACCTTTATCATCGTGTACTGCTTCAGGTGACCTTACAGGTCACTATTGCACGTTGATAGAGCCCTTAGGATTCTTTCTTGACAGCCAACAGTATGATGGCGATCATATACGTGGGAGCAGGTAGTCTATAAGCACATCCTTAAAAGGTCCCTAGTCGTGGGAGTTTCGAGACAGGGCATCGATACACCAGAGTAGACTAGTGTATACAGTCGAGACCCCGACGAGGGGCGGTGGCCGGTCTCACAAGCCATTGGTGTCAGTTGGTTCACCTAAGATGTATACAGGTGCTCATTGGGTTATGAGTACACCGGACAGGACTCGCCGGGAACATTCTAGTTGGTCTTATACCTGACGTCAGATAGCAGTTCCCTAGTGACATGTGTACAGTTTAGTTCATCGACCTGAGATCGTCATTTGTCTCGTGTGAGTTCCCACTGTACTTTGATTACTACCCTACCACGCTCAACGGACACGTGCAAACAGTTTTTAGTTGGGTACAGTCCAGAGCCACATGGAGGCAGTGAGCGGATCTGCAGGGGTTCGTCTCTCCCGGTATTGGGGGTGAGGTCACGTTGTGTCTAGGAGAGCCATTACACGAAGTCTTTGGCCAAGGCAGGAGATTTACTGGTAGGTATTCCAGTTGTATCTCAGGGTGTTCTGGGCTACACTCCGACATGACTTGTACCGCTTTTGGGGGTCTGACTTTCACCAACCCCCTAGGCCCGCCATGCGATGCTCATAGACGAACAGACCGGACTGTACGGATATTGTCACTAACAGGCTCAGTAGGGTGTCAGGATGAGTTCGCTTATCGACGTCCCTTTTGGTCAATACCTGGTAGCCCGTTACGTATGGCTAATACCTCTGACGTGCTAGTGGTTAAATCCACAGCCAAAGTAATGACGAGTCTTTAGAGTCCCCCACAGACCGTTTTCTCAAGTTTCGAGCGAAACGCTGTAAAGGCCGTATGGAGATATGGCAGGGTTCGATCATATACGTGCGGTATTGCACGGATCATGATCGGACGGATAATACTAGCGGGCTTTGGTTTAAGCCGGATCCTAGTATTGTACAGTGTAGATTTTGTCTCATTGCATTTGTATTCGGTCTGAATACAAATGCGGGTATGTATATACAGTCGCGGGGTTTTCCTGTAATTTATTACGGGATCGGTTTTTGAAGTTGCCAGTTTGCTTTCCGTTTCGGCCATTTTCCTTTGTTTCTTTCTTTGGCTGAAAGTTGGTGGAGGGGGTTATTTGCAATTGTGCATTTAACAAAGGAGAAGACTTTTTATGCATCATGATGGTTTCATGATGGTGCACCATCCATTGACTTCATTGGTTCATCATTGCTTGACTTTGCTTGATGGTGATGGGATATGATTAGGTGATGGAGTGGGGATTTGGTAGTGATGATTATTCCTCATGATCATCTCTTTTCTATTCCTTGTATTATTTTCTCTCTCTCTCCATTTCACTAAAAAAAAGAGGCCGGCCACTTTGAGAGGGGGGTTGTCCCAATTTTTTGGGAGTGGTTTTTTCATCTCATTTGCTTGTAAAAATCCCTTTGGTTCATCTCCAAAGGATATCTCATTCCTCCACCAATACAAAGCAACTTTTAGTAACCCCATGAGACAAAGCTTTCTACACTTCATCTACAGTATCCTTGGGCACGTCGACTCGCCAACTTCGTGCTCGAGTTGCCTCGGTCCAGAGGTGGGAGCCCGTAAAAGAACCCGACGATGTGGTGCCCTTCCGACGAGGAGATGAAGACCGGAGATTCCGCGAGGAGATCGGGATGACGACGAGAAGACCGAAGGACACGGATCGCTCGGTATATCTCTGTACCCCTTCTCTAGTTAGCTAGGAGTAGGTTAATCGCCTGATCCGGGTTTATAGTGCGCGGTGGTGCCGGTATACAAGTTTAAAGAAAAGTATCATTTCCGCATTTTGGCCTCAGATTGACGGCCGGGGCGCCGCCGTGCACTTACACTCGCAACCTGAGAGAAGGTAAAAGGAAAAGACAACTGAAAAGTCCTATTCATTTTCTCCAGAATCGGAAACCATCCTCGAATCTGGAACAAGTTCCTTCGAGTTCGTATATAACCATACGATGGTTTTATCCAATGGAAGTGGACGTTCGTAGTGATACGAAATGTTCCGGAGAAAAAGGGTAAAAGTAGGAGTGGCAATGAGGTATGTAACTTAGACAATCCAAAAGCCAGTGTTTTAAGAAGGTTCGGTTAATCTTGGTCACTGAGTCATTGTCTAGGGTCGGGCCATGGTCGCTGCCAAAGAGAGAGAGAAAAGAAACACTCTGCGTGCCCTCAAACCTAGATCGGAATGGTTATCAATTTATCTAATCAGGAAACATCCTACTGTAACCTCAAATTCTCCTCCAAACCTGAAAGAAGAATTAGTCGGGATCACTTGAAGAGTAAACCAACTTATCAGTAGGAATCGGGATCCAACTATCATCGCATGATAACGTAATGGAATCCACTCACGTTATCACACTCCAGAAGGTATGCGCATGCCTGGCAAGTTTCAGTTTCTTTATAAACTCCCGATGTGATTTTTACCCCATGCTCTTATGACCTTGACGAAGGTCAACAAATCATAAGTCACATGCCAAGTTCTACCCATCATTGTCCAGGTTAATTTGAACCCACCCGTACAAGCCTTTGACGAAGGTCAACAAGGCTGTGCGACTGTCCCAAACCAACGCATCTATCTATGCAACAGAAAAGTAACAAGCAGCTACCATACGATGCCTTGACGAAGGTCAACAAACATAGCATGAATACTAAGTGATACCCGTCTGAAATGACGGAGGGCTACGAATGGTTTTTGGCGAAAAACCTTTAATGTAATGAACTTGATATCGTTGAAGGAACCGGATAGCTTTTTATAAAAATATAGTGGCGAAAACATTTGCTAAAGAGGTCACTCCCGGTGAAGGGATCTCGGCTCTTTCCCCGTAGAATGAGGTGCAGGATATTCCAACTGAATACCACGATGCAAAGCAAAAACTAATCGACTATAGTGAAGTTATTACCCTGACGCAAACTTCTGCCCAAGGGGTCACTCCCGGTGAAGGGATCTAGGCCCTTGCCTCGTCGACTGAGGTGCTGGATATTCATAACCGAATACCACTATGCAAAGCAAAAGAGAACGTCCTTATAATAACAGCTTTTGAAAAATTGTTCCAACAACATTAAACAGGTTTGTTTAGCTTGCATTGATCCGAATTAATGCAGTCCCATCAATTGATCACACCAATAAAGAACGAAAATATGATGTACGTATATGCCATCGACATTCGCCACTGGGTCCCATCATCACCTGTTAGGTTACTTAACTAACGACAGAGCGGAGACTGGACTAGCGCGGATGCAAAATATATACAACATCTACTAGTATATATATATCAATATATAATAATCGCTCAAGGCGTGATAAATGCAACATCACAGAAATATAATAAGCATCACAGAACAATACAGATAATCTGGGATCCCCGGGTTTCCTTCGAGCCGCAAGTGAAACCCAACGTTCCCCTGGTCGTGTGGATAGCATGTGCAATGAAATCCTAGACCCCTACGGGCACGGCAAGTTACCCGCCAAAACCTGAAGCGAGGCTGCCCCCTTCAACAAAGTGAATGGACCACCCAGCACTTCACGGAATCCGGTAACTTGAGCACCCCTCCTTGGGTCAACCGATACCCCCTACGAGTGCGGCGAATAGCCCGCCAATTCTAGAGTAAATCCCCCTCCGTCTCAAAGCCATGAGATGTGGGCTCGTTGCCCTCTAAAACCCGGCTATCCGTGCACTCCACCTTAGGGTAATCCTAGTACAGAAAGTAAAAATATATACAACGGATACATCGATCTCAACCCGGTCATGCCCCAAAAGAATAATATACAAACAGGAAGTGACGGCAGTCCACATGTTAGCTCGCCCCGCAATATCAAATGTACAAATATAACAAAACTGTACTAATATTGCACCAAGCTATCCACCATAACAAATCTGCAACATCACAGCACAACACAGAACATCAACGTGAATGTCACGTTCGCAAACCCGTCTAAAAGGACTATAGCAATTAGAAAAGATTTACCACTCGAATGACATTCACGGTCACAGATATAATGTAAGCACTGTGAACTAACGTATTTAAAATTTTCGATCGACAAAATTTCCCAAAGTGGGCACCAAGCACAAATCCAGTACAGTAATAAAATCTGGGCACAAAACAAAAATTCCAGAAATCACAATTCCATGTACCTGACACCCAGAAGAAAAATGAAGCGTTGAGTCCACAGTCCCACCGCGCAACCGCGGCTAACATGCCTGTTCTGCCGCGTTTCCGCGGCGGTATGGTGAGATCATGCTTTCAAATTTCTTCAGGGGTCTTAGAAAAGCCTGCTCGATTTTCTGACATACTAAAAATAATTTTTTGACCACTTTTAAAATTCGGCAGAAACTTGAAGAATGGAAATGCGGTTTTTGAAAATTCCGTCGATCGATCTTTTAAACATGTTAGAACAAGCTAGTAAAGGTTAATGGCGTGGCTCTGATACCATGTAAGTCTACGGTAGCGCCCCGGCCGTCAATCCGAGGCCAAATGCGGAAACAAAAACTTTTTAGTAAACCGACGCTATCGTAGTCTTTCACCCGGATCGAACCATTAACGCTAAACTAGCAAACTACTAAGAAGTGAGAGTGGCTATACCGATCGATCTGTGTCCTTCGGTCTTTGGCCACCATCCCAAGCTCCTCGCGGCATCTTCGATCTCCGGTCTCCTCGTCGGAAAGGGCACCACATCAATGAGTCTTTTTACGGGCTCCCGCTTCATCCGAAGCAACTCGGACACGAAGTTTGCTAGCCGACGTGTCCAAGGTGATGTAGAGAATGTGTGTGATAACTTTGTCTCAAGCATCCATTGATTCTCAACACATGAGAGTGTATGGATGGAGGTTGAAGATGATGTCATTAGTGGAAATGGTGAGCTAGAGGAAGAAGAAGAAGAAGAGGCTTTCTTTTCTTATGTGTTGTGTTGATCAAATGAGAGCAAGAATAATAATAAAAGAGCAAACCCCAAGCCTATGGCTGCCCTCTCTCTCTCCATCCATCAATTCAACACAATAAACAAATCCTAATGTGACATTAGCACAAATAAAGAGATCATGAGTCACTAAACATGTCCATGTCACATTAAATGCACCTCATCATGAACTAAGCATATAATTTCCACCAAAATAAATATTAACCCAAATGTTTAGTCCAACAAAAAGATACGACAACATCTAAAGTAAACTCGTGACTGAACACAAGGATACCCCTCACCTATATATACATACCTGCATCCACATTCCGACTGAATGCGAATGCGATGAGACTAAAGTAATCCAACAAATCTAATACTAGGATCCGGCTTAAACCAAAGCCCACTAGTATGATCCGTGCATGACTGCACGTATATGATAGAACCCTGCCATAATACCATACGGCCTCTACAACGTTTCGCCCGAAACTTGAGAAACTGTCTGTGGGGGCTCTAAAGACTCGTCAATACTTTGGCTATGGATTTAACCACTACCACGTCAGTGGTACTAGCCGTACGTAATGGGCTACCAGGTATTGACCAAAAGGGAGGTCGATGAACGAACACATCCTGACACCCTACTGAGCCTGTCAGTGACAATATCCGTACAGTCCGGTCCGTTCGTCTATGAGCATCGCATGTCGGGCCTAGGGGGTTGGTAAAAGTCAGACCCCCAAAAGCGGTACAAGTCATGTCGGAGTGTAGCCCAGAACACCCTGAGATACTACTGGAATACCTACCAGTAAATCTCGTGCCTTGGCCAAGGACTTCGTCTAATGGCTCTCCTAGACATAGCGTGGTATCACCCCCAATACCGGGAGAGACGAAACCCCTGCCGATCCGCTCACTGCCTCCATGTGGCTCGGGACTGTACCCAACTAAAACCTGTTTGCACGACTCCTTTGAGCCGTGGTAGGGTAGTAATCAAAGCACAGTGGGAACTTACACGAGACAAATGACGATCACAGGTCGATGAAATAACCTGTACACATGTCACCACGGAACTGCTATCTGACGCTAGGTATAAAACCAACTAGCATGTTCCCGGCGAGTCCTGTCCAGTGTACTAATAACCCAATGAGCACCTGTATACGTCTTAGGTGAACCAACTGACACTAATAGCTTGTGACCAGCCACCGCCCCTCGTCAGGGTCTCGATCCGTATACACTAGTCTACTCTGGAGTATCGATGCCATGTCTCGAAACTCCCTCGACTAGGGACCTTTTAAGGATGCGCTTATAGACCCCAGCTCCCACGTATATTATCGCCATCATACTGCTGGCCATCAAGAAAAAATCCTAAGGGCTCTATCAATGTGTAATAGTGATCTCTAAGGTCACCTAAAGCTGTACACGATGATAAAGATAAACCAGATAGCATACTATCATCTTGAGTAAGACTGTCCTACCGGCATAGGTCCTCCGTCAATCATTGCAATTACGTGACTGCGATCCAATAATTGACTTTGAGTGCACTATATCCAACAGTTGGGACTTTCACGGTCCAGGTATATCGACACCATACTGAAAAGATTCAGTATGGTAGATTCAAAGCGCGGTTATCTACCGGCTTGTCACGGAACCACCCTCTCCAAAGAGATGTCTCCTAAGACTGATTTGGAAAGGGATCGCTTGCCTATTATACCCTAAGCTTCTGCGGTAGGCTCTATAATATATGCGATGTTGTGTACCAGACCAAATGTTGCTTATGCACTAATCGTGGTAAGCCGGTATCAGTCAAACCCTGGGGAGAAGCACTGGATACCAGTAAAGAACATTCTCAAGTACCTGAGAAGGACTAAGGAGATGTTCCTGGTGTACGGTGGAAAAGACCTCAAGATCGAGGCCTTTGCTGACTCCAGCTTCCAGAGTGACAAGGATGACTCCAAGTCCATGTCGGGTTATATATTTACCCTTAATGGAAGAGCGGTCTATTGGAAGTGTTCCAAGCAGGATACCGTTGCTGACTCAACGATGAAAGCGGAGTATATCGCTGCTTCTGACGCCGCAAAAGAAGTATTCTGGATGAGGAAGTTCTTAACTGAACTTCAGGTGGTTCCATCCATTGTTGATCCAATACCTCTGTATTATGATAACAACGGGGTTATAGCTTTAGCGAAAGAACCCAGGTCCCATCAGAAGTCCAGACACGTCTTTAGGCAGTATCACCTGATCAGGGAGATCGTGGATCGCCGGGTGATCGAGGTGCGAAGAGTTGATACGGAGAACAAAACTGCAGATCCACTCACAAAGGACATCCCTCAGACGCAGTTCGAGAGGCTATTTGAGATGCTAGGTCTGCGATATTCCAATACATGGCCTTAGTGCAAGTGAGAGATTGTTAGTGTTATATGCCCTAGAGGCCATTATTGTATAGTACTAGTTTGTATATTATATTTTAGAAGCTTGGGATATACATGGATTTTATGACAGTCTTGCTCAATATAGTAGTATGCTACTTGGTTTGTTTCTATCTTAATATGTGTATACGTTTCTTTTAACATATCGGTAATACATATTGATAGAGCCCTTAGGATCTTTGCTTGACTACCAGCATTGTGATGGCAGTCACACTAGTGGGGGCTGGGTAATTTGTAAGAACATCCTTATACAGGTCTCTAGTCGTAGGATTATTGAAACAGGGCATCGATACTCTAAAGTAGACTAGTGTATACGCTTCTCATCCAAGCAGGGGAGATGGTCTGTCCCACAGCTATTAGTACGTCGTACTGGAGATAGTATGTAGGTGCTCATTGGGTTATGAGTTACATTGAACGGACTCGTAGGGAACTGCTGGTTGGTACTATACCTATCGTCAGGTAGCAGTTCTCAGGTGACATAAGTACAGCATAGTCCGTTGAATTGACACTGCTAATTCTCCTCGAGTGTGTTCCCACTGTTCTTAGATTACTACCCTACCATGACTCTATTGATTCGTGCAAACAGATAGTAGCTAGGTGCAATCCCAAAGCACTTGGAGGTAGTAGAGGTTAGATAGGATTAGTCTCTCCCGGTATTGGGGGTCGATATCGCGCTGTGTTCGGAAAGCCATTACATAAAGTCCCTGGCTAGGGAAAGTGAGATTTATAGGTAGGTACTCCAGTAGTTTCTCAGGGTGTTTTGGGCTCTACCCTGGCATGACTTATTGCGCTCTTAGGGGTCTGACGGCTACCGCCCCCTATGCCCGATATGCGATACTCTTAGACGAACAAACCAAACTGTACGGAAATTTTCACAGATAGGCTCGGTAGGAGTTTAGGTGAGTCTGCTCATCGGCCTTCTTATCGACAGATACCTGGGTAGCAGTTACATACAGCTAGTACCTGTAAGTCTATGTTACTCACTCCGGTAGTTAACGGGGAGGCGGAATAGGTAAAAATCGATTTTTTCTTTGCAAGGTAACATAGACGTGCCATTAGGATCTTTGCTAAACACTAACCAACAAACTAACTAAGAGTGTTAACTACTAGGTTAGATGATTATACCTCAAGCTTGAAGTCCTTCTTCTCCTTGTTGTGAGCTCCTTGGAGTGGTTGTGGATGGTTCCTCCTCACCGGCTTCTCCACATCAAAGATGATCCACCCGAACGTCTTTACCTTGAGCTCCAACCTCTATAATGAAGTGACTAGGGTGCTTGGTGTGCTGAACTAAGAACCCTAGAGTGAGTAGAGAAGGATTTTGGTGGCTTGGTCTCAATGGCCATTGATTTTCAACTCATGAAACACTGGGGCTTGAGAGAGGAAGAAGGAGAGAGAGCTATGAGAGAGAATCCTCTTCTGAATTATGAAGAGAGCTCCCTTATGAGGAAAAAGAATAATAATTTTTATTAGGATAATTGTGATGGATCATTTGACTTGACCATTATCATGTCATAATTAATGCTAAGCAAAATATCTTGTGCTCAACAAAAATATCTAATTCAACAATAGTCAACAAGCCAAATGGTCAAAACAAATTAGCTATGATACAATTATCTCTAATAAGAATTAGTAAATAATTTCCTCCACATCACAATGGTTTTAATCAAGTTAATGGTCAAAACCCTAATGAGGTGCCTCCTTCTCTGCCTCTATCAACCGTATATACATAACCGCATCCGTGTTCCGAGAAACACGAATACAATGAGACTAAACCAATCCAAAATCAAATACTATGATCCAGCTTAAACCAAAGCCCACTAGTATCAACCGCCCGAACACCAAACACGCACAAGTGCGCGTATGTGAATGAACCTTGTCGTAAAACCATACGACCTCTACCTCGTTTCCCCCAAATGTGGAAAACCCTCTGTGTGGGACTCTAAAGACTCGACACTATGCTGGAAGTGGATTTAACCATAGGCCGCAAGCGGTACAAGCTGTACCTAACGGTCCCCAGGTAGATGTCGATAAGTAGGCCGATGTGGAAAACCCATCCGAACTCCTAATGAGCCTAAATGTGACAATCTCCATACAGTCCGGTCTGTTCGTCTAAGTGTATCGCATATCGGGCCTAGGGGGAGGTAAACATCAGTTCCATAATAGCGGTATAAGTCATGTCGGAGTGTAGTCCAAAACACCCTGAGAAACTACTGGAGTACCTACCAGTAAATCTCCCTTGCCCTGGCTAGGGACTTTGTGTAATGGCTCTCCAAACACAGCACGATATCAACCCCCAATACCGGGAATGACGAATCCTATATAACCACCACTGCCTCCAAGTGCTTCGGGACTGCACCCAACTACTACCTGTTTGCACGACTCAATAGAACCGTGGTAGGGTAGTAATCTAAGAACAGTGGGAACACACTTGAGGCGAAGCAGCAGTGTCAAGTCAACGGACTAAGCTGTACTCATGTCACCTGGGAACTGTTAAATGACGATAGGCATAGTAACAACCTGCAGTTCCCAACGAGTCATATCCAGTGTACTCGTAACCTAACGAGCACCTGCATACTATCTACAGTACGACGTACTGATGGCTGTGGGACAGACCTTCTCCCCTGATGGGATGAGAAGCGCATACACTAGTCTACTCTGGAGTATCGATGCCCTGTCTCGATAATCCTACGACTAGGGACCTGTATAAGGATGTTCTTGTAGACTACCCAGCCCCCACTGTGACTGCCATCACAACGCTGGTAGTCAAGCAAAGATCCTAAGGGCTCTATCAATATGTATTAGCGATATGTTAAAAGAAACAAATACACATATTAAGATAGATACAAACCAAGTAGCATACTACCATATCGAGCAAGACTGTCATAAATCCATGTATATATCCCAAGGCGTAACATAACCTAAGACAGCCAAAGCCCAGAAAATCTAAACCATAAACAATAAGACTGAAGGAAAACCTTTTATGAAAATTATTTTAAACCAATTAAGTTTCATTAATCCTTTTAAAAACATCAAAATTTTCCGAAAATTTCGGCAGAGACTCCTTTGTAAATACTAGCCCCCAAAATGGGTACAACAAGATATATAAACCTGTAATGAAATAATGGCATACCCAAACGGGAGCTAGCTCTTCGCCCAAGGCGAATCACAACCACACGCAATATATATGTAATATTAAGCAAATAAGCATAAAGAAATGCAAAAAAATAAGGAAAACACAACGTCGGCTCAAGTAAGCTCGACCCTAGAGAAACCACATATACACAAATCTCCCAGTCTCATCACTAGGTCGCATATACAAATAAGAAGTGGTAGATGGAGAATACTAGATACAATGATAGTGCAAAAAGAGATAAAGTATCCTCGCAACCCACCTACGAGCAATGTCGCGAATCTGAGCAAAAGAAGCCAATGATAAGATAAGCCCGCCGCTACAAGGATGACGGCACCGACCCGCAAGACACTGTGGCACAACGGGGGTGAGTTGCCAGCTCGTGAGTAGAATATAACATCTAATAAGGCTATCATAAGAATACACATAAACGCGTCACAACATGTATATCTAGATGTGATGTGATGCCACTAGTATGTATGCACCTGTATGCAACATCAATACAAAATCTTTAAGTGTTTAATATACTATAAGCTCTGCATTCTTAACTTAGAAAAACAATATCTGTGCAATAGCTAAAGTACCATCAATGAAATCATCTGAAAACCGTGTCAAGCATCGACACCAAATATGGAAAATATATTTGTCTCAATATCTCACTATACCAATGTCTCAAATACATCGGGCTCCGTCCGTCCGGATCGGCCCATATCATCAAATCTCACGACAACGGTCGGTATCCTACGGATATCCGTCGCGCTAGACATCACCGATAGGTAGTCTTCCCCTGCCAGGCTCATCGTCTACAACTCGATCTTCTTGCCCCGGGGTACCATACCGGGCCCACCATGTACCCGAGACGGTTCATCCACTCCTCGAATCGGGTCTCGAAATCCAACAGAAAACATGAAAACTCATGGTGGACGACACATACATCATGAGAAAACCGCAACTTTATTAAAAATGATAATAATAAGCTTTTGTTAAATTCTTGCGGTTTTCCCTAAAATCCAGAAATCGCATCAATACTGAAATCCTCAAGAAAATCATACTAACCAACATGTTGTATATGATAAATGTTTATGATATCAAAGGTATGCAATTGATTTGTGACTAGGAATCTATACAAGCATGATGATGATATAAGATATATACATGCTATGCAATTCAATGTATCATATATGATGCAAGTGTTAATACTGAACTAAACAGGTTCTACAGTGCTCGTGGCATGGCAATTACCAAAGGCATGTGTGTCACATGAATAGTGCGCATGCAACATGAGCCAATTAGTAATGGTGTACGTGTCCTAAGAGGTGATATCACACATAGGTATATAGATATCCATGCAATGCCAGCAGATGAATAACTAGACGGATATGTATATGAATGAGATGGTTAACTAGCTAACTATACATATAATTTGAAAGTAATAAAGTGATCCTAACTATGGGGTGCCTCGCGCCATCCAGATAATTTCCCCATAGATGTATACATCTACTCACCCGGACGCCTCGCTAATCTGTTCCAGCCACCGCTTTGCCTTTGCGCGCCGCGTCCGATGTTTCCGCAATCGATCCAAAAATTGCATAACACACAACATAAAATTAAACATCATAGAATGTTGCAAGTCACAATTTTAATGGATCAACGCTCCCAAGTTAGGCACAACGTGCACTCGGTATGCGGAAAACACATGAAAATCGCTAAATCCTTAACTAAAATCGTCGTTTCGGGGCAACCGTCAAAACGAAAACCCGACTAAACCTAACTCCGCATTCGCACACCCTATAAGTCGTAGGAGATAACAATAATATCTTCATGATATCGCAATTAAGTCACTTCCTAATTTTAAGAAAAACCTAGTAAGCATTCACGGACAAATTTCGATGCAAACCTCGCGAATTAATGATTTAGCGTTCACAAACTAGCACAAACGTCCGATCTAACCCACTAGATGGCCACACCACTAACTTTAACTCACTTATCATACTTCAAACCCTAATTACAACACCAATCCTTTTCTTGAATTTTCAAAACAAACCATTACAAAGAAATTAACACTTTAAACTTCTAATTTAACATGCTTAAACTACAAATTAACAACTTGATTAAAATTATACCTCCCAAGTGTTGAACCTCTTCCACTTAGCCTCCAAAGATGTCTTCTTTCTCCTTGTTTTACACAAATTAGGGTTTTGGAAGAGGTGGAAAAGGGTTTAGGTTTGAATTAGTGAAGAAAATAGTGGATTTTTGTGGATTTTTGTTGATTTTAACATGATTTTTGAAGCAAGAAAGAGAGGGGGAAATGGGGGTTTCCTGCTGAATGAGCTCGGCCTGACCAAGAGGGGGAGAGAAGGGAAGAGTTTTGTGGAAATTTCCACACACAAAGTATCTTCTATGGTCAATTAATGCATATCACATCATTTCACATTAAAAAAATTTATTTTTATTTCATTTTTGACCATAAAACCATAATTCTTGGTAAGTTTTGATAAAAAAAATTTAACACTAATTTTTAGTTTATAATAGTTCTTATGTGTGTAATTTACCCATTTAAATTTGTATTTATTACTAATTTAATGTATTTTTAAAAGCTTAAAATAATATTAAAAATAATTAATTAAGGAATTTTTTTTTAAATAACTAGAAATTTTTAAGTGACAATTTAGTGACCAAATTCTAGCAATATCTTATCTAAATTTTGTATAATTAGGCCTATATTGAAAGATACTTATTTTGACTTTTTACGGAAAAGACTGATTATTTTGCCAATTATCGAAAAACTGCTTAAACGATTTTCGAAGCGTTACAATCTTCCCTCTTAAAGAAATTCGGTCCCCAAATTTAGAATTTAACTATGCGTGCCTTCAAAAAGATGGGGATATCTCTTCCTCATCTCGACCTCGGTTTCCTAGGTGACCTCCTCGCTGTTCGGGTCACGCCAAAGAACCTTGACGGACGGTATAACCTTCGACCTCAATTTCTTCACCTGCCGATCCAAAATGACCACCGGCTGCTCGGTGAATGAAAGATCGCGCTCCAGCTGGATCGTCTGGTGCTGAATCACATGGGAAGGGTCATGAAGGTACTTGCGAAGCATCGAAACATGGAACACGGGGTGAACATCGGGGAAGCTGGGCGGAAGAGCTAACCGATAAGCCACTGAACCGACAAGCTCTAGGATCTCAAGGGACCAACATATCTAGGACTAAGCTTCCCTTTCCGCCTAAATCTCATCACACACTTCATTGGAGATACCCTCAGGAAAACATGATCGCCAACAGCGAACTCGAGTCGGCGACGACGCCTGTCAGCATATGATTTCTGCCTACTCTGTGCCGCTCTCATCCTGTCCCGAATTAGTTGTATCTTTTCGGTCGTCTCCTGTACGATCTGCGGCCCCAAAATACTGCTCTCCCTGAGCTCTGTCCAACATACAGGCGATCGAAATCTCCTCCCATATAAAGCCTCGAAAGGTGCCATCTGAATCGTCTCCTGAAAGCTATTATTGTAGGAGAACACGATAAAGGGCAAATGACGATCCCAGCTACCACCGAAATCTAAAACACAAGCTCTGAGTATATCCTCAAGAGTCTGAATAGTACGCTCTAACTGACCGTCAGTCTGCGGATGAAAAGCTGTGCTAAAACTCAATCGGGTGCCCAAAGCCTCCTGAAGTTTCTGCCATAATCGGCTGGTACACTGGGTGCCCCGGTCGGACATGATGCAAGTCGGGACGCCATGCAGTCGCACGATCTCATCAATATAAACCTGGGCGTACTGAGCAAATCTAAAAATGGTCATCACTGGTAGGATGTGAGCCGCTTTCGTCAGTCGATCCACAATCACCCAAATAGAGTCATACACTCGACTGGTCCTGGGTAGACCCATAATGAAGTCCATAAAGACCTGTTCCCACTTCCACTCAGGGATGGGCAAAGGCTGTAACTCACCGGCTGGCCTCTGGTGCTCGGCCTTGACTTGGTGACAAGTCAGGTATCTCGACACAAAATCTGTAACATCCTTCTTCATCCCGTCCCACCAGTAAACCTCTCTCAAATCACGGTACATCTTGGTGGAACCTAGATGAACACTGTATACTGATCTATGTGCCTCCTCAAGAATACCATGCCTCAGTCCCCCAAAATCTAGTACGCACAGTCGAGTCCCAAATCGAAGTATCCCCTGATCATCAATCACGAACTCGGAAACTCTGCCCTGCAGAATCTGCTCGATAATCTCTAAAATACGGGCATCACCAGACTGTGCCTCGCGAATACGGTCAAGTAACTGTGGGCGCGCTCTGAAATGGACCAGCTGTCCCCCTGTAGGAGTAAACTCGAACTGCACTCTGCTGTCACATAAAACCTGCCAATCCGCCGTCGACTGCATCTGTACTGCGCTCAAACAAGATAGGCCACCTCCGGGTCTCCTACTCAAAGCATCTGCCACCACATTCGCCTTGCCCGGATGGTATAAAATATCGCAGTCATAATCTTTCACCAAGTCCATCCAACGGCGCTGTCTTAGATTTAGATCTCGCTGCTGAAAGATATACTTCAAGCTCTTGTGGTCAGTGAATATCTGGCACGACTCGCCGTATAGGTAATGTCTCTAGATCTTGAGTGCAAATACCACTGCAGCCATCTCTAAATCATGAGTGGGGTAGTTCTGTTCGTGTTTCCTTAACTGTCGAGAAGCATACGCGATAACTCTGTCGTGCTGCATCAATACACAGCCCAGCCCCACTCGAGAAGCATCACAATATACCACAAAACCGCCCGATCCTGAAGGCAAAGATAACACTGGTGCAGTAGTCAGACGAGTCATCAACTGCTGAAAGCTATCCTCACATGCCTCGGTCCAATCAAAAGGAACCCCCTTCCGGGTCAACCCGGTCAACGGTGCAGCAATACGGGAGAAGTCCTTGACAAAACGTCGATAATAGCCGGCCAGACCTAAAAAGCTGCGAACCTCTGTAACTGATACCGGTCTGGGCCAACGCTAAACTGCCTCGATCTTCTTTAGGTCCACACAAATACCATCTCTCGTCACCACATGACCCAAGAAGTCGACACTGTCTAGCCAGAATGCGCACTTGGAAAATTTGGCGAACAGCTGATACTCCCTCAAAGTCTGCAATGTGATACGCAAGTGCTGCTCATGCTCCTCCCGGCTCCGAGAATATACCAAGATGTCTTCAATGAACACAATGATGAACTGATTAAGATACGGCCTGAATACACGGTTCATCATGTCCATAAATGTTGCCGGGACATTGGTGAGCCCGAACGACATCACCAAGAACTCATAATGACCATATCGTGTACAGAAAGCGGTCTTCGGAATATCCTCCTTCCGAACCCGCAACTGGTGATAACCTGACCGTAAATCAACCTTCGAGAAATACCCTGCACCCTGGAGCTGATCGAATAAGTCATCAATGCGGGGTAGGGGATATCTGTTCCGCACAGTAACCCGGTTCTGCTGACGAAAATCAATGCATAAGTGCATACTGCCGTCCTTCTTCTTAATAAACAGGACGGGAGCACCCCCAAGGTGACACACTCGGTCGGATAAGCCCTTTATCCAGCAAGTCCTGTAACTGATCCTTCAACTCTCTATGCTCCGCCAGGGCAATCCGATAAGGCGGTATAGAGATAGGCCCCGTGCCGGGGATCAAGTCGATGCAGAACTCAATCTCGTGCTCTGGTGGCAGACCAGGCAGCTTGTCAGGGAATACATCAGGAAACTCTCTCACAACAGGGACCAGGTCCAACAGAACCTCTGTGGCTCTAGTATCACAAACATAGGCTAAGAATCCCTGACACCCTTTCCGCAAGAGCTGACTAGCGCGAAGGGAAGAAATCAAGCTGGGAAGGGTAGCACTACGATCTCCCTAAATAACAAGAAACGGCTCACCAGGAAAACTGAATCTGACTGCCTTCTCACGGCAATCCACGGATGCATAACAGGTGGCTAGCCAGTCCATACCAAGAAGAACGTCGAAGTCTAGCATATCGAGGAGAATCAAATCAACTGAAGAATCTCTCTCCTCGATACGAACGGGACACGATCGGTACACAAAACGGGCAACAAACGACTCGCCTACCGGAGTAATAATGATAAACGGCTGATCTAACGAAGAAGACTCTCAGCCCAACCTCGGTGCAAAGTATGTGGATACATAGGAATGTGTGGAGCCTGGATCAAACAATACCCATGCATCAAAATAACATACTGGCAGAGTACCTGTAACAACGGCATTGGATGCCTGTGCATCCAGAGGAGTCAACGCTAACACTCGGGCCTATCCACCACTAATAGCTAGCTGTCCTCTGCCTCTACTTCGGCCTCTGCCTCTGTCTCTGTCGCCTCGTCCTCTCTGAACCGGACCACCACGCCCATGACCTCTAGGAGCATCTGGCTGGCGTGGAGCATCATCAGGGGTAGGAAGTAGAGCTCTCTGAGGAGGTGGTGAAGGTGGTAAGGTCACATGTGGGACTGTCGTCGCGCCCTGGTGCCCCATGGTACAGTATCTGACACGATGGTACTGACCCCCGCACCGAAAACATCCTAGCGATGACTGCTGGGTCTGTGGATATGAACCAAATAACTGACCCCGTCTCAATCCTCTGCCGCCACCATCTTCCGGAAAGAATCTATCACGGTGTCTACCCATCTGCCGCTGAGCTGGTGTATCAGTACGGATCCTTTTCGACCCAGAAACGACCGGAGTCTCAGAAATGCGCTCCTCCAAAAGTAAGGTTGCATCCATCGCGGCTGCGTATGTGTCAAAGTGCTGGGTGCCGATGGCAAGGAATAGTTGTGTGTCAAGCCCTCGTACAAACCTCTTTATCCTCTTCTCTTCAGTGTCTACTAGTTACGGAGCATATCAAGACAACTGGGTAAACTGTATATCATACTCCAACACTGTCATCCTAGGATTCTTGCGTAAAGACTCAAAACTACGGGCTCGAGCATCTCGGACACTCTCCGGAAGGAAACGGGCAAGAAATGCAGCTGTAAACTCGTCCCAGGTCATAGGAGGTAGACCTGCAGCTCGGCCTCTCTCTACTGAATTATACCACGTTTGGGCAAGGCCCTCTAGACGAAAACTCGCGAACTCCACCCATTTATCATCAGAACACCTCAACGAATGGCAAATCCTAACCATCCTATCAAGAAATGCCTGTGGGTCCTCTGTCGCATCCGTACCGGTAAAAGTTGGAGGTCTCGGTCTCATAAACTCCTGTAGGGAAACAGGGATAGTCGCAGTAGTAGCAGGAGTAACCATCTGGGCAGCAGGTGCAATCGTTGTCTGTGCGGTAGAAGGAACATCCTCGGATCTCTGTGCCTGACTGGACTCAACTAAAGATCCCATCATCTGTCGCAACTCCTGCATACCGGCCTCTAATCTGGCAATACGGTCAGGAGATGCCGGATCAATCTGACCCTGAGGGGTAGGCGTATCATCCCGCTCAATCCGCGCCTCAGACGAGCCCACTCGAAGCTCATCCCTTGCGGCAACCCGCTGAGCCCTCGTAGTCTGTGGCGGCATCGAAGATGGAATAAGAAATAGGAGCGATAAGGACAATGCAATTGAATCAAAGAATGCATGGAATCAATGAGGAAATACAAGCAATTATGTCCTAAGGTCACTTAGGCGGAGTACCGTATCGTAAGTATGCCGCGGAACATACCCACGCTACACCACTCTGCTTAAGTCACCTACTCCATCTACCAAGGGTCGTCCTACTCTCACAAAGGTAAAACCTACGCTCTGATACCAACTTTGTCATGACCCGAAGGTACGGAACGTGACTGGCACTTAGATTACGAGACGTCTCAAGGCGTAACATAACCAAAAACAGCCAAAACCCAGAAAATCTAAACCATAAACAATAAGAGTGAAGGAAAACCTTTATGAAAACGATTTTAAACCAATTAAGTTTCATTAATCCTTTTAAAAACATCAAAATTTTCCGAAAATTTTGGCTGAGTCTCCTTTGTAAATACTAGCCCCCAAAATGGGTACAACAAAATATATAAACCTGTAATGAAATAATGGCATCCCCAAGCGGGAGCTAGCACTTCGCCCAAGGAGGATCACAACCACATGCAATATATATTTAATATCAAGCAAATAAGCATAAAGAAATGCAAAAAAATAAGGAAAACACAATGTCGGCTCAAGTGAGCTCGACCCCAGAGTAACCACATATATACAAATCTCTCAGTCTCATCACTAGGTCCCATATACAAATAAGAAGTGGTAGATGGAGAATACTAGATACAATGATAGTGCAAAAAGAGATAAAGTATCCTCGCAACCCACCTACGAGCAATGTCGCGAATCTGAGCAAAAGAAGCCAATGATAAGATAAGCCCGCCGCTACAAGGCTGACGGGTCCGACCTGCAAGACACTGTGGCACAACGGGGGTGAGTTGCCAGCTCGTGAGTAGAATATAACATCTAATAAGGCTATCGTAAGAATGCACGCAAACGCGTCACAACATGTATATCTAGATGTGATGTAATGCCACTAGTATGTATGCACATGTATGCAACATCAATACGAAATCTTTAAGTGTTTAAAATACTATAAGCTCTGCATTCTTAACTTAGAAAAAGAATATCTGTGCAATAACTAAAGTACTATCAATGAAATCATCTGAAAACCGTGTCAAGCATCGACACCAAATATGGAAAATATATTTGTCTCAATATCTCACTATACCAATGTCTCAAATACATCGGGCTCCGTCGGTCCAGATCGGCCCATATCATCAAATCTCACGACAACGGTCAGTATCCTCCGGATATCCGCCACGCCAGACATAACC
Source organism: Agapanthus africanus (assembly GCA_030015575.1). NCBI lineage: Eukaryota > Viridiplantae > Streptophyta > Magnoliopsida > Asparagales > Amaryllidaceae > Agapanthus > Agapanthus africanus. The sequence goes on along the minus strand of JASDDO010000014.1, from coordinate 503,921,868 downwards.
GGTAGGTAGTCTTCCCCTGCCATGCTCATCGTATACAACTCAATCTTCTTGCCCCGGGCTACCATACCGGGCCCACCATGTACCCGAGACGGTTCATCCACTCCTCGAATCGGGTCTCGAAATCCAACAGAAAATATGAAAACTCATGGTGGATGACACATACATCACGAGAAAACCACAACTTTATTTTAAAAATGATAATAATAAGCTTTTGTTAATTTCTTGCGGTTTTCCCCAAAATCCAGAAATCGCATCAATACTGAAATCCTTAAGAAAATCATACTAACCAACATGTTGTATATGATAAATGTTTATGATATCAAAGGTATGCAATTGATTTGTGACTAGGAATCTATAAAAGCATGATGATGATATAAGGTATATACATGTTATGCAATTCAATGTATCATGTATAATGCAAATGTTAATACTGAACTAAACTGGTTCTACAGTGCTCGTGGCATGGCAATTACCAAAGGCGTATGTGTCACATGAATAGTGCGCGTGAAACATGAGCCAATTGGTAATGGTATACGTGTCCTAAGAGGTGATATCACACATAGGTATATAGATATCCATGCAATGCCAACAGACGAATAGCTAGACGGGTATGTATATGAATGAGATGGTTAACTAGCTAACTATCCATATAATTTGCAAGTAATCAAGTGATCCTAACTATGGGGCGCCTCGCACCATCCAGACGATTTCTCCATAGATGTATACATCTACTCACCCGGACGCCTCGCTAATCTGATTCAACCACCGCTTTACCTTTGCGCGCCGCGTCCGATATTTCCGCAACCGATCCTAAAATTGCATAACACACAACATAAGATTAAACATCATGGAACGATGCAAGTCACAATTTGAAATGATCAACGCTAACAAGTTAGGAACAACGTGCACTCGGTACGCGGAAAACACACGTAAAACCTTAACTAAAATCGTCGTTTCGGGCCAACCGTCAAAACGAAAACACGACTAAACCAAAGTCCGCATTTGCACACACTAAAATTCATAGGAGATACCAATAATATTGTCACGATATCGCAATTAAGTCCCTTCCTAATTTTAAGAAAAACCTAGTAAGCATTCACGGACAAATTTCGATGCAAACCTCGTGAATTAACGATTTAGCGTTCACAAACTAGCACAAACGTCCGATCTAACCCACTAGATGGCCACAATACTAACTTTAACTCACTTATCATACTTCAAACACTAATTACAACACCAATCCTTTTCTTGAATTTTCAAAACAAACCATTACAATGAAATTAACACTTTAAACTTCTAATTTAACATGCTTAAACTACAAATTAACAACTTGATTAAAATTATACCTCCCAAGTGTTGAACCTCTTGCACTTAGCCTCCAAAGATGTCTTCTTTCTCCTTGTTTTAAACAAATTAGGGTTTGGGAAGAGGTGGAAAAGGGTATAGGTTTGAATTAGTGAAGAAAATAGTGTATTTTTGTGGATTTTTGTTGATTTTAGCATGATTTTTGAAGCAAGAAAGAGAGGGGAAAATGGGGGTTTCCTGCTGAATGAGCTCGGCCTGAGCAAGTGGGGGAGAGAAGGGAAGAGTTGTGTAGAAATTTCCACACACAAAGTATCTTCTATGGTCAATTAATGCATATCACATCATTTCATATTAAAAAAAATCATTTTTATTTCATTTTTTACCATAAAACCACAATTCTTGGTAAGTTTTGATAAAATTTTTGTTAACACTAATTTTTAGTTTATAATGGTTCTTAAGTGTGTAATTTACCCATTTAAATTTGTATTTATTACTAATTTAATGTATTTTTAAAAGCTTAAAATAATATTAAAAATAATTAATTAAGGAATTTTTTTTAAATAACTAGAAATTTTTAAGTGAAAATTTAGTGACCAAATTCTAGCAATATCTTATCTAAATTTTGTATAATTAGGCCTATATTGAAAAATAATTATTTTTACTTTTTACGGAAAAGACTGATAATTTTTCCGATTATCGAAAAACTGCCTAAACGATTTTCGAAGCGTTACAACAGAGGTATTGGATCAATAATGGACGGAACCACCAGAAGTTCTGTTAAGAACTTTCTCATCCAAACAGCTTCTTTTGCGGCATCAGAAGCTGTGATATACTCCTCTTCCATCGTCGAGTCAGCAACGATGTCCTACTTGGAACTCTTCCAACAGACCTCCCCTCTATTGAGGGTAAAGACATAACCCGATATGGACTTGGAGTCATCCTTGTCACTCTGGAAGCTGGAGTCAGCAAAGGCCTCGATCTGCAGGTCTTTTCCGCCGTAAACCAAAAACATCTCCTTAGTCCTTCTTAGGTACTTGAGAATGTTCTTTACTGCTGTCCAGTGCTTCTCCATAGGGATTGACTGATACCGGCTTACCACGCTCAGTGCGTAAGCAACATCTGGTCTGGTACACAACATCTCATATATTATAAAGCCTGCCGCAGAAGCGTAGGGTATAATAGACATGTGATCCGTTTCCAAATCAGTCTTGGGAGACATTTCTTTGGAGAGGGTGATTCCGTGACAAGCCGGTATTACCGCGCTTTGAATCTTCCATACTGAACCTTTTCAGTATGGTGTCGATGTACCTGGACAGCGAAAGTCCCAACATCCTTTTAGATCTATCACGATAGATCCGGATCCCCAGAATGTAAGAGGTATCACCCAGGTCTTTCATGGAGAACCTGTGTGACAAGAATCCTTTGACAGATTGTAGCATAGGAATGTCATTTCCTATCAAGAGAATGCCATCCACGTACAAGATGAGGAATACAACAGTTCGTGCTACAATCTTACTATAAATGTATGGCTCATCTGGATTTTTGATAAAGTCAAATTCTTTGACTGTCTCATCAAAACAGATGTTCCAACTCCATGATGCCTGCTTTAGTCCATAAATGGACTTAAGCAACTTGCACACTTTCCCGCTGCTCCCACTGTGAATGAAACCCTCTGGCTGGTCCATATAGACACACTATTCTAAATTTCCATTTAGAAAAGCGGTTTGTACGTCTATCTGCCAAATCTCATAATCGTGGAAGGCAGCAATGGTAAGAAGAATCCGAATGGATTTGAGCATAGCCACTGGAGAAAATGTTTGTTCAGGTAAGTCCACGTTGCGACCCCCGGTTCTTGCGGGAAGGCGGAAACGGTATAAAAATCATGTTTTTAGCGCATGGGGCAACATGGACTAACAAAGTCGGGATCTTTTCTAAACTAAACTAGCTATCATGCTAAAGAGAGTTAGCTACTCGGATAAAAGAGGTTATACCTAACTTGAACTCCTTCTTCTTGAAACCTTTGTAAGGGTTGATGGTGCTTTCCTCGTTGCCTTCTTCGTTCAAAGATGGATCCACCTGAGGGTTCAACCTTCGGGCTCTTTCTCGAACTTTGAGTGAACTAGGATCTTCGGCTTGCTAAACCTCTAACCCTAGAGTGAGTAGAGAGTGTCTTTGGGGTGTTTTTATCTTAAGGAGAGGGATTCTCAACACATGAGAAGGATTCTCCTTGAACTAGAGGAGGAAGAAGAAGAAGTGAGGAGAGAGAAGTGTTATGATAGAATGAGCTCTCTTTTCCTTGTACAACCATAACAAAAAGAAAAGAGATTATCAAATTAACAATAATAATAAAAATGAAATAGTTGATGGATGGTTTGGAATGACCATTATCATTACATTCATTAAATGAATTTTGCTAGAATCAAAGAGCATCTTTGCAAAGTAATGATGATGGTCAAACCTTCAACCATGGTCAACAAGTCAACCATGGTCAACAAGTCAACAAAACCCAACCATGACACAATTTCATTTAATTAATATTATTAATTGATATATCATAATTCCATTAGGGTTTGGAAAAAGACGACTGTCAACTGTGCATACGCACCCGTTCCGAAACCCTAATGAAAATCCTCTTCCTCCGCCTCAATCAACTGTGCATATACACCCGCATTCTTGTTCCGAGGAACATGAATACCAAGAGATAAAATCAACCCCAAAACATATACCAGCATCTGGCTCAAACCAGGGCCTGCTAGTAATATCTGTCCGGACCCCAAACGTGCACAAGTGCGCGGATGAGAACGAACCATGTCGCAAAACCATGCGACCTCTACTCTGTTTTGCCCAGAGGCGAATAGCCCTCTGTGTGGGACTCTAAATACTCGACACTACGCTGGCAGTGGGTTTAACCACAGACCGCAAGCGGCACTAGCTGTGCGTAACGGTCCCCGGGTAGATGTCGACAAGAAGACTGACGAGGGGAACCCCATCTGAACTCCTACTGAGTCTGAATGTGACAGTCTCCGTACAGTCTGGTCTGTTCGTCTAATACATCGCATGTCGGGCCTAGGGGGCGGCCAACGTCAGTCCCCTAATAGCGGTACAAGTCGTGTCGGAGTGAAGCCCAAAACACCCTGAGATAACACTGGAAGCCTACCAGTATATCTCGCTTGCCCTGGCCAGGGACTACTCATGTAATGGCTCTCCTAGACACAGCGCGATGTCAACCCCCAATACCGGGAGAGACAAATCCTGTCTAACCGTCACTGCCTCCAAGTGCTTCGGGACTGCACCCAACCATTACCTGTTTGCACGACTCCTTTGAGCCGTGGTAGGGTAGTGATCAAAGTGCAGTGGGAACACACTCGAGGCGAACTGCCAGTGTCAAGTCAGCGGACTAAGCTGTACTCATGTCACCTGGGAACTGATAACTGACGATAGGTATAATACCAACCTGTCAGTCCCCGACGAGTCCTGTCCAGTGTACTCGTAACCCAACGAGCACCCATATACTATCTCCAGTACGACGTACTGATGGCTGTGGGACAGACCATCTCCCACACTGGTATGAGAAGCGCATATGCTAGTCTACTCCGGAGTATCGATGCCCTGTCTCGATAGTCCTGCGACTAGGGACCTGTATAAGGATGTGCTTATAGATTACCCAGCCCCCACTAGTGTGACTGCCATCACAACGCTGGTGATCAAGCAAAGATCCTAAGGGCTCCACTAATGCGTATTGGTGATATACTAAAATAAACACATGTACACATTGAAGTAGAAACAAACCAAGTAGCATACTCCTATATTGAGCAAGATTGTTTATACAAGGTGAATATCCCAAGCTTCCATTAAGTAATATACAAACTAGTATGATATAGTAATGGCCTCTAGGGCATATACACTAACAATCTCCCACTTGCACAAAGGCCATGTACTGGCGTATCGAAGACCTATCATCTCGATCAGCCGCTCGAACTGAGTCTGGGGCAGGGCCTTGGTGAATGGATCTGCAGTGTTTTCTTCTGAAGCAACCCTCCGAACCTCGATCTCCTTGCGATCCACGATCTCCCTGATCAGGTGATACCGCCTCAAGATGTGTCTGGATCTCTGATGGGACCTGGGTTCCTTCGCTAAAGCTATAGCCCCGTTGTTGTCGCAATACAGAGGTATTGGGTCAACAATGGAGGAACCACCTGAAGTTCTTTCAAGAACTTCCTCATCCAGACAGCTTCTTTTGCGGCATCAGATGCAGCGATGTATTCCGCTTCCATCGTCGAGTCTGCAACGGTTTCCTGTTTGGAACTCTTGCAACACACCGCCCCTCCATTGAGGGTAAAGACAAAACCCGATATGGACTTGGAATCATCCTTGTCACTCTACAAGCTGGAGTCAGCAAAGGCCTCGATCTAGAGGTCTTTTCCTCCATACACCAAGAACATCTCCTTAGTCCTTCTCAGGTACTTGAGAATGTTCTTTACCGCTATCCAGTGTTTCTCCCCAGGGTTTGACTGATAACGGCTTACCACACTCAGTGCATAAGCTACATCCGGTCTGGTACACAACATCGCAGACATTATAGAGCCTACCGCAGAAGCGTAGGGTATAATAGATATGCGATCCCTCTCCAAATCAGTCTTGGGGGACATCTCTTTAGAGAGGGTGATCCCGTGACAAGCCGGTAGGTTACCGCGCTTGGAATCTTCCATACTGAATCTTTTCAGTATGGTGTCGATGTACCTGGACTGAGAAAGTCCTAATATCCTCTTGGATCTATCACGATGGATCCGGATCCCCAGGATGAATGAGGCATCACCCAGGTCTTTCATGGAGAACCTGTGTGACAAGAACCCCTTGACAGATTATAGCATAAGAATGTCATTTCCTATTAAGAGAATGTCATCCACGTATAAAACGAGGAATACTACAGTTCTCTCTAAAAATCTACTATAGATGCATGGTTCATCTGGGTTTTTGATAAATCCAAATTCCTTGACCTTCTCATCAAAACAGATGTTCCAACTCCGCGATGCCTGCTTTAGTCCATAGATGGACTTAAGCAACTTGCACACCTTTCCGCTGCTCCCACTCTGAATGAAACCCTCTGGCTGGTCCATATAGACACACTCCTCTAAATTTCCATTTAGAAAAGCGGTTTTTACGTCCATCTGCCAAATCTCATAATCGTGGAAGGCAGCAATGGCAAGAAGGATCCGAATGGATTTCAGCATAGCCACTGGAGAAAAGGTTTCGTCATAGTCCAAACCAGGTCTTTGACGGAAACCCTTAGCTACAAGTGTAGCTTTATAGGTCTCAACTTGTCCATCTACACCAATCTTCCTTTTGAAGATCCACTTGCATCCTACGGGTTTTACCCCGTCTGGAGCAATGTCCAACGTCCATACTTTGTTGGTGTACATGGACTCCATTTCGGTCCGCATTGCATCCAGCCATTTTACCGAGTCAACGCTCTGAACGGCCTGCTGGAAGCTAGTAGGCTCATCATAATCTATGATGCAATCCTCTCTATCCCCGTCTATGAGAAAACCGTAGTATCTCTCGGGCGGATGAGACTGCCTACTACTCCTGCGGAGCGGCGTAGGAATATCATGTTCTTTTGAACTTACTGGCTCTTCTAAGCTTTCAGTAATAGCTTGTGGTTCTGGAATTTCTTCCAGTTCTATTGCGTTCCCACTTATCTGGATTTCCAAAAACTCAGTTTCCAAGAAGCGGGCATGTTGAGAAACAAAAACTTTTTGTTCCTCAGCGGAATAGAACAGATACCCCCTGGAGTTCTTTGGGTATCCCACAAACTTACACTGTACTGAACGTGCCTCGATCTTGTCCGCATGCTGCTTTTTTACAAAAGCTGGACATCCCCATATCTTAAGGTACTTAAGATAGGGTTTCTTCCCACTCCACATCTGATATGGAGTGGTAGGCATAGTCTTGGTGGAAGCCTTGTTCAAGAGATATGCAGCTGCTTCTAGTGCATAGCCCCAGAAAGATCGCAGCAACTCAGCCTTACTCATCATGGAACGAACCATATCCAATAGGGTTCGATTCCTCCTTTCCGATACACCGTTATGTTGCGGAGTGTATGGAGGAGTACGCTGAGAGAGAATTCCATTCTCTTTTAAATAGTCCAGGAACTCGGCACTCAAGTATTCACCACCTCGATCCGATCTTAGAATCTTAATACTTTTGCATGTTTGTTTTTCAACTTCATTCTTGTAATCCCGAAATTTCTCAAAGGCCTTGGATTTGTGCTTCATTAAGAAGACATGTCCATACCTAGAGAAATCATCTGTGAAAGTAATGAAGTATGAATAACCGCTTCGCGCATGTGTAGACATTGGACCACACACGTCACTGTGTATGAGTCCCAAGAGCTCGCTCGCTCTTTCTCCGTGTCCAGTGAACGGAGTCTTTGTCATCTTTCCCATGAGACAAGATTCACAAGTGGCATAAGACTGATACTCGAACGGATCCAAGTATCCTTCTTTATGTAACTTAGTCAACCGTGTCTCATTGATGTGACCCAGTCTACAATGCCATAAGAAAGCCTGATTGATATCTGGAGACTTTCTTTTGTGTGTATTCTGGACATTGAAAATCTGTGGTTGGTTTAACACGTATATACCATTGCTCAGTGTACCTGACCCAATCAGAACTTGATTAAAGTGAATGTTTACAACATTGCTTACAAACGCAAATTCATAACCTTCTTTTGAAACCAAAGATACAGAAATGATATTACAAGTTGCGTTGGGTACAAAAAAGCAATTACGCAAAACCAAAACATGCCCATCTGACATTCCCAGGTGATAGTCCCCCACGGCTTTAGCATCCATGCTAGCTCCGTTCGCAACTCTGAGGGTCATGTCACCTGCCTTCAAAAACCTACGGTTTCTCAACGCCTGCAAAGAATTACAGATATGAGATCCTGATCCGGTATCCAATACCCAAGAAGTAGAGTTTATCGAAAGACAGTTTTCAATAACATACACACCTGAAGCTGAAGCCGCAACCTGCTTCAGTTCCTGTGACCTGGCTTTCCAAGCCCTGCAATCTTTCTTCCAGTGTCCACTTTTATGACAATAGAAGCATTCTTCTTTACCCACAAGCTTCCCCGCTATCATTGTTGCCTTTTCATTTCCCTTCGTACCCACTTTACTAACACCGCCCCTTGGTTTGGCGGGGGTTTTCTTCCTCTTTCCCTTGGCTTTCGCCTTGGACCTAGAGGAAGAAGATCCTCCTACAAACAAAGCGGGTGTTTCCCTACCTTTCTGTAGGGTGCCCTCTGTGCTCCTCAGCATGTTGAGGAGTTCTGAAAGTTCATCTTCTTTTTCTTGTAAGTTGAAGTTCAGTATAAACTGGGCGTAAGTGGATGGAAGGGACTGGGGAATTAAATCCGTATAAAGTTCACTTTCCAACGTGGTACCAAGTTCCGCGAGCTCCTCAATGTAGCCAATCATCTTAAGCACGTGGTCCGCTACCGATGATCCGACGGCCAATTTTCCCGAAAATAACTTCTTCGACCGTTCGTATCTTGCGATACGAGACTGCTCTCCATACAGTTCTTTTGTATGAAGAAATATGGATTCCAGGTCCATATTCTCGTGCCTCCTCTGGTGTTCGTTGTCCATAGAGGCAAGCACGAGGCACTTGGCCTTCGCGCAATCAATCTCCCAAGTCTTACAGATTTCCTTATCCGTGACGCTGGAGGTGGGACCTGCGACGGGGGGAGCTTTGGTGGTAAGAAGATACCCCAGCTTGTCGTAAGTGATTGCCATTTTGACATTCCTGAGCCAATCTTTGTAGTTTGGCCCTGTCAGTATGTTTTTATCTAGAAGTAACTTAAGTCCAGTCATGTCGATTGGTCGCTGCAATTAGGAGGGAGAGAAGAAACACTTTAGCACGATGCTCTTGCAAGTTTAGAGTGGTTTTTAATTTGTCTAAACAGGATGGCTCCCACTGTCTCTCGAATCTCTCCTCAAACCATAAAGGAAGAATTAGTCGGGATCAATCCCACCGCACAATACTTGCTTAACCGTTCAGCCAGGCCAGTGTCTGTACTTCGAGGGAGGTTTTCCAACGCTTTCGCGAAGTTCCTTAATTTAAGAACCTCTTTTCCCTGGGGGCGTAGCCCCGCTAACACCTTTCTAGACACCTACTAGGTTTATAGCATTGATCGTTTAGTGAGAAATTTCCCGAGGAGTAGCATATACTCACAGTAGGATCGGGATCCAAATATCATCGCGTGACGAAACTGAAGGAATCCTACCAGAATCACCACACTCTAAATGGTATGCAAATCTAGCAAGTTTCAGTACTTATGAAACTCCCGATGTGGATTTTTGCCCCATGCTCTTATGACCATGACGAAGGTCAACAAATCATAAGTCACATGTCAAGTTCTGCCCGTCATTTTCTAGGTTAATTTGAACCCACCCGTATATACCCTTGACGAAGGTCAACAAGGCAATACGACTGTCCCAAACCAACGCATCTATCTATGCTACATATGAACACCCAACAGCTACCAATCTCTATGCCTTGACGAAGGTCAACAAACATAGCTTGAATACTATTGAATATTCATACGAAACGACGGAGGGCTACGAATGGTTTTGGCGAAACCGTGAACGTAGTGAACTTGATATAATCGATGGAACGAGATAGCTTTTAGAAGGAGTGGCTCAATCTCCGTATTTAAAAGTTAGTTTTGAAAAGAACCGAGTGGTTTTTCGAAAGTGTTCCAACGACTTTAACTTGGTTTATTATCTTGCATTAGTTCTTTTAATGCGTGATATTCTTGCATTAGTTCTTTTAATGAGTCCCATCATTTAATCCTACCATTGCAGAAAACAACCAAAATATGACGTACGCTTATGCCATTCGCATTCGCCACGGGGCCCCGTCATTACCCGTTAGGTTACTTAACTAACGACAGAGCGGGGGCTGGGCTAGCGCGGCTGTAAAACATAAGCAACGCCTAAATAGTTATAAATATATAGCAATGATAGACATTGCAGATCACAGATGAATACATTGGATATACTAGGAATCCGCAATCCGTTCGAGCCTGCAACGAAAAGCGGATTACACGGTCGCGGTGAATAGCCAATACCCTACCCAAGACCCCTACGGGTGCGGCAAACTACCCGCCAAGTACCCGGTAGTTTGTGCACCCCTCCATGGGTCTATCCTAGGAGCAAAAACAGTAAAAAGAATTATACAATGACGGCTACAACCCCGACCCGGTTGTGCGGCCATACAAATAATAATATTACATCAATTTACATTTTACAATGAATGAAAGAAAAACAACACTCATCTCACATCCATCCCGGCTATTCACCCGCGACAATCCAATCCATTCAAATACACATACCATCAATAAACACAGATCACAGATATGTAAAACCCCGACTAATCGACATATAGCGATTAGCCGACGTTCAATACATGTAAACATCACAGATATAACCATTGTAGTCAAAGTGTAGTGAAGTTCGACAAAAAATACGGATTTATAGGCCCCCAAAAACAAATTTCTTTTCTGGAAAATCTGGGCACAAATAACATATCTGAAAAATCCCAAAACCCTACCAGAAGAACACTGCACAAAACCCGATCACAAGAGGAAACAAAACGGCGGCGGTTCCGCGGCCTAAGCCACCTATGGCCGCGGAACCGCGGCGGTTTGAGGGAATCAAGCGATCGTTTTTGGTGGGTGTTCTCACAAAACCCTGAGCCGATTTTAGGAGTAAAACTTTTTCACTTTCGAGCACAAAATATTTCAACAGAAAGTTAGGGTTTTGTTTCTCCGGTTTTTGCGATTTTTCCGTTCGAACTTCCATACACTTTACTACTAAGCTAGTTTAAGTTTAGTTAGGCTCTGATACCACTTTAAGTCCACGTTGCGACCCCCGGTTCTTGCGGGGAGGCGGAAACGGTATAAAAATCAAGTTTTTAGCGCATGGGGCAACATGGAATAACAATGTCGGGATCTTTTCTAAACTAAACTAGCTATCATGCTAAAGAGAGTTAGCTACTCGGATAAAAGAGGTTATACCTAACTTGAACTCCTTCTTCTTGAAACCTTTGTAAGGGTTGATGGTGCTTTCCTCGTTGCCTTCTTCCGTCAAAGATGGATCCACCTGAGGGTTCAACCTTCGGGCTCTTTCTCGAACTTTGAGTGAACTAGGATCTTCGGCTTGCTAAACCTCTAACCCTAGAGTGAGTAGAGAGTGTCTTTGGGGTGTTTTTATCTTAAGGAGAGGGATTCTCAACACATGAGAGGGATTCTCAACACATGAGAAGGATTCTCCTTGAACTAGAGGAGGAAGAAGAAGAAGTGAGGAGAGAGAAGTGTTATGATAGAATGAGCTCTCTTTTCCTTTTACAACCATAACAAAAAGAAAAGAGATTATCAAATTAACAATAATAATAAAAATGAAATAGTTGATGGATGGTTTGGAATGACCATTATCATTACATTCATTAAATGAATTTTGCTAGAATCAAAGAGTATCTTTGCAAAGTAATGATGATGGTCAAACCTTCAACCATGGTCAACAAGTCAACCATGCTCAACAAGTCAACAAAACCCAACCATGACACAATTTCATTTAATTAATATTATTAATTGATATATCATAATTCCATTAGGGTTTGGAAAAAGACGACTGTCAACTGTGCATACGCACCCGTTCCGAAACCCTAATGAAAATCCTCTTCCTCCGCCTCAATCAACTGTGCATACACACCCGCATTCTTGTTCCGAGGAACATGAATACCAAGAGATAAAATCAACCCCAAAACATATACCAGCATCTGGCTCAAACCAGGGCCTGCTAGTAATATCTGTCCGGACCCCAAACGTGCACAAGTGCGCGGATGAGAACGAACCCTGTCGCAAAACCATGCGACCTCTACTCTGTTTTGCCCAGAGGCGAATAGCCCTCTATGTGGGACTCTAAAAACTCGACACTACGCTGGCAGTGGGTTTAACTACAGACCGCAAGCGGCACTAGCTGTGCGTAACGGTCCCCAGGTAGATGTCGACAAGAAGACTGACGAGGTGAACCCCATCCGAACTCCTACTGAGTCTGAATGTGACAGTCTCCGTACAGTCCGGTCTGTTCGTCTAATACATCGCATGTCGGGCCTAGGGGGCAGTAAACGTCAGTCCCCTAATAGCGGTACAAGTCGTGTCGGAGTGAAGCCCAAAACATCCTGAGATAACACTGGAAGCCTACCAGTATATCTCGCTTGCCCTGGCCAGGGACTACTCGTGTAATGGCTCTCCTAGACACAGCGCGATGTCAACTCCCAATACCGGGAGAGACGAATCCTGTCTAACCGTCACTGCCTCCAAGTGCTTCGGGACTGCACCCAACCATTACCTATTTGCACGACTCCTTTAAGCCGTGGTAGGGTAGTGATCAAAGTGCAGTGGGAACACACTCGAGGCGAAGTGCCAGTGTCAAGTCAGCGGACTAAGCTGTACTCATGTCACCTGGGAACTGATAACTGACGATAGGTATAATACCAACCTGTCAGTTCCCGACGAGTCCTGTCCAGTGTACTCGTAACCCAACGAGCACCCGTATACTATCTCGAGTACGACGTACTGATGGCTGTGTGACGGACCATCTCCTATACTGGGATGAGAAGCGCATACGCTAGTCTACTCCGGAGTATCGATGCCCTGTCTCGATAGTCCTACGACTAGGGACCTGTATAAGGATGTGCTTATAGATTACCCAGCCCCCACTAGTGTGACTGCCATCACAACGCTGGTAATCAAGCAAAGATCCTAAGGGCTCCACTAATGCGTATAGGTGATATACTAAAATAAACACATGTACACATTGAAGTAGAAAAAACCAAGTAGCATACTACTATATTGAGCAAGATTGTTTATACAGGGTGAATATCCCAAGCTTCCATTAAGTAATATACAAACTAGTATGATACAGTAATGGCCTCTAGGGCATATACACTAACAATCTCCCACTTGCACTAAGGCCATGTACTGGCGTGTCGAAGACCTATCATCTCGATCAGCCGCTCGAACTGAGTCTGGGGCAGGGCCTTGGTGAATGGATCTGCAGTGTTTTCTTCTGAAACAACCCTCCGAACCTCGATCTCCTTGCGATCCACGATCTCCCTGATCAGGTGATACCGCCTCAAGATGTGTCTGGATCTCTGATGGGACCTGGGTTCCTTCGCTAAAGCTATAGCCCCGTTGTTGTCGCAATACAGAGGTATTGGGTCAACAATGGACGGAACCACCTGAAGTTCTTTCAAGAACTTCCTCATCCAAACAGCTTCTTTTGCGGCATCAGATGCAGCGATGTATTCCGCTTCCATCGTCGAGTCTGCAACGGTTTCCTGTTTGGAACTCTTCCAACACACAGCCCCTCCATTGAGGGTAAAGACAAAACCCGACATGGACTTGGAATCATCCTTGTCACTCTGGAAGCTGGAGTCAGCAAAGGCCTCGATCTGGAGGTCTTTTCCGCCATATACCAAGAACATCTCCTTAGTCCTTCTCAGGTACTTGAGAATGTTCTTTACCGCTATCCAGTGTTTCTCCCCAGGGTTTGACTGATACCGGCTTACCACACTCAGTGCATAAGCTACATCCGGTCTGGTACACAACATCGCATACATTATAGAGCCTACCGCAGAAGCGTAGGGTATAATAGACATGTGATCCCTCTCCAAATCAGTCTTGGGGGACATCTCTTTAGAGAGGGTGATCCCGTGACAAGCCGGTAGGTTGCCGCGCTTGGAATCTTCCATACTGAATCTTTTCAGTATGGTGTCGATGTACCTGGACTGAGAAAGTCCTAATATCCTCTTGGATCTATCACGATGGATCCGGATCCCCAGGATGAATGAGGCATCACCCAGGTCTTTCATGGAGAACCTGTGTGACAAGAACCCCTTGACAGATTGTAGCATAGGAATGTCATTTCCTATTAAGAGAATGTCATCCACGTATAAAACGAGGAATACTACAGTTCTCGCTACAAATCTACTATAGATGCATGGTTCATCTGGGTTTTTGATAAAGCCAAATTCCTTGACCGTCTCATCAAAACAGATGTTCCAACTTCGCGATGCCTGCTTTAGTCCATAGATGGACATAAGCAACTTGCACACCTTTCCGCTGCTCCCACTCTGAATGAAACCCTCTGGCTGGTCCATATAGACACACTCCTCTAAATTTCCATTTAGAAAAGCGGTTTTTACGTCCATCTGCCAAATCTTATAATCGTGGAAGGCAGCAATGGCAAGAAGGATCCGAATGGATTTCAGCATAGCCACTGGAGAAAAGGTTTCGTCGTAGTCCAAACCAGGTCTTTGACGGAAACCCTTAGCTACAAGTCTAGCTTTAAAGGTCTCAACCTGTCCATCTACACCAATCTTCCTTTTGAAGATCCACTTGCATCCTACGGGTTTTACCCCGTCTGGAGCAATGTCCAACGTCCATACTTTGTTGGTGTACATGGACTCCATTTCGGTCCGCATTGCATCCATCCATTTTACCGAGTCAACGCTCTGAACGGCCTGCTGGAAGCTAGTAGGCTCATCATAATCTATGATGCAATCCTCTCTATCCCCGTCTATGAGAAAACCGTAGTATCTCTCGTGCAGATGAGACTGCCTACTACTCCTGCGGAGCGGTGTAGGAATGTCCTGTTCTTTTGAACTTACTGGCTCTTCCAAGCTTTCAGTAATAGCTTGTGGTTCTGGAATTTCTTCCAGTTCTATTGCGTTCCCACTTATCTGGATTTCCAAAAACTCAGTTTCCAAGAAGCGGGCATGTTGAGAAACAAAAACTTTTTGTTCCTCAGCGGAATAGAACAGATACCCCCTGGAGTTCTTTGGGTATCCCACAAACTTACACTGTACTGAACGTGCCTCGAGCTTGTCTGCATGCTGCTTTTTTACAAAAGCTGGACATCCCCATATCTTAAGGTACTTAAGACAGGGTTTCTTCCCACTCCACATCTGATATGGAGTGGTAGGCACAGTCTTGGTGGGAGCCTTGTTCAAGAGATATGCAGCTGCTTCTAGTGCATAGCCCCAGAAAGATCGCGGCAACTCAGCCTTACTCATCATGGAACGAACCATATCCAATAGGGTTCGATTCCTCCTTTCCGATACACCGTTATGTTGCGGAGTGTATGGAGGAGTACGCTGAGAGAGAATTCCATTCTCTTTTAAATAGTCCAGGAACTCGGCACTCAAGTATTCACCACCTCGATCCGATCTTAGAATCTTAATACTTTTGCATGTTTGTTTTTCAACTTCATTCTTGTAATCCCGAAATTTCTCAAAGGCCTTGGATTTGTGCTTCATTAAGAAGACATGTCCATACCTAGAGAAATCATCTGTGAAAGTAATGAAGTATGAATAACCGCTTCGCGCATGTGTAGACATTGGACCACACACGTCACTGTGTATGAGTCCCAAGAGCTCGCTCGCTCTTTCTCCGTGTCTAGTGAACGGAGTCTTTGTCATCTTTCCCATGAGACAAGATTCACAAGTGGCATAAGACTGATACTCGAACGGATCCAAGTATCCTTCTTTATGTAACTTAGTCAACCGTGTCTCATTGATGTGACCCAGTCTACAATGCCATAAGAAAGCATGATTGATATCTGGAGACTTTCTTTTGTGTGTATTCTGGACATTGAAAATCTGTGGTTGGTTTAACACGTATATACCATTGCTCAGTGTACCTGACCCAATCAGAACTTGATTAAAGTGAATGTTTACAACATTACTTACAAACATAAATTCATAACCTTCTTTAGAAACCAAAGATACAGAAATGATATTACAAGTTGCGTTGGGTACAAAAAAGCAATTACGCAAAACCAAAACATGCCCATCTGACATTCCCAGGTGATAGTCCCCCACGGCTTTAGCATCCATGCTAGCTCCGTTCGCAACTCTGAGGGTCATGTCACCTGCCTTCAAAAACCTACGGTTTCTCAACGCCTGCAAAGAATTACAGATATGAGATCCTGATCCGGTATCCAATACCCAGGAAGTAGAGTTTATCGAAAGACAGTTTTCAATAACATACACACCTGAAGCTGAAGCCGCAACCTGCTTCAGTTCCTGTGTCCTGGCTTTCCAAGCCCTGCAATCTTTCTTCCAGTGTCCACTTTTATGACAATAGAAGCATTCTTCTTTACCCACAAGCTTCCCCGCTATCATTGTTACCTTTTCTTTTCCCTTCGTACCCACTTTACTAACACCGCCCCTTGGTTTGGCGGGGGCTTTCTTCCTCTTTCCCTTAGCTTTCGCCTTGGACCTAGAAGAAGAAGATCCTCCTACAAACAAAGCGGGTGTTTCCCTACCTTTCTGTAGGGTGCCCTCTGCGCTCCTCAGCATGTTGAGGAGTTCTGAAAGTTCAACTTCTTTTTCTTGTAAGTTGAAGTTCAGTATAAACTGGGCGTAAGTGGATGGAAGGGACTGGAGAATTAAATCCGTATAGAGTTCACTTTCCAACGTGGTCCCAAGTTCCGCGAGCTCCTCAATGTAGCCAATCATCTTAAGCACGTGGTCTGCTACCGATGATCTGACGGCCAATTTTGCCGAAAGTAACTTCTTCGACACTTCGTATCTTGCGATACGAGACTGCTCTCCATACAGTTCTTTTGTATGAAGAAATATGGATTCCAGGTCCATATTCTCGTGCCTCCTCTGGTGTTCGTTGTCCATAGAGGCAAGCACGAGGCACTTGGCCATCGCGCAATCAATCTCCCAAGTCTTACGGATTTCCTTATCCGCGACGCTGGAGGTGGGACCTGGGACGGGGGGAGCTTTGGTGGTAAGAAGATACCCCAGCTTGTCGTAAGTGATTGCCATTTTGACATTCTTGAGCCAATCTTTGTAGTTTGGCCCTGTCAGTATGTTTTTATCTAGAAGTAACTTAAGTCCAGTCATGTCGATTGGTCGCTGCAATTAGGAGGGAGAGAAGAAACACTTTAGCACGATGCTCTTGCAAGTTTAGAGTGGTTTTTAATTTGTCTAAACAGGATGGCTCCCACTGTCTCTCGAATCCCTCCTCAAACCATAAAGGAAGAATTAGTCGGGATCAATCCCACCGCACAATACTTGCTTAACCGTTCAGCCAGGCCAGTGTCGGTACTTCGAGAGAGGTTTTCCAACGCTTTCGCGAAGTTCCTTAATTTAAGAACCTCTTTTCCCTGGGGGCGTAGCCCCGCTAACACCTTTCTAGACACCTACTAGGTTTATAGCATTGATCGTTTAGTGAGAAATTTCCCGAGGAGTAGCATATACTCACAGTAGGATCGGGATCCAAATATCATCGCGTGACGAAACAGAAGGAATCCTACCAGAATCACCACACTCCAAATGGTATGCAAATCTAGCAAGTTTCAGTACTTATGAAACTCCCGATGTGGATTTTTGCCCCATGCACTTATGACCTTGACGAAGGTCAACAAATCATAAGTCACATGTCAAGTTCTGCCCGTCATTTTCCAGGTTAATTTGAACCCACCCGTATATACCCTTGACGAAGGTCAACAAGGCAATACGACTGTCCCAAACCAACGCATCTATCTATTCTACATATGAACACCCAACAGCTACCAATCTCTATGCCTTGACGAAGGTCAACAAACATAGCTTGAATACTATTGAATATTCATACGAAACGACGGAGGGCTACGAATGGTTTTGGCGTAACCGTGAACGTAGTGAACTTGATATAATCGATGGAACGAGATGGCTTTTAGAAGGAGTGGCTCAATCTCCGTATTTAAAAGTTAGTTTTGAAAAGAACCGAGTGGTTTTTCGAAAGTGTTCCAACGACTTTAACTTGGTTTATTATCTTGCATTAGTTCTTTTAATGCGTGATATTCTTGCATTAGTTCTTTTAATGTGTCCCATCATTTAATCCTACCATTGCAGAAAACAACCAAAATATGACGTACGCTTATACCATTCGCATTCGCCACGAGGCCCCGTCATTACCCGTTAGGTTACTTAACTAACGACAGAGCGGGGGCTGGGCTAGCGCGGCTGTAAAACATAAGCAACGCCTAAATAGTTATAAATATATAGCAATGATAGACATTACAGATCACAGATGAATACATTGGATATACTAGGAATCCGCAATCCGTACGAGCCTGCAACAAAAAGCGGATTACACGGTCGCGGTGAATAGCCAATACCCCACCCAAGACCCCTACGGGTGTGGCAAACTACCCGCCAAGTACCCGGTAGTTTGTGCACCCCTCCATGGGTCTATCCTTGGAGCAAAAACAGTAAAAAGAATTATACAATGACGGCTACAACCCCGACCCGGTTGTGCGGCCATACAAATAATAATATTACATCAATTTACATTTTACAATGAATGAAAGAAGAACAACACTCATCTCACATCCATCCCGGCTATTCACCCGCGACAATCCAATCCATTCATATACACATACCATCAATAAACACAGATCACAGATATGTATAACCCCGACTAATCGACATATAGTGATTAGCCGACGTTCAATACATGTAAACATCACAGATATAACCATTGTAGTCAAAGTGTAGTGAAGTTCGACAAAAAATACGGATTTATAGGCCCCCAAAAACAAATTTCTTTTCTGGAAAATCTGGGCACAAATAACATATCTGAAAAATACCAAAACCCTACCAGAAGAACACTGCACAAAACCCGATCACAAGAGGAAACAAAACGGCGGCGGTTCCGCGGCCTAAGCCACCTATGGCCGTGGAACCGCGGCGGTTTGAGGGAATCAAGCGATCGTTTTTGGTAGGTGTTCTCACAAAACCCTGAGCCGATTTTAGGAGTAAAACTTTTTCACTTTCGAGCACAAAATATTTCAACAGAGAGTTAGGGTTTTGTTTCTCCGGTTTTTGCGATTTTTCCGTTCGAACTTCCATACACTTTACTACTAAGCTAGTTTAAGTTTAGTTAGGCTCTGATACCACTTTAAGTCCACGTTGCGACCCCCGGTTCTTGCGGGGAGGCAGAAACGGTATAAAAATCAAGTTTTTAGCGCATGGAGCAACATTGACTAACAAAGTCGGGATCTTTTCTAAACTAAACTAGCTATCATGCTAAAGAGAGTTAGCTACTCGGATAAAAGAGGTTATACCTAACTTGAACTCCTTCTTCTTGAAACCTTTGTAAGGGTTGATGGTGCTTTCCTCGTTGCCTTCTTCCGTCAAAGATGGATCCACCTGAGAGTTCAACCTTCGGGCTCTTTCTCGAACTTTGAGTGAACTAGGATCTTCGGCTTGCTAAACCTCTAACCCTAGAGTGAGTAAAGAGTGTCTTTAGGGTGTTTTTATCTTAAGGAGAGGGATTCTCAACACATGAGAAGGATTCTCCTTGAACTAGAGGAGGAAGAAGAAGAAGTGAGGAGAGAGAAGTGTTATGATAGAATGAGCTCTCTTTTCCTTTTACAACCATAACAAAAAGAAAAGAGATTATCAAATTAACAATAATAATAAAAATGAAATAGTTGATGGATGGTTTGGAATGACCATTATCATTACATTCATTAAATGAATTTTGCTAGAATCAAAGAGCATCTTTGCAAAGTAATGATGATGGTCAAACCTTCAACCATGGTCAACAAGTCAACCATGGTCAACAAGTCAACAAAACCCAACCATGACACAATTTCATTTAATTAATATTATTAATTGATATATCATAATTCCATTAGGGTTTGGAAAAAGACGACTGTCAACTGTGCATACGCACCCGTTCCGAAACCCTAATGAAAATTCTCTTCCTCCGCCTCAATCAACTGTGCATACACACCCGCATTCTTGTTCCGAGGAACATGAATACCAAGAGATAAAATCAACCCCAAAACATATACCAGCATCTGGCTCAAACCAGGGCCTGCTAGTAATATCTGTCCGGACCCCAAACGTGCACAAGTGCGCGGATGAGAACGAACCCTGTCGCAAAACCATGCGACCTCTACTCTGTTTTGCCCAGAGGCGAATAGCCCTCTGTGTGGGACTCTAAAGACTCGACACTACGCTGGCAGTGGGTTTAACCACAGACCGCAAGCGGCACTAGCTGTGTGTAACGGTCCCCGGGTAGATGTCGACAAGAAGACTGACGAGGGGAACCCCATCTGAACTCCTACTGAGTCTGAATGTGACAGTCTCCGTACAGTCTGGTCTGTTCGTCTAATACATCGCTTGTCGGGCCTAGGGGGCGGTAAACGTTAGTCCCCTAATAGCGGTACAAGTCGTGTCGGAGTGAAGCCCAAAACACCCTGAGATAACACTGGAAGCCTACCAGTATATCTCGCTTGCCCTGGCCAGGGACTACTCGTGTAATGGCTCTCCTAGACACAGCGCGATGTCAACCCCCAATACCGGGAGAGACGAATCCTGTCTAACCGTCGCTGCCTCCAAGTGCTTCGGGACTGCACCCAACCTTTACCTGTTTGCACGACTCCATTGAGCCGTGGTAGGGTAGTGATCAAAGTGCAGTGGGAACACACTCGAGGCGAAGTGCCAGTGTCAAGTCAGCGGACTAAGCTGTACTCATGTCACCTGGGAACTGATAACTGACGATAGGTATAATACCAACCTGTCAGTTCCCGACAAGTCCTGTCCAGTGTACTCGTAACCCAACGAGCACCCGTATACTATCTCCAGTATGATGTACTGATGGCTGTGGGACAGACCATCTCCCACACTGGGATGAGAAGCGCATACGCTAGTCTACTCCGGAGTATCGATGCCCTGTCTCGATAGTCCTGTGACTAGGGACCTGTATAAGGATGTGCTTATAGATTACCCAGCCCCCACTAGTGTGACTGCCATCACAACGCTGGTAATCAAGCAATGATCCTAAGGGCTCCACTAATGCGTATAGGTGATATACTAAAATAAACACATGTACACATTGAAGTAGAAACAAACCAAGTAGCATACTACTATATTGAGCAAGATTGTTTATACAAGGTGAATATCCCAAGCTTCCATTAAGTAATATAAAAACTAGTATGATACAGTAATGGCCTCTAGGGCATATACACTAACACTTCATAGTCCAAGCCGGGTCTTTGACGAAAACCCTTGGCAATAAGTCTAGCCTTATAGGTTTCAACTTGTCCATCTACACCAATCTTCTTTTTGAAGATCCATTTGCGGCCTACGGGTTTTACCCCTTCTAGAACAATGTCAAAAGTCCATTTCGGTCCGCATTGCATCGAGCCATCTTACAGAGTCAGTGCTCTGAATGGCCTGCTATAAGTTAGTCGGCTCATCATTATCAATGATGCAATCCTCTCTATCCCCGTCTACAAGAAAGCCGTAGTATCTCTCAGGTGGATGAGACAGCTTACTACTCCTGCGGAGAGGTGTGGGAATGTCCTGTTCTTTTGAAACTACTGGTTCCACCAAACTTTCAGTAAAAGCTTGTGGTTCTGGAATTTCTTCCAGTTCTATTACGCTCCCACTTATCTGATTTTCTAAAAATTCAGTTTCCAAGAAGCGGGCAAGACGAGAAACAAAGACTTTTGTCTCTTCTACGTAATAGAAAAAATACCCCTTGGAGTTCTTTGGGTAGCCCACAAACTTGCACTGCACCGAGCGTTCCTCGAGTTTTTCCGCATGCTTCTTTTTAACAAAAGCTGGACATCCTCATGTCTTAAAGTGTTTAAGACGGGATTTCTTCCCACTCCACATCTGATATGGTGTGGTAGGCACTGACTTAGTTAGAACCTGGTTCAAAAGATATGCAGCTGATTCTAGTGCATATCCCCGGAAGGATCGTGGCAACTCAGCCTTACTCATCATTGAACGAACCATATCCAATAGGGTTCGGTTCCGTCTCTCCGATACACCGTTGTGTTATAACGTGTATGGAGGAGTAAGCTGAGAGAGAATTCCATTCTCTTTTAGGTAATCCAGGAACTCGGCACTCAAGTATTCACCACCTCGATCAGATCTCAGTGTCTTGATACTTTTGCATATTTGTTTTTCTACTTCATTCTTGTATTCCCGGAATTTTTCAAAGGCTTCAAATTTATGCTTCATCAAGAAGACATGTCCATACCTTGAAAAATCATCTGTAAAAGTAATGAAGTAAGAATAACCACTTCGTGTATGTGTAGACATTGGACCACACACATCACTGTGTATGAGTCCCAAGAGCTCTCTCGCTCTCACTCCGTATCCAGTGAACGGAGTCTTTGTCATCTTTCCCATGAGACAAGATTGACAAGTTGCATAAGAATGATATTCGAACGGATCCAAATATCCTTCTTTATGTAACTTCTTCAATCGTGTTTCATTGATGTGACCCAGTCTACAATGCCATAAGAAAACCTGATTTAGTTCCGGAGACTTTCTTTTAAGTGTGCTCTGGACATTGAAAATTTGTAGTTGGTTTAATACGTTTATACCGTTGTTTAGAGTACCTGACCCAATCAAACCATGATTAAGGTAGATGTTTACGACATCGCTTACAAATGTAAAATCATAACCTTCTTTTGATAACAAAGATACTGAAATGATAGTACAAGTCAAACAAGGTACACAAAAACAGTTGTGCGAAACCAAAATATGTCCACTCGTCAACCCAAGGTGATATTCCCCTACAGACACAGCATCCACGCTCGCTCCGTTAGCAACCCTGAGGGTCATATCACCGGTCTTCAGAACTCTATGGCTTCTCAGTGCCTGCAAAGAATTGCATATATGAGATCCTGATCCGGTATCCAATACCCAGGAAGTAGAGTTGATTGACAGACAGTTTTCAATTACAAACACACCTCAAGCCGAAGTCACAACTTGCCTCGAGTCCTGGTTCTTGGCCTTCCAAGCCTTGAAATCTTTCTTCCAATGGCCCTTCTTGTGACAGTAGAAGCATTCTTCCTTCCCTACTGTCTGCCCTACCACTTTTGCTTTTCCCTTGGCTTCCACCTTACTAACACCGCCTCTCAGTTTGGTAGGGGCCTTCTTCTTCTTTCCTTTGGCTTTCGCCTTGGACCTAAAAGAGGAAGTACTATCAACAAACAGAGCGGGTGTTTCCTCGGGTTTCTGCAGGGTGCTCTCTGCACTCCTCAACATGTTGAGGAGTTCCAGAAGTTCAATTTCTTTATCCTGAATATTAAAATTCAAGATAAACAAGGCGTAGGTGGACGAAAGTGACTGGAGAATCAAGTATGTGTACAGCTCGTTCTCTAAAGTGGTCCCGAGGTCCGCGAGCTCCTCAATGTAGCCAATCATCTTAAGGACGTGTTCCCCTACAGATGATCCAACGGCCAACCTCGCCTGAAATAATTTCTTCGGGGTATCGTATCTTGCGATACGAGATTGCTCTCCATATAATTCTTTGGTATAGAGGAATATGGATTCAAGATCCATATTCTCGTGCCGCCTATGGTGTTCATTATCCATTGAGGCCAGCATGAGGCACTTTGCCTACGCACAGTCAATCTCCCAGGTCTTGCAGATTTCCTTATCCGCGACACTGGATTCTGGACCTGGGACGGCAAGGGCTTTAGTAGTAAGGACATACCCCTACTTGTCATAAGTAATTGCCATCTTGACATTCCTGAATCAATCTTTATAGCTTGGCCCTGTCAATATATTTTTATCTAACAGTAACTTAAGGCCCGTCATGTTTTGGTCGCTATAATTAGGAGAGAGAGAAGAAACACTTTAGTATGATGCTCTTGCAAGTTTAGAGTGATTTTTAGTTTATCTAAACAGGATGGCTACCACTGTTTCTCGAATCCTTCCTCAAACCAGAAAAGAAGAATTAGTCAGGATTAATCTCACCATAAAATACTTGCTTAACCGTTCAGCCAGGCCAGTGTCGGTTCTTCGAGGGAGGTTTCACAACGCTTTCGCGAAGTTCCTTAATTAAATAACCTCTTTTCCCTGGGGGTGTATCCCCGCTAACACCTTTCTATACACCTACTTGGTTTATAGTATTGATTGTTAAGTGAAAAAAATCTCCCGAGGAGTAGCATATACTCATAGTAGGATCGGGATCCAAATATCATCGTGTGATAATGCTGAAGGAATCCTACCAACATTATCAAACTCTAAATGGTATGCATGTAACATTTCAGAAAATATAAAATATTATTTTTGGAATATAATATTAAAATAATATTTTCCCCGAAAACTGCCCAATTTGCCAAATTGGGGTTTTCGAAAAAGAGTATAAATATATACCAATAATTATGAAATAAATGGAAATTAAAATAATTTATTCATTTAAAAATATATTTAAAGGATTTGGCATTTTTAAGATTTATTATATGCAGTTTAAAATTTTACCCGATTAGTGCACTGCTAATCGCAATTAAACCAAATCCGTGTTTCTACAATTTTCATGGCTAGTGCACCATGTCATATTGCATTTTGGTTACATGTTGTTTTCTTGTATTGTTTTGGGTATTTGATGGTTTGGTTTTTAAAAGAAAAGAAAAGAGAAAAGGGTAAAAGGGTAAATAGATGAGAGAGTGGGTGAGAATAAGAGGAGGAGAGAGAGGGGGGCTGCCGTCTATAGTTCACCCCATTATTTTTCTTTTAACTTTTCCTCATCTCCTTCAACCTCACTTCCATCCACCATCAACCCTAGATCCATCTCAAAATACTCCTCAAAACCCTAAACCCCTTTTACAAAAATTGACCACCTCTTCATTCTCTACAAAATGGACCTAGCAAAGTGGGATTTTGACAACATTGGCAAACTAGGGTTTTTCTTGAGTTGCATACATGAGGTATAATTTCTTCCATTAG
Organism: Agapanthus africanus; assembly: GCA_030015575.1. Taxonomy (NCBI): domain Eukaryota; kingdom Viridiplantae; phylum Streptophyta; class Magnoliopsida; order Asparagales; family Amaryllidaceae; genus Agapanthus; species Agapanthus africanus. Next base: position 503,896,734 of record JASDDO010000014.1, on the reverse strand, counting down.
TTTAGTTTCAAGTAATCCTAGCTTTTTGTTTAAGTTTAGAGTCCGTTTAGTGATGTATTGGTGATGCTTAGAAATCCTAGAGAGGGTTTGAGTGAAATTGTGGATTTGTGATGATTGAGTGGCTGTTGAGTGGCTGTTTAAGACCTGGAATTTAGTATTGAAACCAAAATACGGATATAGGAATTGATTATGTCGGTTTTGTGTTGAATTGTGAGGGTACATGGGAATCTGGTGTAACCCGGAGGCGCTAAAAATTATTTAGCGAACACAGTGACACATGCAGGCAACCAGGAAGCTACCACAGAGACCCGAGACCCCAACTCCACCTTTTGGCCGCAGTTTTATTCATTCTGGCCGCAAATTGCGGCCAGACTAGGGACTTGTGGGCTCGTGTTTGTTTCATGGCTCCAGTATCTGTAATTTAGACCCTCCACATATGCAAAATTGGCTGATTTGACCTAGGGTAAAATCTGGGAGCACATTGGGGTGTTTTTGGCTATGTTTTCCATATTTTGGGATGCTTGGTTTTGATATTGGGATTTGTATTTGGTCGTGTGGCGTTTGAACGTCAACGACTAGGATTATTAGTCGTGTTTTGCACGCGATGCTATAGGTTTTAACCTGTGAGAGAAACTTGTGCCGTTTTGGTTTTCAGAACTTGACTTTAATAGCGTTGTGATATGTGTGATTTTTGTAGGTACCTTCACGTGGATTTCGAGGTGACGGAGCATGGCGTCATCGACTTCGGCAAGCAAGAACCAAGGTGAGTGGATCTATATCCAAGGGGGAAGTCGGGTTGATGGCGTATAGCACACCCGCACACTTTGATGGAAACCGATTTATATATACTTTATGGTTAACGAAACCTTTACTAGGAAACTATAGATAGAGTAAAAAGGATAGTTAGATAAACCATATTAGAAACTAAGGATGATTAGGAGTGACATGATACGGCTAATATGTGATGACGGGATTTGAGGATGATACTTGATGATATTGCCATTTAGGGTACTATAGGACTAGATAGTCGATGTAGGTGTGTCATCCGAACCATACCTATTTCCAAACTGAAGAATCGTATGCATCTTTTAAATAGATACCTTGAGGGTCGTTATGGATTTTCAAATGATATCTTCTCTTTAAAAACACCGTAGCTCCTACTTTCAAAACTACGATTCGCATCTTTCAAAAAACTGATTGTATGGTTCGGGTGTGTATGTTAGATTAGATACGTATGCTTATAGTAAAGGTAGAATGCATTGTAAAATTGACATTTGTGAGATATAAATGCGATGAAAAGAGAATACGAATTGACATGTGATATGATGATATGTTGTTATACGGATGCGAGTCGATTGAGATGAGTGATACCTTGACGGTCCCCTAATATGAGATTGTTATGGATGTAACTTGGGACATAGGTATATAGATATATATAGAATGTCGTGAATCATGTGTGATATGTCGTACGAGACGTTAGGTCCGTACCCCTCATTATCGTATAGGATGATAGGATCCCAAATGTTTTAATACCGCCGTACGATGATTTTTCCGTGCGTGATGAGTTTGGCTTGATGATTGATCCATACCCTTGACTTGAGAATGTCGTACGATGGATTATACCGTATGTGATGTTGTGAGGCTGGATGCCGATTGATAGATTCACCGACCCGGTCATATTAGATACGTGTACCTGTCAGCATTTGCATGTGATTTACCTTATGCTGCATTTATGTTATTCGCATTGCATTACTTATACCTGTGCTAGTACACTTACACCATTATCGATGATGCGTATATTACACGCACACAGATTGCCGGCTCACACACTTCATCATCGATAATTGCCATGTCACTACACAGTAGGATTGCTGCATCATGATATGACTCTTTGCATAATTTACTTGCTATAGTTACCTATGCACCTTTATACGATGTTGCATTTGACTTTGGAGATATTAGGAACCGCAGGACATATTTTCAAAACTGGAATCATTTAAAGGAGCGGTTTTCCCTTAATATGATATATCACTGTTCCATGTTGCATAATATACGGATATGCTTACATTTCTATCATATGTCGCATACATCATGCTTTATGATTTTACGCATTGAGATATATCGTTTTCATGAGATTTCTGGATTTGAGAACCGTGGTCATTTTAAAAGAAAATATACATTGTTTAAAAACCCGGTTTCTCTTGATATAATATTTCAGTGCGTCCACAATGCGTTTTCTCGGTTCTGAGACGTGTGACATGTGAAACCCAATTCGAGGAGCTGGATGAGGCCGATTGCGGGTACATGGTGACCCGGTATGGTACCCCGAGGCGAGAAAGGGATGCTGTGTATACAGACGGTGAGTCTGGCAGAGGGACTACTACCTACCGGTGATAGTATTTGGGATCGGCGGATATCCGGAGGATACTGACCGGAGTCGAGAGATGAGATGGGCCAATCCGGACTGACGGAGCCCGAGATATGAAGATTTACGTGTCGATGCTGGACATAGTTTTCATGATGTTTTCGGGTGTCAATGTTAGACACCCAGGTCCCATGATTTTGATGTGTCGCGAAGGACACCGTTGATTTATATCCTCATACTTCCATGCACACTCTTTATGATATTTACGTGCATGCATACATTGATTATATGGTTGGACGAGATCCACATGCGTACAGACATTGATTATATGATTGGATGATATCCGCATACATATAGGTGTTGATTTCATTTTTTGGCACATATACAGATACGGTCGCCTTAGATATCATAGTATTACCTTTATGATGTAGTTGACCTAGGAGTCGTTGTTTATTCAATTTCTATCTATTGATATTTTTCTACTCACGAGTTGGCAACTCACCCCCGTTGTGCCACAGTTCTTGCAGGTTGACCACATGGATCAGTAGCGGCATCACTGGCACATAGCTTCATTTGGGTGTTTTGCATTGGTAGGTGGGGCATTTGTATCGTACCCACTCTTGTATTTATATTTCATTTTGTATCTAGTCAACTCCATCAATCAAAATTAGTAAATTGTATAAGTATTGAGACTTAGTGAGATTTGTGGTTGTGAGACTTAGAATGAGGGGTTTTCCGCTACTTGTAGTTTTTATGTCTTGCTTTTTCTTTATCCTTGTGGTGATCTTCGCCGTTGGGCGTCGTATATAAATATATATATATATATATATATATATATATATATATATATATATATATATATATATTGTCTTGCGTGCTTGCGATCCGCCGTTTGGCGAAGAGCTAGCTCTCGCTTGGGGATGCCATTATTCTTGTTATGTATTGTGGTTTTGGATCAAAAAATACAAAGGAGGTTCTGACCAAATTTTTAAAAGATGAAAACCTGTTTTCCAACTTGCATTTTTTTCATGTTCCATCACCTATGCATTTATGAAAACATTTATTTCATTCCACCTTTATTTCAAAACTTCACCTCCTTTATTTTCTTAAAAATGTTTAGATTTCTGCGTTTCAGCTTACTTGAATTCCGTTACGCCTTTAGACGTTGCGTGATTCAAGTGCTGATCACGAGCTAATATTTCGGGTCATGACAAAGTTGGTATCAGAGCGTTAGGTTTAATCTTTATTCGAGTCTATGTTTGACTATGCGGAGTCTAGGGCGGGTATGTATTTCGGAACCTAGGCTTGACCTTACGGAACTTAGACTTGAACGAGGGGTTATTAGACCCGAACTTTCATTTCATAGTCTGACCCTGATTGCTGGAGTAGGTAGCTTGAGTAAGAGTGACGTACCGTACATATGTTCCGCGGAATATTTACGATACGCTACTCGACTTAAGAAACCTTAGGATGTACATATTTGAGATACTTGATTCTATTCGTTTCCGTGATTATATTCTCATAGATGTTGTTCCTTCTTATGATCATGTATCCATTCTGGATCTGTCGTTTCCTTTCATCCCTTTGAGTTGTTTTCTTCGATACTCGATTGAGGTTCCTGTCACCATGTTTGAGCGCAGATTGAGCTGCTGCTAGTGTTGCGGTCAGGGCGAGCTCGTCTTGTACGAGGGCTGACCATTGTGTTTTCTGGTGACATGGGAACGTATCGAGTTAGTTTTGTGTTGTGACCTCTCGGATGAGGCGAGTGTTTGGTTTTGCACCGGATAATCGGGCCACTGTTAGAGGCTGGCTGTTGTGAGGGGACTGTTGATGTACAGCATACCTCATAGATTATGTTGTCGCCTACCGTGCAGACAGATGACTCAGCTGTTGCTGAGATTGATAGGATGTCGCTTCCAGAGCTTACGAGCTGAGATCGCCGGAGCTTTCAAGCAGAGATGCGACAGATGGTAGCTAGTCTATCTCGAGTTGAGAGATGAAGGTGATTCATCAAATTGATACGCCGACGCAGGCCCAGCCGAGTTGAAGATTTTCAGTGTGGAGAGTCTTACTAAGATCTAGAGCAGACCAATCCAGAGATGACCGTTGATGTATCATTTTTCCTGGAGGATTGAGGCATTGTTTAGCATGTGGTCGAAGTGTATTCACATGTTGTATAGGCGAAGCTAAAGAGTTCGAGAGAGTGTCAGAAACCCATTTTTCCCAAGTTTAAAGTGTTCGGAAGAACATGCAGGTAATTCTGTGGACCCTCTAGAAGAATGAAACCCTAACTCGACATGATGACCATGGAACCGCTTTTGAACCTTAGGGTTTGCGGCAGTTTAGCGGTGCCATCAGTGAGGCTTGGGTTTGCCCTTCTACGGCTGGTCCAGAGGTACTGTGGTATGTACCAGATATTTTTAGACGGTGCTCAGGTGTTGAGCCTTCGGGAATTATGGGACTTTGATGACTCGATCGAAAAGTTTGACGTCGTCCAGATATCATGTGATAAGAGACTAGTAAGCTGACCAGCATCAGATAGAGGACCTCACCCAGATGCGTTGTGAGTTGATCGAGAATGGACAAGTATTGAGTATTCCTCCGATGGTTGGGACGAGTTCCCGAGGACGTGTTCGGACAGATATCTTCTACAGAGTGATGAAGATACCGAGTTCATCACTTCGAGTCCGTGTGAGGGACTTCAGATTGACCGTGGTCGAGAAACAGTTGCAGTACGCCGATAGTATGACGTGACGTCAAGGTGGACGATGATAAAGACGAGTGGAACAGAGGTTCATGCGCGATGCTGACGAGCTATTGAAACTCCCAGTCGAGATTAGAGATCTGGTATGCATACAGAGGCATTGGGATACGGCCAGTTCCCGAGGAAATGTGTGCGGAACACGCAGATGTCCAGAAAACGAGAAAAGATTATGTAAGAGTACCAGCCTCCGTACAGTTAGGCATAGGCAAGATCGGAAGAGACCTTGAGCAGGATTCCTTCTGTATGGTTACTGGGCACTGTCACAAGGTTCTACAAGGCATCAACAATGCCTGATTTAAAAATTTGACGTGCCGAACAACCCTAACCAAGATCTCAGACTAGAGATTAAGCGAAACAAAGCAAGTAAACAATTTTACTTCTAAGATTTTGGGATTACAACCTTTGTAGTCCGTTCCTTCACTTCTAAAGCTCCGTGTTAAGGTCCTTTCGCTGCGATCATCGAGTACCCGGACTCTAAAGAAGCTCCATGAAGAGAAAGATGCAATTTTGCTTCTGATCTTCAATAACAAAGATGATCTACCTTGAAGAAACTCAAACCCAAGCTCTTACTTTGCTAATCAAGTATTAGCAAACCAAACACCCTAATTTAAGTGGCAAGAATAGATGAGGATGATGAAATAGGAATTTAGCTCTCATTTTTTTCTTTATCTCACTCAAAATCATCACATATGAAAAAGCTAGTGAAGCTTTTCATCAAGCAAGAAAGAAGAAGAAGATGATCAAAATCCTTTTGTGATGAATAATGAATTGTTATCATAATTGCAAATGCAATCCATGGTTAATAATCAAAGGTCTAACCATTGTAGAGATTTAACTAGGGTAAAGGGTTTGGGTTGAGTTAGGAAATATCTCCAAAATATCAACACATAATATCTTAGCTTAAAACAAAAACAAAAGCTTCTAGAAGCTTCATGAAAGAGCTAACCCAAATCAAACCCTAACTATGTTTAATCTTCACTAATCATATTGCATTTGTAATCTTAACTTGTTACAATATTATATATCACATATACAATATTTATTGTAACAAAATAAAATAATACAATTAACATATATCACATATATATATCAATGTATTACCCGAGTGAGAAAAAGAATCTTTAAGTGAGCTTATATTAGTTAATGTAATTTAATAAATCAAATATATAATTATACATTAAATTATCGAATCAACACTTGATCCGATAATCCGGCTATTTCACAAATAACCGACTAATATAATCTGTATCAGTTCATCGAATCAACACTTGATCCGATGACCCGGCTATATCACATATACTCGGCCGATATCTCATATCGCGAGAATCTAATACGGTATCACATACATGTACTGTTCTCGGTCCCGCACATATCATATTTGTGCTCCTACTCCGTTTTTCCTGAGCCAGGAAACCTCTATGTAGGACTCTAAAGAATCGTCAATACGCCGGAAGTAGGTGATGATCATATCAAACACCTATAAGCTGCAAGCGGTCAGCTAAACGTAACAGCCACCCAGGTATTGAGCAATCAGAAGATCAACGAGCAAGCCTGTACATTCTCCCGTGAATCCAACCAGTAACACTCCCGTACAGTCCGGTCTCTTCGTCTGATATGTCGCATATCTCGCCTAGAGGTGGTAAACGTCAGACCCCAGTAGCTTGATAAGTCGTGTCGATATGAGGTCCATAACAGTTCAAGAAACTACTGATAACACTTACCAGTAAATCTCAGCAGCCCTGGCCAGGGATTTCCAGTTATAGCCAATCGAACACAGCGCAACGTCAACTCCCTATACCGGGAGAGACGAAACCCCTCCTATCGCTCATTGCCTCCATGTGATTCGGGACTGTACCCAAAAGCAACCATTTTGCACGCCCTCTTGGGCGTGGTATGATGGAAATCAAAGCACAATGGGAATCACACAAGACTCTATGACGATCTTGGGTCTACAGACTAACATGTACCAGTGTCACCAGAGAACTGCCATCTGACGTGAGGTATAATACCATCTAGGAGTTCTCGGCGAGTCCGTCCAGTGTACCTAGTCTCCACTGAGCACCCGTATACCTTCTCTGATGTCAAACACCAATGGATATGGGATCATCCATCGCCCATCATATGGTTCAAGAAGTGCATACGCTAGTCTACTCTGGAGTATCGATGCCTTGTCTCGGCACTGCCACAACTAGGAACATTTGAAGGATGTACTTGGTGACTAAACTGTCCCCACTAGTATGATCTGCATCATAGTCCTGGTAGTCAAGTACTCATCTGATTGAATGAGTTTCCGATTATGTCGGTATTTAGAAAATTGAATAGAAATCACAACCAAAAATATTTTGGCCGCAATCAATAACGGTGTCGGATGTAGCGCGTTAGTAAGTGCGGATCGTCCACAGGGAAAGTGAGATCCGTTCAATTTTCGAATTAGATGAGTAGAAAATTTAAAGAAAAGAAAAGAAACAATTCATGATTTGTAAAATTGAATATCAAGAATTAGAAAAATCTAGATCTAAGAAAACATTAAAATCAAGAATTGAGATGTGTGATGATTTCCAAACCAACAATCAATATTCGAAGTGTGGCTCGTAGGAGTAGATCGGATCTATAGATGTGATGAGATCTAATGATTTCATATTCTTATCCATTAACGAATTGATACTAGATCAATGACAATTTATCGAGGGTTAAGGATCTTGCGAAGAAATTAGGGATTCCTCATCTCATCCTTTGTCCTTTCGATGAATCCCATTCAAAATCTAGCTTCAAGTTAATCAAATGATCAATCGTTGATCCCTAGTTTCGAGCGAACACAATCAAGAAAGCATCGTCTCGAAACTAGGTCATCGATCATTTAATTCACGAGAATTTACAAACGTTATAGGATTTAAGAATTGTAAAAGAGTATAAATCATCATCATCTATCGATCGTCACAACTCCTACACGAGCGGAGTTTTACTCAAACATCATAATAACAAACACAATCACAAATTGAGATCGAATCATAATGCTTGAATTAAAAGATAAGCAAGATATAGAAATTTCACCTTTATTTATCGACAAATTTCGTTACAACTCTCTTGAAATTTACAAAAGGAAGGAACTAGATCGTCGATTATGGCTTCGCTCGGCTCCTTGAGTCGCGGATCTCCTTGGATCTCTTGCTCCGATGAAGTCCGGCGTCGCTTTCTAAAGGATCGAAGACTTCTCGCTTGAATGGTACTCGGGATCTTGATCTTGATTTTGGAATTGGAATTAGGGTTAGGGTTTTGAGGCACAAGTTGTGTCACTCAACTTGTGGGTGGAAGATGATGGATAATTTCTTGAACAACCTCAACCCTAGATCTAGGCTCCTTTTTATAGACCTCAAAACCCTAGATCTAGGATTTCAAATTTCCCTCCAAAAGTTTGTTAAAGAGAGCCTTCTAGAAATAGTTTGTTAAGCCGAGGCTTCTAGATGAAGCCACGTGGAGTTTCTGGGGTCTTCTGGAAGCTTGGGCCGTTAGAGGAGACACGTGGAGAAAATTGGGAGCATTGGCGCCATCAAGCCGCCGCGGATCCGCGGCGCAAGCCGGCTCCGGCCGCGGATCCGCGACTCATTTGAAGCCATGGCGCTTGGACTTCCTGGTACTTGTTTGGGCTGACATTTGGGCCTTTTTCTGATATGTTGAATTTTATTTGGCTTTCTGTATCACTACCAGATCTCAAATCTTGGAGTTGGTGTATTTTTGATCAGCTCTTTTCCCAATTTTGGCTTTGTTCCTGCAATTTCCTGCACAATTTCTTGAGACAAAAGTTGCGCTATACAAGAATGATGCGATTCCATGATAAACAGTCAATTTCCCTAAAAATGTCGGTTTTAATATACAGTACAGGTAATTCAGTATTATACAGGTGTTTTGCTAATATGTGCAATATTAATACTGAACACCTCAAGATGGATGCAAAAGATAGGGAAATTGTCGTGTTAAAAATGCAATATTTTCGACTGATCAAATTCCCCCAAACTTATTTTCGGTCATCTCGAGCGAACTGTTTTATTAAAAAGAGAAGAGAAAATAAAGAAAGAGAAAAACTAACTAGCACACTTTCGTAGGCAACACGATTGCACTGAGCACGTGTAACAAGCTTTTAAACCTCTAGGTGTCCCTAGTAGGAGGAGTGTTGTCTCCTGAGGGTTTTCAGCGGATTGCACCCACAAAATCCAATAATAAAAGGAAGATCATGAATATTACATTTAAAGAAAAGAATTGTAAAAAAAGCCTTGAAAATTAGGGTTTCCAACTAAGCTAGCTTTTCGGTTGTCATGAGCCCTATCTTAATAGTCATGAAAAGATGTTAGAAATCGCGTCCTCCCTCAATAAAACATCGTCTTATTCTTCATTCCTATCTGTCTTCCAAACATCGATCATATAACCCTAAGTGTGTAATATACATCCCTACACCCGGAGAATTCAATTCAAGCTATCATACTCTTGCCCATCAGCCTCAGTACTTTTAATTAATGAATATTTAGATGAATTTGCTCACACACTTTCATGCGACCGTTAATACTTCTTGAGGTACTAACCGACCGATTACTCATGTGCTTGCTTATATGGTGTATTTTCCTCGTCTTGCACCACCTAAGGCTTAGCAGTGACTCCCAGTCCAGTTGGCCTTTGGGCACTAGGTGAAGAGGCACCCTCGCTATATTTTTTTATTGCTTCCATGGCGATAACAAAACCAGTGTTCATTTTTCTGCACCATTTTATATTTTCTTCATTTTTTTTCCTTCATACATCAGCTTTTAGACAAGAGCATTTCAAGGTATCCTCTACTATCCCGAGCTTCAAGACGTGTGTAAGTGCAAATAGTAGGGTATCAACGTTCAAAATGTTTGGCTTACAGAATAGAAACTATTTTTCAGACTTATTTTTATCCTCAGATTAGTGACTTCCTTCATCTTACTAACCCTTGGGACAACGCCTCATAACTACTTATTACTAGTTCGTATAAGAAAACTTCTAATTTTCTTGGTTTTCTTAAATTTTTCTAATCTCATGGATGTAATTTTTCACTATCTAATCTTTTATTATCTTATTTATGTACAAAAATGTTTAAATATTAAATATTTTTATATTTTGAAAATTTTTAAATTTTATGGGTTTTGAAAAATTTTAAATTTTTATAAGTTTTTAAATTTTTAAATTTTTATAGTTTTTTAAAGAAATATTTTGTGCTTATGCAAATGATATGCAAATGATGCAAAAAAAAGCACAAACCTCCCCCAAACTTGTTTTCAACAGTGTTCTCACTGTTGCCAACCGCTATATCTACAAAACCTGTAAGCCTGGGAGGAATTTATTAGTGGGGGCAAAATATATAAGTGAAGAACCTCCCCCAAACTTATTCTTTTCACTCACCTCCATTCAAAAAGATGATGCAGTAATATACAGGACAGTGAGGTGAGACGGAGGAATTTTAATCAATATAAAATGGCTCCTGTAGGAACAGGAGCTCCTCCATGGGGTCAGTGGAAAAATACGGCTTTAGTCTATGTCCATTCATTTTGAAAAATGTGCCGTTTTTAATATTTTCTACCTCTACTGCCCCGTGTGGGTATACAGACCGCACAATAAAAGGTCCCTTCCACCGAGATCGAAGCTTACACGCGTGAAGGTGAAGTCGTGAATCATAAAGAAGGACATGCTGACCAGGTGTAAATGTTTTCCTCAAAATGTTTTTTATCGTGAAAAACCTTGGTCCTATTCTTTACGATTACAGCATTATCATAAGCTTCATCGCGGAGTTCGCTTAGCTCATTTAATTGCAACTTCCGAAAGTTGCAAGCATGGTTTAAGTCAAAGTTGATTTCCTTAATAGCCCACAATGCTTTATGCTCAATCTCGACTGGCAAGTGACATGCCTTCCCAAACACTAACCTATATGGAGACATCCCTATATCGGTTTTAAATGCAATTCGGAATGCCCAAAGAGCATCCGTCAGTTTGGTCGACCAATCTTTTCTATTCTTAGCAACAGTCTTCTCCGGGATTTGTTTGATCTGTCTATTCAAAATCTCAGCTTGTCCGCTTGTTTGGGAATGATAGGGTGTAGAAAGTCTGTGGTTGATTGCGTATTTCCGCATCAGAATCTTGAAAGACCTGTTGCAGAAATGTGTCCCGTTATCGCTAATGATAGCGCGTGGGTGTCCAAATTGCGAAAAGATATTTTATTTTAAGAACTTAATAACAACCTTCTTGTCATTAGTGCGACATGGAATGGCTTCAACCCACTTTGAGACGTAATCAACCGCAAGCAGTATGTACAAATTCCCAAAGGAGTTGGGAAAGGGACCCATAAAGTCAATACCCTAAACATCGAAAATTTCAACCACTAAGATGGGTTGCTGAGGAATTTCATTTCTCCGGGAAATCCTACCCGTGTGTTGACACTGTGTACAGGTTTTGCAATAATCAAATGCGTCCTTGAACAAGGTCGTCCAATAAAATCCGCATTGCAAAACCTTCTCCGCCGTCTTTTTAGGACCGAAGTGACCCCCACAGGCCTGATCATGACTAAAAGAAAGAACACTCTTGAACTCCTCATTCGGGACACACCGGCGAATGATCTGATCAGGACAATACTTAAACAGATATGGATCATCCCAGTAAAAGTGTTTTACTTGGGATAGAAAACGGTGTTTGTCCTGTTTTGACCAATCGCTGGGTATAAGTCCCGTGACAAGATAGTTCACAATATCCCTGAACCAAGGTTCATTGGATACGCTCAAGAGTTGTTCGTCCGGAAACGAATCATTGATCGGCAGGGTCACAGGTGAAGAAGAGATGCGTGAAAGATGGTCGGCTACAACGTTTTCACATCCTTTCTTATCTTTGATAACAAGATCAAATTCTTGTAATAGAAGGATCCAACGTATTAGCCTACCTTTTGCATCTTTCTTCGCCAGAAGATGTTTCAAGGCGGAGTGGTCAGTGTACACAACTATTGGTGAGCCAATCAAGTAGGCCTGAATTCTTCCAATGCAAATACAACCGCCAAAAGTTCTTTTTCGGTAGTTGTATAGTTAATTTGAGCATCATTCAGGGTCTTACTTTCATAATAGATCACGTGTGGCATCTTTTCAATGTGCTGACCTATGACTGCACCAACTGCAAAATATGATGCATCACACATAAGCTCAAAGGGGTAGTCCCAATCTGGAGACGATAGAACGGGGGCTGTAGTGAGGGAGTGTTTGAGTGAGTCAAATGCTGCCTCACAATCCGAGTCAAAGTGGAAGGTCGTATCCTTGGCCAAGAGAAGAGTTAAAGGTCTAGCAATTTTGCTAAAATCCTTAATGAATCTCCTGTAAAAGCCCGCATGGCCAAGAAATGATCGGATATCCTTGACGCTTTTGGGATGAAGAAGGTTTTGAATGACATATATCTTAGCTCTGTCAACCTCAATGCCTTTCCGTGAAATAACATGTCCAAGCACAATTCCCTCTTGTACCATGAAATGGCATTTTTCCCAATTCAAGGTTAAGTTCTTCTCTTTGCAACGAGTAAGAACTGCGTCAAGATTCGTTAGGCAGTCAGAAAAAGAGTCTCCGAAAATCGAGAAATTGTCCATGAAAATCTCCAAAAAATTCTCGACCATGTCAGAGAATATCCCCATCATACACCGCTGAAAGGTAGCGGGAGCATTGCATAACCCAAAGGGCATGCGTCTATAAGCAAAGGTACCAAAAGGACAAGTAAAAGTGGTTTTATCTTGATCCTTTTTGGCTATGGGGACTTGATTATAGCGAGAGTATCCGTCCATAAAGCAATAATACTCACGTCCGGCTAAGCGTTCCAGCATCTGATCAATGAAAGGAAGAGGAAAGTGGTCTTTCCTCGTAGCGGCATTGAGTTTTCTGTAATCAATACATACACGCCACCCAGTTTGGGCGCGTGTCTGAATCAACTCATTTGCCTCATTGGTAATAACAGTGATGCCAGATTTCTTAGGGACGACATGTATTGGACTCACCCATTGGCTATCGGAGATTGGGTAAATGATACCATTATCAAGGCATTTGACGATCTCTTTCATCACCGCTTCCATCATGAAGGGGTTCAACCGTCTCTGTGGTTCTCGGGTTGGTCTGGCATCATCCATCAAATGTATATGAAGTTCTACAATCAAGGGACTAATCCCTTTGATGTCTGCCATGGTCCAACCAAACGCCTCCCTATTAGATCTCAATACCGACAAAAGTGCATTCTCTTGCTCTGATGTTAGAGAAGCGGATATGATAACCGGTAAAGACTCATTCTCACCTAAATATGCATATTTAAGATGAGAAGGTAAGAGTTTGAGATCTAATGCTGGCGGAGAAATAGAAGGTGGGATCATCGACTGATTTTCGGAGTCACAAAGAAGCTCATAGCCTGTAAAAGATACAGACTCGGATGGTGATGAGTCAGGAGTGTCGGACTCAAGCGTGGAAATGGTGTCCTCACTAAGATAGTGTGCAAGATCAAACAGTGATGTGGTAGTGTCGTCGAGATCTTCAAAGCAAAGTTCCTCAACTCCGCAACTTTCGGGAGCAATCTCGTGGACAGAGCACACATCAAGGATATGAGCAGAGGGTTCTGATCGCTGACTTCCAATTTTGTAGATATTTAGTTCAATGGTCATATTTCCAAATGATAAGTTCATTGAACCATTTCTACAGTTAATGACAGCATTGGAAGTGGCAAGGAATGGTCGACCCAAAATCACCGGAATTTGGCTCCGGGGGTTCGCTACAGGTTGTGTATCGAGAACAATGAAGTCTACAGGGAATACAAATTCCCCGACCTTTATCAACACATCCTCTAGTTCACCCCTAGGTTTGGTGATTGAACAGTCTGCCATTTGGAGAGTGCAGTGAGATGGTTTCAACTCTCTAATCCCTAGCTGCTCATAGACAGAATATGGAAGTAGGTTAACACTTGCGCCAAGGTCTAAAAGAGCACGGTTGATGTTTTTACCCCCAATAGAAATCGATATCGTTGGACATCCTGGGTCCTTACGTTTCTTTGGTAGCTGTGGGATAAAAGCAGTGCTAATGTTATTGGACATGAAGATCTTCTTTGGCACTTGAGTCTTCCTCTTCCTAGTGCATAAGTCCTTAAGAATTTTCGCATAAGCGGCGACTTGTTGAATAGCATCTAGGAGAGGGATGTTGATGTTAACATGTTTGAACATTTCCATAATTTTCTCCATATGTGGACTCGATTTGTTACTCCTTAACCGATTCGGGTAAGGAGCTTTAGCAATAAGCGCTGGGTCCATTATAGGAAAAGGAAGTAGGGGTAGACGTGATCCCAAAAGAGGAGTGGGGATCGTCTGTGGAGGACTAGAAGAGATGTGCTGAGGTGTCGAACCTAGTGGGAAACGGAGAATAGGCTCGTGAGAAGGCGGTGGGATAGAAGAACAAGGATCAGAAGTAGAAGTGTGTGTGTGAGGAAAGGTCTCAGCCGGGGTGTTATTGATAGGATTTTCAATATCATCAATTTCTTCCCCAACATGGTTATTCAGCAATCTTCCTGATCTCAACGTTGTAATGGCATTTACATTGTAATGCCCAGGATTCGGTAGGGGTTGAGACAGAAGTTTCCCTTTTTCTCTCGCACTCATTTCGGCTTTAAGTCGTGCAATTTCAGCTTCCATCGATCTGATACTCTCAGCTTGGGACGCTGAGTTTTTCTTTATCTCACTGACGGAAGACCTAACCTCAGCCGACACTTCCATGAAATTTGACAAGAGTGACTTCATGGTTTGTGTGAATTGAGAGAACTCGTCAGAACAGGTCAACTGCATAGGATTAGACGGTGCAGGAGGGTTGACCTGGTTTTGAAAATTTTGTGACTGGTAGGGGTGCTGAGTGAGTTGAAGTGGTTGCTGTTGTGGTGGAAGAGCCCTTTGGAATTGATTCGGGTTTGGAACCATGTTTTGAGATTGGGATTGGTTCCAAGCAAATTTCGGGTGATTCCTCCAACCCTGATTGTACGTGGAAGAATATGGAACGTTTCTAGGTCTTTGAAATGCGGCATTGGTATGCTCGTGACCTTGAAACAGAGAGTTTAATGGACATTCTTCCGTTAAGTGAGAAGGATCAGAACAGCACCCACATACAGTTTTGGGGAGCGACATCGGGTTTAGGGAGGCTGCTAAAAATTTGTGTTCCATAGCCTCGAGCTTCTTTTGCATTGCTGCCATCTCAGCTCAAACACCTATGGACACGTCAATTTGGTGTACGCCACCCCTAGACGATGACTGGGTTCCACTCTCCCACTGTAAGGATTTTTCAGCGAACTCTTCTAAAAATTTTCAAGCTTCCCCATCATCCTTGGTCATAAAGGTGCCTTGACACATGTTTTCAAGGTTTTGTTTAGTGGTAGGGTTAATGCCCTCATATATGATTCGGCAAAGATCCCATCTCGGGATGCCGTGATGTGGACATTGAACCAAAAGATCCTTGAAGCGTTCAAAGCATTTCGAGAATGGTTCAGTCGGAAGCTGGGTGAATTGATTTAGTTCGCTATGGATTCGATCTGTCTTTTGCATAGGGTAGAATTTCTTAAGGAATGTTGCAACGAATTCTTCCCAATTCGTAATGGAATGTACGGTAGTGTTATACAGCCACTTCTCGGCTATATCGCACAAGGTAAATGGAAGAAGACGTAGACGCATAGCATCCACTGAAAGTTGTGACGTACCCATCATTGCGCATACATTTTCAAATTTGGTGATAAAGACGTATGTGTCTTCAGTCTCGAGACCATGGAATTTAGGTAGAAGGTTGATATATTGGGTTTTAATCTCAAAATTATCCCCGTTGGCTGGTGGAATGGATAAGCAGGTCGAAAGAGGACCTCGCAAAGGATAGCACCTCTCTTGGAGAGAGATGCGGGGTGGATTCTGCCCACCAACGGACGGGGGCAGAGTAGTGGTAAAGAGGTTCGATGGAGACGGATCCATCGGTGTGGGTGTGGTGGTGGGTAAAGAAGAAGTAAATGTAGAAATACCGACTTCGGAGTCGATCGGGGGGACGCGGACTAAATGGGCACTAGAATCCCGTGTCCAGCCTATCTTGCACTAAAAAGGGTTAGTACAAGTGGCAGCATGACTTATAATTAGGGGAAATGAATGAATGCGGTGTTTATTTTGAAGAATGATACGGATTTTTGAAAATATGATGCGATCACAACAAATGCAACAAGCAACCCTAAAATCTAGTGGTCACTTAGGTCAAAGCTCTAGACCGCTCCTAACTGCCAAAAGACAAGTCGTGGGATAAATCCTCCACTGCCTCTTTGTCTCTCCTGTGGCCAGGTAAGTGGGAGGTTCTCCACTACGTAAGTAGTGGGCCTAATTAAGTAACCACTAGCCTTCGACACACTTGTTTTAGACACCACAAAAGAAACGCGGATAAGCAATGAATTACCCACGGCCTTCTCTTGTCCTAAGTGAGCGCGACGGTTCTTAGAGTCATCTCTAGATATTTTTTAGTTAATGAGGGTAAATGCGGATGCAAGTTTGTGATTTTTGGGGCTTAGGAAGGGTAATGAACTCCCCACCTAATCTGAATTTGGCCGTGCCCCTTAAAGTCCGTATTAATATGCAAACAACCACAAAAATCAAAAACACGCACAATTTATTTTGCTTTTTGCGGCGCTGCGATTTATTTGCAAAGAAACCTGCAGCAAATTGTTAATTGGAGCAGACAGAGGAGGAGATAAGAAAGTAAGAAAGCACCTGAGTGAATTTTGTACAAAGAAGACTCCACAAAGCCGCGGAACAGCCGCAATAGGGAGATAATGCCGCGGAAACGTGGTGGTTCAGTGGGATCCCTGCACGGAAATTTTTGGTACTGTTCCTGTTCAACTCCCAAGCTCTCTGGAATGCTCCGAATATTTTTCCACTTGCACAGCAAGCTCCAGATCTCCTTGCAACAAACCACAACAAATCGTTTAGTGTTTTGCTCGAATTGACCTCAAAATTATGATGGAATAAACTTTTCAACTCAAATTTCAAAAAAAATGAACAAATTAGCACACGATCCCCGGCAACGGCGCCATTTGATTGAATGAGTTTCCGATTGTGTCGGTATTTAGAAAATTGTATAGAAATCACAACCAAAAATATTTTGACCGCAATCAATAACGGTGTCGGATGTAGCGCGTTAGTAAGTGTGGATCGTCCACAGGGAAAGTGAGATCCGTTCAATTTTCGAATTAGATGAGTAGAAAAATTTAAAGAAAAGAAAAGAAACAATTCATGATTTGTAAAATTGAATATCAAGAATTAGAAAAATCTAGATCTAAGAAAACAATAAAATCAAGAATTGAGATGTGTGATGATTTCCAAACCAACAATCAAGATTCGAAGTGTGGCTCGTAGGAGTAGATCGGATCTATAGATGTGATGAGATCTAATGATTTCATATTCTTATCCATTAACAAATTGATACTAGATCGATGACAATTTATCGAGGGTTAAGGATCTTGCGAAGAAATTAGGGATTCTTCATCTCATCCTATGTCCTTTCGATGAATCTGATTCAAAATCTAGCTTCAAGTTAATCAAATGATCAATCGTTGATCCCTAGTTTCGAGCGAACACAATCAAGAAAGTATCGTCTCGAAACTAGGTCATCGATCATTTGATTCACAAGAATTTACAAACGTTATAGGATTTAAGAATTGTAAAATAGTCTAAATCATCATCATCTATCGATCGTCACAACTCCTACACGAGCGGAGTTTTACTCAAACATCATAATAACAAACACAATCACAAATTGAGATCGAATCATAATGCTTGAATTAAAAGATAAGCAAGATATAGAAATTTCACATTTATTTATCGAAAAATTTCGTTACAACTCTCTTGAAATTTACAAAGGAAGGAACTAGATCGTCGATTTCGGCTTCGCTCGGCTCCTTGAGTCGCGGATCTCCTTGGATGTCTTACTCCGATGAAGTCCGGCGTCGCTTTTTAAAGGATCGAAGGCTTCTCGCTTGAATGGTACTCGGGATCTTGATCTTGATTTTGTAATTGGAATTAGGGTTAGGGTTTTGAGGCACAAGTTGTGTCACTCAACTTGTGGGTGGAAGATGATGGATAATTTCTTGAACAACCTCAACCCTAGATCTAGGCTCCTTTTTATAGACCTCAAAACCCTAGATCTAGGATTTCAAATTTCAAATTTCCCTCCAAAATTTTGTTAAAGAGAGCCTTCTAGAAATAGTTTGTTAAGCCGAGCCTTCTAGATGAAGCCACGTGGAGTTTCTGGGGTCTTCTGAAAGCTTGGGCCATTAGAGGAGACACGTGGAGAAAATTAGGAGCGTTGGCGCCATCAGGCCGCCGCGGATCCGCTGCGCAAGCCGGCTCCGGCCGCGGATCCGTGGCTCATTTGAAGCCATGGCGCTTGGACTTCCTGGTACTTGTTTGGGCTGACATTTGGGCCTTTTTCTGATATGTTGAATTTTATTTGGCTTTCTGTATCACTACCAGATCTCAAATCTTGGAGTTGGTGTATTTTTTATCAGCTCTTTTCCCAATTTTGGCTTTATTCCTGCAATTTCCTGCACAATTTCTCGAGACAAGAATTGCGCTATACAAGAATGATGCGATGCCATGATAAACAGTCAATTTCCCTAAAAATGCCAGTTTTAATATACAGTACAGGTAATTCAGTATTATACAGGTGTTTTGCTAATATGTGCAATATGAATACTGAACACCTCAAGATGGATGCAAAAGATAGAGAAATTGTCGTGTTAAAAATGCAGTATTTTCGACTGATCATCATCCTAACGGCTTTATCAACATGTGACATAGAGACAATCAGAGTACATGTTAAGATAAAAAGTGACCAGATAGCATACTATCATGTCGAGCAAGAAAGTGCTCCCTATATATGTCCAAGCATCCACTACAATATACAACTTATGTACAGTAATGTCCTCTAGAGCATACATATAACTAACAATCTCCCACTTGCACTAGGGTCATCTATTATGGTATCACATACCCAACAATCAGCTGTGGTTGAAGTATCTCATACTCAACCATCCCATAAAAGTCTCTACTGGGAAATGGGCCTCTGTGAGTGGATCCGCGCTGTTGTCCTCTGTGTCTACTCTCCCAACCTTGTTCTCCCTGGAGATCAACCATCTCCATGATCAGGTGATACTGCCTAAGAATATGTCTGGATCTCTGATGGGATGGGGGTTCCTAGGCATAAGCCATAACTCCATTGTCACACAATGGTAGGAACGAAATTCATCTCATGAACTCATATATATCCATACTGCCTCTTTGGTAGCATCCTTGGTAACGATGTATCTTGCCTTTAATCGTCTAGTAAGTCACGGTATCTAGCTTGGAACTCTTCCAACATACCGTCCCTCCACTGTGGGTAAAGACAATGCATGCGACTGACATTCAGTCGTCCTTATCATCCTGGAACCTTTCCAGTGATTCTCCCCAGGATCGATTGATACCATCTCACTACAACTAGTGAGAATCCTAACATCCAATTAGATCTATCCCATAGATCCTTAACCCAGGATTTAGGAAGTATCATCTTGATCCTATATGGAGAATCTTTATGATAAGAGGAGATTGACCGAGCGTAGCATAGGAAACTCCTTCCCTATTAAGAGTATGTCATCCACGTACTCTACGAGGATCACCACCATACTCTCTACTGCCTTTTTTTATATACAAGGTTCATCTGCCATTTTGATGATGTCAAACTCTTTGACTACTACATCAAAACAGACGTTCCAACTCCGCGATGCCTGATTTATCCCATAAAACATCATGCTCATGTTTCCGCTGCTCCCATTGTCTACGAAGCCCTCTGGCTGTGTACTTATAGACGCTCTCTTCCAAATCAATATTTAGCAAAGCAGTCATGACACCCAACCGCCAGATATCGTAGTCATGGTATGTAGCCGTGGCAAGTAGGATCTGGATGCACTTAAGCATAGCTACTTAGAAAGACTCAACTTTTCCATGTACACCAAGTAATATTCTCAAGATATACTTGATCCTGATGGGGATTTAACCCTCTAGATAAAGCAACCAAAGTCCATACTTTGTTAGTGTATAAGGATTCCATCTCAGATTGCTAAGCATCCAGCCATTCTGATAGAGTCCCACTCCTGATGGCCTGCTCGAAACTAGTTGGGTCATCATCTCATGATGCAATCCTCGCTCCCACTGTTATAGAGAAACCAAAGTATCTCTCAGGTGGATGAGGAACCCTACCAGATCGGCGGAGAGGCTGAGGTTCGTTGGAAACTATTGAATCCTCCGGGTTTACCAAATCATCAGCTGCAGTTTGTATAGCTGGAACTCCTTCCAGTTCTACCTCATAACCACTAATTTCTTCACAAGAAATTCCCTTTTTCTCAAAAAGTGGTATGCCGAGAAATAAAACATCTTTTGTTTCTCGCTGTGGTAGAAGATATTCCCTTACAAATGCTTGGGATATCCAACAAACTTCCACAGAACTGACCTTGCCTCGAGTTTGTCCGGATTTTGCTTTTGACATAGGCCGGACAACCCCAAATCTTAACTTCCTTAAGAGATGGGCTCTTCCCATACCATATCACATATGGAGTGGTAGACATCTGATTTGGTTGGAACCCTATTCAATAGGTATGCAACTTCTCAAGTGCATAACCCCAAAAGAAAATAGGCAACTCAGTAGTACTCATCATAGAGCACACCATATCACATAGGGTGTGATTGCTCCGCCCCGATACACCGACGTATTGTGGTGTATACGGAGGAGTAATGTTGAGAGAGAATCTCATTCTCCTTTAGAATAGTCCAGGAATTTAGTGCTCAAGTATTCTCCTCCTTGATCTCATCAAAGGACATAAAACTTATACCCGATTTTGGTTCTCTACTTCTAACTTATATTCTGTGATTATCTTAAAAGTTTCGGACTTGTGTTTCAACAGGAACATATGTCTGAATCTTGAGAGATCATTAGTGAATGTAATGAAGTACAAAGAACCGGTCCTGGCATATGTAGACAGGGGACTTTCATACATCAACATGTATCAATCCTAAGAGTTCACTAACTCTTTCTCTGTTTCTAATAAACGGAGTTGTGGTCATCTTATCTTTGTGACATGACTGTCAAGTTTTACAAGATGTAAATTCAAACTAATTTAAATACGCATCTTTATGTAACTTCAGCTAGTCGGGTCGCATTGATATGACCTAGTCTACAATGCCTCAAGAAGGATTCGTTCATATCTGAACTCCTCCTCTTATGTGTGTTCTGTATGTTAAGAACTGTGGTTTGATTTAGAACGTCTATGCTTTTAGATAACGTGCCTGAACCGATCAACTCTTGATATAGAAAATGTTCAAAACATTATCCAACAATACAAAATTATATCCTTCTTTACTAATAAAGAGACTGATATGATGTTGTATATCAGGTTCGGTATCTAATAACATTCGTTCAGAATCAATGTATTCTGGTAATACAGGGTGATAACTGCCAACAGACTTGGCTGCAACACTTGCATCATTTCCAACTCTTGAAACTTATCACCCATTCTCAGTTCTCTACCTTTCTGTAGCCCATGTAACAGATTACATTTGCGGGATCCTGATCCGGTATCTCATACCCAGGACGTAAAGGATACTGAGAAACAGTTCTCGGTAATGAACACACCTGAAGATGATGCATCAGCATGCACTTTCTTCGTTTGGGAAGCACGGGAATTCTGGTAATCCCCTATTTCCTGCTCTGTCTTATAACAATTATAAGTTGGAGCGGGACCAACGTTCCCTTGCCCAGTATAACAAGCGGGTTCGGTCAATACATCCGTATTATTATCTTGATTTAGGCGTGACATAGTCGCTACCTGGAGAGAGATAGAAGAAAACACTCAGCGTATGCTCTTGCAAGATTAGATTGGTTGTTAATATATCTAATCAGGATGTCTCCCACTGTTTTAGTCAAATCTTCCTTCAAACCCTAAAAGGAAATACTAGCCGGGATTAATTACACTCTACAAGTTCGCCAATCTTTCAGCCAGGCCAGTGCCGGTACTTTGAGGGAGGTTCCCCGCGCGTTCGCACGGACCTAATTAAAGTAAACCTCGTTTTCCCAGAAGCATAACCCTGTTGACACCTTTCTAGACACCTACTTGATCGGCTAATTGTAATGTGTAAAACTCTCCCAAGAGTAACTCTTACTCGCAGCGGGTATCGGGATCCAACTATCTCATAGAAGGTATGTAATCTCATTGCAAATTTCAATTCTTGAAATTCCCAATAATATTTTGCCCCTAGCAACTTATGACCTTGGCTAAGGTCAACAAATCATAAGCGCTAGCCAAGTTCAACCCGTCATTTCCTGATTGAATTAAACCCACCCGCATGACCCTTGGTTAAGGTCAACAAAGTCGCACGACTACACTAACTCGATCGCTTCATATGCTTATACAGATAAGCATTAATTAGCTACTGCACACTATGCCTTGGCTAAGGTCAACAAACGTAGCACGAATACTAAATAGTATTTATCTGAAATGACGGAGGGCTACGACAGGTTTTTAAGAAAACCCTTTGCGTAATGAACTTGATATCGTTGTAGAATCGAGTGATTTTAATTGGAATGTTTTTTAGGCCTTTTCTAGTTTTGCTAAAGAGGTCACTAAAGAGGTCACTCCTGGTGAAGGGATCTTCGGCTCTTTCCTTATCGAATAAGGTGCAGGATATTTCACAAATATCACTATGCAAAGCAAAAAACTATAAAAACAATCAAAAGACAAACCGAGTTTGTAGCATCTGCTAGTTTCGCTAAAGAGGTCACTCCCGGTGAAGGGATCTCGGCTCTTTCCTTATCGAATAAGGTGCTGGATATTCTACAAGGAACACCGCTATGCAAAGCAAGAACTAGAGCTACCTATTTTTGAGATAAGTTTCTACAACATTTTTAGGTTTTTTTTAGTTTCATTAATCTCATTAATAAAGTCCCATTTTATTATACTTCATAAGCATCACATTTGAAACAAAATCAACAATATACAATATATATCTCATATATATAATATAAACATTCGTCTCAGGCAGTAATATGATCTCATCACAGAACATTGCAGCAGAAGATAACATATGAAATATTGGATATACTAGGACGTCCGTGTTTTATATCGAGCCTGCATAAAACATAGATTCCACGGTCGCAATGAATAGCCAAACCCACATCCCTAGACCCCTACGAGAGCGGCAAGCAACACTGCCAATTCTAGGGTTAGGAGACTCGGTCTCGACTCCTCGAGATGGTCTCCTACTGGACCCTAGAACCCGGTTACTTATGCTCCCCGCCTTGGGTCTACCTAATGCGGAAAAGTAAATAATATACAATGGTGACATCATCCTCAGCCCAAAAGTGCCCCAATAAAAGAATATTACATACAATGAATTTTACATAAATGAAAATGAAAAACTCTCATCTCACATAAAACCCCCGGCTATTCAAAACACGACGATCCAATATAACATATCACAGCAACACATAATATCACATATCATCAACGTAAGTAAATATGCATATCCCAATTGTCGTTGATGTATAGAAACGAAACTGGCGATACACCACATATTACACTTACGGTCACAGAAAAGAAAGTGTAAAACTACAACAGTTGGAATCCGCAACCTTCTTAGACATCGCATGCCTAACCAAATGAATTCCTTAGACATCGCATGCCTAACAATTATAAACCCCGCATTTTAGTCTCGATCTCGAAAACACTTTTCAATATCAAGTCGGGCAATTCAACAAGATTCCCGACATCCTGATCGAATGCTCGTCACAAACTTTAGTAGACGGCCGCACCCCCGGATGCCGTCGACAAAGTGCACTAAGGCGGAACACCGATGCTGCGAGCACCCGAACGGATGCTTTTGGCGACGGGGTTCTCCTTGTTAGTGTATATGCCCTAGGGGCCATTATTGTGTCATACTTGTATGTATATTACTTAATGGAAGCTTGGGATATTCACAGTTGTATATACAGTCTTGCTAAAAATAGTAGTATGCTACTTGGTTTGTGTCTACTTTAATATGTGCATATGTTTCTTGTAACGTATCACTTATACATATTAGTAGAGCCCATAGAATTTTTGCTTGATTACCAGCGTCGTGATGGCAGTCACACTAATGGGGGCTGGGTAGTCTGTAAGCAACATCCTATACAGGTCCCTGGTCGTTGGATTATCGAGATAGGGCATCGATATTCCGGAGTAGACTAAGTGTGTACGCTTCTCATCCCAGTTGGGAAGATGGTCTGTCCCACAGCCATCAGTTCGTCGTACTAAAGATAGTATACAGGTGCTCGTTAGGTTACGGGTACACCGGACAGGACTCGCAGGGGAACTGATTGGTTGGTATTATACCCATTGTCAGTTAATAGTTCCCAGGGGACATGAGTACAGCATAGTCCGCAGACTTGACATTGCTACTTCGCCTCGAGTGTGTCCCACTGTTCTTAGATTGCTACCCTACCACGGCTCAAAGGAGTCGTGCAAACAGGTAGCAGTTGGGTGCAGTCCTGAGCACTTCGAGGCAGTGGCGGTTAGATAGGATTCGTCTCTCCCGGTATTGGGAGTTGATATCGCACTGTGTCAGAGAGCCATTACGTAAAGTCCCTGGCCAGGGCAAGCGAGATTTACTGGTAGGTTCCAGTAGTTTCTCAGGGTGTAATGGGCTACGCTCCGACACGACTTATACAGCTATTAGGGGACTGACGCTTGCCGCCCCCTAGGCTTGATATGCGATAGTCTTAGACGAATAGACCGGACTGTACGGAGATTATCACATCAGGCTCACTAGGAGTTCGGATGGTTTTCCTCATCGGCCTTCTTATCGACATCTACCTGGGGACCGTTACGTACAGCTAGTGCCTCTTGCGGTCTGTGGTTAAACCCACTGCCAGCGTAGTGTCGAGTCTTTAGAGTCCCACACAGAGAGTTTCCCTGCTCCAGGCGAAACGATATAGAAGTCGTATGGTTTTACGACAAGGGTTCGGACGCGTACGTGTGTTTACGCACGTACGGCTTTTTGGACAGTTTTTACTAGCCGGCTTTGGTTTAAGCCAGATTCTAGTATCGGGTTATTGGATTTATACAGTCTAAAGTTTTTCCGTGTTTTCACGGATTGGAGGGGCGTTCTCGTAATTTGTCGGGAAGCTTCTAGAAGAGTGATGACTTGGGGGGTAAGGTGGCATTGCATTAAATGAGATTAGTGACTCATTTGTGTGATTCATCCATGTCATTAATGCATCATAAATGCTTAATGACTCATGGAGATGAATCACTCATATGTATTTATGAAGCATGGTTGTTAAATCTTTTATTTCATTTTTGGATAAATAATAATGCTTCATATATATTATGATAGATCATTATCTCATTTATTATTTCTCATCTTCACCTTCTCTCTCCTTAAGCTCACTCTCTCTTCAAACCCTAACCCTAACCTCTCATGTGTTGAGATCAAGGGTTAGCTAGACTAATACATCCATAACCTCACGCTATATCCCCTAGGTAGCTTAGATTAGCACTTTGAGCAACCTAGTTATCTCAAGTTAGAGATAAATCTTGGCGTAGGAGCTCTCGAGTGGATCGTCTTTGACTCGAGGAGGCCGTTGAGGCGCCGATGTTCCAAGGAGCCTACGAGGAGTGGAGGACCGCGATGAAGACCCGAATGGCAAGTAACGTGAGGTATAACTTCGAATCCAAGTAGTTAAACCTTTCGTAGTTTGCTAGTAACGGTTTAGAAACGATTCATGCGCTCAAGTCCGTGTTACGAAGTTTTGATAATCGTTTTTCATATATTCCGCCTCCCCGCAAATTCGTGGGGTGCGTGACATGGACTTACAGTGGTATCAGAGCCAACTAAACTATTACTAGCTTGTTAGCAACTAATTAGAAGTTCGATCGACGGAAAACACGAAAACAAAACTCTAACCCCTTTACAGTTTCTGTTAATTTTAAAAGTGTCTGAAAAAATAATTGACATACCTTAAAATTCACAGCAGGGTTTTTTAAGAATACTGGGAAAATACGAGCCAGTAACTCGGCAAAACGGCCACGGATCCGCGGCAATAGAATGCTTGTGCCGCGGATCCGCCGCTTAGTCAACGCCGAGTTGACTCGGATTTGCTCAGTAATTCCTATTTTTTGGTTTTCTGTTTTCCAGCATGTTCTGTTTCTACCCAGGTTGCTTCTTTGCTGGTTTGCTTTTGGGGTAAACACGGAATATGGTAATCGATCGATGTTCTAAGATATTTGCTAATTGGGTTTTTATCTGTAATGTTTAATGTGTTCGTAAACCTCCCCTAACTGCTAGTATGTCGGTTGGCAGGGGGTTGCACATTTCTGTAATGTTTACTGTTTGTGTATATGAACTGTATTGGACTGTTGTGATGATTAGACGGGGTTTTGAGATGGGTTTAATATTCATTCATTCGATGTAAATGTAATATGATGTAATATTCTTTTGCGGGGCATATCCAGGTTGCGGTTGTAGCCACCGTTGTATTATTTCTTTTTACTGTTTTTGCTCCTAGGATAGACCCAAGGCGGGGTGCACAAACTACCGGGTACTTTGAGGTGTTTAGTAGCCTACTCACTTTGTTGAGGGAGACCGCTTCACTTCGGGTACTTGGCGGGTAGTTTGCTGTACCCGTAGGGGTCTAGGGTAGGGTAATGGCAATTCATCACAACTGTGTAATCCGTCTTTTATTGCAGGCTCAAAGCAAATGCGGATTGCTTGTATATCCAATAAAGTTCATCTGTGATCTAGAATGCCTATTATTGCGTCTGACGAATATACAATATCTATATATGATAGCTATTAGACGTCACTTATATTTTACACCCGCGCTAGCCCAGCCCCCGCTCTGTCGTTAGTTAAGTAACCTAACGGGTGATGACGGGACCCCGTGGCGAATGCGGATGGCATAAGAGGACGTGGTATTTTCGTTGTTTTCTGCAATGATAGGTTCAATGATGGGATGCATTATTATAATGCAAAGAAAATAAACCAAAGTTTAATCGTTGGAACAAATTTAAAAGAAACCACTCGGTTATTTTAAAAGATCAGATTTTTTTAATTGCGGAACTTTAACCACTCCTTTTAGAAAGTATCAGTTTCCTTCGATTATATCAAGTTCACTACGTTCACGGTTTTTGCCAAGACCATTCGTAACCCTCCGTCATTTCATTTGGGTATTCAGTAGCATTCAAGCTATGTATTTTGACCTAACGCCAAGGCATAGTGTTTGGTAGCTGCTGGGTATTCATATATTGCATAGATAGATGTGTTAGTTCGGGACAGTCGTATTATCATTTTGGCCTAACGTCAAGGATATGTACGGATGGGTTCAAATTAACTAGGACAATGCTGGGTAGAACTTGACATGTGACTTATGTTATTTTGACCTAACCCCAAGGTCATAAGAGCATGGGGCAAAAAAAATTTATATCGGGAATTTCAAAAGAAACTGAAATTTGCACTGAGAGCATACCATTTTGGAGTTTGATGAATGTTGGTAGGATTCCTTCAACATTATCATATGATGATATTTTGGATCCCGATCCTACTATGAGTATATACTACTTATCAGGAGATTCGTCACTTAACGATCAATGCTATAAACCAAGTAGGTTCCTAGAAAGGTGTCAGCGGGGCTACGCCCCCAGAGAAAAGAGGTTATTTAATTAAGGAACTTCGCGAAAGCGTTGGAAAACCTCCATCGAAGTATCGACACTGACCTGGCTGAACGGTTAAGCAAGAATTGTACGGTGAGAATAGTCCTGGCTAATTCTTCTTTTATGGTTTGAGGAGGGATTCGAGAAACAGTGGGAGTCATCCTGTTTAGATAAATTAAAAACCACTCTAAACTTGCATGAGCATCATGCTAATAGTATTTTCTTCTCTCTCTTAAATTGCAGCGACCTTGTGACCACACATAGGTTACATCTAGATAACAAATTGACTGAATCTGACTTATATGACTGGCAAAGATCTGTCCAGATGTCCATTGCCTATGACAAGCTGGACCACCCTATTACTACTCAAGATCCCGCCGTCCTAGGTCCAGTTTCCACTGTCACGGATATGGATATCCGTCAGACAACGGAAAAAGATAAAGCGAAAGCTAAGTGCCTCGTGGAACCTTCAGTTGATGGTGTATACCAGAAGCAGCACGAGAAGATGGACTTAGTTTCCATCTTTCTCCATAACAAAGATTTATATGGAGAGTAATCTCATATCGCAAGATATGAGACCTCGAATGAATTAATTCAAGAGAGGTTGGCTGATGGGTCATCTGTAGGGGACAACGTCCTTACAATGACTAGCTATATTGATGAGCTCAAGGACCAAAAGACCACGTTGGGAAACTGGTCAGATACTGACTTGATTCTACAGTCTCTACCTTCTACCCTGAAGGAAACCAGGGAAGTAAAAGGAAAGAGAAGGGAAAAAGTTTCGGGACTGGATATAGTAAAAGAGGGACGTTCCTATTGTTACAGGAATGAACATTGGCAGAATGATTGCAGGGCTAGTAAAGCCAGTAGCCAGGATTCGAAGCATGTTGTGGCTTCAGCTTCGGGTGTGTTTGTAATAGAGAACTGTATGTCAGTTAACCCTACTTCCTGTGTATTGGATACCGGGTCAGGATCTCACATCTGTAATTCGTTACAGGCTCTGAGAAACCGTAGGGTTATCAGGATAGGTGATATGACCCTCACAGTTGCTAACGGAATGAGCATGGATGCTGAATCCATAGGGGAATATCATCTTGGACTAACAACTAGGCAGATATTGATTCTGCGTAACTGTTTTTATGTACCAGGTACAACTTATAATATCATATCTGTATCCTTACTTTCTAAGGAAGGATATGATTTTACTTTTATAAGCGATGTGGTTCACATCCACCTAAATCAAGTTATGATTGGGTCAGGTACATTACAAAACGGAATATACGTATTAAATCAAGCTCGGGTTTTCAATGTCCAGAACACACTTAAAAGAAAGTCTCCGGAAATAAAGCAGGCTTTCTTATGGCATTGTAGACTAGGTCACATCAATAAGAGAAGGTTGACTAAGTTACATAGAGAAGGATATTTGAATCCGTTCGAATATCAATCTTATGCTACTTATGAATCTTGTCTCATAGGAAAGATGACAAAAACTCCATTTACTGGACACGGAGTAAGAGCAAGCGAGCTCTTGGGACTCGTACACAGTGACGTGTGCGGTCCAATGTCTACACATGCGCGAGGTGGTTATTCCTACTTCATTACTTTTACGGATGATTTCTCTAGGTATGGATATGTCTTCTTAATAAAGCATAAATCCGAGGCCTTTGAGAAATTCCAAGAATACAAGAATGAAGTGGAAAACCAAACCGGCAAAAGTATCAAGACACTGAGATCTGATTGAGGTGGTGAATACTTGAGTGCCGAGTTCCTGGGTTACTTAAAAGAGAATGGTATTCTCTCAGCTTACTCTTCCATAAACACCACAACACAACGGTGTATCAGAAAGGAGGAATCGAACCCTATTGGATATGGTTCGTTCCATGATGAGTAAGGCTGAGTTACCGCGATCATTCTGGGGATATGCACTAGAATCAGCTGCATATCTTTTGAACATAGTTCCTACCAAGACTTCGCCTACCACACCATATCAGATGTGGAGTGGGAAGAAACCCTATCTTCAGTATCTGAAGATTTGGGGATGTCTAGCTTTTGTTAAAAAGCAGCATGCGGATAAGCTCGAGGCATGATCAGTACAGTGTTAGTTTGTGGGATATCCAAAGAACTCCAGGGAGTATCTATTCTATTACGCAGAGGAACAAAAGGTCTTTGTTTCTCGTAATGCCCATTTTCTAGAACATCAGTTTTTAGAAAAAGGAATAAATGGGAGCGAACTAGAACTAGAAGAAATTCTAGAACCACAAACTGTTACTGAAAGTATGATAGAACCAGAAGTTCAAGAAGAACAGGACATCCCGACACCACTCCGCAGGAGTAGAAGGTAGTCTCATCCGCCCGAGAGATACTACGATTTTCTCATAGACGAGGATAGAGAGGATTGCACTATTGACTATGATGAGCCTACTAGCTTCCAGCAAGCCATTCAGAGCGGTGACTCAGTAAAATGGCTGGATGCAATACAGACCGAAATGGAGTCCATGTACACTAACAAAGTATGGACTTTGGACGTTGCTCCAGATGGGGTAAAACCCGTAGGATGCAAATGGATCTTCAAAAAGAAGATTGGTGTAGATAGACAGGTTGAAACCTATAAGGCTAGACTTGTTGCAAAGGGTTTCCGTCAAAGACCTGGTTTGGACTATGACGAAACCTTTTCTCCAGTAGCCATGCTCAAATCCATTAGGGTCCTTCTTGCTATTGCTGCCTTCCACGATTATGAGATCTGGCAGATGGACGTAAAGACGGCTTTTCTAAATGGTAATTTGGAAGAAAGCGTCTTTATGGATCAGCCAGAGGGATTCATTCAGAGTGGGAGCAGCGGTAAGGTATGCAAGTTGCTTAAGTCCATTTATGGACTAAAGAAGGCATCGTTGAGTTGGAACATCTGTTTTGATGATGCTGTCAAAAAATTTGACTTCATCAAAAATCCAGATGAACCAGGCATATACAGTAAGATTGTAGGGAGAACTGTAGTATTTCTCGTCTTGTACGTGGATGACATTCTCCTAATAGGAAATGATATTCCTATGTTACAGTCAGTCAAAAGATTCTTGTCACATAAATTCTCCATGAAAGACCTGGGTGATGCCACCTACATTCTGGGGATCCGGATCTATCGTGATAGATCAAAAAGGATGTTGGAACTTTCACAGTCCAGGTACATAGACACCATAGTGAAGAGATTCAGTATGGACGATTCTAAGCGCGGTAACCTACCAGCTTGTCACGAAATCACCCTCTCCAAAGAGATGTCTCCCAAGACTGATTTGGAAAGGGATCGCATGTCGATTATACCCTACGCTTCTGCGGTAGGCTCTATAATGTATGCGATATTATGTACCATACCAGATGTAGCATACGCATTGAGCGTAGTAAGCAGGTATCAGGAAAACCCAGTGGAGAAGCACTGGATAGCAGTAAAGAACATTCTCAAGTACCTGAGGAGGAGTAAGGAGATGTTCTTGGTATATGGCGGAAAAGACCTCCAAATGGAGGCCTTTGCCGACTCCGGCTTCCAGAGTGACAAAGATGACTCCAAATCCATGTCGGGTTATGTCTTTACCCTCAATGGAGGGGCGGTCTGTTGGAAGAGTTCCAAATAGGAGACCGTTGCTGACTCAACGATGGAAGCAGAGTACATAGCTGCTTGCGATACCACAAAAGAAGCTGTCTGGATTAAGAAGTTCCTCACAGAACTTCAGGTGGTTCCTACCAGTGTTGATCCAATACCTCTGTATTGTGACAACAACGGCGCTATAGCTTTAGCAAAGGAACCCAGGTCCCATCAGAAGTCCAGACACATCTTAAGGCGATACCACCTGATCAGGGAGATCGTAGATCGCCGGGAGATCGAGGTGAAAAGAGTAGAGACGGAGAATAACATTGTTGATCCATTCACAAAGGCCCTTCCTCAGACGCAGTTCGAGAGGCTATTCGAGATAACAGGTCTACGATATGCCAGCTCATGGCCCTAGTGCAAGTGGGAGATTGTTAGTGTATATGCCCTAGGGGCCATTACTGTATCATACTCGTATGTATAATACTTAATAGAAGCTTGGGATTTCACAGTTGTATATACAGTCTTGCTAAAAATGGTAGTATGCTACTTGGTTTGTGTCTACTTTAATATGTGCATATGTTTCTTGTAACATATCACTTATACATATTAGTAGAGCCCATAGGATCTTTGCTTGATTACCAGCGTCGTGATGGCAGTCACACTAGTGGGGGCTGGGTAGTCTGTAAGCAACATCCTATACAGGTCCCTGGTCGTTGGATTATCGAGATAGGGCATCGATATTCCAGAGTAGACTAAGTGTGTACGCTTCTCATCCCAGTTGGGGAGATGGTCTGTCCCACAGCCATCAGTACGTCGTACTGGAGATAGTATACCGGTGCTCATTAGGTTACGGGTACACCGGACAGGACTTGCAGGGGAACTGATTGGTTGGTATTATACCCATCGTCAGTTAACAGTTCCCAGGTGACATGAGTACAGCATAGTCCGTAGACTTGACACTGCTATTTCGCCTCGAGTGTGTCCCACTGTTCTTAGATTGCTACCCTACCACGGCTCAAAGGAGTCGTGCAAACAGGTAGCAGTTGGGTGCAGTCCCGAGCACTTGGAGGCAGTGGCGGTTAGATAGGATTCGTCTCTCCCGGTATTGGGAGTTGATATCGCACTGTGTCAGAGAGCCATTACGCAAAGTCCCTGTCCAGGGCAAGCGAGATTTACTGGTAGGTTCCAGTAGTTTCTCAGGGTGTAATGGGCTACGCTCCGACACGACTTATACAGCTATTAGGGGACTGACGCTTGCCGCCCCCTAGGCTTGATATGCGATAGTCTTAGACGAACAGACCGGACTGTACGGAGATTGTCACATCAGGCTCAGTAGGAGTTCGGATGGTTTTCCTCATCGGCCTTCTTATCGACATCTACCTGGGGACCGTTACGTACAGCTAGTGCCGCTTGCGGTCTGTGGTTAAACCCACTGCCAGCGTAGTGTCGAGTCTTTAGAGTCCCATACAGAGAGTTTCCCTGCTCTAGGCGAAACGATATAGAGGTCGTATGGTTTTACGATAAGGGTTCGGACGCGTACGTGTGTTTACGCACGTACGGCTTTTCGGACAGTTTTTACTAGTCGGCTTTGGTTTAAGCCAGATTCTAGTATTGGGTTATTGGATTTATACAGTCTAAAGTTTTTCCGTGTTTTCACGGATTGGAGGGGCGTTCTCGTAATTTGTCGGGAAGCTTCTAGAAGAGTGATGACTTGGGGGGTAAGGTGGCATTGCATTAAAAGAGATTAGTGACTCATTTGTGTGATTCATCCATGTCATTAATGCATCATAAATGCTTAATGACTCATGGAGATGAATCACTCATATGTATTTATGAAGCATGGTTGTTAAATCTTTTATTTCATTTTTGGATAAATAATAATGCTTCATATATATTATGATAGATCATTATCTCATTTATTATTTCTCATCTTCACCTTCTCTCTCCTCAAGCTCACTCTCTCTTCAAACCCTAACCCTAACCTCTCATGTGTTGAGATCAAGGGTTAGCTAAACTAATACATCCATAACCTCACTCTATATCCCCTAGGTAGCTTAGATTAGCACTTTGAGCAACCTAGTTATCTCAAGTTAGAGATAAAGCTTGGCGTAGGAGCTCTCGGGTGGATCGTCTTTGACTCGAGGAGGCCGTTGAGGTGTCGATGTTCCAAGTAGCCTACGAGGAGTGGAGGACCGCGATGAAGACCCGAAGGACAAGTAACGTGAGGTATAACTTCAAATCCGAGTAGTTAAACCTTTCGTAGTTTTCTAGTAACGGTTTAGAAATGATTCATGCGCTCAAGTCCGTGTTACGAAGCTTTGATAATCGTTTTTCATATATTCCGCCTCCCCGCAAGTTCGTGGGGTGCGTGACATGGACTTAAACTCCTACAGTCACTTGGTCTGGGCTATGGGGCGTGGCTATCTATTAAGTTTTCCTGGCAAGTATCCGCGTACGCTACGTGATTGCGACGGACTTTTGATCATATCAAAATCCCATGGCAACCGATCAATTGAGACTAAACTGCTAGATTTATAACATTCTAATTTGTTATCTCATAACTACTTGTGGATTCCAAATATTGTATCATATTCCAGATAAATAGACAATGTTAAACTTTCCGATCGAATAAACAAACACCTAAGATTTCCCAAATAGCTCAACACTTGAGCGGAGTTCAAAAAGTATCCATCACATGCCACAGTACCAATGGTCCAGCCGTAGAAGGGTCAAACCAACGCCTCACATGTGGCAACGCCGTATAGCCCCAAACCCTAAAGTTTAGAGGCGGTTCAGACGGTCACATAATCGAGTTAAGCTTTGTGTTCTTCTAGAGGGTCCACCGCGTTACTTGCACGACTATGAATGTTCTTTAATTAAGGATAAAATCCAACACTTGGAAATTTTCCGGCAGGGGAAAAAGTGAGTTATTGATATCCGTTCGAACTTTTTAACGCGTTCTAAATTACCCGGAATAACACTAAACGAAGTTAAACTTTCCGATCGAATCAACGAATACAAAAGATCTCCAGAAAACTCAACACTTGAGTATAATTAAAAATTCCCAGAAGCACTAGGTAACACCTACGGATCAACAGTTGGAAAAACGATCCCTCAATCCTCAAGACTTGCCGCGGAACCGCCGCCAATACCTTGGTTTGGCCGCGGTTCCGCGGCGCTTTGATGGATTCAGGGGGTTCGTTTTTCTCCAATGTCCATAAATTCACCTACTTAATTTTCTGAGTATTTTTAATACAGAAAAAATCAACATTTTAAAAAATTTCCAGAGAGGGGGTAAAACACGATGTTTTGGTGTTCGATCGGACTTTAAATTTCGTCTAGACGATGCCTAAAGCTCTAGCTTGGCTCTGATACTACTGTACGGTTACTAGGCACTGTCACAAGGTTCTACAAGGCATCAACCGTGCCCGATTTAAAAATTAGACGTGCCGAACAACCCTAACCAAGATCTTAGACTAGAGATTATGCGAAAAAAAGCAAGTAAACAATTTTACTTCTAAGAGTTTGGGATTACAACCTTTGCAGTCCGTTCCTTAACTTCTAAAGCTCCGTGTTGAGGTCCCTTCGCTGCGATCATCGAGTATCCAGACTCTAGAGAGGCTCCATGAAGAGAAAGATGCAATCTTGCTTCCGATCTTCAATAACAAAGATGATCTACCTTGAAGAAACTCAAACCCAAACTCTTGCTTTGCTAATCAAGTATTAGCAAAGCAAACACCCTAATCTAAGTGGCAAGAATAGATGAGAATGATGAAGTAGGAATTTAGCTCCCATTTTTTTCTTTATCTCACTCAAAATCATCACATATGAACAAGCTAGTGAAGCTTTTCATCAAGCAAGAAAGAAGAAGATGATCAAAATCCTTTTGTGATGAATAATGAATTGTTATCATAATTGCAAATGCAACCCATGGTTAATAATCAAAGGGCTAACCATTGTAGAGATTTAACTAGGGTAAAGGGTTTGGGTTGGGTTAGGAAATATCTCCAAAATATCAACACATAATATCTTAGCTTAAAACAAAAACAAAAGCTTCTAGAAGCTTCATGAAAGAGCTAACTGTTGGATATAGTGCCCTCAGAGTCAATTATTCGATCGCAGACACGTGATTGCAATGATTGAGGGAGGCCCTGTACCGGTAGGACAGTCTTACTCGAGAAGTTTGTATACTATCTGATTTGCCTTTATCATCGTGTACATGCTTTAGGTGACATTGTAGTTCACTATTACACGTTGATAGAGAATAGTATGCTACCACGGTTTATCTTTATAATTGTGTACTGCTTTAGGTGACCTTACAGGTCGCTATTACACGTTGATAGAGCACTTAGGATTCTTGCTTGACTACCAGCAGTATGATGGCGATCATATACGTGAGAGTTGGGTAGTCTATAAGCACATCCTTAAAAGGTCCCTAGTCGTGGGAGTTTCGAGACTGGGCATTGATACTCCGTTAGTAGACTAGTGTATACAGTCGAGACCCCGATAAGGGGCGGTGGCCGGTCTCACAAGCCATTGGTGTCAGTTGGTTCACCTAAGATGTATACAGGTGCTCATTGGGTTATGAGTACACCGGACAAGACTCGCCGGGAAGATGCTAGTTGGTATTATACCCGACGTCAGATAGCAGTTCCCTGGTGACATGTGTACAGGTTAGTTCATCGACCTGAGATCGTCATTTGTCTCGTGTGAGTTCCCACTGTGCTTTGATTACTACCCTACCATGGCTCAAAGGAGTCGTGCAAACAGGTTTTAGTTGGGTACAGTCCCGAGCCACATGGAGGCAGTGAGCGGATCGGCAGGGGTTTCGTCTCTCCCAGTATTAGGGGTGAGATCGCGCTGTGTCTAGGAGAGCCATTACACGAAGTCCTTGGCCAAGGCAGGAGATTTACTGGTAGGTATTCCAGTAGTATCTCAGGGTGTTCTGGGCTACACTCCGACACGACTTGTACCCCTTTTGGGGGTCTGACTTTTACCAACCCCCTAGGCCCGACATGCGATGCTCATAGACGAACAGACCGGACTGTACGGATATTGTCACTGACAGGCTCAGTAGGGTGTTAGGATGAGTTCGCTCATCGACCTCCCTTTTGGTCAATACCTGGTAGCCCGTTACGTACGGCTAATACCTCTGACGTGCTAGTGGTTAAATCTA
This sequence comes from Agapanthus africanus, assembly GCA_030015575.1. Classification (NCBI taxonomy): domain Eukaryota; kingdom Viridiplantae; phylum Streptophyta; class Magnoliopsida; order Asparagales; family Amaryllidaceae; genus Agapanthus; species Agapanthus africanus. The sequence continues at coordinate 503,860,067 of JASDDO010000014.1, read as the reverse complement.
TAGCCAAAGTATTGACGAGTCTTTAGAGTCCCCCACAGACAGTTTCTCAAGTTTCGGGCGAAACGATGTAGAGGCCGTATGACATATGGCAGGGTCCGATCATATACGTGCAGTAGTGCATGGATCATGATCGGGCGGATCATACTAGTGGGCTTTGGTTTAAGCCGGATCCTAGTATTAGATTTGTTGGATTACTTTAGTCTCGTCTTCGCATTCGGTCGGAATGCGGATGTAGGTATGTATATACAGGTGAGGGGTATCCTTGTGATCCGTCACGAGTTTACTTTAGATGTTGCCGTATCTTTTTGTTGTGGAAAACATTTGGATTAATGTTTGCATATGGAAATAATGAGATAGAATTCATCATGAGATGCATTAAATGTGACATGGACATATATAGTGACTCATGGTCTCTTTTATTGTGTAAATGTCACATTAGTGTTTGTTTTGTGGGTTGATTTGATGAGAGGAGAGAGAGGGGCAGCCAAGGGTGAGGTTGGCTCTTGTGTTATTCTCTTCTTGCTCTCATTTTTATCATAAAACAACAAAAGAAAAAGAAACCTCTTCTTCTTCTTCTTCCTCTAGCTCATTATCTCCAACAATGGCAACACCTCTAACCTCCATCCAAATCAATGGATGCAAGAGACAAAGTGATCACAAACATTCTCTACATCACCTTGGACACGTCGGCTAGCACACTTCATGCCCGAGTTGCTTCGGATGAAGCGGGAGCCCATAAAAAGAATCGATGATGTGGTGCCCTTTTCGATGAGGAGATCGAGACCGGAGATGCCGCGAGGAGCTTGGGATGGTGGCCAAACACTGAAGGACACGGATCGATCGGTATAGCCTTTCTATCCCTTCTCCAGATAGATAGTTGTGGGTTAATGGTTCGATCCAGGTTCTAAGCATACGATAGCGCCGGTTTAAAGTTTTGAAAAAGTTTTCATTTCCGCATTTTGGCCTCGGAAAGACGGCCGGGGCACTACCGTAGACTAACACTAACCTAAATCAAACCCTAACTATGTTTAATCTCCACTAATCATGTTGCATTTGTAATCATAACTTGTTACAATATTATATATCACATATACAATATTTATTGTAACAAAATAAAATAATACAATTAACATATATCACATATATATCAATGTATTACCCGAGTAAGAAAAAGAATCTTTAAGTGAGCTTATATTAGTTAATGTAATTTAATATATCAAATATATAATTATACATTAAATTATCGAATCAACACTTGATCCGATAATCCGGCTATTTCACAAATAACCGACTAATATAATCTGTATCAGTTCATCGAATCAACACTTGATCCGATGACCCGGCTATATCACATATACCCGGCCGATATCTCATATCGCGAGAATCTAATACGGTATCACATACACGTATTGTTCTCGGTCCCGCACATATCATATATGTGCTCCTACTCCGTTTTTGCTGAGCCAGGAAACCTCTGTGTAGTACTCTAAAGAATCGTCAATACGCCGGCAGTAGGTGATGATCATATCAAACACCCACAAACTGCAAGCGATCAACTAAACGTAACAGCCACCCAGGTATTGAGCAATCAGAAAATCAACAAGCAAGCATGTACATTCTCCCGTGAATCCAACCAGTAACACTCCCGTACAGTCCGGTCTCTTCGTCTGATATGTCGCATATCTCGCCTAGGGGTGATAAACGTCAGACCCTAGTAGCTTGATAAGTCGTGTCGATATGAGGTCCATAACAGTTCGAAAAACTACTGATAACACTTACCAGTAAATCTCAGCAACCCTGGCCAGGGATTTCCAGTTATAGCCAATCGAACATAGCGCAACATCAACTCCCTATACCGGGAGAGACGAAACCCCTCCTATCGCTCATTGCCTCCATGTGATTCGGGAATGTACCCAAAAACCACCGTTTTGCACACCCTCTTGGACGTGGTATGATGGAAATCAAAGCACAGCGGGAATCACACAAGACTCTATGACGATCTCGGGTCTACAGACAAACTTGTACCAGTGTCACCAGAGAACTGCCATCTGACGTGAGGTATAATACCATTTGGGAGTTCTCGGCGAGTCCGTCCAGTGTACCCAGTCTCCACTGAGCACCCGTATACCTTCTCTGATGTCAAACACCAATAGATATGGGATCATCCATCGCCCATCATATGGGTCAAGAAGCACATACACTAGTCTACTCTGGAGTATCGATGCCCTGTCTCGGCACTCCCACGACTAGGAACATTTGAAGGATGTACTTGGTGACTACACTGTCCCTACTAGTATGATCTGCATCATAGTCCTGGTAGTCAAGTACTCATCCTAAGGGCTTTATCAACATGTGACATAGAGACAATCAGAGTACATGTTAAGATAAAGAGTGACCAGATAGCATACTATCCTGTCGAGCAAGAAAGTCCTCCCTATATATATCCAAGCATCCACTACAATATACAACGTATGTACAGTAATGGCCTCTAGGGCATACATATAACTAACACCTTCCAGGACACTGCCGCAATGAGATTTGCACCCAGGATCGGTTGTGTCACGTGTATTCAGAGGACCATAGGCCAACGCCGGTAACGTGCTGCTTTACGAGTGGTCGTGAGGATTGGCCGAGAGATGACCAGAGAAGTGCTAGAGCGGAATATTTCCCGTTAGCACACCTGAACGGGCCGATGAAACGATGGATGGCGAGATTGGTGAATCTGCAGAGAAGATAAGGACCCAGAAACTGAGGACGCCAGACCGGGAGCAGGAGGCAAGCGAATATTCTTGTTCTGCCGGTTTTAGGCGCACCGATTTATTTTTCGACATTGTAGGAGGTGTACCTCAATGTCATTTATTGCGATTTGCGTTTGTGATCCGAGTATCACGCTTATATCGCTTGGATTTGAGTTTTGAGGATTGAGTTTCATGATATCGTGCACCATGGCTGCACCTACTGGGTATTTAAATGTTTGCGCATAGTTATCGCACCTGATATATATTTTATACACCGTTGTTTTGATTTGCGATTTGTGCATATCCATTGCATTTGATGTCGATTTTGTACCTTCGTAGTATGTGTTTATGATTTCGTGGATTTCATACGGATGATGTGATTTTTGCACTCGGTATAGCTCATATGTGCTTGTAGTGCATTGATACGGATTTGTGCTCGTAGTTGCATACGTTTTTGATTTATACACCTTGGTACACTCGATGTCGTTCTTATACGCATTTAGGTTATTAATGTGATTTTCGCGCATTGGTTGCGCCGTACTGGTATTTTGTGCATTTGGGCACCAGATGTTGTTTTCATGCACAATAGATGCACCAGATGTTGTTGTCGTGCACACCCATTGCACTGGACAGATGATTTTGTGCACACCTGTTGAACTTAGTTTTGCTTTTGTGCACATTGTGGAACTTGTATTTGGATTTGATTTCCGTGCGCACCAGACGCACGTGATTATTGGATACGCCTTTTGAGGCTGACTTTGCTTTTGAGCACCTTGTTTTCTTGATAGGCACTATATTATGAAGTTGCCGAACAGGACTAATCCGAGGACAGTACCTGATTACTTTGCATGCATTAAAAGTTTACTAAGAGGTTTTTGAAAAAGAGCTATAGTCTCGCTATTTCCTACGTGTCCGTGAGCGACACGAACATTTATAAAGGAAAACCTTTCGGGATATTTTGAAGACAACGGAACGTGTATTTAGGAAAAACATATATGGACATATATTATTATTTTAAAATGATCATCCGTCACTTATGCCGTGAGTTACGCATTCACGCGGCGATTTAGAAAGATTTTTACATGAGTTTTATTTAGTTCTTGAAAGTTTTTCAAGAATGCGTACTATACACGTATTATAGTATTTGACTAGTGTATATTTGATTTCAGTAGTGGATTCGAGATCTGTATCTCTATTGTAACTCCGAACATATGCGTGCAAACCCGATGATTTGCGTGACGCTTGACGGAGTTCGGTTTTTGAGTTTTGTACTCGTTTTCATGCGCACTTAACGCGCTGTGTTGTTTTTGCATCTTCCGTGATTTCGGAGCCCCGTTGATTTGAGCTGATTATTGAAATGTTTTAAATTTTGGGGGTTTAAATTTAAATTCGGGGACCGAATTTATTTGAGGAAGATTGTAACATTTCAGAAAATATAAAATATTATTTTTGGAATATAAAATTAAAATAATATTTTTCCCGAAAACTGCCCAATTTGCGAAATTGGGGTTTTCGAAAAGGGTAAAAATATATACCAATAATTGTGAAATAAATGGAAATTAAAATAATTTATTCATTTAAAAATATATTTAAAGGATTTGGCATTTTTAAGATTTATTATATACGGTTTAAAATTTTACCCGATTAGTGCACAGCTAATCGCAATTAAGCCAAATCCGAGTTTCTACAGTTTTCATGGCTAGTGCACCATGTCATGTTGCATTTTGGTTATATGTTTTTTTCTTGTGTTGTTTTGGGTATTTGATGGTTTGGTTTTTAAAAGAAAAGAGAAAATAAAAGAGAAAAGGGTAAAAGGGTAAATAGATGAGAGAGTGGGTGAGAATAAGTGGAGGGGAGAGGGGGGTTGCCGTCTATAGTTCACGCCATTATTTTTCCTTCAACCTGTCCTCATCTCCTTCAACCTCAGTTCCCTCCACCATCAACCCTAGATCCATCTCAAAATACTCCTCAAAACCCTAAACCCCTTTTACAAAAATTGACCACCTCTTCATCCTCTACAAAATGGACCTAGCAAAGTGGGATTTTGACAACATTGGCAAACTAGAGTTTTTCTTGAGTTGCATCCATGAGGTATAATTTCTTCCATTAGTTTAGTTTCAAGTATTCCTAGCTTTTTGTTTAAGTTTAGAGTTCGTTTAGTGTAACAACCCTAATTTTTCTATACACTTTTCTACACAAAATTTTAAATTTTTTTTCAAAATCCATAAAGGGATATTTTAGCCTGAGCACAAGATATAAGTAATTATTTTGTTTTTAATTATAAGTTACAAGAATGTAATAACACAATTTTTAGTGTACAAGAAATTACTTTAAATTTAATGTATACCTTGAGTATTTACTCTTGCTGCTATCATTTTAAGTAATTAAATAACTCCATAATTACAAGAAGGAGCTTGTGGCTCATTGGTAATACCTTGCACTGCTGAACCAAGCCACCAGAGTTCAAATCCCATACCCCACATTATTTTTAATATTGATTTTTTTAAAACCTTTAGAATACCAAGAGTTTACACGTGCATATCTCACAAAAACCCCACTACACCCAAACATGTAACACTTGAAGGGGTTAGATGAACCGTCGGGGGGGATCCTGGCCGCCGGAATCGGCCAACTCGGCCTCGACTCGGCCGACTCAGTGCTCCGACCGAGTCATGGCCGAGTCACCCCAGAGTAGGCCGATTCCGGTGACGGCCCCTACATGAAAGTTGTGTATTTTCATATTCCCTATGCACCTACAAAATTTCAGCCTCAGACCACATCCAGAGCTCTTTAAAAACCCCAATTACTCCACTTTTAATACATTTTTTATTACATTTTATCACATTTTTCTTTTTAACTTTTCATCTACCCTAACCCTAGCCTAATCCTATAAATACCAACCCTACATACTACCCTCTCACCCCCAAAATCCTAAGCTCACTCTCTCAAAATTTTCCAAGAAGGGTGTACATTGAAAACAAGTTCACGGCGAAGCTCCGACGAAATTCCGACGAGAATTCCGACGACGTTTTAGGAACAACCGGGGACGAAGCAACGCCTCGGCAACCCCTTTAGTCCCCCCTCACTCCTTAGTATAGATCGAAACCCGTAAGTCCTATTCTATCCCCTTTTCTATTTCTCTAAAATACGAAATTAAGAAACCCGACGGAATCGGAACAAATCCGATTTCCGATTCGGTTTTCTATAAAATTTCACTTCTAATCAATTCAATCATGCTGAAACATCTTTATCTTGACTATTAAACTTTTAAAAATCAATTTGAACAAGTTTCATCACATGAAATGATAACCTTTCCAATTTATTGTATTTTTTCACTTTAATACCATCATGTTTCATTTTCACATTTAACCCCTTAACTTAGCTATACATTTAAAGTAGAGCACGAGGGAATGACCTACCTCCACACACACGCAAATACAAACCTAAACGAAATCATCAAGAACTTAGAATACGATAAAACAAAACTTTCATTTAAATGCCATATTCTTAATAAAACCATTCTTAAAAGTTTTAGATTTGAAACACTTTTAAACAAATACCTCTCATTAGGAAATACGATAAGTTGTGGACATCGATCGTTTATCTAAACCTGACTTTGTGGTGTCTAGGCTAGACAAGTGAGCAAAGGTAACTTTAAAAGGCCCGTCTCACAATTCGTGAGCGGATCCCTCTTTCCTCACTTGTACTTACCTGGCCACAATTGACGGTGAGGAGGCGATTTGAGGCTTCTAACGACTTGTCGTTTAGACCATTTAAAAATAGGCTAGTTGGCTTAGGAAACCTTAGAATCTAAAATACGGAAAATTTACACCTTTGCAAATAAATACCTTGTACTTTATAAAACCGTTTTCTAAAGGATTAGTATTTTACAATCTTTGCAAAGCGCCGCTACAACCCACCTTTGGGGAACCCGTTAGGGATAGTACGGTTTATCGTGCACCCTCAGGCTTAGTAGTGCGAGATTCAGACCTCCGCAAGGAGCATTTGGTCTCGAAAGGTTTAAAATACGACATTATAAGAAAATGAGATTTTTTGGAATATAAAATATTTATTAAAATTATTTTTGTATAAACATATGTATATTTATCATTTAAATATCTATTTTATTATAATATAAATTTCCCACATTTTCCTAAAAATCACCATAATAAAAACTAAAATACCATGAACTTCAAATAAATCAATATTACAGATAAATACCATTATGAAACTAGGATATTTTTACTAGAAATGTCACAACATAAAATCCACAACTCTAAAGACGAATAATAAATACTTGAGGTGTATTTTGAAAAATATATAAAATTATTTTTACATAAAAACCCCTCATGTTTATAAATTACCGTAAGGACCCTAACAATTAAAAGACTTCGATTCATATCCCTGATTGTCTGACTCAGGTTTGAGTCTGATTAATCTGACTTGAATATGATTCAAGACAATCTATAATCTACAAGTTTCCACTTCAATCTGAACACGTGAATCCATGAATTCAATTATCAATCTATACATCTTGACTGAACCGAACCATGGATATACCTATTCCTTTTACATGATTCTCAGTTATTCCATTTACATGACTCTATGGTTACAACCGCTTACTGATATCATGGTTTCGGTCAGTTAATCAATCTTACAATCAATACAATTTACAAGATAACAATACAACAATACATCACGAGGTTTAAGGGATAGACTGGTACGGAATATGTTAAAGGTGGCACGAGGTGGTCACTTAAGACGTAATTACATCCATGTCGTTGTTCTGTGGTATTATCGACGGAGTCTTATACTACAGGTTACCAAGGTCCCCGGTGTAAGTGGGACTCCCCTCGTATACACTGGCATCTTCTGTACCAGGCTACAAACAACAGCGTTAATACAACATTACATTATTATAATACAACATTAAAAGCTACTCTCTCTCTCTCTCTTACTCTCTGTCTATTTCTCCCTTATCTTTGGGACTTACCGAGCGACCTGTTCGCTGACGACATTCTATTTCTTTCTTCTTTGAATATCTTCAGGTGATTTGGACCCGGCAGAGATCGAGCCATCTCAAGAAGACTTGGAGCAGTTTGCCGAAGACCCTGCACTTTAGTTTCATTGTACACTTTTCCTTTCTGTATTTTTCGTTTCCTGTTATGCCACTGTTTAGGCATCATTTTATTTCAGTTGTATTTCCTTTTCATGTATTGTACAAAAGAATGTTAATAAATAAAAGTTGTTCCTTTTATATCTTGTCTCTTGTGTATTTATTTTATATTGCTTAGTTACGCTTAGCGTATTTGCTTCTGAGTAAATACGTAGCGGGCCACGTCGCGTCCCCTTCGCCGTACACCGGGAACCGGGGCGTGACAGGTTTTGTTGGTGGCCCATGCAGGTCAGAGCTGTATGAAACCCTATCATGCAGTTCTGCTCTGCGTGAACAACCTAAGCAATATGAAACACAAGAACCAGCAACTAAAATATTCTTTACAATTCATGTTCCTTGAATCTTATCAATTTCATATTCCTTGAATCATATATCTGTCCTAACCTAAATTTTTAATTCTAGATTATGGATTCACCAAACAACACCAGCACCAATGTGAACAACACACCTCCACCACTGCCACTCACACCTGCCATTCCTGCTTCACTCAACGAGCAAACGGTTCTGCTTGAGGCAATCCGCAGCCTCCTAGAGAGACAGCAGCAGCTTTTGAACCGTCCCGAAGCTAAAGCACCTGGGGTGAAGCAATTCAGAGCTCTACATCCCAAACATTTTTCAGGAAAGGGGAGCCCACTGGAAGCTGAGGAATGGGCTCAAAGCATAGAGGATGATCTGGCGGCAGCACAAGTGCCAGAAATAGCTTGGGTCCGAGTTGCAAAGCTGCAACTCACGGACAATGCACGGAACTGGTGGAAGGTGGAAGAAAGCCGTCTTGAACATCCTATTGAATGGAAGACTTTTCGCGAGAAGTTCGACGCGAAGTACTTTCCTGTGACTGCCAGGTTTGCCATGGAACAGCAGTTCATTCATCTATAACAAGGTTCAATGTGAGACAAGTCAGTAGATGAGTATGACGTTGAATTCACCATGCTCAATCGGTAAGATATGTCACAGTATTTCAAATTTTTGATATCACATACTACACAACTAACACAAGACCATAACAGATTTGCGGCACACCTGATACCGACGGATGAGATCAGAGCCGTCGATTTCAACAAGGTTTGGATACGGAAATCCAGGCTGCACTAGCCACAGGGAAATTTCCAACTCATGAAGATGCTCTGGAAGCTGCCCGCAGTTATGAGGCAGTGATAAAGGCAAGGGGCAGACCTCAGTCTGCAAGAGTGAAACGCCCTGCCACTCAAATGGCAAGAGGGGCCTCTTCAAGGCCAGCTATCGAACTCAGAAGACTGGAAGAAGCCAAGGATCGGCTAAGACCTGATTTTTGCTTTTATTGCAAGAGGGAAGGACACTTGTAGAAGAACTGTAGGCACGCAAAAGGCCTATGCTTGGTTTGTGGCGCGTCCAATCACGGAATTGGAAACTGTCCTTATAGACGCAACCCAGCATACCCACCCATCAACTACCCGCAACAGCCAGCTATCCAGGCTCCTGCAACTCGTCCTACACTCCCAGCACCACCTCCACGTGGATTTCCTGCTCAGCCAAATCGCCAATTCCATCAGGCACTGAGAAACATGCCTCGAGTACAGGGGAATATGCCTCCAGCTTGGAGGAACGTGCCACGGCGATAGGCTTTCACCTTAGCAGCCATAGAACCTGAAACTGTGAACCAAGGTAACCCAAGTAACTCCCTCACAACTTTGACCAAAACTTCTTTACAATCTTTAGTTCTGTCACCAAACTGTTACACTTTCCTTTTACAAATTTTGAGGACGAAATTTTTATAAGGAGGGTGGAATGTAACAACGATAATTTTCCTATATACTTTTCTACACAAAATTTTAAAAAAATTTCAAAATCCATAAAGGGGTATTTTAGCCTGAGCACAAGATATAAGTAATTATTTTGTTTTTAATTACAAGTTACAAGAATGTAATAACTCCATTTTTAGTGTACAAGAAATTACTTTAAATTTAATGTATGCTTGGAGTATTTACTCTTGCTGCTATCATTTTAAGTAATTAAATAACTCCATAATTACAAGAAGGAGCTTGTGGCTCATTGGTAATACCTTGCACTGCTGAACTAAGCCACCAGAGTTCAAATCCCATACCCCACATTATTTTTAATATTGATTTTTTTAAAACCTTTAGAATACCAAGAGTTTACACATGCATATCTCACAAAAACCCCACTACACCCAAACATGTAACACTTGCAGGGGTTAGATGAACCGTCGGGGGGGATCCTGGCCGCCGGAATGGGCCGGGAATCGGCCAACTCGGCCTCGACTCGGCCGACTCAGTGCTCCGACCGAGTCATGGCCGAGTCACCCCAGAGTAGGCCGATTCCGGCGACGGCCCCTACATGAAAGTTGTGTATTTTCATATTCCCTATGCACCTACAAAATTTCAGCCTCAGACCACTTCCAGAGCTCTTTAAAAACCCCAATTACTCCACTTTTAATACATTTTTTATTACATTTTATCACATTTTTATTTTTAACTTTTCATCTACCCTAACCCTAGCCTAACCCTATAAATACCAACCCTACACACTACCCTCTCACCCCTAAAATCCTAAGCTCACTCTCTCAAAATTTTCCAAGAAGGGTGTACTTTGAAAACAAGTTCACGGCGAAGCTCCGACGAAATTCCGGCGACGTTTTAGGAACTACCGGCGACGAAGCAACGCCTCGGCAACCCCTTTAGTCCCCCCTCACTCCTTACTATAGATCGAAACCCGTAAGTCCCATTCTATCCCCCTTTCTATTTCTCTAAAATACAAAATTACGAAACCCGACGGAATCGGAACAAATCCGATTTCCGATTCGGTTTTCTATAAAATTTCACTTCTAACCAATTCAATAATGCTTAAACATCTTTATCTTGACTATTAAACTTTTAAAAATCAATTTGAACAAGTTTCATCACATGAAATGATAACCTTTCCAATTTATCTTATTTTTTCACTTTAATACCATCATGTTTCGTTTTCACATTTAACCCCTTAACTTAGCTATACATTTAAAGTAGAGCACGAGGTAATGACCTACATCCACACACACGCAAATACAAACCTAAACGAAATCATCAAGAACATGGAATACGATAAAACAAAACTTTCATTTAAATACCATATTCTTAAAAGTTTTAGATTTGAAACACTTTTAAACAAATACCTCTCATTAGGAAATACGATAAGTTGTGGACATCGATCGTTTATCTAAACCTGACTTTGTGGTGTCTAGGCTAGGCAAGTGAGCAAAGGTAACTTTAAAAGGCTCGTATCACGAATCGTGAGCGGATCCCTCCTTCCTCACTTGTACTTACCTGGGCACAATTGGCGGTGAAGAGGCAATTTGAGGCTTCAAACGACTTGTCGTTTAGACCATTTAGAAATAGGCTAGTTGGCTTAGGAAACCCTAGAATCTAAAATACGGAAAATTTACACCTTTGCAAATAAATACCTTGTACTTTATAAAACCGTTTTCTAAAGGATTAGTATTTTACAATCTTTGCAAAGCACCGCTACAACCCACCTTTGGGGAACCCGTTAGGGATAGTATGGTTTATTGTGCACCCTCGGGCTTAGTAGTACGAGACTCAGACCTCCGCAAGGAGCATTCGGTCTCGAAAGGTTTAAAATACGACATCTTAAGAAAATGAGATTTTTTGGAATATAAAATATTTATTAAAATTATTTTTGTATAAACATATGTATATTTATCATTTAAATATCTATTTTATTATAATCTAAATTTCCCACCTTTTCCTAAAAATCACCATAATAAATTTTACACTAAAATACCATGAACTTCAAATAAATCAATATTACAGATAAATACCATTATGAAACTAGGATATTTTCACTAGAAATGTCACAACATAAAATCCACAACTCTAAAGACGAATAATAAATACTTGAGGCTTATTTTGAAAAATATATAAAAGTATTTTTACATAAAACCCCCTCATGTTTATAAATTACCCTAAGGACCCTAACAATTAAAAGACTTCGATTCATATCCCTGACTGTCTGACTCGGGTTTGAGTCTGATTAATCTGACTTGAATATGATTCAAGTCAATCTATAATCTACAAGTTTCCACTTCAATCTGAACACATGAATCCATGAATTCAATTATCAATCTATACATCTTGACTGAACCGAACCATGGATATACCTATTCTTTTTACATGATTCTCAGTTATTCCATTTACATGACTCTATGGTTACAACCGCTTACTGATATCATGGTTTCGGTCAGTCAATCAATCTTACAATCAATACAATTTACAAGATAACAATACAACAATACATCGCGGGGTTTAAAGGGTAGACTGGCACGGAATATGTTAATGGTTGCACGAGGTGGTCACTTAAGACGTAATTACATCCAAGCCGTTGTTCCGTGGTATTATCGACGGAGCCTTGTACTACAGGTTACCAAGGTCCCCGATGTAAGTGGGACTCCCCTCGTATACACTGGTATCTTCTGTACCAGGCTACAAACAACAGCGTTAATACAACATTACATTATTATAATACAACATTAAAAGCTACTCTCTCTCTCTCTTACTCTCTGTCTATTTCTCCCTTATCTTTGGGACTTACCGAGCGACATGTTCACTGACGACATTCTATTTCTTTCTTCTTTGAATGTCGTCAGGTGATTTGGACCCGGCAGAGATCGAGCCATCTCAAGAAGACTTGGAGCAGTTTGCCGAAGACCCTGCACTTTAGTTTCATTGTACACTATTCCTTTCTGTATTTTTCGTTTCCTGTTATGCCACTGTTTAGGCATCATTTTATTTCAGTTGTATTTCCTTTTCATGTATTGTACAAAAGAATGTTAATAAATAAAAGTTGTTGTTCCTTTTATATCTTGTATCTTGTGTATTTATTTTATATTGCTTAGTTACGCTTTGCGTATTTGCTTCTGAGTAAATACGTAGCGGGCCTCGTCGCGTCCCCTTCGCCGTACACCGGGAAGCGGGGCGTGACATTTAGTGATGGATTGGTGATGCTTAGAAATCCTAGTGAGAGTTTGAGTAGAATTATGGATTTGTGATGATTGAGTGGCTGTTTAAGACCTGGAATTTAGTATAGAAACCAAAATACGGATATAGGAATTGATTATGTCGGTTTTGTGTTGAATTGTGAGGGTATATGGGAATCTGGAGTAACCCGGAGGAACTAAAAATTATTTAGAGAACAAAATGACACATGCAGGCAACCAGGAAGCTACCACAGAGACCCGAGACCCCAACTCCATCTTTTGGCCACAGTTTTATTCATTCTGGCCGCAAATTGCGGCCATACTAGGGACTTGTGGGCTCGTGTTTGTTTCATGGCTCCAGTATCTGTAATTTAGACCCTCCACATATGCAAAATTGGCTGATTTGACCTAGGGTAAAATCTGGGAGCACATTGGGGTGTTTTTGGCTATGTTTTCTGTATTTTTGGATGCTTGGTTTTGATATTGTGATTTGTATTTGGTCGTGTGGCGTTTGAACGTCAACGACTAGGATTTTTAGTCGTGTTTTGCACGCGAAGCTATAGGTTTTAACCTATGAGCGAAACTTGAGCCGTTTTGGTTTTCAGAACTTGACTTTAATAGCGTTGCGATATGTGTGATTATTGTAGGCGTGGATTCCGAGGCGACGGAGCGTGGCGTCATCGACTTCGGCAAGAAAGAACCAAGGTGAGTGGATCTATATCCACGGGGGAAGTCAGGTGAATGGCGTATAGCACCCCCGCACACTTTGATGGAAACCGATTTATATATAGTTTATGACTAACGAAACCTTTACTAGGAAACTATAGATAGAGTAAAAAGGATAGTTAGATAAACCATATTAGAAACTAAAGATGATTAGGAGTGACATGATATGGCTAATATGTGATGACGGGATTTGAGGATGATACTTGATGATATTGCCGTTTAGGGTACTATAGGACTAGATAGTCGACGTAGGTGTGTCCTCCGAACCATACCTATTTCCAAACTGAAGAATCATATGCATCTTTTAAACAGATACCTTGTGGGACGTTATGGATTTTCAAATGATATCTTCTCTTTAAAAATACCGTAGCTCCTACTTTCAAAACTACGATTTGTATCTTTCAAAAAACTGATTGTATGGTTCGGGTGTGTATGTTAGATTAGATACGTATGCTTATAGTAAAGGTAGAATGTATTATAAAATTGACCTTTGTGAGATATAAATGCGATGAAAAGAGAATACGAATTGACATGTGATATGATAATATGTTGGTATACAGATGCGAGTCGATTGAGATGATTGATACCTTGTCGGTCCCCTGATATGAGATTGTAATGGATGTGACTTGGGACATAAGTATATAGATATATATAGAATGTCGTGAATCATGTGTGATATGTCGTACGAGACCTTAAGTCCATACCCCTCATTGTCGTATAGGATGATAGGATCCCAAATGTTTTAATGCCGTCGTACGATGATTTTTCCGTGCGTGATGAGTTTGACTTGATGATTGATCCATACCCTTGACTTGAGGATGCCGTACGATGGATTATACCATACGTGATGTTGTGAGGCTGGATGCCGATTGATAGATTCACTGACTCGGTCATATTAGATACGTGTACCTGTCAGCATTTGCATGTGATTTACCTTATGCTGCATTCATGTTATTCGGATTGCATTACTTATACCTGTGCTAGTACACTTACACCATTATCGATGATGCGTATATTACATGCACACAGATTGCCGGCTCACACACTTCATCATCGATAATTTCCATGTCACTACACAGTAGGATTGCTGCATCATGATATGACTCTTTGCATAATTTACTTGCTATAGTTACCTATGTACCTTTATACGATGTTGCATTTGAATTTGGAGATATTGGGAACCGCGGGACATATTTTCAAAACTGGAATCATTTAAAGGAGCGGCTTTCCCTTAATATGATACATCACTGTTCCACGTTGCATGATATACGGATATGCTTACATTTCTATCATATGTCGCATACATCATGCTTTATGATTTTACACATTGAGATATGCCGTTTTCATGAGATTTCTGTATTTGAGAACCGTGGTCATTTTAAAAGAAAGTATGCATTGTTTAAAAACCCGGTTTCTCTTGATATGATATTTCAGTGCGTCCACCATGCGTTTTCTCGGTTCTTAGACGTGTGACATGTGAAACCCGATTCGAGGAGCTGGATGATGCCGATTGTGGGTACTGTAAGTCCTTGTCACGCACCCCACGATCTTGCGGAGAGGCGGAATATATGAAAAACAATTATCAAAGCATCGTAACACGGACTTGAGCGCATGAATCATATCTAAATCGTTACTAGCAAATTACGAGAGGTTTAACTACTCGGATTCGAAGTTATACCTCACGTTACTTGTCATTCGGGTCTTCATCGCTGTCCTCCACTCCTCGTAGGCTCCTTGGAACATCGGCACCTCAACGGCCTCCTCGAGTCAAAGACGATCCACCCGAGATCTCCTATGCCAAGCTTGATCTCTAACTTGAGATAACTAGGTTGCTCAAAGTGCTAATCTAAGCTACCTAGGGGATATAGAGTGAGGTTATGGATGTATTAGTCTAGCTAACCCTTGATCTCAACACATGAGAGGTTAGGGTTAGGGTTTCAAGAATGAGAGAGCTTGAGGAGAGAGAAGGTGATGATAAGAATGAATATGAATAATGAGCTCATTTGAATATATCAACCATAACAATTTATCAAATAAACAATATAAATGATTAATCATCATGGTTGATGCATTCACCTTCTGTGATTCATCATATGACTCATTAACAAATTAATGCACCATTTAATATCAAGGATGAATCACACAAATGAGTCATTAAGCAATTAATGCTTATGCCACCTTAACCCCCAAGTCACCATGCTTCTAGAAGCATCCCGGAAAATTACGAGAACGCCCCTCCAATCCGTGAAAACGCGGAAAAACTTTAGACTGTATAAATCCAATAACCTGATACTAGAATCTGGCTTAAACCAAAGCCGGCTAGTAAAAACTGTCCGAACGTCGTACGTGCGTTTAAACACGTATGCGTCCAAACCCTTGTCGTAAAACCATACGACCTCTATATCGTTTCTCCTGGAGCAGGGAAACTCTCTGTGTAGGACTCTAAAGACTCGACACTACGCTGGCAGTGGGTTTAACCATAGACCGCAAGCGGCACTAGCTGTACGTAACGGTCCCCAGGTAGATATCGATAAGAAGGCCGATGAGGAAAACCATCCGAACTCCTACTGAGCCTGATGTGACAATCTCCGTACAGTCCGGTCTGTTCGTCTAAGACTATCGCATATCTACCCTAGGGGGAGGCAAGCGTCAGTCCCCTAATAGCGGTATAAGTCGTGTCGGAGCGTAGCCCATTACACCCTGAGAAACTAATGGAACCTACCAGTAAATCTCGCTTGCCCTGGCCAGGGACTTTGCGTAATGGCTCTCTGACACAGCGCAATATCAACTCCCAATACCGGGAAAGACGAATCCTTTCTAACCGCCACTGCCTCCAAGTGCTCGGGACTGCACCCAACTGCTACCTGTTTGCATGACTCCTTTGAGCCGTGGTAGGGTAGCAATCTAAGAACAGTGGGACACACTCGAGGCGAAGTAGCAGTGTCAAGTCTGCGGACTATGCTGTACTCATGTCACCTAGGAACTGTTAACTGACGACAGGTATAATACCAACCAACAGTTCCCTTGCGAGTCCTGTCCGGTGTACCCGTAACCTAACGAGCACCTGTATACTATCTCCAGTACGACGTACTGATGGCTGTGGGACAGACCATCTCCCCAACTGGGATGAGAAGCGTACACAATAGTCTACTCTGGAGTATCGATGCCCAGTCTCGATAATCCTGCGACTAGGGACAAGTATAGGATGTTGCTTATAGACTACCCAGCCCCCACTAGTGTGACTATCATCACAACGCTGGTAATCAAGCAAAGATCCTATGGGCTCTACTAATATGTATAAGTGATACGTTACAAGAAACATATCCACATATTAAAGTAGACACAAACCAAGTAGCATACTACCATTTATAGCAAGACTGTATATACAACTGTGAATATCCCAAGCTTACATTAAGTAATATACATACAAGTATGATACAATAATGGCCCCTAGGGCATATACACTAACAATCTCCCACTTGCACTAGGACCATGAGCTGGCATATCGTAGACCTATCATCTCGAATAGCCTCTCGAAATGCATCTGAGGAATGGCCTTCGTGAATGGATCAGCAATGTTATTCTCCGTCTCTACTCTTTTCACCTCGATCTCTCGGCGATCGACGGTCTCCCTAATCAGGTGATACCGCCTTAAGATATGTCTGGACTTCTGATGTGACCTGGATTCCTTCGCTAAAGCTATAGCGCCGTTGTTGTCACAATACAGAGGTATTGGATCATCACTGGTAGGAACCACCTGAAGTTCTGTGAGGAACTTCTTCATCCAGACAGTTTCTTTTGCGGCATAGCAAGCAGCTATGTACTCCGCTTCCATTGTTGAGTCAGCAACGGTCTCCTACTTGGAACTCTTCCAACAGACCGCCCCTCCATTGAGGGTAAAGACATAACCCGACATGGATTTGGAGTCATCCTTGTCACTCTGGAAGCCGGAGTCGGCAAAGGCCTCAATCTGGAGGTCTTTTCCGCCATACACCAAGAACATCTCCTTAGTCCTCCTCGGGTACTTGAGAATGTTCTTTACGGCTATCCAGTGCTTCTCCCCTGGGTTTGCTTGATACCGGCTTACTACGCTCAATGCGTATACTACATCTGGTCTGGTACATAACATCGCATACATTATAAATCCTACCGCAGAAGCGTAGAGTATAATCAACATGTGATCCCTTTCCAAATCAGTCTTGGGAGACATCTCTTTGGAGAGGGTGATTCCGTGACAAGCCGGTAGGTTACCACGCTTAGGTATGTCTAGTAATTATTTAAATTCGGGGACCGAATTTTCTTAAGGGGGGAATATTGTAACATTTAGGAAAAAGCTAGAAATAAATAAATTTAACTAAATTAAGAATAAGCTGATAAATCACAAAATGGTTAAAGTCAAATATGTCAATCTTCATAAGTTATATATAATACAAATTAAATTAGAATTTTAGAATGTAAAATAAATAAGTTAAAAGGGTTTTAATGAAAATTTTAGCTTCATTTTAATAAAAGATGGGTTTTATAATAAGTTAGTTGTGAGGGGTTAAATTGCAAAGTTAGGTTTTATGCAAATAGAGTTTTGTCAAGGGTTTAAATGAATAGATGGAATTATTTTCAGTTCTGAAATCAAACTGAAATTAAAAGGAAAATGTGAAGATAAACACTATACCACCTCATGCTTGCATGTTTCCAATTTCTTTCCACCTCCTCCTTGCATGATTTGTGCACACTTCTTCACTTGACACCACCACCTTCCCTTATCTCTTCATCCATTCACATATATAGCTCAAATTCAGTTCAAAACACAGAATCAAACTGAAATGAATTAAAGAAAAAGAAAAGTAAAAGAGAAAAAGGGGAGAACAAGAGGAAGAAGATGAATGAGGAGCTTGTTCTTGAGTTGGATCATCATCAAGCTAAAAGGAGTGGATAAATCTTTAGGGGTTATTCCTACAGCAACATAGGAAGGTAAATTCTTAATCCTAGTAGGTTAATTAGGCTCTGTAATTTAGATAATTAAAGTTTAGATAGATCACATGATATCGTATTTTAACAAATTTAGTGTCTGTGGAAATCTGCTTTAATCTGGAACATAATTAAATAAATTCAACAGAGTAGAAATGATGTAGGTAACAATTAGAACACACCACAAGAAGACGGCACAGGGGGGCCGGGTTTGGGCCGGCGACAGAAGGGGAATGGCCGGCGTCGCCGGCCATGTTAGGGAGTTTGGGGGTTTTCTCTATTGGGGTGTGTTCAGTTTACAATTTGGACTAATTTGGTACTGTTGATTAAATTATTTTCACTACAGTTAAAATCTGGAATGAAATATCGGAAAAGGAATCGTTACAACGCTAAATACGACACGATGAAATCGTGTCGCGTATTAAATTCTGAACCAGTACAGATTAGGGTTAAAATACTGAAAGACTAAGTGTTTAATAACTTGGAAAGATCAGATAGTATATAACTTATGGGGTTTAGCGTGTTTCTATGTCCGTTATATCGGAATAGTCGTTTTGCTTATATACGTAAACTTGGCATATTTAGACGCGGATACGAGAAGTACGGAAGCCGCGAGGAAAGGGAAAGGATTAGCGATTCCGGAGTAGATTCGACTTTTCCGGTGAGTAGACTAAACATCTACCGGGGAATTTAGTAAAGATGGCGTGTTTCGCCCATGGTTTTACTTAATGCGATATTCATATCATCATGTTTAATTATTAGAATAACATTCATTAAATTACTTGTATGTTGCTTAGTTGTTAGAACACTTCACAAGTATCGACGAGTCATGCCACGTGCACATCTTATATGCTACACACACCTCGTCGATATTGCCATGTCACATACACTTAAATATCATACTTATTAACATGGATTATATTGTATCTCATATGTCAAGTATATTGGTAGAATTCCTTAATTACATTCTATTGCTTTATGCGTACTTCCATGTTGGATATGAGATAGATGCAGAATTAAGGATTTATGATTTTGAGTTTTTGAGTACTACTACATAAATCCAGTTTTTCATGATTGATGTGACATGTCCACCCTGAGATGATTTCTGTTTTGGTTTTATTCCGGACCGAGTGGGGGAGATATACGGTCGCGGATTTATGTTATCCATACTGAGTGGGGGAGCTATACAGTTGGATACAGGGTGGACCCGGTCGAGACCGAGGGGCAGGATAGCCGTATATAGACGGGGGAGCCTAGCGAGGTTACTCGATACCGGAGTTGGTTATAGAAATACGGCGTGTATCTAGAGGATAACGACCGATATTATGAGTATAGGATCATTCGGGGAATGATGCCTATAAGAAATGAAAGTTTTTGTGTCATTGATGGACACCGAGAAATGATTTACTTGAGTTGTGATTTCAGAAGTATAATGAGATTTATTGTTGGATTTCACATATACTCATATATCATATTGATTCATAGTCAGTAGCATGATTGTCATATTTATTTTATTCGCCGTTATATGTTAGTCGTATTCACTGAGTTGGCAACTCATCCCCGTTGTGCCACAGTTCCTTGCAGGGATAGAGTGGACGGGTAGCTGCGAGGCAGGATCCCTTTTGCTGTTGTTTCCATATTTTGCTAGGTAGGTTACATGTGTAGTAACCTTCCATTTTGTACTTTTGTATCTAGAAAGACTCCATCAGACTTGTATTTTGACTTAGAAAGGAGAGATGGTATATATATGTACAGTTGAGATATGTTGATCAGTTTCATAGCTCCTTTTTATATGAGATTCAGTGATGTTACTTATGCTTATATTCATGATTCATGTTGATATTGTTGATTCCAACTAGGAATACAACCACACTTAACCTTTATTACTGTTTAAACAATTTAAATTCATAACTTGAGATTTTTACTTAAAAACTAAATTTTCATAAATAATTCCGAAATAAGGTATTTTGATCTTGGTTTTTGGCTTACTTGGATTTGTGCATATCTTTAGATATGATACGAATCTAAGTGCCTGTCACATCCAAACTTGGGTCGTGACAAAGTTGGTATCAGAGCTTAGGAGTAACCTTACGGAATTCAGTAAGGGATTTCAATAGGTTGATGTAAGTCTGAGAGTTAGGATGACCTTTGGTTTGATGGAGTAGGTGAATTAGGACGAATGCAGTACCGTACGTATGTTCCGCGGCATATTTACGTTATCGTATTCAGCCTAACTAACCTTAGGATGTGTATCTTGATCTATTCTTCCGTTGATTCTCCGTTATTGATTGCTTCTGTTCCCACACCTTATCAACTCTCGTTTCTTGTTCCAGTTGCTATGGCTACGCGGGCTAGGCGAGCCGCAGCCAGGAATGCAGCTAGGGCGAGTCCGCCTGTGACGAGGACTGGTACACCGGACGTGCAGGAGGTGCATGAGCATGCTGATCCTCCTCCTCCAGATCGCATGACTAGGATCGAGGAGGGTATGTTGGGATTACAGCGAGTGGTAGGACAGTTAGCTGAGACCACTCGAGCATTGAGATCAGATCCAGCACCGACCGTAGCAGAGTCCGAGGTACAGCCTACACAGACGGTAGCGCCAGTAGATACGAGAGTGATGGAGGTATCACTTGCGGAGTTTATGAGATTGAGACCACCGGTATTCACAGGGACCGATGTGGCGGAAGATCCTCAGTCGTTTCTTGATAGAATGGCGAGGATCGGCAGATCATTGCGATGTTCTGATGCGAGGTCAGTTGAGCTGACTAGCTTTCGTTTGGAGGGACTTGCACAGGAGTGGTGTGAGTCGATGGAGAGAGGGCGAGCTACGAATCTTCCTCCGATGACGTGGACAGAGTTTTCTACAGTCTTTCTCGCCAGATTTCTTCCCCAGAGTGTGAGGGATGCTAGAGCTAGCAGTTTCGAAGCGTTGAAGAAATCAGCAAGTATGTCAGTAGCCGATTATGACTTACGATTCACCCAGCTATCGCGATATGCCCCGTACTTAGTACCTACAGAGGAGCTTCGGGTGAAAAGGTTCCTAAGGAGTTTGGACACACAGTTGTATCTGGCGATAGGCTCCCAGCATTTTGATACATATGCCCAGGCCATGGATGCGGCGATTCGAGTAGAGGAGCGTTTGAGCCAGTCAGGAGTCGTTCCGGAGCCAAAGAGGAGTAGACCATTCGTGCCGACAAATAGACAGTTTGGCCTAGGTAGAGGGTCCTATCCAGGCAGATATACTCCAGGCCGCAGTGTTGGACGAGATTGGACACAGGGCCAGATGTTCAGTTCTTATCCTGGTGATCAGAGACCACCATCTACCTGTTATAGTTGTGGACTTCCCGGACACTTTGCTCGAGATTGTAGATCTCAGGGAGGGACTGTTGCTCCACAGGCTATTTTACCCCTTCCATCTCCTACACCGATGGCTTTACTTCCTCCCCCAGTTGGCGCTACACGCCAGGCAGTTGCACCACGAGGTCGAGGCTATGCAGGACGTGCTCAGAGAGGTAGAGGAGATAGAGGTAGAGGACGACAGGATGCGGGCAGGGGCCAGGCTCGGGTTTTTGCACTGACTCCACAGGATACCCAGGCATCAAATGCAGTCGTGACAGGTACTCTTACAGTATGCTCATTAGAGGCACATGTTTTATTTGATCCCGGTTCTACACATTCTTATGTATCGTCACGATTCGCACTTTTATTGGGGAAGGAGTCGTCATTGTTAGAGTTACCTTTGTTAGTGATTACTCCAGTTGGAGATTCCTTTATAGCTCGACACGTATTTAGATCGTGTTCGGTGCGTATTGGTAATAGAGATTCGCTAGTTGATCTGATTCTCTTGGACATGTTGGATTTTGATATACTTCTTGGGATGGATTGGTTAGCCGCTTGTCATGCCTATGTAGATTGTAAAGGAAAAGCGGTTAGATTTTGTTTTCCAGGTGATGGATTGGTTAGCCGCTTGTCATGCCTATGTAGATTGTAAAGGAAAAGCGGTTAGATTTTGTTTTCCAGGTGAACCGGTGTTTGTTGTGCAGGGGGATTGCAAGTTAAACCCTGTCAACATGATTTCTGCTTTTTGTGCGGCCCGGCTATTGAAAAAGGGTTGTCATGGGTTCTTGGCTTTTATTCAGGACATAGGAGTCGCTGAAGTTCCATTGGACCAAATCCCGATCATACGATAATTTCCTGAGGTATTCCCAGCTGAGTTACCAGGATTGCCACCTGATCGAGATATTGAGTTTTGTATCGACTTGATTCCGGGTGCAGGGCCTATTTCTATACCACCTTATCGAATGGCACCGACGGAATTGAAAGAACTCAAAGGCCAGTTGCAAGAGTTGTTAGATAGAGGACTGGTTCGTCCCAGTGTTTCACCGTGGGGAGCTCCTGTGTTATTTGTAAAGAAGAAGGACGGTAGTATGAGAATGTGCATCGACTACCGACAGCTGAATCGCGTCACTGTGCGAAACAGGTATCCTTTACCATGAATAGATGACTTATTCGATCAGTTGCAAGGAGCCGGATTCTTCTCAAAGATTGACTTGAGGTCAGGATATCATCAGTTGAGGGTTCGGAAGGACGATATTCCGAAGACGGCGTTCCGTACGAGATATGGGCATTATGAATTTCTGGTAATGTCGTTCGGACTTACCAATGCTCCAGCAGCTTTTATGGATATGATGAACCGTATCTTTAGACCATTTATCGATCGGTTTATTATAGTATTCATAGATGATATTCTTGTATATTCTCGAAGCCAGACGGAGCACGAGCAGCATTTACGTATCACATTGCAGACATTGAAAGAGCATCGGCTGTATGCTAAATTTTCTAAGTGTGCTTTTTGGCTCGATAGTGTGGAGTTCTTGGGTCACATAGTTACAAGACAAGGTATATGCGTTGACCCAAACAAGATTGAAGCGGTACAACACTGGCCCAGGCCTATGTCAATTACAGAGGTTCGGAGTTTCTTAGGTCTGGCAGGTTATTACAGACGCTTCGTACAGGATTTCTCAAAGATAGCGGCACCTTTGACAGGATTGACTAGGAAGGAAGTTCCATTTCAGTGGACAGACGCGTGTGAGCAGAGTTTCCAACAGCTGAAGATGCGTTTGACGACTGCACCTGTATTATCTTTACCTTCCGGGTCAGGGGGTTTCGTAGTGTATTGCGATGCTTCTAGAGTGGGCTTAGGTTGTGTGTTGATGCAACACGGCAAAGTTATAGCATATGCTTCTCGACAGTTAAAGAGGCATGAACAAAACTACCCCACTCATGATCTAGAGATGGCTGCTGTAGTATTCGCATTGAAGATTTGGAGACATTACTTGTATGGAGAAACGTGTCAAATCTTCACAGATCATAAAAGTTTAAAGTATATCTTTCAACAGAAGGATCTGAACCTCAGGCAGCGTAGATGGATGGAATTGGTGAAAGATTACGACTGTGAGATCTTGTACCATCCAGGCAAAGCAAATGTTGTAGCAGATGCCTTGAGTCGGAGGCCTGGAGGTAAATTATCGCATTTGAGTCTTTTGCAGAGACAGTCTTCTACAGACTGGCAGATCTTATGTGATAGTCGTATACAGTTTGAGTTCACATCGGCAGGAGGTCAGCTAGCACATGTTTGCACCAGACCTCAGCTATTGGATCGTATTCGAGATGCGCAGCCTACCGATACTCGCTTGATGGAGATTATGGATCATGTTAGGCAGGGTAAGGAGACGGAGTTCGTGATTGATGATTATGGAGTGTTACGTTTTAGGACTCGTCTCTGTGTGCCAGATTCTGACGGATTGAGGCGTGAGATTTTGGAGGATGCCCACAGATCAGTATATAGTATTCATCCTGGTTCCACCAAAATGTATCGTGATTTGAAGGATAATTATTGGTGGGAAGGAATGAAGAAGGATGTTACGGATTTTGTTTCAAGATGCTTGACTTGTCAGCAAGTCAAAGCAGAACACCAGAGGCCAGCCGGAGAGCTGCAACCGTTACCCATTCCAGAGTGGAAATGGGAACAGATTTCCATGGATTTTGTGGTGGGTCTACCCAGGACTAGCAGAGGGTACGATTCCATTTGGGTGATCATAGACAGGCTGACGAAGGCCGCTCATTTTCTTCCAGTGAAGACGACATATGGATTTGCTCAGTATGCACAGGTTTATATCGATGAGATTGTACGTCTACATGGAGTGCCGACATGCATAGTATCAGATCGAGGTACCCAGTTCACAAGCAGGCTATGGCAGA
This sequence comes from Agapanthus africanus, assembly GCA_030015575.1. Taxonomy (NCBI): domain Eukaryota; kingdom Viridiplantae; phylum Streptophyta; class Magnoliopsida; order Asparagales; family Amaryllidaceae; genus Agapanthus; species Agapanthus africanus. The sequence goes on along the minus strand of JASDDO010000014.1, from coordinate 503,835,232 downwards.
AACTTCAGGACGCTCTTGGTACACGATTGAGTTTTAGTACAGCTTTCCACCCACAGACAGACGGTCAGTCGGAGCGGACCATTCAGATACTAGAGGATATGCTTCGGGCTTGTAGCCTAGATTTCGGTGGTAGTTGGGATCGTCACCTACCTTTGGTAGAATTTTCGTATAACAACAGTTTTCAAGAGACGATCCAGATGGCACCCTTTGAAGCCTTGTATGGAAGGAAATGTAGATCACCTGTTTGCTGGACAGAACTTAGTGAGAGTTGTGTATTGGGACCGCAGATAGTACAGGAAACTACAGAGAAGATTCAATTGATACGAGATAGAATGAAAGCGGCTCAAAGCAGACAGAAGTCATACGCAGATCGACGATGACGCAAACTTGAGTTTAATGTGGGAGATCATGTGTTCCTTCGAGTATCTCCAATGAAGGGTGTGATGCGCTTCGGGAAGAAAGGAAAGCTCAGCCCCAGATATGTTGGACCTTACGAGATTCTAGAGAGAGTGGGTGCTGTGGCTTATCGGTTAGCACTTCCATCTGGTTTTCCCGACGTACATCCGGTGTTTCACGTTTCGATGCTACGCAGATATCTTCACGATCCATCTCACGCGATCCAGCATCAGACTCTACAGCTTGAGCCAGATCTATCCTTCACAGTGCAGCCAGTTGCTATTTTGGACAGACAGGCAAAGCAACTACGATCGAGGACACTGCCATCTGTAAAGGTTCTCTGGCAAGGAAAGGATCGCGAGGAGATTACTTGGGAGACGGAGGACGCGATGCGGAAGAAATTTCCACAACTTTTCTTAGGTATGTCTAGTAATTATTTAAATTCGGGGACCGAATTTTCTTAAGGGGGGAATATTGTAACATTTAGGAAAAAGCTAGAAATAAATAAATTTAACTAAATTAAGAATAAGCTGATAAATCACAAAATGATTAAAGTCAAATATGTCAATCTTCATAAGTTATATATAATACAAATTAAATTAGAATTTTAGAATGTAAAATAAATAAGTTAAAAGGGTTTTAATGAAAATTTTAGCTTCATTTTAATAAAAGATGGGTTTTATAATAAGTTAGTTGTGAGGGGTTAAATTGCAAAGTTAGGTTTTATGCAAATAGAGTTTTGTCAAGGGTTTAAATGAATAGATGGAATTATTTTCAGTTCTGAAATCAAACTGAAATTAAAAGGAAAATGTGAAGATAAACACTATACCACCTCATGCTTGCATGTTTCCAATTTCTTTCCACCTCCTCCTTGCATGATTTGTGCACACTTCTTCACTTGACACCACCACCTTCCCTTATCTCTTCATCCATTCACATATATAGCTCAAATTCAGTTCAAAACACAGAATCAAACTGAAATGAATTAAAGAAAAAGAAAAGTAAAAGAGAAAAAGGGGAGAACAAGAGGAAGAAGATGAATGAGGAGCTTGTTCTTGAGTTGGATCATCATCAAGCTAAAAGGAGTGGATAAATCTTTAGGGGTTATTCCTACAGCAACATAGGAAGGTAAATTCTTAATCCTAGTAGGTTAATTAGGCTCTGTAATTTAGATAATTAAAGTTTAGATAGATCACATGATATCGTATTTTAACAAATTTAGTGTCTGTGGAAATCTGCTTTAATCTGGAACATAATTAAATAAATTCAACAGAGTAGAAATGATGTAGGTAACAATTAGAACACACCACAAGAAGACGGCACAGGGGGGCCGGGTTTGGGCCGGCGACAGAAGGGGAATGGCCGGCGTCGCCGGCCATGTTAGGGAGTTTGGGGGTTTTCTCTGTTGGGGTGTGTTCAGTTTACAATTTGGACTAATTTGGTACTGTTGATTAAATTATTTTCACTACAGTTAAAATCTGGAATGAAATATCGGAAAAGGAATCGTTACAACGCTAAATACGACACGATGAAATCGTGTCGCGTATTAAATTCTGAACCAGTACAGATTAGGGTTAAAATACTGAAAGACTAAGTGTTTAATAACTTGGAAAGATCAGATAGTATATAACTTATGGGGTTTAGAGTGTTTCTATGTCCGTTATATCGGAATAGTCGTTTTGCTTATATACGTAAACTTGGCATATTTAGACGCGGATACGAGAAGTATGGAAGCCGCGAGGAAAGGGAAAGGATTAGCGATTCCGGAGTAGATTCGACTTTTCCGGTGAGTAGACTAAACATCTACCGGGGAATTTAGTAAAGATGGCGTGTTTCGCCCATGGTTTTACTTAATGCGATATTCATATCATCATGTTTAATTATTAGAATAACATTCATTAAATTACTTGTATGTTGCTTAGTTGTTAGAACACTTCACAAGTATCGACGAGTCATGCCACGTGCACATCTTATATGCTACACACACCTCGTCGATATTGCCATGTCACATACACTTAAATATCATACTTATTAACATGGATTATATTGTATCTCATATGTCAAGTATATTGGTAGAATTCCTTAATTACATTCTGTTGCTTTATGCGTACTTCCATGTTGGATATGAGATAGATGCAGAATTAAGGATTTATGATTTTGAGTTTTTGAGTACTACTACATAAATCCAGTTTTTCATGATTGATGTGACATGTCCACCCTGAGATGATTTCTGTTTTGGTTTTATTCCGGACCGAGTGGGGGAGATATACGGTCACGGATTTATGTTATCCATACTGAGTGGGGGAGCTATACAGTTGGATACAGGGTGGACCCGGTCGAGACCGAGGGGCAGGATAGCCGTATATAGACGGGGGAGCCTAGCGAGGTTACTCGATACCGGAGTTGGTTATAGAAATACGGCGTGTATCTAGAGGATAACGACCGATATTATGAGTATAGGATCATTCGGGGAATGATGCCTATAAGAAATGAAAGTTTTTGTGTCATTGATGGACACCGAGAAATGATTTACTTGAGTTGTGATTTCAGAAGTATAATGAGATTTATTGTTGGATTTCACATATACTCATATATCATATTGATTCATAGTCAGTAGCATGATTGTCATATTTATTTTATTCGCCGTTATATGTTAGTCGTATTCACTGAGTTGGCAACTCATCCCCGTTGTGCCACAGTTCCTTGCAGGGATAGAGTGGACGGGTAGCTGCGAGGCAGGATCCCTTTTGCTGTTGTTTCCATATTTTGCTAGGTAGGTTACATGTGTAGTAACCTTCCATTTTGTACTTTTGTATCTAGAAAGACTCCATCAGACTTGTATTTTGACTTAGAAAGGAGAGATGGTATATATATGTACAGTTGAGATATGTTGATCAGTTTCATAGCTCCTTTTTATATGAGATTCAGTGATGTTACTTATGCTTATATTCATGATTCATGTTGATATTGTTGATTCCAACTAGGAATACAACCACACTTAACCTTTATTACTGTTTAAACAATTTAAATTCATAACTTGAGATTTTTACTTAAAAACTAAATTTTCATAAATAATTCCGAAATAAGGTATTTTGATCTTGGTTTTTGGCTTACTTGGATTTGTGCATATCTTTAGATATGATACGAATCTAAGTGCCTGTCACATCCAAACTTGGGTCGTGACATCCGGTCATGTCGCACACAACCGACTAGTATACAATGTATCGGCTTATCGAATCAACGCTTGAATCGATAACTAGGTTATATCTCATACAACCATTCGACACATTGATCGCGAGAATGAAATACGGTATCACATACTCGCATTATTCTCGGTCCCGCACATATCTCATATGCGCTCCTATTTCGTTTCGCTTGAGCCAGGAAACCTCTGTGTAGGACTCTAAAGACTCGTCAATACGCCGGCAGCAGGTGATGATCATATCAAGCACCCACAAGCCGCAAGCGGTCTGCTAAACGTAACGGCCACCCGTGTATTGAGCGATCAGAAGATCGACGAGCAAGCCCGCTCACACTCCAGTGAATCCAACCAGTAACACTACCGTACAGTCCGGTCTGATCGTCTGATATGTCGCATATCTTGCCTAGGGGTGGTAAACGTCAGACCCCAATAGCTCGATAAGTCGTGTCGATATGAGGTCTATAAAAATTCGAGAAACTACTGGTAACACTGTAAGTCTACGCTAGCGCCCCGGCAGTCTACAGACGCCAAATGCGGAACAAAAACTTTTAAACTGGCGCTATCGTATACTTTAACCCGGATCTGCCATTATTGCTAAACTAACAAACTGTAAAGAGTGTAGGAAGGTTATACCGAACGATCCGAGTCCTTCGTTCTTCAACCATCATCCCACGCTCCGTTGCGGCTGCTTTGATCTCGTCGATCTCCAATGTCCTCGTCGAGGTGGCACCACATGATCGGTTCTTTAAACGGGCTCCCGCCTCTGACTCGAGGCAACTCGATCGTCAAGTTTGCTAAAAGAGACGACCAAGATTGATGTAGAGAATGAGTAGATGACTTTGTCTCACTTCGTCCAAAACCGTGGACGATCGGTTAATGAAGTTGCCGAGGGAATTGGGTGATGGAATGAAATGAGCTGTGGATTCCATACACCCCAAATCTATCATAATCTTTTTTCCAACCATGAAAAACTATCAAGTGAGAGAGTGAGAATGAGGAGAGAGAGAGGGCAAGCCATATATAGCAAGAGGGAGGTGACCGTAGGAGAAGGGGGTAACCTTAAGCTAAAACCTTCTCACTACAAAATATCTTAAGCAATCCAAAAGGAATTAAACACAAAGCATGAGTCATTAGGCTAGTCATCATCTAATAAATGCAACCAATTAGAACTTAACACCATTTAATCCTAGTCACCTCATCTAGAACCTTCTAGAAGAATCCACACTCATCTCAAGAAAAGACAAATCCGTCTTTAACCAAATGTTAAAAGACGGCTGATAGAAAACTGGAAACTGGCAACTTCCAAAAGTGATCCTGAAACGACTTTCAGGAAAACCCCGAAACTGTATAAATATACCCGCATTTATATTACGACCGAATATAAATGCAACTGAGACAAAGATATTAAACCTACTCAATATAATACTTGGATCCGGCTTAAACCAAAGCCGACCAGTATCATCTGCCCGAAAAATAACACGTGCGTAAACGCACGTGCATTTTCCGAACCCTGCCATAAAACCATACGGCCTCTACAACGTTTCGCCCGAACTTGGGAAACTGTCTGTGGGGGACTCTAATGACTCGTCAGTACCCTGGCAGTGGGTTTAACCACAAAACGTCAGCGGCACTAGCTATGCGTAACGGCTGCCCATGGACTGACCTCAAGGGTGGTCGAGGAGCGAACTCAAGGGAGACCGATGAGCGAACTCCTCCGAAAACCCTACTGAGCCTAACAGTGACAATGTATATACAGTCCGGTCCGTTCGTCAATGAGTATCGCATATCCGCCTAGGGGGCTAGTAACGTCAGACCCCCATTAGCAGTATAAGTCGTGTCGGAGTGTAGCCCAGAACGCCCTGAGATACTACTGGAATACCTACCAGTAAATCTCCTGCCTCGGCCGAGGGCTTTGCGTAATGGCTCTCCTAGACACAGCACGATCTCGCCCCCAATACCGGGAGAGACGAATCCCCTGCCGATCCGCTCACGTGCCTCCATATGGCTCGGGACTGTACCCAAAAGCTACCTGTTTGCACGACTCCTTTGAGCCGTGGTAGGGTAGAAATCAAAGCACAGTGGGAACTCATACGAGACAAATGACGACCTCAGGTCGATGAACTAACCTGTACACATGTCACCAGGGAACTGCTATCTGACGATAGATATAATACTAACTAGCAGATTCCCGGCGAGTCCTGTCCGGTGTACTCATAACCCAATGAGCACCTGTATACATCTTAGGTGATCCAACTGACACCAGTGGCTTGTGAGACCGGCCACCGCCCCTCGTCGGGGTCTCGACTGTACACACTAGTCTACTCCGGAGTATCGATGCCCTGTCTCGAAACTCCCACGACTAGGGACCACAATTAAGGATATGCATATAAACTACCCAACTCTCACGTATATGATCGCCCTCATACTGTTGGTAGTAAAGCAAGATCCTAAGGGCTCTATCAAAGTGTAACATGCAATCAGTCACCTGAACATGTACACGACTGATAAAGGCAAACCAGATAGCATACTATCATCTCGAGTAAGACTGTCCTACCGGGATAGGTCCTCCGCAATCATTGCAATCACGTACCTGCGATCCAATAATTGACTATGAGGGCACTATCTCCAACAAACACTTACCAGCAAATCTCAGCAACCCTGGCCAGGGATTTCCTGTTATAGCCAATCGAACACAGCGCAACATCAACCCCCTATACCGGGAGAGACGAATCCCCTCCTATCGCTCATTGCCTCCATGTGACTCGGGACTGTACCCAAAAACCACCGTTTTGCACGCCCTCTTGGACGTGGTAAGATGGAAATCAAAGCACAGTGGGAACCACACAAGACTCTATGACGATCTCGGGTCAACAGACTACTCTGTACCAGTGTCACCAGAGAACTGCCATCTGACGTGAGGTATAATACCATCTGGGAGTTCTCGGCGAGTCCGTCCAGTGTACCCAGTCTCTACTGAGCACCCGTATATCATCTCTGATGTCAAACACCGATGGATATAGGATCATCCATCGCCCATCTGTATGGGTCGAGAAGGTATATGCTAGTCTACTCTGGTATATCTATGCCCCGTCTCGATACACCCACGACTAGGGACTTTGAAGGATGTACTTATGGACTACCATGTCCCCACTAGTATGATCCACATCATAGTCCCGGTAGTCAAGTACACATCCTAAGGGCTTTACCAACATGTAATAGAGAGACAGTCAGTATACACGTTAAGGTAAAGAGTAACCAGATAGCATACTATCATGTCGAGCAAGAAAGTCCTCCCTATATATGTCCCAGCATCCACTACAATATACATCCTATGTACAGTAATGGCCTCTAGGGCATACATATAACTAACGATCTCCCACTTGCACTAGGGCCATCTTTAGCAGTGGTTGTAGTATCTCATACTCAACCATCCCATAAAAGTCTCTCTCTGGGAACAGGCCTTCGTGAGTGGATCCGCTGCGTTATCCTCTAAGTCTGCTCTCCTTGCCTCGATCACCTTGGAGATCAACCATCTCCTTGATCAGGTGATACTGCCTTAGAATAAGTCTGGATCACTGATGGGACCGGCGTTCCTTGGCATAAGCCACAAATCCATTGTCTCACAATGGTAGGAACGTAGTTCATCTCATGAACTAATATACATCCAAACATCCTCTTTGGTAGCATCATAAGTAGCGATGTATTCAGCCTTTATCGTCTAGTATGTCACGGTATCTAGCTTGGAACTCTTCCAACATACCGTCCCTTTACTGAGGGTAAAGACAATGCCTGCGACTGACATTCAGTCGCCTTTATCACTCTGGAACACTTCCAGTGATTCTCCCCAGGATCGATTGATACCATCTCACTACTACTAGTGAGTATCCTAACATCCAATTAGATCTATCTCATAGATCCAAAAACCAGGATATAGGAGGTATCAATTTGATCCTTTATGGAGAATCATTGTGATAAACGGAGATTGATCGAGCGTAGCATAAGAAACTCCTTTCTTATCAAGAGTATGTCATCCACGTACTCTACGAGGATCACCACCATACTCCCTACTACCTTTTTGTTTATACAAGGTTCATCTACCATTTTGATGATGTCAAACTCTTTGACTAATCCATCAAAACAGATGTTCCAACTCCGCGATACCTGCTTTATCCTATAAAGCATCTTGCATACGTTTCCGCTGCTCCCACTGTCTACGAAGCCCTCTGGCTGTGTACTTATAGACGCACTCTTCTAAAACATCATTTAGAAAAGCAGTCATGACACCCAACCACCAGATATCGTAGTCATGGTATGTAGCCGTGGCAAGTAGGATCTAGATGGACTTAAGCATAGCTACTTGAAGAGGTTTCACCACTATCCACGCCTGGTTGATGATGAAAGCCTTTATCAAGTCTAGCTTTGAAAGTCTCAACCTTTCCATCTACACCAAGTAATCTTCTCAAGATATACTTGCTCCTGATGGGGATCTAACCCTTCAGATATAGCAGCCAAAGTCCATACTTTGCTGGTGTATAAGGATTCCATCTCAGATCGATAAGCATCCAGCCATTCTTACAGAGTCTTACTCCTGATGGCCAGCTCGAAACTAGTTGGGTCATCATCTCATGATGCAATCCTCGCTCCCACTGTCATAGAGAAATCGAAGTATCTCTCAGGTGGGTGAGGAACCCTACTAGATCGGCGGAGAGGCTGAGGTTCGTTGGCATCTACTGAATCCTTTGGTTGTACCAAATCATCTTCTGTAGTTTGTATGGCTGGAACATTTCCAGTTCTACATTACAGACCTTGCCTCGAGCTTGTCCGGATTTTGCTTTTAGACATATGCCGGACAACCCCAAATCTTAACTATCTTAAGAGATGGGCTCTTCCCTTTCCATATCATATATGAAGTGGTAGGCAACTAATTTGATTGGAACCCTATTCAATAGGTATGCAACTTCTCAAGTGCATAACCCCCTAAGGAAAAAGGTGACTCAGTAGTACTCATCATAGAGCACACCATATCAAATAGGGTGTATCTGCTCCGCCCCGACATACCATCGTGCAATGGTGTATACGGAGGAGTAATGCTGAGAGAGAATCTCATTCTCCTTTAGAATAGTCCAGGAATTCCATGCACAAGTATTCTCCTCCTCGATCACATCAAAGGACATAATACTTATACCCGTATTGGTTCTCTACTTCTAACTTATATTCTATGAATATCTCAAAAGGTTCGGACTTATGTTTCAACAGGAACATATGTCTGAATCTAAAGAGATCATCAGAGAACGTAATGAAGTACAAAGAACCGGTTTTGGCATGTGTAGACAGGGGACCTTACATACATCAACATGTATCAACCCAAGAGTTCATTAACTCTTTCTCTGTTTCCAATAAACAGAGCTATGGTCATTTTATCTTTGTGACATGACTGGCAAGTTTCATAAGATGTAAATTCAAACTGATTTAAATATGCATCTACATGTAACTTCAGCTAGTCGGGTCGCATTGATATGACCTAGTCTACAATACCTCAAGAAGGATCCGTTCATTTCTGAACTCTTCCCCTTGTGTGTGTTCCGTATACTAAGAACTGTAGTTTGATTTAGAACATCAACGCTTTTAGATAACGTGCCTGAACCGATCAACTTTTGATATAGGAAATGTACAAAACATTATCCAACAATACAAAATTTTATCATTTCTTTACTAATAAAGAGACTGATATGATTTTGTATATCAGGTTCGGTATCTAATAACATACGTTCAGAATCAATGTATTCTGGTAATACAGGGTGACGGTGACCAACAGACTTGGCTGCAACACTTGTCCCGTTTTCTGCCTCATGAAACTTATCACCCGTTCTCTGTTTTTCTACCCTTTTGTAGCCTTATGTAACAGATTACATATCTGGGATCCTGATCCGGTATCATATACCCAGGATACAGAGGATACTGAGAAACAGTTCTGTAAAATGAACACACCCGAAGATGATGCATCAACATGCACTCTCTTCGTTTGGGCGGCACGGGAATTCTGGTATTCCCCAATTTCCTGCTCTGTCTTATAACAATTATAAGTTGGAGCGGGACCAACGTTCCCCGGCTCAGTATAACAAGCGGGTTCGGTCAATAATCCGTATTATTATCTTGATTAAGGCGTGATATGGTCGCTACCAGGAGAGAGAGAGAAGAAATCACTCAGCGTGCGCTCTTGCAAGAATAGATTGGTTATTATTTTATCTAATCAGGATGGCTCCCACTGCTTTTTATCAAATCTTCCTTCAAACCCTAAAAGAAAAGACTAGCCGGGATTAATTACACACTACAAGTTCGCCAATCTTTCAGCCAGGCCAGTGTCGATACTTTGAGGGAGGTCCCCCGTGCTTTCGCACGAACCTAATTAATGTAAACCTCGTTTTCCCAGAGGCGTAACCCCGTTGACACCTTTCTAGACACCTACTTGATCGGCTAAGTGTAATATATAAAACTCTCCCAGGAGTAACAATTACTCGCAGCGGGTATCGGGATCCAACTATCTCATAGAAGGTATGCAATCTCATTGCAAATTTCAACACTTGAAATTCCCGATAATGTTTTGCCCCTAGCATCCTATGACCTTGACAGAGGTCAACAAACCATAGGCTGCTAGTCAAGTTCAACCCGTCATTTCTTGATTGAAGTAAACCCACCCGCACGACCCTTGACAGAGGTCAACAAGGTCGCACGACTACCCTAAATCAATCACATCATATGCTTATGCAGATAAGCGCTAATCAGCTACCGCACACTACGTCTTGACAGAGGTCAACAAACGTAGCACGAATATTAACCAGTACATATCTGAAATGACGGAGGGCTACGACAGGTTTTTCTGAAAACCTATTGCGTAATGAACTTGATATCGTTGTAGGATCGAATGAATTTTGAAATGGAGTGCTTTTGAGGCTTTTCTAGTTTTGCTAAAGGAGTCACTCCCGGTGAAGGGATCGTCGGTCCTTTCCTCGTCGAATGAGGTGCGGGATATATCATATATATCACTGTGCAAAGCAAAAACACTTAAAAGCAATCAAAAGTCAAACCGAGGGTTTAGCATCTGCCAGTTATTGCTAAAGGAGTCACTCCCGGTGAAGGGATCTCGGTCCTTTCCTCATCGAATAAGGTGCAGGATATATCGCATATACCGCTGTGCAAAGCAAGAACTGTAGCTACCTGTTTTATTTTGAAATTCGATTCTACAACATCTTAGGTTTCTTTTAATTCATTAATCACATTAATGAAGTCCCATCATTTAAGTACCTAAACATCACAGATAGATATGAGTACACTTATGCCATCCGCATTCGCCTCGATGTCCCCTCGTGCACCGTTAGGTTAGGTAACTAACGACAGAGCAGGGCAGGGCTAGCGCGGGTGTAGAACATAAGTAACGTCTATATAATATATCATATATACTATATACTATATCTATCACAGAACATCACATGATCACATCACAGATAAAGCACAGCAGAAGAAACATATGAAATATTGGATATACTAGGACGTCCGTGTTTTCAATACGAGCCAGTATAAAACACGGATTCCACGGTCGTGATGAATAGCCAATCCCACACCCCTAGACCCCTACGAGAGCGGCAAGCAACCCTACCAATTCTAGGGTTAGGAGACCCGGACTCGACTCCTCGAGTTGGTCTCCCACTGGACTCCAGAACCCGGTTACTTGTGCCCTCCTCCTTGGGTCTATCCTAGTGCGGAAAAGTAAATAATATACATCAACGGTGACGACTTCCGCAACCTGGAAGTGCCCCAATAAAAGAATATTACATACAAGTTTTTACATGAATGAAAATGAAAAACACTCATCTCACATAAAAAAAAAACCCGGCTATTCAAACACGACGATCCAATATAACATATCCAGCAACACATAACATCACATGTCATCAATGTAAGTAAATATGCGCGTCCCAATTGTCGTTGACATATAGCAACGAAACCGGCGATATCACATATTACACTTACGGTCACAGAAAAGAAAGTATAAAACTACAACAGTTGGAATCCGCAATCACCTCAGACATCGCATGCCTGACCAAATGAATTACTTAGACATCGCATGCCTAACAATTATAAACCCCGCATTTTAGTCTCATTATCGAAAACACTTTTCAATATCGAGTCGGGCAATTCAACAAGATTCCCGACAGTCTGATCGAATACTCGTCGCAAACTTCAGTAGACGGCCGCACCCCCGATACCGTCGACGAAGTGCACCAAGGCGGAACACCGCTACCGCGAGCACCCGAACGGATGCTTTCGGCGACGGGGTTCTCCTACAGTCACTTGGTCGGGGCTATGAAGTGAGGCTGTCTATTAAGTTTATCGGCGAGTATCCGCGTACGCTACGTGATTGCGACGGACTTTTGATCGCATCAAAATTCCGTGGCAACCGATCAAGTGAGACTAAACCGCCAGATTTATAACATTCATTCAGTTATCACATAACTTTTGTGAATTCCAATTGTTGTATCCCATTCCAGATAAACAGAAAATGTTAAACTTTTCGATCGAACAGTCAAACACCCAAGTTTTCCCGATACAGATCAACACATGAAATAAGTCTAACAACATTCAGTTCGTGCCTCAGTACCAACGGTCCAGCCGTAGAAGGGTCAAGCCAACGCCTCACATGTGGCACGCCGTACTGCCCCAAACCCGAAGGTTCAAAGGGCAGTTCAAGACGGTCACATAATCGAGTTAAGATTTGTTGTCTTCTAGAGGGTCCATCGCGTTACTTGCACTACTTAGAACGTCGTTAAACTTCGGAAAAATCCAACACTTGGAAATTTCCGGACAGGGGAAAAATTGGGTATTTATATCCGGTCGAACTTTTTAACATATTCTAAAATTTATCCGGAAAGCCACACAGACAAAATTTGAAACCCCGATCGAATCTTTGATTCCCAATACAACCCAAAAATTCTCAACTGTTTACTGCATATTAAAATTCCCAGAAAACTCAAAATATTAAAATAGGAATTACTGTGCAAACAGGAGTCAACGAGTCAACAAAACGGCCGCGGAACCGCCGCGCCACGTGGGCTTAGGACGCGGTTCCGCGGCGTTATGACGGCGTTAGCACTCCGTTTTTCACAGTAATTCATAATTAAGCCTGCTTGATTTTCTGGATATTTTTAATCTTGAAAAATCCATATTTTTAAAATCTGGACAGAGAGCATTTTTGAATATGGGTTTCGGGTTCGTTCGGATTTCAAACTCCGTCGGGACTTCGCCTAAGGCTCTAGCTAGGCTCTGATACCAGTGAAAGGTTCCTAGGCACCCTAATGAGGTTATACAAGGCATCGAACATGCCATTTTCAAAAATTAACGGTGCCGAGGGACCCGACTACGGATCGTTTGCTAGAAAACTAGGCGAAAAAGAACTAGTTAACAACTTAACTAATGGGATACGGAAATACAACCTTTGTAGATCCGGTGCTCCACCTCCACGACTCCGCAACGAAGTCGTCTCCGCTGTCCAAATCAAAATCCGGGCTCTAGTGTCGCTTCGTCGGAGAAATGGCGAGCTAGGTCGTCGATGTCCATGCCGAAGATGATCTACGTCGAGGCATCGCTAAATCAAGCTCCATCTTCACCAAGTCTTGAAAACTTGTGAAGGAAACACACTCTACTACTTGGCAAGAGGTAGAGGATGAAGAAATAGGAAGTGGGTAGACTTTAGTTTTGGATTTCTCACACTCTTCATCAATCCACCATTGATGAAGTTTGGTTTTCTTCACTTGTAGAAAAATGATGAAGAAGAAGGAGATAAAGTTATGATAAGAATAATTATCAAAAGAATAATTAAATCATTCTTATCATAACATAACCCAAGTTAAGTGTAGAGAATTAACCAAGGTTAAAGAATGGTTAGGGTTAAGGAGATGAGACAAAAATGGTGACTTAATGAAAGCTTCATGAAGCTTCATGTTGAAAACAAAACTAGCCACCATTTTTCACTTCTTTTCCTTTTCTCATTTATCTTTGTAATGCAAATGAAAAGATAAATGAATGAATAAAAGAAAACCCTAATCATTTATTTAACCTAGGTTTAATTCATTACACTTAACAAAAAAGACATGTATCATCAAACATGATACAATCAAGTGCACAAAATCATATCGCATATGCAATGCGCACACCCGAGTGAGAAAATCCATTTAAAGTGAACCGATACTGGTTAATGCAAAGTAATATATCAAATATATAATTATGCATTAAATCATTAAATCAACACTTGATTCAATGATCCGGTCATGTCGCACACAACCGACTAGTATACAATGTATCGGCTTATCGAATCAACGCTTGAATCGATAACTAGGTTATATCGCATACAACCATTCGACACATTGATCGCGAGAATGAAATACGGTATCACATACTCGCATTATTCTCGGTCCCACACATATCTCATATGCGCTCCTATTTCGTTTCGCTTGAGCCAGGAAACCTCTGTGTAGGACTCTAAAGACTCGTCAATACGCCGGCAGCAGGTGATGATCATATCAAGCACCCACAAGCCGCAAGCGGTCTGCTAAACGTAACGGCCACCCGGGTATTGAGCGATCAGAAGATCGACGAGCAAGCCCGCTCACACTCCAGTGAATCCAACCAGTAACACTACCGTACAGTCCGGTCTGATCGTCTGATATGTCGCATATCTTGCCTAGGGGTGGTAAACGTCAGACCCCAATAGCTCGATAAGTCGTGTCGATATGAGGTCTATAACAATTCGAGAAACTACTGGTAACACTTACCAGCAAATCTCAGCAACCCTGGCCAGGGATTTCCTGTTATAGCCAATCGAACACAGCGCAACATCAACCCCCTATACCGGGAGAGACGAATCCCCTCCTATCGCTCATTGCCTCCATGTGACTCGGGACTGTACCCAAAAACCACCGTTTTGCACGCCCTCTTGGACGTGGTAAGATGGAAATCAAAGCACAGTGGGAACCACACAAGACTCTATGACGATCTCGGGTCAACAGACTACTCTGTACCAGTGTCACCAGAGAACTGCCATCTGACGTGAGGTATAATACCATCTGGGAGTTCTCGGCGAGTCCGTCTAGTGTACCCAGTCTCTACTGAGCACCCGTATATCATCTCTGATGTCAAACACCGATGGATATGGGATCATCCATCGCCCATCTGTATGGGTCGAGAAGGTATATGCTAGTCTACTCTGGTATATCTATGCCCCGTCTCGATACACCCACGACTAGGGACTTTGAAGGATGTACTTATGGACTACCATGTCCCCACTAGTATGATCCGCATCATAGTCCCGGTAGTCAAGTACACATCCTAAGGGCTTTACCAACATGTAATAGAGAGACAGTCAGTATACACGTTAAGGTAAAGAGTAACCAGATAGCATACTATCATGTCGAGCAAGAAAGTCCTCCCTATATATGTCCCAGCATCCACTACAATATACATCCTATGTACAGTAATGGCCTCTAGGGCATACATATAACTAACAGCTACCGACTACGCGATCGACTCAGACGTCGAAACTCCTTCCACGCCTCTTTCACCCTTACCTTTGCCGTCCAACTCCGACGTTGACCGGAATTCCGTTCATACATTCTCACCTTCACCATCACCAGCCTATTCTTCTGAGATATCAGGATTTAATCCAAACATCTCTTTGACTCCCCCGGGATTGATTCTACCTCCTATGGATGCGAATAAGCCACCACCACCGCCTGTTGTAGCGCCACAGCGAATCGCGCTCAAGGATCGTTTCTATCCCACCCGTTCTGCACTTCCCACCTGTCTTTCCCTTCCACCGGCCAATGGGGATAATTTTGAAATTAAGCCCCACTTCATTAACATGCTTCCGAAATTTCATGGGCTTGAATCTGAAGATGCCTATATCTTCATCAACAAGTTTCAGAATGTTTGTGCCATGATGAAAACGACCCAGCTGTCGGACGATGCTATACGGCTATGGGTCATTCCGTTCACTTTGTGCGATCTTGCTGAAAAGTGGCTGTATAGCACTGCTTCCCACTCCATAACCAGTTGGGACGAGTTTGTGAAAGCGTTTCTCAAGAAATTCTATCCGAATCATAAAACCGCGAGGATCCGTAACGAAATCAACCAATTCTCCCAGCTTCCTACTGAACCTTTTTGGAAGTTCTTTGACCGATATAAAGACCTTCTTGTTCAGTGCCCTCACCACGGTATTGAGAAATGGCAACTTTGCCAAACTTTATATGAGGGCCTGAACCCAGCAACCAAGCAGTTGTTGAAAACCATTTGTCAGGGCCACTTCCTATCGAAATCTGACGTGGAAGCATGGCAATTCTTCGACGACCTTACGGAATAAACGCTTCAATAGGAGAGCACCAGACCAACTTCTTCTTCTTCCTCCTCCACTTCTACTGGTCATTCTAGGGTAGACATTCACCAACTCGATGTCTCTATTGCGATGAAAGCTAAAATGGCAGCAATAACGAGAAAACTTGAAGCGATAGAGAGCAAATTTTCATCTCCTGCTCCTGCCCCTGTTCTTCCCCTTCGTACCATTTGTGCTTGTTGTTTCGATCCTTCTCACTTAACCGAAGAGTGTCCTTACAATCCACCATCTCAAGGACAGGATCAGGTTAATGCTGCATTTCAGCAAAGACCGAGAAATGATCCATACTCTTCCACCTACAATCCCAGTTGGAGGAACCACCCCAATTTCGCCTGGAATCAGAATCAGCATCAATTCCAAGGCAACAATTTCCAGAGGCCCCTTCCTCCGCAACAACAAGCGCAACAACAAACTCAACATCAGTTTCAGCAGCCCTTCCAACCCCAACCTTTTCAAAATCAGACGAACAACTTTGCACCCAACAATTCTTTTCCTCAAAACAACTTTGTTCCGTCAAACAACGATAAGGTTTCCTCGCTAGAACGAAGTCTGGAGGCGTTCGTTAACAATCGACACAATCCACCGCAAACATCTAGTCGTCTATTCAGTCTTTGGTGCAACACACTGCTGCACACGGGCAAAGCATCAAGACCATCGAAGCCCAGATTGCACAGCTGAATGCGGCGTTAAGCGAGCGAGAAAAGGGGAAGCTTCCATCTCAACCACTCCCAAATCCCGGTCACCCACATAATGTACATGTTGCTCTTGAACAACAGAACCATAATGTGAGTGCCGTGACTACATTGAGATCAGGAAGGATGCTGCAAAACAATATTGGCACACGGATCGACGATGACATCCCGGCCGCTTCTTCTTCTTCTTCTTCTTCGTCTTCTGAGCCTATTCTCCATTCTTCAAAAGGCTCTTCCTCTTCTTTTGCTCTAAACGGACCCACTTCTCACTCCACGAAAACACCAGCTCTGGGATCCGTTCCAACTCCACAATCTCCTCCATAAGCATTGGACTCAACCAATTTTAAAAACGTCCCATTTCCAAACCGGTTGAGGTCCAATAAACAAAATCCACAAATGGAGAAGATTCTGGAGTTTTTTAAGCAGGTTAACATCAACATTCCCTTTTTAGATGCTGTCCAACAAGTCCCTTCCTACGCTAAAATCTTAAAGGACTTGTGCACGAAAAAGAGGAAATCTCAGGTACCCAAGAAAGTTTTCTTGGCTAGTGCTGTGAGTGATGCTCTTACCAAATCTTTAGCTCAAAAACGGAAAGACCCTGGCTGTCCTACGATTTCTATTACCATTAGGGATAAGAACATTAACCGCGCACTATTAGATCTTGGTGCCAGTGTTAACCTACTTCTGTACTCAGTATATGAGCAACTAGGTGTAGGAGAGCTGAAACCCACACACTGCACTCTCCAAATGGCCGACCGATCAATCACCCATCCTAGGGGTGAGCTAGAGGATGTGTTAATCAAGGTTGGGGACTTCATATTCCCCGTTGACTTCATTGTTTTAGACACACAGCCTGTAGCTAACCCCCGGAATCAAATTCCGGTGATACTCGGTCGCCCATTCCTTGCAACCTCAAATGCTGTGATCAATTATCGAAATGGTTCGATGAACCTATCTTTTGAAAACATAACAATTGAACTCAACGTTTTTAGGTTAGGGAATCATCCCTCCGAACCTAATGCTCATATACTAGACGTTTGCTCAATCCAGGAGATCACCCCAGAGGAGTGTGAATTCGAGGAGTTTTTGTTCGATCACGACAACCTTAACGCCACTAGTGCGTTCCTCTTCGAACCTGCTGCTGTTTCTGCGCCCGACAATGACTACGAGTGTTTCACTTCTCGAACGATCTTAGCCACTCACCACCCGAGTTTGAATCCTTCGATTTTTCGGATGAGTTACCTGAACCATCCAACTCGGTCGCTTACACTCGTTTTGAACCTTTGCTGGAATCCTTTGAGTTCGAGACCTTTTCACCAATCTTGCCTTCAATCGTTTCACCTCCAACGCTCGAACTCAAGCCTTTGCCGTCTCACCTTAAGTACGCTTACTTTGGTGAGAACGAGACCCTCCCTGTTATCATCTCGGCTTCTCTAGCTCCCGAGCAAGAGAGAGCCCTTCTTACGGTCTTGCATAGCAATAGGCAAGCTTTTGGCTGGTCCATGGCGGACATCAAGGGGATTAGTCCCCTGATCGTTGAACATCACATTCATCTGATGGATGATGCCAAACTGTCACGACCCGAAATAGCCCATGACTGGCACTTGAATCATATGAAGTCTATAGGACCCCATCTAATCCAAGTAAGCCAAAAGCCCAGAAATCCAAAACCATTTTAAGGAGTAAATAAAGAAAACTAGTTTAAAGGAGTGAAGAAAACATGTTTTGAAATCAAAGGTTTTAAATAACTAAGCCGAATATGCATTTTTAAAATGTATAGTCTTTTCTGAAAATTTCGGCAGAGTTTCCTTTGTAAAAACTGGCCCCGAACGGGGTACGACAAGGATAATATATAAGCAATGATAAAAGGCATCCCCAAGTGGGAGCTAGCTCTTCGTCAATTGACGGTCACAACCACGCAAGCAATATAATAAACAACGCCGAAAGGCGAGGATCAATACTCAGAAAAAACTCAAAATCAACATGAAAACCATAATACTGCTACGCGCGACTCTAAGGTCGAAATAATACAGAACTGATTTCTAAGTTTGAAACAATATACAAGTTTTGGTTGATGGAATTTCTAGATACAATGAATAATACATGTACAATGGTGGTTCTGATGGAAAAGAACCCACCTACCAAAGCAAGTCACCCGTAATGGAAGCAATGTGCCAGAAAAGCCGCAATGAAACCTGTACGGCAAAACCTGCAAGAACTGTGGCACAACGGGGGTGAGTTGCCAACTCATGAATAGAAAATATCTACAAGCAAAAATCGTATGTATGACTCATCCTAGGTCAATACGATCAGATATATATAACCTCGATATGAATAAGTCTGAAGCATGCTAAAGTGGCAGTATAACCTCTATACATGAGTGTAGTTCCAAGTGCTCGTGCCAGTGCCTCAGGTAATAACATATCATAAATATGAGGTATGATCAATGTAATCAAATCTGCATATATGAGGATCCCTTCCACTCGTCACCCAATGACAATAACCATCATGCATGTAAATATCATAAAGCATATGCATGGAAATATAAGGATATAAACCATCTGTGTCCCTCGCGACACATCAAAATCATGGAACCGGAGTGTCCAGTATCGACACTCGAAAACATCATAAAGCTGTGCCCAGCATCAGCACGTAAATCCTCATATATCGGGCTCCGTCAATCCAGATCAGCCCATGGGCTCCGTCTGCGGAATCGGCCCTCGGCCCCAGCAGTATGCCCATATCCATCTATCGACTCTGGTCAGTATCCTACGGATATCCGCCAGGTCCAACCAATCACCGGTAGGTAGTAGTCCCTCTGCCAGGCTCACCGTCTACTACACAGCGATCCGTTCTCGCCCCGGGGTACCATACCGGGCCCACCATGTACCCGCAATCGGCCTCATCCGCCTCCTCAAATCAGGTTTCACATGTCGCTCTCAGCACCGAGAAAACACATGGTGGACGCACTAAAATATCATATCAAGGGTAACCGGGTTTTTAAAACAATTACATATTCTATTTTGAAATACCCACGGTTCCCAAATCCAGAAATATCATGGAATCAACATATCTCAATGCGTATAATCAGAAAGCATGATGTATGCGACATGTAAAAGAAATGTAAACATATCAGTATGTCATGCAACACGGAATAGTAATATGCACATAATGAGGGAAACCGCTCTTTTAAAATGAATCAGTTTTAAAGAGTATCTTGCGGTCCCCAAATCTCTCATCATACCAGAATCATCAATGTATGTGGAAATACGTATGCATGCACGTATGGGTGTACAATAGGAATACACAGTATATAGGTACACAAGTATGCCATGCAAGGGTCATATCCTAAATGCAACAGTACCACAGTGTAGTGACATGACAATTATCGATGATGAAGTGTGTGAGCCGGCGAGCAGTGTACGTGGAACATATGCATCATCGATAATGGTGCTGGTGTCCTAGCAGCATGATTGTAATATACCAATAAACACAAGCAATGCAATGCAAATAGCATGATTATGCGGAATCGAATAATCAACGCAACAGTGAAGAATCTACCTCCATAAATATATCATGCAGCTTTGCCATTTGAAATAAGACGAATAGGGGTTTTTGTTAAAATAAGGGCTACGGTGTTTTAAGAAAAGATGCGTCGTTTGAAAATATCCGTAGAATCCCTTTTACCTATCTTTAAAATATCCCCGATTCGTTAGTTTTTGAAATAGGTATGACTCGGGTCTAGTCTAACATCTGCTATGCAAACTACAGATCTAACTAACAAGTCAATCGGGAGGGGTATGGAAACCACCTAAATCTGAGTCGATATATATAAATATAATTATAATAGTCGGTGATCCCGCCTCAATAGTATCGCATACGGTACAATATAAATCATACAATATCCTCGAGTCATGAGTGCGGATCTATCATCAATATAAAGCTCGCACGGTAAATCATCGTACGGCATCCCAAATCTGGGTACGGGTCAATATCACGGTCAGCTCATCAATTATCTGGTATCCTTATCACCATCTCTCATAATTTGGGGTACTGATCTAAGTCTAGTACAATCGATACCATCTAAACCAATATAAGCGCGTGTGTAAAACTTATCGACTGCTAAAGTCTCGTATCGTATCCCAAATACGAATCACATCATATCGCCGATCTCACGGCACCATGCCCAAACTTATCGACTCATCTCCAGTATCATACACTATCCTCAACATCACGATATAAGTATAGCAATAAGCATGTGTGGGTGTGGGTGTAAACCTATGCTAGGGTTCGCAACTAGGAAAATACACTAGTTCACTTCTAACCCTAAATATCCATAGAACACCTAACGCATCGATGATCTCCATTTCACTTAATAAACTATCATATATATAGTATTTATAGTATACTAGACATTGAAATGCGGGGATGCTATACGCCATCCACCCGATTTCCTCCCGTAGATATAATCTACTCACCTGGTCTTCGCTCGCCGAAATCGATGACGTCGCGCTTCTTCGCCTCGGAATCCTTGTGAGGGTACCTACAATAAAAAACAGTCGCAATACGTATTAAAATCGAGGCAGAAAACCGATACAGCGCACAGTGTGCTCATAGGTTGGAACCTATGGCCTAAACATGCAAATCAATCAAACAATCCCTGTTGTCGATGTACGAACACCCGACAACCAAATACAAATCCAAATATCAAGAAAGTGCATTTTAAAATACGGAAAACATAGCCTAAAACACACCAAAATGCTCCCAGATTTTCCTCAGGTGACAATTAGCCAAAACTGCATATAGGAGGGGTCTATTTTAGTGCAAAAGGAGCCATGAACCAAATCTGGGACCCAATTTCCCTGATCTGGCCGCAAATTGCGGCCAGAATGAATATATCTGCGGCCTAGGGTTGGAGTTAGGGGCTCGTTTCTCTGTGGTAGCTTCCTAAGTGCCTGCACGACTCCCAGTAATCCCAAAATCATTTCTAGTGTCCCCGGGTTGCTCCAGATTCCAAAATACCCTCTAAAATCACACGTTTATCCGATGTCGGGGTTTCTAAATCCGTGTTTTGGGGTTTCAAGTCTCAGGTTTGGGTCTTAATTTAAGCACTAGGGTGTTTGTTCAGCCTCTAATGAGCTCAATTTCACATTACAACTCTCAAATTCCCATAATCCTAACTAGGTTTTTCTTAAATCCACAAAATCACACGATATCGATTCTAATCTAGCATGGGGGTATAATTAATGCAAAAACTAAGCTAATGGTCCAGAAAAATACCTCATTTGGCAATTCAAGAATTTTCTTGAGTTGCCCCTAATGGCCAAAATCCTTGCTTTCTTGGTCCGATGTGTTTGTCTCGAGTTCGTGCACCTTTTTAGTGAAATGAAGATAGGGTTTTGGAGTTGTTTTTGAGGTGTTTAGAGGGCTTGAAGATGGGAGGAAGTGAGGGAAGAGGCGGCAGCAGCTGAAGGGGGAAGGAGGGAGAGGAGAGAAGGAGTTGATGATGTAAGTCGATGTAGTACACCCCAATACTTGTGGGGAGGCGGAATTTTCAAAAACGAACTTGTTTAGTGAACGAACATCGACTAACCGCTTGAATCGAAGCTAAACTATAAATAACCAAACACAAAGTGTTTCTAAACTACTGTGTTTAGGGATTATACCTAATGAACCAACTCCTTCGTCTTTACGATCTCCTTGTTCTCCTCGGCCTTCTCTAGGTAGTAGACGATCCACCCGAGAGCAAAACTCCAAGCTAAACCTCTAAACTTGAGGCAACTAACCTTCTTAGATTGCTAATCAAAGAAGCTAGGATGAAATAGAGTGATGGTTATGGATTGTTTAGTCTAACTAATCCTTTGATCTCAACTCATGAGGTGTAAGGATTAGGGTTTGAAGATGAGAGCTTGAGGAGAGAGAAGATGATAATAATAATGAAATGAGAATAGTAAGTTATCATAATATAAATGAAGCATTCTCTTTTATCAACAAAAGAAAATAAGTGATGAATAAGCATGCTTCACAAATATCTAATGGTGATTCATTAGCATGACTCATTAAGCATTTATCATGCATTAATGATATGCATGAATCACCCTCATGACTCACTAAACTCATTTAATGCAAATGACACATAACCCTCCTTAGTCACCATCTTCTAGAAGCTTCTCGTACAATTACGAGAACGCCCCTCCAATCCGCAAAAATACGGAAAAACTTTAGACTGTAAAAATCCAATAACCGGATACCAGTAACTGGCTTAAACCAAAGCCGACTGGTAAAAACTGTCCGAAAGTCGTACGCGCGTAAACGCACGTATGTGTCCGAACCCTTGTCGTAAAACCATACGACCTCTATATCGTTTCGTCTGGAATAGGAAACTCTCTGTGTGGGACTCTAGAGACTCGACTACTACGCTGGCAGTGGGTTTAACCACAGACCGCAAGCGGCACTAGCTGTACGTAACGGTCCCCAGGTAGTTGTCGATAAGAAGGCCGATGAGAAAACCCATCCGAACTCCTACTGAGTCTGATGTGACAATCTCCATACAGTCCGGTCCATTCGTCCAAGACTATCGCATATCGGGCCTAGGGCGCCGCAAGCGTCAGTCCCCTAATAGCGGTATAAGTCGTGTCGGAGGGAAGCCCATTACACCCTGAGAAACTACTGGAACCTACCAGCAAATCTCGCTTGCCCTGGCCAGGGACTTTGCGTAATGGCTCTCTGACACAGCACGATATCTACTCCCAATACCGGGAGGGACGAATCCTGTCTAACCGCCACTGCCTCCAAGTGCTCGGGACTGCACCCAACTGCTACCTATTTGCACGACTCCTTTGAGCCGTGGTAGGGTAGCAATCTAAGAACAGTGGGACACACTCGAGGCGAAGTAGCAGTGTCAAGTCTGCGGACTACGCTGTACTCATGTCACCTGGGAACTGTTCACTGACGACTGGTATCAAACCAACCAACAGTTCCCTGTGAGTCCTGTCCGGTGTACCCGTAACCTAACGAGCACCTGTATACTATCTCCAGTACGACGTACTGACGGCTGTGGGACAGACCATCTCCCCAACTGGGATGAGAAGCGTACACACCAGTCTACTCCGGAGTATCGATGCTCTGTCTCGATAATCCAACGACCAGGGACCTGAATAAGGATGTGCTTGTAGACTACCCAGCCCCCACTAGTGTGACTGCCATCACAACGCTGGTAGACAAGCAAGATCCTAAGAGCTCTATCAATACGTACACTCACATATTAAGATAGAAAAACCAAGTAGCATACTACCATGTTTAGCAAGACTGTTATATACATGTGAATATCCCAAGCTTCCATTAAGTAATATACAAACTAGTATGATACAGTAATGGCCTTCTAGGGCATAAACACTAACAATCTCCCACTTGCACTAGGGCCATGTACTGGCATATCGTAGACCAATGATCTCGAGTAACCTCTCGAACTGAATCTGAGGAAGGGCCTTTGTGAATGGATCAGCAATGTTCTCTTCTGAAGCAACTCTCCGTACCTCGATCTCCTGACGATCAATGATCTCCCTGATCAGGTGATACCGCCTCAAGATGTGTCTGGACTTCTGATGGGACCTTGGTTCCTTCGCTAAAGCTATAGCTCCGTTGTTGTCGCAATACAGAGGTATTGGATCAACTATGGTAGGAACTACCTGAAGTTCTGTTAGGAACTTCTTCATCCAGACTGCTTCTTTTGCGGCATCGCAAGCAGCTATATACTCCGCTTCCATCGTCGAGTCAGCAACGGTGTCCTGCTTGGAGCTCCTCCAGCACACCGCCCCTCCATTGAGGGTAAAGACATAACCCGACATGGACTTGGAATCGTCCTTATCACTCTGGAAGCCGGAATCAGCAAAGGCCTCCAACCTGAGGTCTTTTCCGCCGTAAACCAAGAACATCTCCTTAGTCCTCCTCAGGTACTTGAGAATGTTCTTTACTGCTATCCAGTGTTTCTCCCCTGGGTCTGACTGATACCGGCTTACCACGCTTAGTGCGTAAGCTACATCTGGTCTGGTACACAACATCGCATACATTATAGAGCCTACCGCAGAAGCGTAGGGTATAATAGACATGCGTTCCCTTTCCAAATCAGTCTTGGGAGACATCTCTTTGGAGAGGGTGATTCCGTGACAAGCCGGTAGATTACCGCGCTTAGAATCTTCCATACTGAATCTTTTCAGTACAGTGTCGATATACCTGGACTGCGAAAGTCCCAACATCCTCTTGGATCTATCACGATAGATCCGGATCCCCAGAATGTAAGAGGCATCACCCAGGTCTTTCATGGAGAACCTGTGTGACAAGAATCCTCTGACAGATTGTAGCATAGGAATGTCATTTCCTATCAATAGAATGTCATCCACGTACAAGACGAGGAATACGATACTTCTGGCTACAACTTTACTATATATGCACGGCTCATCTGGATTTTTGATAAAGTCATATTCTTTGGCTGTCTCATCAAAACAGATGTTCCAACTCCGCGATGCCTGCTTTAGTCCATAAATAGACTTAAGCAGCTTGCATACTTTCCCGCTGCTCCCACTCTGATTGAAACCCTCTGGCTGATCCATATAGACGCTCTCTTCTAAATTTCCATTCAGAAAAGCCGTCTTTACGTCCATCTGCCAGATTTCATAATCATGGAAGGCAGCAATAGCAAGAAGGACCCGAATGGATTTGAGCATAGCCACTGGAGAAAAAGTTTCGTCATAGTCCAAACCAGGTCTTTGACGAAAACCCTTTGCAACAAGTCTAACCTTATAGGTTTCCACCTGTCCATCTACACCAATCTTTTTCTTGAAGATCCATTTGCATCCTATGGGTTTTACCCCATCTGGAGCAAAGTCCAAAGTCCATACTTTGTTGGTGTACATGGACTCCATTTCGGTCCGCATTGCATCTAGCCATCGTACCGAGTCGCCGCTCTGGATGGCCTGCTGGAAGTCAGTAGGTTCATCATCATCTATGATGCAATCCTCTCTATCCCCGTCTATGAGAAAACCGTAGTATCTTTCAGGCGGATGAGACGGCCTACTACTCCTGCGGAGGGGTGCGGGAATGTTCTGTTCTTCTTGAACCTCTGGTTCTACCAAACTTTCAGTAGCAGTTTGTGGTTCTGGAATTTCTTCCAGTTCTATTTCGCTCCCACTTGATTCCTTTTCTAAAAACAGATGTTCCAGAAAATGGGCATTACGAGAAACAAAGACCTTTTGTTCCTCTGCGTAATAGAAATAATATCCCTTGGAGTTCTTTGGATATCCCACAAACAAACATTTTACTGATCGTGCCTCGAGCTTGTCCACATGCTGCTTTTTAACAAAAGCTGTACATCCCCAAATCTTCATATGCTGAAGATGGGGTTTCTTCCCAGTCCACATCTGATATGGAGTGGTAGGTACAGTCTTGGTAGGAGCCCTGTTCAGAAGATATGCCGCTGATTCTAGCGCATAACCCCAGAAAGATCGCGGTAACTCAGCATTACTCATCATGGATCGTACCATATCCAATAGGGTTCGATTCCGTCTCTCCGATACACCGTTATGCTGTGGAGTGTATGGAGGAGTAAGCTGAGAGAGAATTCCTTTCTCTTTTAGATAACCTAGGAACTCGGCACTCAAGTATTCACCACCTCGATCAGATCTAAGTGTCTTTATACTTTTGCCGGTTTGGTTTTCTACTTCATTCTTATACTCTTGGAATTTCTCAAAAGCCTCGGATTTATGTTTCATCAGATAAATAAATCCGTATCTTGAGTAATCATCCGTGAAAGTAATGAAATAGGAAAAACCACCTCTTGCATGTGTAGATATTGGACCACATACATCGCTGTGTATGAGTCCTAAGAGCTCGCTCGCTCTTACTCCTTGTCCAGTGAATGGAGTCTTTGTCATCTTTCCTTTGAGACAAGATTGACAAGTGTCATAAGTTTGATATTCGAACGTGTCCAAATATCATTCTCTATGCAACTTAGTCAACCTTCTCTCATTGATGTGACCCAGTCTACAATGCCATAAGAAAGCTTTATTTAAATCTGGAGACTTTCTTTTTAGTGTGTTCTGGACATTGAAAATTTGGAGTTGGTTTAAAACATATATGCCGTTATTTAATGTACCTGACCCAATCAAACCATGATTAAGGTGGATGTTGACAACATCTCTTACAAACGTGAAATCATAACCTTTATTTGATAACAAGGAAACTGATATGATATTACACGTTAAGCTTGGTACAAAATAACAGTTATGTAAAACCAAAATGTGTCCACTCGTCAATCCTAGGTGATATTCCCCGACGGACGCAGCTCCCACGCTAGCTCCGTTAGCAACCTTTAGGGTCATATCACCTTCCTTCAGCACTCTACGGTTTCTCAGTGCCTGCAATGAATTGCAAATATGAGATCCTGATCCGGTATCCAATACCCAGGAAGTAGAGTTGATCGACAGACAATTCTCAATTACAAACACACCTGAAGTCGAAGCCACAGCTTGCTTCGGTTCCTGGTTCTTGGCGTTCCACGCCTTGCAATCCTTCTTCCAGTGCCCTTTCCTGTGACAATGGAAGCACTCATCCTGACCAACTATCGGTACTGCTTTCTTTTTCTTTCCCTTCCCTCCCACCTTACTAACACCTCCTCTAGGTCTGGGTGCGACCTTCTTCTTCCTTCCTTTGGCCCCAGCCTTGGACCCGGAAGAAGATGTACCGCCAACAAACATAGCGGGTGTTTCCCTTGCCTTCTGCAAGGTGCCCTCTGCACTCCTTAACATGTTCAGGAGTTCCGCAAGTTCAACTTCTTTTCCTTGAAGATTGAAGTTGAGGATAAACTCGGCGTAGGTGGGAGGAAGGGACTGGAGAATAAGGTCTGTATAGAGCTCATTATCCAAAGTCGTCCCAAGGTCTGCGAGCTCTTCAATATAGCCGATCATCTTTAGGACATGTTCACCTACCGATGACCCGACAGCCAACCTCGCTCGAAACAAGTTCTTAGAGGTCTCGTATCTTGCTATACGAGATTGCTCTCCATAAAGTTCTTTTGTATGGAGAAATATGCCATCTAGGGGCATATCCTCGTGCCTCCTCTGATGTTCATTGTTCATCGAGGCAAGCACGATGCACTTGGCTCTCGCGCAATCTAAATCCCAGGTTTTGCGGATTTCCTTATCCGCATTGCTGGATTTGGGACCAGGGACAGCAGGTGCCGTAGCGGTGAGGACGTACCCCAGTTTGTCATAGGTCAAAGCTATTTTGACATTCCGCAGCCAATCTTTATAGTTTGGCCCCGTCAGTATATTTTTCTCTAAAAGTAACTTAAGTCCAGTCATTTTCAGGGTCGCTGCAATTAGGAGAGAGAGAAGAAAACTCTTTAGCATGATGCTCTTGCAAGTTTAGAGTGGTTTTTAGTTTATCTAAACTGGATGGCTCCCACTGTTTCTCGAATCCTTCCTCAAACCATAAAAGAAGAATTAGCCAGGACTATTCTCACCGTACAATACTTGCTTAACCGTTCAGCCAGGCTGGTGTCGATACTTCGAGGGAGGTTTTCCAACGCTTTCGCGAAGTTCCTTAATTAAATAACCTCTTTTCTCTGGGGGCGTAACCCCGCTGACACTTTTCTGAACACCTACTAGGTTTATAGCATTGATCGTTAAGTGACGAATATCCTGATAAGTAGCATATACTCACAGTAGGATCGGGATCCAAATATCATCGTCTGATAATGTTGTAGGAATGCTACCAACATTCATCAAACTCAAAATGGTATGCATCTCTTTGCAAATTTCAGTTTCTTTAGAAATTCCCGATATAAGTTTTTGCCCCATGCTCTTATAACCTTGGCTTTGGTCAAAGTGTCATAAGTCACATGTCAAGTTCTACCCGTCATTATCTTGTCAATTTGAACCCATCCGTATATACCCCTGACTTTGGTCAAATGGTAATACGACTGTCCCAAACCAACTCATCTATCTTATGTAACAAATGAAAACCCAGCAGCTACCAAACACTATGCCTTGACTTTGGCCAAAATGCATAGCTTGAATACTACTGAATACCCAAATGAAATGACGGAGGGCTACGAATGGTTTTGGCGAAACCGTGAACGTAGTGAACTTGATATAACCGAAGGAACCTGATAGCTTTTAAAAGGAGTGGTTAAATCTCCGCATTTAAAAATATCTGCTTTTAAAATTAACCGAGTGGTTTCTTTTAAATTGTTCCAACGATTTAAACTTGGTTTATTTTCTTTGCATTATAGATAATGCGTCCTATCATTAACCTATCATTGCAGAAAACAACGAAAATACAACGTCCTCTTATGCCATCCGCATTCGCCACGGGGTCCCGTCATCACCCGTTAGGTTACTTAACTAACGACAGAGCGGGGGCTGGGCTAGCGCGGGTGTAAAACATAAGTGACGTCTAAATAGCTATCATATATATAGATATTTTACATTCATCTGATGCAATGATATTCATTCCAGAACACAGATAAACAATATTGGATTTGCAAGCAATCTGTATTTCTTTTGAGCCTGCAAGAAAAGACAGATTACACAGTTGTGATGAATAGCCGTTACCCCACCCTCGACCCCTACGGGTACGGCAAACTACACACCCGGCAGTTTGTGTACCCCACCTTGGGTCAGTCCTAGGAGCAAAAACAGTAAAATGAAATAATACAACGGTGGCTACAACCGCAACCTGGATGTACCCCGCAAAATAATATTACAACAAATTACATTTACAACAAATGAATTAAATAATAATCTATTGCAAAACCCCGGCTATACACCACAACAGTCCAATACAGTTTATATGCACAAACAGATATAACCATTTCAGAAATGTGCAACCCCCTTCCAACCGACATACTAGCAGTTAGGGGAGGTTTACGAACACATTAAACAATCACAGATATAATCCAATATGCAAATACTGTACAATTTCAATCGATTAAACATCTTTAATATTGCTCCAAAAACTGCTCTGTTAAACTGAAACCTGAGCAAAATTAAAATATTCCAGAAAATCCCAAATATCTTACAGAAGCAACTCAAGAAAATTGGGATCCTGAATCGCCAACTCGGCGGCGGATCCGCGGCGACTCAGTAGACTGAGGCCGCGGTTCCGCGGCTAGTTTGGCGATTCAGGGGACAATTTTTCTTGGGTGTTCTTATAATGTCTTAACAAGCTTTCTGAACGAACCTGAAAAATTTTAGGACATCATTTTAATTTCGACAGAAACTTGACAGATTTAGGGTTTTCCGGCTTCGTTTTTCCGTTCGAAATTCGTACAAATTTGCAATTAAGTTATTTATTGTTTAGCGAGGCTCTGATACCACTGTAAGTCGATGTAGTACACCCCAATACTTGTGGGGAGGCGGAATTTTCAAAAACGAACTTGTTTAGTGAACGAACATCGACTAACCGCTTGAATCGAAGCTAAACTATAAATAACCAAACACAAAGTGTTTCTAAACTACTGTGTTTAGGGATTATACCTAATGAACCAACTCCTTCGTCTTTACGATCTCCTTGTTCTCCTCGGCCTTCTCTAGGTAGTAGACGATCCACCCGAGAGCAAAACTCCAAGCTAAACCTCTAAACTTGAGGCAACTAACCTTCTTGGATTGCTAATCAAAGAAGCTAGGATGAAATAGAGTGATGGTTATGGATTGTTTAGTCTAACTAATCCTTTGATCTCAACTCATGAGGTGTAAGGATTAGGGTTTGAAGATGAGAGCTTGAGGAGAGAGATGATGATAATAATAATGAAATGAGAATAGTAAGTTATCATAATATAAATGAAGCATTCTCTTTTATCAACAAAAGAAAATAAGTGATGAATAAGCATGCTTCACAAATATCTAATGGTGATTCATTAGCATGACTCATTAAGCATTTATCATGCATTAATGATATGCATGAATCACCCTCATGACTCACTAAACTCATTTAATGCAAATGACACATAACCCTCCTTAGTCACCATCTTCTAGAAGCTTCTCGTACAATTACGAGAACGCCCCTCCAATCCACAAAAATACGGAAAAACTTTAGACTGTAAAAATCCAATAACCGGATACCAGTAACTGGCTTAAACCAAAGCCGACTGGTAAAAACTGTCCGAAAGTCGTACGCACGTAAACGCACGTATGTGTCCGAACCCTTGTCGTAAAACCATACGACTTCTATATCGTTTCGTCTGGAATAGGAAACTCTCTGTGTGGGACTCTAGAGACTCGACTACTACGCTGGCAGTGGGTTTAACCACAGACCGTAAGCGGCACTAGCTGTACGTAACGGTCCCCAGGTAGTTGTCGATAAGAAGGCCGATGAGAAAACCCATCCGAACTCCTACTGAGTCTGATGTGACAATCTCCATACAGTCCGGTCCGTTCGTCCAAGACTATCGCATATCGGGCCTATGGGGGCGGCAAGCGTCAGTCCCCTAATAGCGGTATAAGTCGTGTCGGAGGGAAGCCCATTACACCCTGAGAAACTACTGGAACCTACCAGCAAATCTCGCTTGCCCTGGCCAGGGACTTTGCGTAATGGCTCTCTGACACAGCACGATATCTACTCCCAATACCGGGAGGGACGAATCCTGTCTAACCGCCACTGCCTCCAAGTGCTCGGGACTGCACCCAACTGCTACCTGTTTGCACGACTCCTTTGAGCCGTGGTAGGGTAGCAATCTAAGAACAGTGGGACACACTCGAGGCGAAGTAGCAGTGTCAAGTCTGCGGACTACGCTGTACTCATGTCACCTGGGAACTGTTCACTGACGACTGGTATCAAACCAACCAACAGTTCCCTGTGAGTCCTGTCCGGTGTACCCGTAACCTAACGAGCACCTGTATACTATCTCCAGTACGACGTACTGAAGGCTGTGGGACAGACCATCTCCCCAACTGGGATGAGAAGCGTACACACCAGTCTACTCCGGAGTATCGATGCTCTGTCTCGATAATCCAACGACCAGGGACCTGAATAAGGATGTGCTTGTAGACTACCCAGCCCCCACTAGTGTGACTGCCATCACAACGCTGGTAGACAAGCAAGATCCTAAGAGCTCTATCAATACGTACACTCACATATTAAGATAGAAAAACCAAGTAGCATACTACCATGTTTAGCAAGACTGTTATATACATGTGAATATCCCAAGCTTCCATTAAGTAATATACAAACTAGTATGATACAGTAATGGCCTTCTAGGGCATAAACACTAACAGATGAAGAATGGCCAAGTCAAAACTAACCCCTCTTTTCTCTCCCACCCATACCTACTACCACTATTCTATTCTTTTCTTTTCTTTTCTATTTTCCCCAAACCTTCTCACTCAAATAGTAAACCCAAAGTAAAGCCATGGTAATAAAATGTAACACAAGTGTAGGAAAAAGATATGTGCATGTTTTGCACGAAAAAGCCAAAAATCCGATTAGCGATTTTTAATCGCGATTAGCGCTAAATTAGCATATAATTAATCATAAAAACATAAAAATGGCATAATTCCATAAAATACCCTATTTTAGAATTTTCCATAATTTTTCCAAATTTTTTCTTATTTATCGGTATTTAATTATACCGAAATATTAAAATAATATTAAATTATAAAAATTCCAAAAAATAATATTTTATTATTTTGAAATGTTACACAAACCAGCCAGGGATCCACAAAGGCGACTCAACCCAGTCATGAAGGAGGCTGTAAAAAAGGAAATCGTAAAGTATTTGGATAGTGGTATCATTTACCCTATCTCTGATAGCCAGTGGGTGAGCCTCATTCACGTTGTCCCCAAGAAATCAGGCATAACGGTCATAACCAACGAGGCGAACGAGTTAATCCCTACTCGCACCCAGACTGGGTGTCGAGTATGCATCGATTACAGAAAACTCAACGCCGCAACGCGGAAGGACCACTTTCCGCTATCTTTCATTGACCAGATACTTGAACGATTGGCCGGACACGAGTACTACTGCTTTCTTGATGGCTACTCAGGCTATAATCAGATTCCCATCACCGAAAAAGACCAGGACAAGACCACATTCACTTGTCCTTTCGGCACGTTTGCATATCGTCGCATGCCCTTTAGGTTATGCAATGTGCCCGCTACCTTCCAGCGGTGTATGATGGGAATCTTCTCAGACATGGTGGAAAAATTCTTGGAGATCTTCATGGACGATTTCTCCATTTTCGGCGATTACTTCGATGAGTGTTTGCTGCATCTCGACGCTGTCCTTACCCGATGTAAGGACAAGAACCTCACTTTGAACTGGGAGAAGTGCCACTTCATGGTGCGTGAAGGTATTGTCTTAGGACATATCATCTCGCAAAATGGCATTGAGGTAGATAAAGCGAAGATTGAGGTCATTTCCAATCTCCCTCCTCCCCGATGCGTCAGAGACATCCGAGCCTTCCTTGGCCATGCCGGTTTCTATAGATGGTTCATCAAGGACTTTAGCAAGATTGCTAGGCCCTTGACTCTTTTGCTGGCCAAGGACACGACATTCGACTTCAACTCGAGCTTTGTGACTACATTCGAGTCATTAAAAAACTCACTCACTTCTGATCCTGTTCTTTCTTCTCCTGACTGGACGCACCCATTTGAGATTATGTGCGATGCATCCGACTTTGCCATCGGTGTTGTCCTTAGACAACACATCAACAAGATGCCGCACGTGATCTATTATGCTAGCCGAACCCTGAACGACGCCCAACTGAATTATACAACAACTGAGAAGGAATTCTTGGCTGTTGTATTTGCTTTAGAAAAGTTCAGGCCCTACCTCATCGGCTCTCCAGTCATTGTCTATATAGACCATTCTGCTCTGCGCCATCTTTTTGCGAAGAAAGATGCAAAATCTCGGCTAATACGTTGGATCCTCTTGCTTCAAGAGTTTGACCTTGTCATCAAGGACAAAAGAGTATGTGAGAACGTAGTCGCCAACCATCTCTCACGACTTCCTTCTTCGCCGTCGCTTCAAATTCCGATCAACGACGTTTTTCCGGATGAACAGCTCTTGACAGTATCTTGCGAACCCTGGTTCACAGATATTGTGAACTATTTGGCCACAGGATTGCTACCGACTGAATGGTCAAGTCAGGACAGACTTCGATTCTTAACCCAAGTAAAACACTTTTACTGGGACGAACCCTATCTGTTCAAGTACTGTCCCGACCAGATTATTCGTCGGTGTGTCCCTGATGATGAATTCAAGAGTGTGCTGTCGTTTTGCCACGATCAAGCATGTGGCGGGCATTTTGGCCCCAGAAAGACAGCTGAGAAGATCTTGCAGTGTGGTTTCTACTGGCCACAACTCTTCCAAGACGCCCATGACTACTGCAAGACTTGCTCCCGGTGCCAACACTTGGGCCGGATATCCAGGAGAAATGAGATGTCGCTCCAACCAATCTTGGTTGTGGAGATTTTTGATGTTTGGGGGATCGATTTCATGGGGCCGTTTTCCAGCTCTTTTGGGAACTTGTACATCCTTCTCGCTGTTGATTATGTCTCTAAGCGGGTCGAGGCTGTACCCAGCCGGAGTAACGACAACAAGGTTGTCGTTAGATTTTTTCAGGAAAACATTTTCTCCCGGTTTGGGCACCCCCGAGCGATCATTAGCGACAATGGAACTCATTTCTGCAATAAGACTTTCGAGGCCTTGATGCGGAAATATTCCATTAATCATAAGCTATCTACGCCCTACCACCCCCAAACCTGTGGGCAAGCCGAAGTTTCAAATCGGCAAATCAAGAAGATACTAGAGAAGACGGTTTCCAAGAACCGTAAAGATTGGTCGTTAAAACTCACTGATGCCCTTTGGGCATTTCGAACGGCTTATAAGACCGATCTTGGCATGTCTCCCTATCGGCTTGTGTACGGAAAGGCTTGCCACCTTCCTGTGGAAATAGAGTATCGCGCATTTTGGGCGATAAAGAAGCTGAATCTGTCTCTCGAAGATTCGGGCAGCCATCGGAAGCTGCAGTTGAACGAATTGAGCGAGCTTAGGGATGAGGCTTACGAAAACACGGTTGTCGTTAAGAACCGAACGAAGGTGTTTCACGATAAACACCTTTTACGCAAAACTTTCACACCTGGTCAACAGGTGCTGCTTTACGACACCCGGCTATATTTCCATCCAGGTAAGCTCAGATCTCGCAGGAAAGGGCCATATTTAGTGCGGAATGTGTATCCGCGTGGCGCTGTGGATTTGGAGAATCCAAAGGACGGTTCATTTTTCAAAGTAAACGGACACAGACTAAAACCGTACCTTAGCGCCGAACCATCAGAGGAGCTCCTGGTCTTACAGGAGCCGGTTTACCCTGCATAATCTTTCTCTGCCTACCACCAAACTTCGGTTATCCAGCCAAAACAGTGGACACTGTTTCAAATAAGTTTGGGGTATGTATATACCATTTTGTATGTATATGTGGATGTTCTTGTCCAGTGCATATCCATTTTTATTATTTTTCTTTTCTTTAAAAACAAAAACAAAAAAAATTGTGTATATCCAACCGACAATTTTGGCCCTTCAATGAATTCTTCATGCAATGACAGTGAGGACACTGTCCAGTTTAAGTTTGGGGGTACACTCGGTACGCATTTCTAACCTTCGCATTCATATGTATATTTTTGCATCTGCATACTAAAATCCATAAAATCCATAAAAATTAGAAAATTTTCTAAAAACATAAAAACTTTTCTGTCAAGTTAGCTAGTGGGAGAACTCAGATTCAACATTTCGACGGTTTTGTTTGATAAGATAAGAATAACTAAATCTTATTTTTAGATTTTGAAAACCTGAAAGATAACTCTCCTTTGAAGTTAACTATAGCTGATATACGTCTTTACATCACACTACACGTATCGTAAGTTTTGGATATTAGATGACAAGTCTATTATGTCTAAAAAAGTTTAAATGGATAAATGATTTTCTGAGGATCAAATAGGTTTGTTCTGAAATAAGCAATATCAAGAATAGTTTATGAAGTAAAGTGAATATGAAGAAATGTTATTGATGCCTTAATTGGAACTAATTCTGAAAAATAACCCATCTGGAACTTGATTGGAATGATTGCACACCGAACCCACTAAACACGTCTTTTATCCAAAAAATAATTGAACTGCCGGTTATATCTCCGTTCGCATTGAATCATCATGATTTTCACGCTAAATTGTCTTTTGTTTTTGGGCCTAGGTAACTTGAGTAATTAAGTCCGCTGGGGTGTCTCTACACCTAATGTCCTAAAGCCAACTGGTCTGGGAGCATTGGCCCAAAGCTCGTTAAGAAACCTAGAAAGTCCAGTTTAAAACAAAGTCAAGCAAGTGTTCTCTCCGAGTTAAAATTCCTAACGGTTCTTTGTGTGAGAATAATCTTGACAAAAGACAAGTTTTTATAAAAAAGTATTTCTAGCGGAGATATGATGGTTTTATTCTATGATAAAGACTATTGCACGTTCACAGAGGTGTGTATGAAATGAAAACAAGAAAAAGGTGGAGTGAAAAATAAGACCTAGTTTCCTGTTAAGGAAGATAGAAATTCTGAAATTAAAACCTTACTGGAAAACGAAACTTGAAAAATGCTTAACTCTTTATAAAACTTATGTGATCCTTTTAAAAATTTTATCTGGGCTTTATTTTGTGACATGATGACTTTAATCGATCCTTCTGGAACTTAACGACACTATTTGCACTGCACGTAAAGACATATAAAATCTTAAGTTAAATAAGAAGCGAGGTGTGAAAAATAAAGGTTCGATAGTCTAGACTTAGGATAATAGAATTGTTATTTTCTGAAACAAAACATTAGGGTTTGAATCATAGTTATTTTGCAAAACTAGCTTGACCGGATTTTGTGCGTAGTATCCGCTGAAAACCCTCAGGAGACAACACTCCTCCTACTAGGGACACCTAGAGGTTTAACGGCTTGTTACACATGCTCAGTGCAATCGCGTTCCCTGCGAAAGTGAGGTTAGGAATAAATTGGCTTTGCTCGGGACGAGCAAATGATAAGTTTGGGGGTATTTGTTCATATCAGATTTTTGCATTTTTATACCGCCCAATTTTTATCACATTGCTTATCGGTAGGTACACTTGAGCCTTATTTGCTAGTTAATTGCAGGATACGGGTTCTCAGCTCTAAACAGTGAAATTCATGGAAAAGCACGACAAATTCCGGATTGCTTCCGACCACAGATAAAACACGGGTCTCCGCTCTCTATCCGTATGTTACCGCACACCAGTTTAAGGGACAAAATGGCAAATCGATTGTCATTTTCATGCACAAAGCACAATGTCAACACAAGATCCAACATGTCTACGCGAAGCTCAAGAAAATCATGGCAAAAGATCCACATCAAATCACCTTTTGATCTGCTGAAAATCTGGAAGAAATATGAAGGGATTCTGAGAAACAACATATACTACACTGAAGAGTACTGAAAACCAAGAAAACCCACCAAATTTTATAACGTAAGTCTCCTAAATGGCCGCGGATCCTGAGTGGCTGTCAGAGTTATAGTTTTCCCTCTGACGAGGGGCAGTATTTTGGACAGGCGGTCCAAGAGGATACTGAGAGAGGTATGGCACAGGATACTGATTAAGTTCAGTTGACGATACAGTCTAAGAAGTTTGGATTTGGAGTTCATTTATGAACTAGGTCCCATCAGATATCCAAACATATTCTAAGACAGGTATTGCTCATTTCGGGAGATGGCTTTCTCCGCGAACTTGAGATAAAGAGAGACATAGAAAGAAACATCAGGGCGGATCCACTCACTGAGGCTATTCCTCGAATGCAATAGTTTCGCAAACGGGCTTTGTGAAACAGATTAGTAGAGGAGTTGGGTGTTCGGTATCACACGGGCTGTGAGTATGCGGCATCGCAATAATTAGCCTTGAGTGCAAGTGGGAGATTGTTGGATATAGTGCCCTCAGAGTCAATTATTGAATCACAGGCACATGATTGCAATGATTGAGGGAGGACCTATGCCGGTAGGACAATCTTACTCAAGATGATAGTATGCTATTTGGTTTATCTTTATCATCGTGTACTGCTTCAGGTGACCTTACAGGTCACTATTGCACGTTGATAGAGCCCTTAGGATTCTTGCTTGACTACCAGCGGTATGATGGCGATCATATACGTGGGAGCTGGGGTCTATAAGCACATCCTTAAAAGGTCCCTAGTCGTGGGAGTTTCGAGACTGGGCATCGATACTCCATTAGTAGACTAGTGTATACAGTCGAGACCCCGACGAGGGGCGGTGGCCGGTCTCACAAGCCATTGGTGTCAGTTGGTTCACCTAAGATGTATGCAGGTACTCATTGGGTTATGAGTACACCGGACAGGACTCGCCGGGAACATGCTAGTTGGTATTATACCTGACGTCAGATAGCAGTTCCCTGGTGACATGTGTACAGGTTAGTTCATCGACCTGAGATCGTCATATGTCTCGTGTGAGTTCCCACTGTGCTTTGATTACTACCCTACCACAGCTCAAAGGAGTCGTGCAAACAGGTTTTAGTTGGGTACAATCCCGAGCCACATGGAGGCAATGAGCGGATCGGCAGGGGTTTCATCTCTCCCAGTATTGGGGGTGAGATCGCGCTGTGTCTAGGAGAGCCATTACACGAAGTTCTTGGTCAATGCAGGAGATTTACTGGTAGGTATTCCAGTAGTATCTCAGGGTGTTCTTGGCTACACTCCGACACGACTTGTACCACTTTTGGGGATCTGACTTTTACCAACCCCCTAAGCCCGACATGCGATGCTCATAGACGAACGGACCGGACTGTACGGATATTGTCACTGACAGGATCAGTAGGGTGTCAGGATGAGTTCGTTCATCGACCTCCCTTTTGGTCAATACCTGGTAGCCCGTTACGTACGGCTAGTACCTCTGACGTGCTAGTGGTTAAATCCACAGCCAAAATATTAACGAGTTTTTAGAGTCCCTCACGGACAGTTTTTCAAGTTTCGGGCGAAACGTTGTAGAGGCCATATGGTATTATGGCAGGGTTCGATCGTATACGTGCAATAGTGCACGGATCATGATTGGACGGATCATACTAGTGGGCTTTGGTTTAAGCCGGATCCT
Organism: Agapanthus africanus; assembly: GCA_030015575.1. Taxonomy (NCBI): domain Eukaryota; kingdom Viridiplantae; phylum Streptophyta; class Magnoliopsida; order Asparagales; family Amaryllidaceae; genus Agapanthus; species Agapanthus africanus. The sequence goes on along the minus strand of JASDDO010000014.1, from coordinate 503,796,361 downwards.
AGTATTAGATTTATTGGATTACTTTAGTCTCATCGCATTCGCATTCGGTCGGAATGCGGATGCAGGTATGTATATACAGGTGAGGGGTATCCTTGTGATCCGTCACGAGTTTACTTTAGATGTTGCCGTATCTTTTTGTTGTTGTAAACATTTGGGTTAATGTTTACAAATGGAAATTGTGAGCTAGAAATCATCATGAGGAGCATTTATTGTGACACATGCAATCTAGTGACTCATGGTCTCTTTTATTGTGCATATGTCACATTATGTGATGGTTTTGTGTGTTGAAATGAAAGGAAGAGAGAGAAGAGGCTGCCATATGATAGTTTCCTCTTGTAATTTCTCACTCTTACTCTCTCATTTTCAACATACAACACAAAGAAAAGAAAATGCCTCATCTTTTTCTTCTTCCTCTAGCTCACCATTTCCATTTATGGCTCCATCTTCAACCTCCATCCATACAATAGATGCAAGAGACAAAATTGTCACACACATTCTCTACTTCGTCTTGGACACGTCGGCTAGCGAACTTCGTGCCCGAGTTGCTTCGGATGAAGCGGGAGCCCGTAAAAAGATTCGAAGATGTGGTGCCCTTTCCGACGAGGAGATCGAGACCGGAGATGCCGCGAAGAGCTTGGGATGGTGGCCAAGACCGAAGGACACGGATCGATCGATATAGCTTTTCCAACCCTTCTCTTGTTAGCTAGTTGTAGGTTAATGGTTCGATCCCGGTTTTATGTATACGATAGCGCCGGTGTCAAGTTAAGAAAAAGTTTTCGTTTCCGTATTTTGGCCTCGGACAGACGGCCGGGGCGCTACCGTAGACTTACACATCTTAGGTGATCCAACTGACACCGGTGGCTTGTGAGACCGGCCACCGCCCCTCGTCGGGGTCTCGACTGTATACACTAGTCTACTCTGGAGTATCGATGCCCTGTCTCGAAACTCCCACGACTAGGAACCACTTTTAAGGATGTGCTTATAGACTACCCAACTCTCACGTATATGATCGCCATCATACTGCTGGTAGTCAAGCAAGAATCCTAAGGGCTCTATCAACGTGTAATAGTGATCTTGTCACCTAAAGCTGTACACGATGATAAATGCAAACCAGATAGTATACTATTATCTCGAGTAAGACTGTCCTACGGGTATAGGCCATCCCTCAATCATTGCAATCACGTACCTGCGATCCAATAATTGACTTTGAGGGCACTATATCCAACAGATCCGCGGCCGTTTGGTGGGCTTGGTGCGTGAAAATTCCAGTGTATTCTGTTGTTGGCTTTATGGCCCTTTCCTGATGTCTGGAATATTTATATACTTTCTTGTTTACTGCCAGATCATAAGTCTTGGACGACGTATTTTATCAGCACTTTTAGCAGTTCCGGCTCTTTTACCTGGAGAATTTCCTGCACATAATCTCGAGACAAGTGTTTGATACACAAAAGATCACGTATGCAATAATAAACACACAATTTCCCTCATAATGCTGGTTATAATGTATAACACATGTTATTTGGTATTTTTGCAGACAAATTGCTAATATGTGGTATATTTTTACCAAACACTTTTAGATGATTACAAATAGTAGAGATTGCTGTGTTAAAAATGCAATATTTTCGACTGATCAATGGGCCTCCTCGGCCTCACAGCTCGTCCCGAGCTACCGCAGAAACTAGATATCTCGGCTCTCCCGCTCGTTCGCGAGCTCTCCCGCCAAGGTCATCTTTTTCGGTCTCATCGACTGACCAATAGCACTGCTTGCAGGCGTAACCACAATCCCGCGAATCTCGCCACGCGCGAGATCTCAGCCGACCACATCCCACGTTCCACGCCACCACGATCCCCCATTAACGAGCCTGTCTCCCCATTAATGGGAGGTCCCGCTCTTCACACGGGCGTGACGCCGGAAGCGTAACAGCCGGCGTGATTCTCACGCCTGCTGCACCTGCTGCCACCGCTACTTAAACCTCCCTTTCAAACGGTCAAGGTAATCCTATTCTACTCCACTAAGCCGTTACTCTGCTCGGATCTCCAGACTAATTTGATCGTCGGAGGGTCCTCGGTGTTACAACCATCCCGGGACTTTCTTGCAGGTAGCTCGGCACCCACAACCTCAATCCATTGAGATCCACAAGCTTCAGGAGCGACAGACTCCAGATCCAATCTCAGCCACATATCGCTAGCCATCCGCAGATCAACGGGAAGCAACATCTGAAGGAGATTCCACCCTCCATCAGGTGGTTTGGTGATGAGGCTCGTAAGACAGCTCCTTCGGTAAATTGATTCTGCTTCATTTCACTCTCCTCACAAGCACGCACTTGAAGGGGCCACCCCTTTGGTTTGATATCTGTTTCACTGTTTCCCGCCACAAAAGATTATGAATTAATGAGTATATGCAGTGTAATGTCACGTTCTACAATGAACGAAATGATTAAGAATAGGGGATGAAAATCAATCAGCCTGGTTGCCAGGGAAAATATGTTATCCCTGTCCCTACGGGTTATGATGATTAAAATGCCTGATGCAATTGAAAAAAGGTTATTTTTATGCTAAGAAAGAGATGCAGAAGTTAAAAAAAGAAGGGAAAGATATAGTCTAATTGTCGAAGAACTTTTGCTACATGTCTCCTCCGCATCCTGCAGAGCTTGTATGTGCGGATCGTTTTAATACAATGACCTCGAGCTTTTGGCATCCCAAACTCTTGAGTTGAACTTTTGAGATAGTAAGCACTTGATTTTAGTTGTAGAAAAGGAAAAATGAATTTAGAGATTTGAGAGATTTTATGTATTTATAGTACAAAATTTTTAATAATAATTCCTGTTAAGAAGTAGAGGAAAGATCTTCTGGAGAATCCTACTTATATTTTACTTTTAGATCTCCGTTGAGAAATAATGGGAAGATCTCTCGGGAATAAGATGCGATAAAGACATTTCAAGATCAGTTATTATTTTGAAAATTATATTTTAAATTATTCAAATAAATATATTGTTGTTATGAAAAATTTTAAATTATCGCAACAAAAAATACGATTCCTTTCCATAAACACGTGCCCAAAATTAAATTTCCTTCATCATATTTTCTCCAATGGTTTCATTAAAAGCTTAAGCTACATAACAAAATTATCCTATGAAAATAACTTTTTTCAGGGAAAGCAATCGCCATAAAGTTTGATTTATCCTATCTGTTAGGGTTTTCGTTGGACATGCAAAGAATACGAGTAATAATAAGAACATGCTACACCAATATTTAATATGGTTCGACCAACGACCTACATCCACAGGACAAATATCAGAATCTCTTTATTAATTATCAAGAATATCGGTACATTTTATTATTTCTCATCTCTCCACATCTCAACTTTTCAACAAAAACAAAGATTACTCTTGGTAAATTTCTCCACCTTCACTTGTGGATGGATACGCTTCGCATCTTTCTTCGTCTCTTCATACCAACACAAAGATTACTTTTCTAGTGCTCCAACTTCACCTGTGTATGACTATCCCTCGTCTTCGCATTCTCTTCATATTTGATCACTTTTCTCTGATGAGACCCTTCTCTATTTATAACACGAAATAATAGAACTTCTAAACCGATTAGGATCTCATCAAATCTTCAAAATAATCTCAAACAAATCTTCAAATGATTCTCTAAACAAACATTCCTAACTAAGCTCCTGAAATATCTCATATAAATTTTCCAACAATCCTTCAAATAATTCTCCAACAAATTTTCCTAATTAATCTCCAAAACGAATCTTCATCAAAACCAAATTCTAGAAGGAGTCGGACTCCATCAACTCTGCAATGAACCGTTTCGCTCTTCATCATCAATTCTTGAATACAAACCAACTCTAACAAATCTCCACATTGGTTTGTATTCAAGGAGACATCTTCAATATCTTATCTTCAACAAAACTCCACTTTATCCCGAACTTCCTCCATGCCATCTTCTAATTCCTCCATGCCATCTTCTGATCTACACCACCAGCTCTGATACCAGTTTGTTAGGGTTTTCGCTAGCCATGCAAGGAAGACGAACAAAAATAAGAACACGCAATATCAATATTTAATATGGTTCGAGCAACAACTTACATCCACTGGGTAAACATGAGAATATCTTTATTAATGATCAAGAATACCAGCACATTTTATATTCTCTCTCATCTTTCTTCACATCTCAACTTTTCTACAAACACATATACAACTCTTGGTAAATCTCTCCATCTTCACCTGTGGATAAATAACCTGCGTCTCCGATTTCGTTCCTTTATATAAAGACAAAGACTACTCTTCTAATGCTCCACCTTCATCTATGAATGACTACATTTCGCCTAGGTCTTTATTTTGTTTTCTTCTTCTTCTTCCTTTTTTTCATGTTTGGCCAATTTTCTCTGATGAGATCCTTCTCTATTTATGTCACGAACTCCTGCTCCAATTAGGATCTCATCATATCTCCAAAATAATCTCTAAAAACTCTTCATAGATCTCCAAATAAACTTTCCTAATTAAGTTCCTGAAAGATCTCTTATATATTTTCCAACAACTCTTCAAATAATTCTCCAATAAATTTTCCTAATTAATCTTCATAACGAATTTTCACTAAAACCAAATTCTGGAAGGACCTGGACTCCATCAACTCTGCAACGAACCGCATCACTCTTCATCATCGATTCTTGAATACGAACTAACTCTAACACTGTCAAATTAAAAAAATTGTACCTAAAATCAGAAAACTAACTTTAATCAAAATATAATATTGTAATATTTTAAAATAAACTCCGAAGAATATGAAAATTATTTAGAAGTTACATAGGCTTGGTACGGTATTGATCCCTATACATATATACTATTTTATAATAATTAATAATTAGCAAAATTAATTTAAAAAATATTACAATCTACTTGCAATAGATATTCAATAACATCTTAATAATGTATCAATAATTTATAAGATATTAACGATGCGTGAGCTTAGAATAAGATGTGTACGAGGATTTACTGTTTGATTTCTTATTTTTCAATTCACCATCACGAATCATTTTTATTGAAAGAGAGGAAATTGAAGTCTCAATCTCAAACAGGAAGGAGAGGACAGTCGTCATGAGTTTAAATTCGCCATGCGCATTGGAATTCGCCACGGGCATTGGATGTGCATCAAGCTAGTTTATGGATAACCACAAGAAATTTACAAAGTTCCGTAACAAAGTGAAAATAACTTGCATCTTTCAATTCCCTCCCCTAAAATTTCATTTTGGGATGCAACCTATTTAGGTTGGGATGCAACGTATTTAGGAGACGAACCGACAAGACGAGCTCACTTCAAAAAATGAAAGTTCCCCCTACACCCGGTTGCTCGAATAAATCCGAAACCGTACTGGTCTATAGTCATCAGAATCACTAGGAGCTGATGGAGTTTGAGCAAGGAGCTGACACTTGCAACACATAGGAATCTAATCTCTACACAAATCCACCAAACATAAAAAAACGCAACCCACCTAAAACTTCAGTCCTTGATTCCAGTCATAAGTTTGTTTCTAGCCATTTTTATCTCCATGAAGACCTAGAATGCAATCTCAGAAAGCCTATATGAATCCATGAAGCAACTAGAAACATAGATAGAAAGCGCAGATATTATTTTATTCATTCATTCAAATACATAAAAAGATCAACAACATAAGCAACAAAGGTACAAGAAATAACAACAAAAGCCACTCTCTTCCACACTGCATCAACAACACAAGGGAACACCATCTTAATCCACTTCTTCAATCTTAGGCCCAGCTCCACCAGAACCACCACCGGCACCGGCACCGGCAGCTCCCCCACCATAAGCTCCCGCTCCATTCATCCCTGCACCCTCAGCTCCCCCTGCACCCTGATACATTTTCGCGATTATCGGGTTACAAATCTCCTCCAACTCCTTTTGTTTATGCTCCAACTCCTCAACCTCCGCGAGCTGGTTCCTCTCCAGCCAACTCACCGCCTCATCAACCGCCTTCTCTATCTTCTCCCTGTCCGCCGACCCCAGCTTCTCCTTTATCTTCTCGTCCCTTATCGTGTTCCTCATGTTATATGCATAATTCTCCAAGGCGTTCTTCCCCTCCACTTTCTTCTTCACCGCCTCATCCTCCGCTTTGTACTTCTCGGCCTCCCTCACCATCTTCTCGATCTCATCTTTGCTCAACCTTCCTTTATCGTTCGTGATGGTGATCTTGTTCTTCACCCCTGCCGTCTTATCTTCAGCAGACACATTCAGAATGCCGTTGGCATCGATATCGAACGTCACGTTGATTTGGGGCACTCCTCTCGGCGCCGGAGGAATGCCCGTGAGCTCGAATTTGCCCAGCAAATTATTATCCTTCGTCATCGGCCGCTCCCCTTCGTAAACCTGTATCAGAACACCCGGTTGATTGTCCGCATAGGTCGAAAAGATCTGCTCTTTCTTGGTCGGGATCGTCGTGTTCCTTGGAATTAGAACAGTCATGACTCCACCAGCAGTCTCGAGTCCAAGACTAAGAGGAGTCACGTCGAGAAGGAGAAGATCTTGGACCTTTTCATTGCCCTCGCCGGTGAGAATTGCCGCTTGAACCGCCGCACCATAAGCCACGGCCTCATCAGGGTTAATCGACTTGCAAAGTTCTTTACCATTAAAAAAATCTTGCAACAGTTGCTGCACTTTCGGGATTCGAGTCGACCCGCCAACTAGAACAATCTCATGAACATTACTCTTATCAATCTTCGCATCCCGCATACACTTCTCAACAGGCTCCATGCATTTCCTGAACAAATCCATACACAGCTCCTCGAACCTCGCTCGTGTAATCGTCGAGTAGAAGTCGATCCCTTCATACAAAGAATCGATTTCAACTGTCGTCTGCGTTGTTGAAGACAGAGTCCTCTTCGCGCGCTCGCAGGCCGTCCTAAGCCTCCGAAGAGCCCTCGCATTGCCACTGATATCCTTCTTGTGCTTCCTTTTAAACTCTGCAACGAAATGGTTAACCAACCTGTTATCAAAATCCTCACCTCCAAGATGAGTATCACCCGCAGTAGCCTTCACTTCAAAAATCCCCTCTTCGATCGTCAGCAGCGACACATCAAAAGTACCACCACCAAGGTCAAAGATGAGCACATTTCGTTCCCCAGTTCTCGACGCCTTCTTATCAAGCCCATATGCGATCGCAGCAGCCGTGGGCTCGTTAATCATCCTCAAAACGTTAAGCCCAGCAATCACCCCTGCGTCTTTCGTGGCCTGCCGCTGTGAATCATTGAAATACGCCGGAACAGTGACGACAGCGTCTTTGATGGGCTGGCCCAAGAAAGCCTCGGCTATTTCTCTCATTTTCGTTAGCACCTAATAATGAAATATCAGGTCAGCACCTTAACCATTTTTTGAATGAAGGAAATCAATATATCAGCAGCAAACCAATATGGTATATTAGTACTTATGGACCAATATATCAATATCGGAGAATCACACATTTATTACATGGTTTATGTATGTTTTTTTTTATTGATTTATTACACGATATGCCATTCTATCGTCTCGGCATATATAATCAGCAGTCATGAACCGCGAACCAGTATACGGGTTCAAACTTTGAGCCATTAAGTGGTTCTTGCAGGCCTTGCCCTGATATTAGATCAGAATGCCTGCAATTCCAAGTTTCAAATACAAGTTCTAAAAGGTTCTCGAAACTTATGAACTTAAAAGTTGGAAAACGTTCTGGATTTAACTCCAATTTTATGAATTTAAAATAAGTTTATTACCCCGTCTATTTTACCACCTTTCATAACGAAGAGTTTTCTTCGCTAAAAGCCATTAAGGCCCTGCCTGGCAATGGAGTTGAGTATTCTAAAATGGAGCTTCATAAAGTGAGAAATACTCAACTATAAGCTAACTTGTTTAGCAAACATTTTGGAGTTAAGATATCTATAGTTATCTCAGCTGATCTCAAATCCGATCTATGACAGTTATCTCAGCTCCAATCTAAACTAAGTTACCTAAACTACTTTTTTGGAGTTCGGGCTTGCAAACTACAGTCCACAAATCTCTTACCTCCACTAAAATATACACTGTAGTTATGGTAACTCCATATCCAAACAAGGCCCAAGCGGTAACAAGTGTTCTTTTTATAATTTTTATTGAAATATAAGTGTTTCTTGATTGATATGATTTCAAAAGCTTACCAAGCTCCGAGTTTCAAAAACTTCCAAGGCTCTAAATTTAAACAATAATCAAACCTCGCTTTCATGAACTTAATTTATGTCGATATATCCGGTTAATTCAAACTTTCCAAAGAAAAGTTTATCATCCCGGAGTATACTACTTTCCTTTATTTTTTTCCTTTTTCTTTTTTGGTACTGACCCGTAAGCCCTAACCTGCACACCCAAGCACACCACACAAGCATCCAGACTACCCATGAATTTACCCCAAAAGTGTTAATTTATGGCCACTTTCTTTTGGGAGTTTCTACGGTTTGAACCCGCACTCTCCCCAAGAGGGGAAGTGCCAATACCAACTGAGCTATTGCTCATCAGTGGTGTATTCTAGCTTCGGTAACAAAGGTTTTCGCCCAAGGCCGCCCAAATTCCAACGGCCAACACTTGAGTGGTAAAGTATTAATTATGTTCAACAACTTGCTCTCACGGGGAGGGTACCGGTTCCATCTGAGAGAGTAAGTGGCCACAATTTTAAGGTTTTCGGGACAAATTGGTTGGCCGGTTCAACAAAATTTTAAAAAAAAAACTAGAGTTAAGGTGTCATGACATACCATAGAAGAGATCTCCTCGGCGGAGAATCTCTTCTCCTCGCCTTTGTACTGAACCACGATCAGAGGCTTGTCTCCGGGCCCCGGGATGACCTTGAAGGGCCAGAGCTTCATGTCGGACTGCACCGAGGTGTCGGAGAAGCGGCGGCCGATGAGACGCTTGGCGTCGAAGACGGTGTTGGCGGGGTTCATGGCAACCTGGTTCTTGGCGGCGTCCCCGATGAGGCGTTCCGTGTCGGTGAAGGCCACGTAGGAGGGCGTGGTGCGGTTTCCCTGGTCGTTCGCGATGATCTCCACTCGGTCGTTGAGCCACACGCCCACGCAGCTGTACGTGGTGCCTAGGTCGATGCCAATGGCTTTCCCTACTTTGCTTGACATTTTCTTTTTTCTTATAGAGTTCTCAGCGATTTCCTTTTTTGTGATCTTGGAGTGAATTCCGTTTCGTTTTTGAGTTGGGGCAAGGGAGACGAGAGATTTATAGGAAGGAAAGGTCGGTTTAAGGGAAAGGGGTTCTGGAGAGGAGTAGATTATTTGAGAGACAGTATAAGAGAGTTCGAGAGTGTGAGAAAGAAACAAGAAGTTATATGAATGCTCTAGATACTTCTTGATTTTGTCAACAGCATAGGGAGACCACGGTCTCGTTGGCTTGGAAAAGGGATCCGAGTGATTACAATTTTTGGGCCTAGCTGGCTTGAAACACGAGTTACAAAACTTTTTTGCTAGGATATGGGTTTAATATAAAACCCGACCTAAGTTTGTATGAACCAATTTTGCTTTTTATATCTGATCCTAGCCTATTTAAATCAGAATATAAATATTTAATTCTAAGTGTTGAAATATAAAAAAACATTGTACTCTCTGCTAGTTTTATATTCATGACATTGCATAGAAGCATTAATTGAAGACTTAAGAGTGCCGAGAGATCTCTCTTACTAAACTTTTAGCTAAATGGCAGGAAATATCTCTACATTTACCTAAATGGCAGGAAATATCCCTGACTTTCTAAAACCAGCATTTTCCACCCTCAACCTTAATTGATTCCCAAAATACCCCTTATTTAAATATTTAATTAAAATATTTATATCAAGGGTTTATTGAAATACCCAATAAAATTCTATGCAAATTGACGTATCTCCGTTATTCTTCGATGTTACCTGTATCTTCCAAAATTCTTTAAGTTTTTTTTTAAATACAACATCATTAAATGATGGTTAAATTTGACAGAAATCAATAAAAAATGTAAATATTCTCATAATCTCTTCATATTCCTTACATGTTTTTAAATTCCCAAAACAAAAATTGCTTGATCGAGCTAGGTTTTCTTATAATATTTGATTGATTTAGTTGTTTTATTTTGTAAGTATTGATTGATTTGGTATTTTTATGTTAGGATTTGCATAATTAATGGTTTATTTTGGGTTAAAATTTTCTCAAATTTGGGTTCTTTTATTTTAAGGTTTCTTAATTTAATAGTAAATTGAAGAGAAGTGAAGAGGAGAATAAATAAAGAGCTTATGTGACAAAAAATAGAGAAGAAAATTAGAATGAATGGGATTAAGAGTTGAGAAGAAAGAAGATGAAGGTGGGGTTTTGTCGGGTTGTGAAGAAGAAGAAGATGATGATGATGACGATGATGATGAGAGTAAAGTTGGTATTTGAAAAATAAATTAAATTGAAAAAAATAAACTTAATAGTCATTTAATAAGTTTGGGATATTTAAAAAAACTTAAAGAATTTTGAAAAGTGTGGATAATATCGAAAAATAATGAGGGTATATAAGAAAGAGAGAGAAAGAAATATTTTTAATTAAATATTTATATAAAAGGTATTTTGGGAATCAATTAAAGTCGAGAGGGAGGGGTAAGTGTAGGCATACTTTGCAATCAAGACATGATTTTAAAACGAGCGGAAGAAATGAATTTCAAAAACCAAGAGAGCAAAATCATGCACACATAGAATCATGAATAAAGAATAAAACTTGACACTAAACTAGAAAGCTAAAAGAAAGGGTTTGGCGAACTACAACCTTTGTAACGTGTTCATCACGAAAAACTGCATTATAATACCGCTCATTCGTTATCATTTTTGTGAATATCGGTGCTATTAACCTGTGTCTGCTCAATAAGTACAGAATACAGGTATTCGTGATAAAACACTGAAAACACACTCAAAATGCACGTATACGACATCTGTGAGCCGATGCTGAAACCGGAATGGAAAACCGATCAAGATACATAAAGATTTTGCAACAAGTCAATGCACAACATTTTTTAGCAAGAATGGTCCAATATGATACAAATTGTCAAGTATGAACTCAAATGATGTATGAACCAAGTTGGGCAACCATATCATGATGTGAACACACTTAGTCAGGTGGTGCAAGTGGGAGTACAAGTGAGGAAGGGGTAGATGACTTTGTAAAGTTGAGATGTGACGGTTTTTAAAATGATATTTCCTTCCAAAATTCCCCAGATACACCCTCTTGAGAATTAGAAAAAATAGCAAAGACAGATAGATGATATTGAAGATTAAAGACTACACTGAAAAGATGGGGCCCACTACTCAAAACTCGGCAGCAGATTTAATGCCAGAGCCGCAATTTGCGGCTATAACATATCCAAATTAGCCCGTTCTCCTTCTGTGGCCCCCACATTGTCTTGTCATCCCATTTTTATACTCTGTTTTTAGACTTGCATTGCCTATAAATAGCATATCAGAATATGAGGCAAGGGTCCAAGTTTTAGACCACTTTTGTTAGATGTTCACTTGTAATTTTTATTTGGTAATCTTAAGTTCTTGCCTTTTCTCTTGACCTTGTAACTTCTTAATTGAACTTACAAGCTTAAGTTTTAGGTTCTTGAACTCAATAGTTTGTATCCTTTTTACAATTTTAATAAAGTTTCACTTCAAGCTTCAAAGTGTATAGTTTGTGACATTGAGAACTTAGACATTGAACCACTTGCTTCTCTCTCATCTTGCAATCTTTTTAGTGAACTTGCAAGTTTAGATTGAGCTTATTGGATGCATTTGATTGAACATAACAAGGATACTCTTGCTTCACCTATTGGTTTTAAGTATAATTCTAACTCTTTTTCTTAACTTGCCATGGTTTCTATGATCTCTCTTCTCTTTTGTGTTTTCATTGTTTTTGTGATTATATGTGAGTAGCACATCACTTGTTAAGGGTAGGAGAGGGGTAGTTTGACTAGGAGAAGTGTTTTGCTAATTTTCTTTAAAACCGATAACTTGTAGTTTGAATTTCGACCAAACGACCCGCAATCCGCTCCGTTAGGTACCCTATCCTACCACGATAATGGTGATTCCTAATTGTGACCAGTTGCGATTAGTTTGCCAGAGGTGAGGGTTAAGAGACAAGAACGAAAAGACAAGGGCCGATAAGTATAGATTTAGCGCACGATCGCAAATACGATACTTAAGTACCCTAATCTACATTGTTGTCGATTACCTTAGTATCAACATCAAGTTAGATTCATAAGGAAGTAGCAAACATTATTCTAGCTCAAACTAACCTAAATCTACCCCTAACAAGTCTTTTTCTTTTGAACATATCGCTTGTGACACTTAGAATAACAACCAACTCCACTTTACGGACTTAACTCATTAATACAATACTAAAGACCTACATCTCCATGCGGATGACCCGTACTCATTTCGGCTCGTTACACGCGACACCGTTTTGATTGCGGTAATTTAAAACTTAATACGACACGCAAAATCTTTAACAATCATAGCGTGTTAGTCACCTCTTCTTGAACTCCGGCTAGTCTTCACGAAGTCCAGAACAAGCTCGATCGTTGATCTTCTTGCCGAAGACGATCCACTTTGAGATAACTCCAACATAAGCTCCAAACTCACAAACTTGATATGCATGTTGTTAGTGTATATGCCCTAGAGGCCATTACTGTATCATACTAGCTTGTATATTACTTAATGGAAGCTTGGGATATTCATAGTTGTATAGACAATCTTGCTCAAAATGGTAGTATGCTACTTGGTTTGTTTCTACTTCAATATGTGCATGCGTTTCTTTTAGCATATCGCTTATACATATTAATAGAGCCCTTATGATCATTGCTTGATTACCAGCGTTGTGATGGCAGTCACACTCGTGGGGGCTGGGTAATCTATAAGCACATCCTTATACAGGTCCCTAGTCGTAGGACTATTGAGACAGAGCATCGATACTCCGGAGTAACTAGCGTATGCGCTTCTCATCCCAGCAGGGGAGATGGTCTGTCCCACAGCCATCAGTATGTCGTACTGGAGATAGTATGCGGATGCTCGTTGGGTTACGAGTACACTGGACAGGACTCATCGGGAACTGTTGGTTGGTACTATACCTATCGTCAGTTATCAGCTCCCAGGTGACATGAGTACAGCTTAGTCCGCTTACTTGACACTGTCACTTCGCCTCGAGTGTGTTCCCACTGTACTTTGATTACTATCCTACCACGGCTCAAAGGAGTCGTGCAAACAGGTAGTAGTTGGGTGCAGTCCCGAAGCACTTGGAGGCAGTGACGGTTAGACAGGATTCGTCTCTCCCGGTATTGGGGGTTGACATCGCGCTATGTCTAGGAGAGCCATTACACGAGTAGTCCCTGGCCAGGGCAAGCGAGATATACTGGTAGGTTTCCAGTGCTATCTCAGGGTGTTCTGGGCTTCACTCCGACACGACTTGTACCGCTATTAGGGGACTGACGTTTACCGCCCCCTAGGCCCGCCATGCGATGTATCAGACGAACAGACCGGACTGTATCAGAGATTGTCACATTCAGGCTCAGTAGGAGTTCAGATGGGTTTCACCTCGTCCGTCTTCTTGTCGGCATCTACCTGGGGACCGTTACGCACAGCTAGTGCCGCTTGCGGTCTGTGGTTAAACCCACTGCCAGCGTAGTGTCGAGTCTTTAGAGTCCCACACAGAAAGCTATTCGCCTTTAGGCAAAAGAGTAGAGGTCGCATGGTTTTCCGACAGGTCGCATGGTTTTGCGACAGGGTTCAGTGACATCCGTGCACTTGTGCACGTTTAGTGTCCGGACAGTTAACACTAGCGGGCTTTGGTTTAAGCCAGATCCTAGAGTACGCTTTGGGATTAGTTTTATCTCATTAGTATTCGTGTTCCTCGGAACGCGGATGCGGGTGTGTATGCACAGTTGACAGAGAGACAGAGGCAGATGATTCTCATTGGGGTTATTGACTGTTGACTGTTCATTGTTGACCATTGACTTTTGCTAAACCCTAATGAGAATAAGAAATATGATTAATGATAATATTAATTAAGTATTATTGTGTCATGGTTGAGATGAGGGGTTGACTTTGTTGACTTATTGACTTTGTTGACCGGTTGACTAGGTTGGACTAGTTGACCATCATCATTGCAATGGCTATCATTTCATGGCAAAGACATTTGCTTGCTTGTTATGCTTTGCAATATGAGTGCATGAAATGATAATGCCACTTGATATGATATGAACCATCACATAATACTCAATTATTATTATTATTATTATTATTATTCTTTTTGGATTATGGGAGAGAGGTTGAGAAAAGTCTTGCTCATTCTCTCATTTCATTTCTCTCTCTTGCTTGAGCTCTCCCTCTTGCTCTTCATCTTGCTCTCTCTAGTTCAAGGCAACACCCTCTCATGAGTTGAGAAACATTGCCTTAGAGATAAAAGAAAACCCAAATCACTTCTCTACTCATCCTAGTTCAGAAAGTTTAGCAAACCAAGTGTTCTAGTTTCTTCAAGTTCGAAGAAGAAGCCAAAGGCAGAAGCTTTCAGGTGGATCCATCTTCGGCGCAAGGAGACGACGAGGTGAGGCCGATCCTGTTGGAGATAGTGCCCTCAGAGTCAATTATTAGGTCACAGGTACGTGATTGCAATGATTGATGGAGGACCTATCCCGGTAGGACAGTCTTACTCGAGATGATAGTATGCTATCTGGTTTATCTTTATCATCGTGTACTGTTTCAGGTGACCTGACAAGTTGCTATTACACGTTGATAGAGCCCCTAGGATTCTTGCTTGACCACCAGCAGTATGAGGGCGATCATATAAGTGGGAGCTGGGGTCTATAAGCATATCCTTAAATGGTCCCTAGTCGTGTGAGTTTCGAGACAGGGCATCGATACTCCAGAGTAGACTAGTGTGTACATTCGAGACCCCGACGAGGGGCGGTGGCCGGTCTCACAAGCCACTGGTGTCAGTTGGATCACCTAAGATGTATACAGGTGCTCATTGGGTTATGAGTACACCGGACAGGACTCGCCGGAACATGCTAGTTGGTCATATACCAGACGTCAGATGGCAGTTCCCTGGTGACATGTGTACAGGTTAGTTCATCGACCTGGGGATCGTCATGTGTCTTGTGTGAGTTCCCACTGTACTTTGATTACTACCCTACCACGGCTCAAAGGAGTCATGCAAACAGGTTTTAGTTGGGTACAGTCCCGAGCCACATGGAGGCAGTGAGCGTATCTTCAGGGGTTCGTCTCTCCCGGTATTGGAGGTGAGGTCGTGCTGTGTCTAGGAGAGCCATTACACGAAGCCCTCGGCCGAGGCAAGGAGATTTACTGGTAGGTATTCCAGTAGTATCTCAGGGTGTTCTGGGCTACACTACGACACGACTTGTACCGCTTTTGGGGGTCTGACTTTTACCAACCCCCTAGGCCCGCCATGCGATACTCATAGACGAACGGACCGGACTGTATGGATATTGTCACTGACAGGCTCAGTAGGGTTGTCAGGCTGAGTTCGCTCGCAGACGTCCCTTTTAGTCAATACCTGGTAGCCCGTCACGTATTGGCTTATACCTCTGACGTGCTAGTGGTTAAATCCACAACCAAGGTGTTGACGAGTCTTTAGAGTCCCCCACATTCAGTTACTCAAGCTTTTGGGCAAAAAGTTGTAGAGGCCGTATGGAGATATGGCAAGGTCCGATCAGATACGTGCGGTATTGCACGGATCAGGATCGGACAGTTTGTACTACAGGCCGTATGGATATATGGCAGGGTTCGATCAGATATGTGCGGTATTGCACGGATCAGGATCGGACGGATATTACTAGCCGGCTTTGGTTTAAGCCGGATCCTAGTATAGTACAGTGTAGATTTTGTCTCTTTGCATTTGTATTTCGGTCGGAATACAAATGCGGGTGTGTATGCACAGTATCGGGGTTTTCCTGTAATTTATTATGGGACCAGTTTTCTGGAGTTGCCAGTTTGCTTTTCGTTTCGGCCAATTTCCTTTGTATCGTTCATTGGCCGAGGTTTGGTGGAGGAGGGCTTATTTGCATTGTTGCAAATAAGTGGTTGTGGAGGGGGTCTTTGCATTTTTGTTGCATCATGATTATAGCACCATGCCTTGACTTTCTTTAGTTGATCATGGCTTGACTTTTGCTATCATGGTTGTTGATTGAGTGTTGGAATTGTTGTGATCATTTGATTTTTTCTCATCATCACTTGCTTTCCACCCACCCCCTTGTCTTTGCTCTCTCTCTCCAATCACCTAAGGGGGGGGGGCGGCCACTTTTGGAGTAGCATGAGGGAAATGCTTCTCTTTTGAGTGGGGAGAAAAATGTTACTCTTATTTTCTTTGGATATTCCCTCACCTCTCTCCAAGTTCTTTTTTCCTCCACCACAAAGGCATCTCCATGAACCCCAAAAATGAGACTTGCTCACTAGATATTCTACAACAAATCTTGGGCACGTCGACTAGCCAGCTTCGTGCCCGAGTTGCCTCGGCATTGAGGTGGGAGCCCGTAAAAGAAGTAGGCGATGTGGTGCACTTCCGGCGACGAGGTGGAGACCGGAGCTTCCGCAGGAGATCGGGACGACGACGAGAAGACCGGAGGACTTGGATCAGTCGGTATATCTCTCTTCCCCATCTTGTAGTTAGCTAGGACTAATTAATGGTTCGATCCGGGTATTAGTGCGCGGCGGTTTGCCAGTTCAAGAAAAATTAAAGTTTATCACCGCTTCCGCATTTTGGCCTCGGGATGGAGGCCGGGGCGCCGCCGTGCACTTACAGTGGTATCAGAGCCTCGCCGTTAACCTAGTCTAGCTTGGTTTAATGTGTTTTGCATTTCCGATCGTCCAAAATTCCAAAATCTACATTTTTGCTAGCGACAGTTTTCTTTTGAAATTTTTTGGTCTCCAAAAATTTTTCAGGTTGTATAAAAGTACTGTGCTGGAAGACCTAAGACTACTGTAGAAATTCGAGACACTGATCTCTTCAGGGGAACGCGGAACCGCGGCAAAACCCTACTTGTTGCCGCGGTTCCGCCGCGGTATTGATGGATCAGTGTGTACAATTTTTCCAGTAGGCTTCATGGGTTAAATTTGGGGTTTTGGAATATTAATATTGGGCCCAGAATTTCCTGATCTGCTACAGTAATGTTTGGGGGCCCACTTGTTAAAATTTGATTGATCGGATATTTTAAACACATTATTTCACAGTATTTACATTATATCTGCGACCGTGAATGTCACTTGATCGGTAAATCCGGTCTAACTGCTATAGCCCGGTTAGACGGATTTGCGAACGTGACTTTCACGTTGATGTTCTGTTTTTGCTGTGATGTTGCGGATCGGTCGTGGGGGATAGCCTGGATGCAATGCTAGTACAGTTGTGTTTGTATTATGTACATTTGATATTGCGGGGCGAGCGTTCGACATGTGGACTGCCGTCACTGCCTGTTTGTATTATTCTTTTGGGGCACGACCTGGTTGCGGTCGATGTACCCGTTGTATGTATATTTTACTTTCTGTACTAGGATTACCCTGCGGAAGGGTGCACGGATAGCCGGATTCTAGAAGGCAACAAGCCCGCATCTCATGGCATTGAGACGGAGGGGGCTTCACTCTAGAATTGGCGGGCTATTCGCCGCACTCGTAGGGGGTACAGGTTGACCCAGGAGGGGTGCCCAAGTTACCGGATTCCGTGAAGTGCTGGGTGGTCCATTCACGGTGCTGAAGGGGGCTGCCTCGCTTCAGGTTTTGGCGGGTAACTTGCCGCGCCCGTAGGGGTATAGGATTTCATTGCACAGGCTATCCACACGACCAGGGGAACGTCGGGTTTCAGTAGTGGCTTTGTGAAACCCGGGGATCCCAGATATCTGTATTGTTTCTGTGATGCTGTACATTTTCTGTGATGTTGCATTTTTTATCACGCCTTGAGCGAATATAATATATTGGTATATATATTAGTAGATGTTGTATATGTTTTGCATCCGCGCTAGTCCAGTCCCCGCTCTGTCGTTAGTTAGCTAACCTAACGGGTAATGACGGGACCCAGTGGCGAATGTAGATGGCATATACGTACATCAGTATATTTTCGTTCTTTGTGGTGTGATCAATTGATGGGACTGCGTTGATTCGGATCAATGCAAGTTAAAAACAAACCTAATCTGATGTTGTTGGAACACTTTTCAAAAAGCTGTTATTGCAAGGACGTTCACTTTTGTTTTGCATCGTGATATTCAGTTGGAATATCCTGCTCCTCAGTCAACGAGGCAAGGGCCGAGATCCCTTCACCGGGAGTGACCCCTTGGACAAAAAGTTTGCGTCAGGGCATTAACTTCACTATAGCCGATTACTTTTGCTTTGCACCGTGGTATTCAGTTGGAATATCCTGCACCCCATTCTACGGGGAAAGAGCCGAGATCCCTTCATCGGGAGTGACCTCTTTAGCGAAGGTTTTCGTCACTATATTTTTAAAAGCTATCAGTTCCTTCAACGATATCAAGTTCATTACGTTAAAGGTTTTCGCCAGAAACCATTCGTAGCCCTCCGTCATTTCAGTTAAATATTCGGTAGTATTCAAGCTATGTATTTTGACCTCACGCCAAGGCATAGTGATTGGTAGCTGCCGGGTATTTATCTGTTGCATAGATAGATGCGTTGGTTTGGGACAGTCGTACTACTATTTTGGCCTACGTCAAGGGTATGTACGGGTGGGTTCAAATTAACCTGGATAATGATGGGCAGAACTTGACATGTGACTTATGATATTTTGACCTCACGCCAAGGTCATAAGAGCATGGGGCAGAAATCACATCGGGAGTTTCAAAAGAACTGAAACTTGCCAGATATGCGCATACCTTCTGGAGTGTGACACCGTGAGCGGATTCCGTCACGTTATCATGCGATGATAGTTGGATCCCGATTCCTACTGATGAGTTGGTTTACTCCTCGGGTGTTCCCGACTAATTCTTCTTTTAGGTTTGGAGGAGAATT
Source organism: Agapanthus africanus (assembly GCA_030015575.1). NCBI lineage: Eukaryota > Viridiplantae > Streptophyta > Magnoliopsida > Asparagales > Amaryllidaceae > Agapanthus > Agapanthus africanus. Next base: position 503,777,333 of record JASDDO010000014.1, on the reverse strand, counting down.
TGACGGCACAGTGGGAGGATTCCAGATTAGATAAATTGGTAACCATTCTGATCTAGGTTAGAGTGCACGCTGAGTGTTTCTTTTCTCTCTCTCTTTGGCAGCGACCATTGACCCGACCCTAAGACTATGACTCAGAGACCAAGTTGACCGAACCTTCTTAAACACTGGCTTTTGGATTGTCAGAGTTGCAAACCTCATTGCCACTCCTACTTTTACCCTTTTCTCCAGGACACCCCGTATTACTATGAACGTCCACTTCCATTGGACAAAAACCATCGTATGGTTAGATACGAACTCGAAGGAATTTATTCGAGGATGGTTTCTGGTTTTGGAGAAAACGGATAGGATTATTCAATTGTCTTTTCCTTTTTCCTTCTCTCAGGTTGCGAGTACTCCTTGGTTTAGGAGATAGTACACCTATTACGCAAATTGGATAGTCTTCTTCCAAACCATAGGCAGGTGCCGACCGGTAGGGAATGAAGAAAACCAATTAGCCTAACGATGGTGTGCAGAAGGTATTAAGTTAAGACAAAGCAAGGGATTAGTAAGAGGGCAAAGTAAATTGCGACTGATATTCACGACCAAACCAAGTATTTCTTCGCCAATCCTAAAATCACCTTTGTATTTCTCCAGGACACTCCGTATCACTACGAAGATCCATAGTTTATTGGATACTCCATCGTATGGTTATATACGAACTCGAAAGGAACTTGTTCCAGTTCGGGGATGGATTCTGGTCCAGGAGAAATAGGAATAAGGTTTATTCGGGTGTCTTTTATCCTCACCTCCTCTCGCATTGCGAGTGTTCCTAGGATTAGGACAGTACACCCATTATGCTTATTGGATAGTCTTCTTCCAAACCATAGGCTGGTGCCGAACGGTAGGGAAGGAAGAAAACCATTTGGCCTAAAGGGGTGTGCAGAAGGTAATGACTAAAGACATATGAAGGGATTTGGAGAGGTGGCAAAGAATTACACAGTTACAGTTGTGAATCTGGATACTGGAAGAGGCATTACTAGGAATACCGGGATACCCCATCGAAACATTTCAATGTTTCAGTTTCACTGTGTAATGTTAAAAGAAAACTGATTTCCCGATTAGATACTTGCTCCAGGGTATGTATTTATCAGGTTTGATTCTCACATCTGTATGGTTTTACAGATGATGAGTGGGAGTAGGTTATTGGGAATTGGGTGATCATCCTCATTATATCGGGATTCGTTGTAATCGGTGATATTTGAGGAAATCACCTGGGTTATTTGCCGGTCGGCAAACATTTGGTTTTGAATATCCGCTGTTATGCACCAATTTCAAATTGATATATCTGTACGTCTATTTTCATAGAGTGAGATATACCTTTCTGAAATTATGTTTACGACATTTACCTATATCAGTGGATGGTTAGGTAAGGAGCATTAAATATCGGTGTAATTCTTCTTAACCATAAGTACCGTTTTCAACCTACGACACACAGTGAATGAGTTATCAGACTCAAGGGACTTATACAGAGTATTGTATGTTGTCCAGGGTCCATCAGGACAGAGGGGTTGGTCCTCGTACTATATTCGGTTTACTTATGACTTCTCTAGTTTTTAGACAAGTGTTTCGCGGAAACACAGGGTCTGAATTTTGAGAAGTTATAGGTATTTGAATAGAGTAGAGAACCAGGTAGAGCAAGTATCGGGATTCTTCAAAGCAATCGAAGATGTAGATACTTGTGAATGGTATTCAGTTGATAGTAATGATAAAGAGATCTTGCTTCTCTTTCAGGTTACTCATGATTGGAAGCGTTCCTAAGTTGAGTAACGCTGATCGGCCTCCTTCCATTTAGTTGACATGCACTGGAGACAGCTGCATGATTTGAATCTGGTTCAATTAAATCAGTGCCTCTGTTTTCTATATTGGATATAGAACAGTTCATATCTTAACGATGTTAAGGTTCGGGGAGTTGTCCGGCTTATGATTAAAACCAGACACTGGACAACTCAAGGCACGTTTCTGTAATGGCTATTTGTGGGTTGACCCAGGCTATGACGAGGGTTGACTTTCTACCATCTGGCAGATCAATAGAAATATTGTTCTAGACTCGCCACAGTTTTATTAAAAATGGATTTTTTTCAGAAAAACAGAAGTGGGAGTATGGTAGAACTGGAAGTGATTCCAGAACCACAAACGATTACTGAAGATTTGATAAGGAACCTAAAGATTCAATCTGGATTGACATTCCATTGGCCACTCCGCAGATAAGGTGGGTAACTTCAGGCACCCGAGAGGTACTCCGGTAGCCTCAAGGACGGTGACAGGGAAGTTCTTGTTTACCCACACTTGCCATTGTTGTTGTTCCAGACTGTGAGACCCGGCAGGAGGATGAGTATAGCGTCGTTCTAAACTTGCTTTAGAAGTGTACGTCTGTATGACTCTGCCAGAGGGTTGTCGTAGTCAGTGGGAGCAGCGGAAGCATTGGTGGACAGGTAGCTTATGTCTATTTATAGACTAAAGCAGATGTAGCGGAGATAGATCATCTATTTCTGACGTGACAGTCATAGGTTTGACTTCATCAGAATACGGGATGGATCTGTTGAGAAGGTAGTAGGGTGTGATGTCCTGGTATTTGGATGACATACACAAAGTAGGAAAAGAAACTCCTATACTACAGTCGGTTATACTTTGGTCGTCACACAGTGGTTTCTCCACGAAGGAAATGGATTTTATATCAGACATACTGGTTACTAGATCTATGGTTTTAGATCTAGATTTGGATGGTTTCCCAATCAGGGTACTTAGACAGCATTCTAAGAGTATTTAGAATGGACGACCCCTGGCACGGTAGTATACCTGCAGGTAATGGGGTCACCCTCTCTAAAGGTGTCTTATAGACTAAAGTAGAGAGGGATGTGCATGATTGGCAGATCACTTGCTTAGGCAATTGAGTCAATCATGAGATGTCAAGTACCACACCAGATGTTGTTCTTGGACTAGATGCAACAAGTTGATATTGATCCAATCCTGGAGAAACAGTCGGAAGCAGTTTTAGAACATAAGTGGATGTTCTAGGGATATGATAACGACAGCCTCATTCGGGAGACAGTTATCATTCCAGGCTTCCAAGGTGACATGGACGACAAGGAGGTTGTCAGAGTTATAGTTTTTCCTTCTGATGAAGGGCAGTATTTTGGACAGGTAATCCAAGGCAATACTGAGGGAGGCATGGCGCAGGATACTGATTAAGTTCAGTTGACGATACAGTCTAAGAAGTTTGGATTTGGAGTTCATTTATGAGCTATGTCCCATCAGACATCCAGACACATTCTAAGACAGGTATTGCTCTTTTCGGGAGATGGTTTTCTCCGCGAACTTGAGATATAGAGAGACATAGAAAGAAACAACAAAGCGGATCCACTCACTAAGGCTATTCCTCGAACGCAATAGTTTCGCAAACGAGCTTTGTGAGACTGATTAGTAGAGGAGTTGGGTGTTCGGTATCACACGGGCTGTGAGTATGCGACATCGCAATAATTAGCCTCGAGTGCAAGAGGGAGATTGTTGGAGATAGTATCCTCAGAGTCAATTATTAGTCACAGGTACGTGATTGCAATGATTGATGGAGGACCTATCCCAGTAGGACAGTCTTACTCAAGATGATAGTATGCTATCTGGTTTATCTTTATCATCGTGTACTGTTTCAGGTGACCTGACAAGTTGCTATTACACGTTGATAGAGCCCCTAGGATTCTTGCTTGACCACCAGCAGTATGAGGGCGATCATATAAGTGGGAGCTGGGGTCTATAAGCATATCCTTAAATGGTCCCTAGTCGTGTGAGTTTCGAGACAGGGCATCAATACTCCAGAGTAGACTAGTGTGTACATTCGAGACCCCGACGAGGGGCGGTGGCCGGTCTCACAAGCCACTGGTGTCAGTTGGATCACCTAAGATGTATACAGGTGCTCATTGGATTATGAGTACACCGGACAGGACTCGCCGGGAACATGCTAGTTGGTCATATACCAGACGTCAGATGGCAGTTCCCTGGTGACATGTGTACAGGTTAGTTCATCGACCTGGGGATCGTCATGTGTCTTGTGTGAGTTCCCACTGTACTTTGATTACTACCCTACCACGGCTCAAAGGAGTCGTGCAAACAGGTTTTAGTTGGGTACAGTCCCGAGCCACATGGAGGCAGTGAGCGTATCTTCAGGGGTTCGTCTCTCCCGGTATTGGGGGTGAGGTCGTGCTGTGTCTAGGAGAGCCATTACACGAAGCCCTCGGCCGAGGCAAGGAGATTTACTGGTAGGTATTCCAGTAGTATCTCAGGGTGTTCTGGGCTACACTACGACACGACTTGTACCGCTTTTGGGGGTCTGACTTTTACCAACCCCCTAGGCCCGCCATGCGATACTCATAGACGAACGGACCGGACTGTACGGATATTGTCACTGACAGGCTCAGTAGGGTTGTCAGGCTGAGTTCGCTCACAGACGTCCCTTTTAGTCAATACCTGGTAGCCCGTCACGTATTGGCTTATACCTCTGACGTGCTAGTGGTTAAATCCATAACCAAGGTGTTGACGAGTCTTTAGAGTCCCCCACATTCAGTTACTCAAGCTTTCGGGCGAAAAGTTGTAGAGGCCGTATGGAGATATGGCAAGGTCCGATCAGATACGTGCGGTATTGCACGGATCAGGATCGGACAGTTTGTACTACAGGCCGTATGGATATATGGCAGGGTTCGATCAGATACGTGCGGTATTGCACGGATCAGGATCGGACGGATATTACTAGCCGGCTTTGGTTTAAGCCGGATCCTAGTATAGTACAGTGTAGATTTTGTCTCTTTGCATTTGTATTTCGGTCGGAATACAAATGCGGGTGTGTATGCACAGTATCGGGGTTTTCCTGTAATTTATTACGGGACCAGTTTTCTGGAGTTGCCAGTTTGCTTTTCGTTTCGGCCAATTTCCTTTGTATCGTTCATTGGCCGAAGTTTGGTGGAGGAGGGCTTATTTGCATTGTTGCAAATAAGTGGTTGTGGAGGGGGTCTTTGCATTTTTGTTGCATCATGATTATAGCACCATGCCTTGACTTTCTTTAGTTGATCATGGCTTGAATTTTGCTATCATGGTTGTTGATTGAGTTTTGGAATTGTTGGGATCATTTGATTTTTTCTCATCATCACTTGCTTTCCACCCACCCCCTTGTCTTTGCTCTCTCTCTCCAATCACCTAAAGGGGGGTGGGGGCGGCCACTTTTGGAGTAGCATGAGGGAAATGCTTCTCTTTTGAGTGGGGAGAAAAATGTTACTCTTATTTTCTTTGGATATCACATTTTTCCCTCACCTCTCTCCAAGTTCTTTTTTCCTCCACCACAAAGGCATCTCCATGAACCCCAAAAATGAGACTTGCTCACTAGATATTATACAACAAATCTTGGGCACGTCGACTAGCCAGCTTCGTGTCCGAGTTGCCTCAGCATTGAGGTGGGAGCCCGTAAAAGAAGTAGGCGATGTGGTGCACTTCCGGCGACGAGGTGGAGACCGGAGCTTCCGCAGGAGATCGGGACGACGACGAGAAGACCGGAGGACTTGGATCAGTCGGTATATCTCTCTTCCCCATCTTGTAGTTAGCTAGGACTAATTAATGGTTCGATCCGGGTATTAGTGCGCGGCGGTTTGCCAGTTCAAGAAAAATTAAAGTTTATCACCGCTTCCGCATTTTGGCCTCGGGATGGAGGCCGGGGCGCCGCCGTGCACTTACAGATCCGTACACCGGAAAGAGTTGAAGACGAACGAGTTCAAGAAAGGTATAGCCCCCTAACCGAGTAGGTAAAACTCTAGTTAGGTTGTTAGGTAGTTATTTAACAAAGATCCGTATTTTGAGTCCATGTTACCACCTCTTGAAAAATCATTTTTCATCATTTCCGCAAGCCCGTAAGTACCGGGAGAGGTAACGTGGACTTACAGTGGTATCAGAGCCTAGTTAAACACTATCTAACATGTTAGCAAAGTAACTAGAAGTTCGATCGAAGAAAAAGTCGCGAAACATGCCCGAAAAATCAAGTTTCTGCCGATTCTGTTTTCTGTTCAAAAAATAAAAAATCTTACACTAAAAATCGGCTCAGGCTTTTTAGAACACACTGTAGAAAAATGGTCCTACGACTCGGTCAAAGCACCGCGGAACCGCGGCAGGAGCATGCTCCCGCCGCGGAACCGCGGCCGAGTTGACTCGGTCGTGGGAGATGTTTCATGCAGTGTGTTCAGTGGGGTGTTTTGGGATTTTTACAATATGTTTTTTCTGCCCAGATTTTCCAGAAAGCAAATTTTTTTTTTAGGGCCTAAAAATCCGTATTTTGATCGAACTTCTAAAAGACTTAAGCTAACGGGTTATATCTGTGATGTGATATATGTATTGAACGTCCGCTAATCGCTATACGTCGATTAGTGGGGGTTATACATATCTGTGATCTGTAATGTTGATGGTATGTGTATATGAATTCATTGGATTGTCGTGGATGAATAGCCGGGGGTTGTGAGATGTGAGTTTTTCCTTTTATCTTTCAATTCATGTAATATGTAAATTGATGTAATATTATTTTTGGCCGCACAACCGGGTCGGGGTTGTAGCCGTTATTGTATAATTTCTTTTTAATGTTTTTGCTCCTAGGATAGACCCAAGGTGGGGTGCACAAACTACCGGGTATCTCGAAGTGCCGAGTGGCCTACTCACGTCGTTGAGGGAGGTTGCTCCGCTTCGGATATTTGGCGGGTAGTTTGCCGCACCCGTAGGGGTCTAGGGTGGGGTAATGGCTATTCATCGCAACCGTGTAATCCGCCTTTCGTTACAGGCTCGTACGAATTGCGGATTCCTAGTATATCCAATGTGTTCATCTGTGATCTGGAATGGCTATCATTGTATGTGACGAATGAGTATATCTATATATGATATCTATTTAGGCGTTGCTTATGTTTTGCATCCGCGCTAGTCCAGCCCCCACTCTGTCGTTAGTTAAGTAACCTAACGGGTAATGACGGGGCCCCGTGGCGAATGCGGATGGCATAAGCGTACGTCATATTTTGGTTGTTTTCTGCAATGGTAGGATTAATTGATGGGACGCATTAAAAAGAATTAATGCAAGAAAAATAAACCAAGTAAAAGTCGTTGGAACAATTTCAAAAACCACTCGGTTTCTTTTCAAAAATAACTTTTAAAATGCGGAGCTTAAGCCACTCCATTTAAAAGCTATCAAGGTTCCTTCGATTATATCAAGTTCACTACGTTCAAGGTTTCGCTAAAACCATTCGTAGCCCTCCGTCGTTTCGTATGAATATTCAATAGTATTCAAGCTATGTTTGTTGACCTACGTCAAGACATAGTGATTGGTAGCTGTTGGGTGTTCATATGTAGCATAGATAGATGCGATGGTTTGGGACAGTCGTATTACCTTGTTGACCTTCGTCAAGGGTATATACGGGTGGGTTCAAATTAACCTGGACAATGACGGGTAGAACTTGACATGTGACTTATGATTTGTTGACCTTCGTCTAGGTCATAAGAGCATGGGGCAAAAATCCACTAAGGAGGGTTTCAAAAGAACTGAAACTTGCTAGCGTTGCATACCATTTGGAGTGTGATGATTCTGGTAGGATTCCTTCAGTTTATCACACGATGATATTTGGATCCCGATCCTACTGTGAGTATATGCTACTCCTCCAGAACTTTTTCACTTAACGATCAATGCTATAAACCAAGTAGGTGCCTAGAAAGGTGTTAGCGGGGCTACGCTCACAGGGAAAAGAGGTTATTTAATTAAGGAACTTCGCGAAAGCGTTGGAAAACCTCCCTCGAAGTACCGACACCAGCCTGGCCGAACGGTTAAGTAAGTATTGTACGATGAGATTGATCCTGACTAATTCTTCCTTTATGGTTTGAGGAGGGATTCGAGAGACAGTGGGAGCCATCCTGTTTAGATAAATTAAAAACCAATCTAAACTTGCAAGAGCATCTTGCTGAGTGTTTTCTTTTCTCTCTCTTAATTGCAGCGACCCAGTGACCAGACATAGGTTACATCTAGATAATAAAATGACTGAATCTGACTGTTTTGACTGGCAAAGGTCTGTCCAGATGTCCATTGCCCATGACAAGCTGGGACACCTCTTGACTGATCCAACCCCTGCCGTCTCAGGTCCAGTTTCCCCTGTCACGAATATTTATATCCGCAAGACATCGGAAAAGGACTGTGCGAAAGCCAAGTGCCTCGTGTTAACCTCAGTTGATGGTGCAAACCAGAGGCAGCACGAGAAGATGGACTAAGTTTCTATCTTCCTCTATAACAAAGATTTATATGGAGAGCAATCTCGTATCGCAAGATATGAGACCTCGAACGAATTGCTTCAAGCGAGGTTGGATGTCGGGTCATCTGTAGTGGGCAACGTCCTTACAGAGACTAGCTATTTTGAGCTCACGGACCTGAAGACCACGTTGGAGAACGGGTCAAATACTGACTTGATTCTACAGTCCCTGCCCTCTTCTTATACCCTGAAGGAAACCAGGGAAGAAAAAGGAAAAGCAAGGGCAAAAGTTTCGGGACTGGATGTAGTAAAAGAGAGACGTTCCTATTGTAACGGGAATGAACATTGGCAGAAGGATTGCAGGGCTAGCAAAGCCAGTAGCCAGAATTCTAAGCATATTGTGGCTTCGGCTTCGGGTGTGTTTGTGATAGAGAACTGTATGTCAGTTAACCCTACTTCCTGGGTATTGGATACCGGATCAGGATCTCACATCTGTAATTCATTACAGGCTCTGAGAAACCGTAGGGTTATCAGGAAAGGTGATATGACTCTCAGGGTTGCTAACGGAATGAGCATGGATGCTGAATCCGTAGGGGAATATCATCTTGGACTGACAACTGGGTAGATATTGATTTTGCGTAACTGTTTGTATGTACCAGGTGCGACTTGTAATATCATATCTGTATCCTTACTTTCTAAGGAAGGATATGAATTTACTTTTGTAAGCGATGTAGTAAACATCCACCTAAATCAAGTTATGATTGGGTCAGGTACATTAAATAACGGGATATACGTATTAAATCAAGCTCAGATATTCAGTGTCCAGAACACACTTAAAAGAAAGTCTCCGGAAACAAATCAGGCTTTCTTATGGCATTGTAGACTGGGTCACATTAATGAGACACGATTAACTAAGTTACATAAAGAGGGATACTTGAATCCGTTCGAGTATCAGTCTTATGCCACTTGTGAATCTTGTCTCATGGGAAAGATAACAAAGACTCCGTTCACTGGACACGGAGTAAGAGCGAGCGAGCTCTTGGGACTCATACACAGTGATGTGTGTGGTCCAATGTCTACACATGCGCGAAGTGGTTATTCATACTTCATTACTTTCACAGATGATTTCTCTAGGTATGGACATGTCTTCTTAATGAAGCACAAATCCGAGGCCTTTGGGAAATTTCGGGAATACAAGAATGAAGTTGAAAAACAAATAGGCAAAAGTATAAAGACACTGAGATCTGATCGAGGTGGTGAATACTTGAGTGCCGAGTTTCTGGACTACTTAAAAGAGAATGGAATTCTCTCTCAGCGTACTCCTCTATACACACCACAACACAACGGTGTATCTGAAAGTCGGAATCGAACCCTATTGGATATGGTTCGTTCCATGATGAGTAAGGCTGAGTTACCGCAATCTTTCTGGGGTTATGCACTAGAAGCAGCTGCATATCTCTTGAACAAGGCTCCAACCAAGACTGTGCCTACCACCCCATATCAGATGTGGAGTGGGAAGAAACCCTGTCTTAAGTATCTTAAGATATGGGGATGTCCAGCTTTTGTAAAAAAGCAGCATGCGGATAAGCTCGAGGCACGCTCAGTACTGTGTAAGTTTGTGGGATACCCAAAGAACTCCAGGGGGTATCTTTTCTATTCCGCAGAAGAACAAAAAGTTTTTGTTTCTCCGCATGCCCACTTCTTGGAAACTGAATTTTTGGAAAATCAGATAAGTGGGAGTGTAATAGAACTGGAAGAAATTCCAGAACCACAAGCTGTTACTGAAAGCTTGGATGAACCAGAAGTTTCAGGAGAACCGGACATTCCTGCGCCGCTCCACAGGAGTAGTAGGCAGTCTCATCCGCCCGAGAGATACTACAGTTTTGTCATAGACGGGGATAGAGAGGATTGCACTATCGATTATGATGAGCCTACTAGCTTCCAGCAAGCCATTCAGAGCGGTGACTCGGTAAAATAGCTGGATGCAATGCGGACCGAAATGGAGTCCATGTACACCAACAAAGTATGGACGTTGGACGTTGCTCCAGATGGGGTAAAACCCGTAGGATGCAAGTGGATCTTCAAAAGGAAGATTGGTGTAGATGGACGGTTGAGACCTATAAGGCTAGACTTGTTGCAAAGGGTTTTTCGTCAAAGACCTGGTCTGGACTATGACGAAACCTTTTCTCCAGTGGCTATGCTGAAATACATTCGGGTCCTTCTTGCCATTGCTGCCTTCCACGATTATGAAATCTGGCAGATGGACGTAAAGACGACTTTCCTAAATGGATATTTGGAAGAGTGCATCTATATGGATCAGCCAGAGGGATTCATTCAGAGTGGGAGCAGCGGTAAAGTGTGCAAGTTGCTCAAGTCCATCTATGGACTGAAGCAGGCATCGCGGAGTTGGAACATCTGCTTTGATGGTACTGTCAAAGAATTCGACTTTATCAAAAACCCAGATGAACCATGCATTTACAGTAAGATTGTAGGGAGTAATGTGGTATTCCTCGTCTTGTACGTCGATGACATTCTCCTAATAGGAAATGATATTCCTATGTTACAGTCAGTTAAAGGATTCTTGTCACAGAGGTTCTCCATGAAGGACCTGGGTGATGCCAACTGCATTCTGGGGATCCAGATCTATCGTGATAGATCTAAAAGGATGTTGGGACTTTCACAGTCAAGGTACATCGACACCATACTGAAATGATTCAGTATGGAAGATTCCAAGCGCGGTAATCTACCGGCTTGTCACGGAATCACCCTCTCCAAAGAGATGTCTCCCAAGACTGATTTGGAAAGGGCTCGCAAGTCATCAATACCCTATGCATCTGTGGTAGGATCTATTATGTATGCGATGTTGTGTACCAGACCAGATGTAGCATACGCATTGAGCGTTGTAAGCCGGTATTGTTAGTTATATGTATGCCCTAGAGGTCATTACTGTACATTGGATGTATTTTGTAGTGGATGCTGGGACATATATAGGGAGGACTTTCTTGCTCGACATGATAGTATGCTATCTGGTTGATCTTTACCTTAACGTGTACACAGATTGTCTCTCTATTACATGTTGGTAAAGCCCTTAGGATGTGTACTTGACTACCTGGACTATGATGTGGATCATACTAGTGGGGACAGGGTAGTCCATAAGTACATCCTTCAAAGTCCCTAGTCGTGGGTGTATCGAGACGGGGCATCGATATACCAGAGTAGACTAGCGTGTACCTTCTCGACCCATACAGATGGGCGATGGATGATCCCATATCCATCGGTGTTTGACATCAGAGATGATATACGGGTGCTCAGTAGAGACTGGGTACACTGGACGGACTCGCCGAGAACTCCCAGATGGTATTATACCTTACGTCAGATGGCAGTTCTCTGGTGACACTGGTACAGAGTAATCTGTTGACCCGAGATCGTCATAGAGTCTTGTATGGTTCCCACTGTGCTTTGATTTCCATCTTACCACGTCCAAGAGGGCGTGGAAAATGGTGGTTTTTGGGTACAGTCCCGAGTCATATGGAGGCAATGAGCGATAGGAGGGGATTCGTCTCTCCCGGTATAGGGAGTTGATGTTGCGCTGTGTTCGATTGGCTATAACAGGAAATCCCTGACCAGGGTTGCTGAAATTTACTGGTAAGTGTTACCAGTAGTTTCTCGAATTGTTATAGACCTCATATCGACACGACTTATCGAGCTATTGGGGTCTGACGTTTACCACCCCTAGGCAAGATATGCGACATATCAGACGACGAGACCGGACTGTACGGTAGTGTTATTGGTTGGATTCACTGGAGTGTGAGCGGGCTTGCTCGTCGATCTTCTGATCGCTCAATACCCGGGTGGCCGTTACGTTTAGCAGACCGCTTGCGGCTTCTGGGTGCTTGATATGATCATCATCCACTGCCGGCGTATTGACGAGTTTTTAGAGTCCTACATAGAGGTTTCCTGGCTCAAGCGAAACGAAATAGGAGCGCATATGAGATATGTGCTGGACCGAGAATAATGCGTGTATGTGATGCCGTATTCTATTCTCGCGATGAATGTATCGATATGGTTGTATGCGATATAACCTGGTTATCGAATCAAGGATTGATTCGATAAGCCGATACATTGGATACTAGTCGGTTAAATGCGATATGACCGGATCGTTAAATCAATTGTTGATTTAATGATTTAATGTATAATTATATATTTGATATATTACTTTGCATTAACTAGTATCGGTTCACTTTAAATGGATATTCTCACTCGGTTATGCACATTGTATATGTGATATACTTTTGTGCACTTGATTGTATCATGTTTGATGATACATGTTTGCTAGGGTTTTTGTGTAAAGATCAAACCATGGTTACATGATAATGGTTAGGGTTTTGTTTTATTCACTTATTTATTTATTTATTTCTTTTGGATAAGAAAAAGGGAAAATGGTTGCTAGTTTTGTTTTATCTTTGAAGCTTCATGAAGCTTTGACTAAAGTAACCATTTTGTCTCATGCTTAACCCTAACCATTCACTTGAACCTTAGTTAGTTCTCTACACTTGACCATGGTTCATGATTATGATAAGAATGATTTTATTATTCTTATCATAATACTTATGATATTATCTTCTTCTTCTTCTTCATCTTCTTAAAAAGAAGAAAAGCTTGCTTCATCAATGGTGATTGATGATAAAGAGTGAGAAATCCAATTCTAAAGTCTACCCACTTCCTATTTCTTCATCCTCTACCTCTTGCCAAGTAGTAGAGTGTGTTTTCTTCATAAGTTTCTTGACTTGGTGAAGTTGGAGCTTGATCTAGCGATGCCTCGACGTAGATCATCTTCGGCATCGTCGTCGATGACCTAGCCCGCTTCTTCTCCGATGAAGCCGACGCTAGAGCCCGGGATCCATTTTGGACAGCGAGGAGACACCATCACGGAGCTATGGAGGTGGAGCACCGGATCTACTAAGGTTGTATTTCCGTTCTTGTAGTTAAGTGTTAACTAGTTTCATTTTATCGCCTAAAATTCTAGCCAACGGTCCGTATTAGGGTTTCTCGGCACCGTAATTTTTGTAAATTGGCATGGTTGATGCCTTGTGAGACCTCCTTGGTGTGCCTAGGAACCCTACAGTGGTATCAGAGCCTAGCTAGAGCCTTAGGCGAAGTCTAGACGACGTTTGAATTCCGAACGAACCCGAAACCCCAATACAAATTGCTCTCCGTACTTTTTCTGAAAACGTGGATTTTTCCAAATTAAAAATTGCTAAAAAATTCAGCAGGAAGATCTAAGAGTTATGGTGCAAAACGACATCCTAATTCATCTATACCACCGCGGATCCGCGGCATGAGCATGGCTCATGCGGCGGTTCCGCGGCCGTACGGCCCTGTCTCACAGTAATATTTGCACAGTAACTCCTCTTTTCTGATGCTGGATTTTATGGGAATTTTTAAATTTTATTCAACAGTTGAATTTTCTGGGGTTGTTTTGGGGATTCAGTGTTTCGATCGGAGTATCAGATTTTGTCTATGTGGCTTTCCGGATAAATTTTAGAATATGTTAAAAAGTTCGACCGGATATAAATACCCAATTTTTCCCCTGTCGGGAAATTTCCAAGTGTTGGATTTTTCCGTGGTTTAAAGACGTTCTAAGTAGTGCAAGTAACTCGATGGACCCTCTTGAAGACAACAAACCTTAACTCGATTATGTGACCGTCTTGAACTGCCCTTTGAACCTTCGGGTTTGGGGCAGTACGGCGTGCCACATGTGAGGCGTTGGCTTGACCCTTCTACGGCTGGACCGTTGGTACTGAGGCACGAACTGAATGTTTTTAGACTTGTTTCATGTGTTGAGCTGTTTCGGGAAAACTTGGGTGTTCGAATGTTCAATCGAAAAGTTTAACATTTTCTGTTTATCCGGAATGTGATACAACAATTGGAATTCACAAAAGTTATGTGATAACTGAATGAATGTTATAAACATAGCAGTTTAGTCTCACTTGATCGGTTGCCACGGAATTTTGATGTGATCAAAAGTCCGTCGCAATCACGTAGCGTACGCGGATACTCGCCGGGTAAACTTAATTGACAGCCTCACACCTAGCCCCGACCAAGTGACTACAGGAGAACCCCGTCGCCGAAAGCATCCGTTCGGGTGCTCCCGGTAGCGGTGTTCTGCCTTGGTGCACTTCGTCGACGGTATCGGGGGTGTGACCGCCTACTGAAGTTTACGACGAGCATTCGATCAAAATGTCGGGAATCCTGTTGAATTGCCCGACTTGGTATTGAAAAGAGTTTTCGATAATGAGACTAAAATGCGGGGTTTATAATTGTTAGGCATGCGATGTCTAAGTAATTCATTTGGTCAGGCATGCGATGTCTGAGGTGGTTGCGGATTCCAACTGTTGTAGTTTTACACTTTCTTTTCTGTGACCGTAAGTGTAATATGTCATATCGCCGGTTTCGTTGCTATATGTCAACGACAATTGGGATACACATGTTTACTTACGTTGATGACATGTGATGTTATGTGTTGCTGGATATGTTATATTGGATCGTCGTGTTTGAATAGCCGAGGGTTTTTATGTGAGATGAGTGTTTTTCATTTTCATTCATGTAATAACTTATATGTAATATTCTTTTATTGGGGCACTTCCAGGTTGCGAAAGTTGTCACCTTTTGTATATTATTTACTTTTCCGCACTAGGATAGACCCAAGGAAGAAGGCTCAAGTAACCGGGTTCTGGAGTCCAGTGGGAGACCAACTCGAGGAGTCGAGTCCGGGTCTCCTAATTCTAGAATTGGTAGGGTTGCTTGCCGCTCTCGTAGGGGTCTAGGGGTGTGGGTTTGGCTATTCATCACGACCGTAGAATCCGTGTTTTATACTGGCTCGTATTCAAAACACGGACGTCCTAGTATATCCAATATTTCATATGTTTCTTCTGCTGCGATATCTGTGATGTGATCATGTGATGTTCTGTGATAGATACAGTATATAGTATATATGATATATTATATAGACGTTACTTATGTTTTACACCCGCGCTAGCCCTGCTCCGCTCTGCCGTTAGTTACCTAACCTAACGGTGCACGAGGGGACATCGAGGCGAATGCGGATGGCATAAGTGTACGTCGTATTTATTTGTGATGTTTAAGTACTTAAATGATGGGACTTCATTAATATGATTAATGAAATAAAAGAAACCTAAGATGTTGTAGAATCGAATTTCAAAATAAAACAGGTAGCTACAGTTTTTGCTTTGCACAGCAGTATATGTGATATATCCTGCACCTTATTCGATAAGGAAAGGACCGAGATCCCTTCACCGGGAGTGACTCCTTTAGCAATAACTGGCAGATGCTACACCCTCGGTTTGTCTTTTGATTGCTTTTAAGAGTTTTTGCTTTGCACAGTGATATATATGATATATCCCGCACCTCATTCGACGAGGAAAGGACCGACGATCCCTTCACCGGGAATGACTCCTTTAGCAAAACTAGAAAAGCCTCAAAGACACTCCATTTCAAAATTCATTCGATCCTACAACGATATCAAGTTCATTACGCAACAGGTTTCAGAAAAACCTGTCGTAGCCCTCCGTCATTTCAGATAAGTGGTAGTTAGTATTCGTGCTACGTTTGTTGGCCTGCGTCAAGGCGTAGTGTGCGGTAGCTAACTAGTATTTATCTGCTTATGCATATGATGCAGATTGGGTTAGGGTAGTCGTGCGACTTTGTTGGCCTGCGTAAAGGGTCGTGCGGGTGGGTTTAATTCAATCAGGAAATGACGGGTTGAACTTGACTAGCGGACTATGGTTTGTTGGTCTGCGTCAAGGTCATAGGACGCTAGGGGCAAAATATTATCGGGAATTTCAAGTGTTGAAATTTGCAATGAGATTGCATACCATCTATGAGATAGTTGGATCCCGATACCCGCTGCGAGTAAGAGTTACTCTTGGGAGAGTTTTATACATTACAATTAGCCGATCAAGTAGGTGTCTAGAAAGGTGTTAACGAGGTTACGCCTCTGGGAAAACGAGGTTTACATTAATTAGGTTCGTGCGAAAGCACGGGGGACCTCCCTCAAAGTACCGACACTGGCCTGGCTGAAAGATTGGCGAACTTGTAGTGTATAATTAATCCCGGCTAGTCTTTCCTTTTAGGGTTTGAAGGAAGATTTGATAAAAAGCAGTGGGAGCCATCCTGATTAGATAAAATAATAACCAATCTATTCTTGCAAGAGCGCACGCTGAGTGTTTTCTTCTCTCTCTCTCCAGGTAGCGACCATATCACGCCTTAATCAAGATAATGATACGGATTATTGACCGAACTCGCTTGTTATACTGAGCTGGGGAACGTTGGTCCCGCTCCAACTTATAATTGTTATAAGACAGAGCAGGAAATAGGGGAATACCAGATTTCCCGTGCCGCCCAAACGAAGAAAGTGCATGATGATGCATCTCTTTCGGGTATATTCGTTACAAAGAACTGTTTCTCAGTATCCTCTGCATCCTGGGTATATGATACCGGATCAGGATCCCAGATATGTAATCTGTTACATAGGGCTATAAAAGGGTAGAAAAACTGAGAACGGGTGATATGTTTCATGAGGCAGAAAACGGGGCAAGAGTTGCAGCCAAGTCTGTTGGTCACTATCACTCTGTATTGTAACACATTGATTCTGAACGAATGTTATTAGATACCGAACCTGATATACAAAATCATATCTGTCTCTTTATTAGTAAAGAAACGATAAAATTTTGTATTGTTGGATAATGTTTTGAACATTTCCTATATCAAAAGTTGATCGGTTCAGGCACGTTATCTAAAAGCATTAATGTTCTAAATCAAACTACAGTTCTTATATATGGAACACACACAAGAGGAAGAGTTCAGAAATGAACGAATTCTTCTTGAGGTATTGAAGACTAGGTCAGATCAATATGACCCGACTAGCTAGAGTTACATAAAGATGTATATTTAAATTAGTTTGAATTTACATCTTGTGAAACTCGCCAGTCATGTCACAAAGATAAAATGACCATAGCTCTGTTTATTGGAAACAGAGAAAGAGTTAGTGAACTCTTGGGATGATCATGTTTGATGTATGTAGGTCCCCAGTCTACACATGCCAAGACCGGTTCTTTGTACTTCATTACATTCTCTGACAATCTCTCGAGATTCAGACATATGTTCCTGTTGAAACACAAGTCCGAACCTTTTGAGATATTCACAGAATATAAG
Organism: Agapanthus africanus; assembly: GCA_030015575.1. NCBI lineage: Eukaryota > Viridiplantae > Streptophyta > Magnoliopsida > Asparagales > Amaryllidaceae > Agapanthus > Agapanthus africanus. The sequence continues at coordinate 503,759,817 of JASDDO010000014.1, read as the reverse complement.
TTAGAAGTAGAGAACCAGAATACGGGTATAAGTATTATGTCCTATGATGAGATCAAGGAGGAGAATACTTGAGCACGGAAATCCTGGACTATTCTAAAGGAGAATGAGATTCTCTCTCAGCATTACTCCTCTGTATACACCATAGCACGATGGTATATCGGGGTGGAGCAATCACACCCTATATGATAAGGTGTGCTCTATGATGAGTACTACTGAGTTACCTATTTCCTTTTGGGAGTGATGCACTTATGAAGTTGCATACCTATTGAATAAGGTTCCAATCAAATCAGTTGCCTACCGCTTCATATGTGATATGGAATGGGAAGAGCCCATATCTTAAGTTAGTTAAGATTTGGGGTTGTCCGGCCTATGTCTAAAAGCAAAATTCGGACAAGCTCGAGGCAAGGTCTGTAATGTACAACTGGAAAGGTTTCAGCTATACAATTTGCAGCCGATGATTTGATAAAACCAAAGGATTCAGTAGATTCCAACGAACCTCAGCCTCTCCGCCGATCTAGTAGGGTTCCTCACCCACCTGAGAGATACTTCGATTGCTCTATGACAGTGGGAGCGAGGATTGCATCATGAGATGATGACCCAACTAGTTTCGAACTGGCCATCAGGAGTGGGACTCTGTAAGAATGGCTGGATGCTTAGCGATCTGAGATGGAATCCTTATACACCAACAAAGTATGGACTTTAGTTGCTATATCTGAAGGGTTAAATCCCCATCAGGAGCAAGTATATCTTGAGAAGATTACTTGGTGTACAAGGAAAGGTTGAGACTTTCAAAGCTAGACTTGTTAAAGGTTTTCATCATCAACCAGGCGTGGATAGTGGTGAAACCTCTTCAAGTAGCTATGCTTAAGTCCATCCACATCCTACTTGCCACGGCTACATACCATGACTACGATATCTGGTGGTTGGGTGTCATGACTGCTTTTCTAAATGATGTTTTAGAAGATTGCGTCTATAAGTACACAGCCAGAGGGCCTCGTAGACAGTGGGAGCAGCGGAAACGTGTGCAAGATGCTTTATAGGATTAAAGCAGGCATCGCGGAGTTGGAACATCTGTTTTGATGGATTAGTCAAAGAGTTTGACATCATCAAAATGGTAGATGAACCTTGTATAAACAAAAAGGTAGTAGGGAGTATGGTGGTGATCCTCGTAGAGTACGTGGATGACATACTCTTGATAAGAAAGGAGTTTCTTATGCTACGCTCGATCAATCTCCGTTTATCACAAAGATTCTCCATGTAGGATCAAAATGATACCTCCTAAATCCTGAGTTTTGGATCTATGAGATAGATCTAATTGGATGTTAGGAATCTCACTAGTTGTAGTGAGATGGTATCAATCGATCCTGGGGAGAATCACTGGAAGTGTTCCAGGGTGATAAAGACGACTGAATGTCAGTCGCAGGCATTGTCTTTACCCTCAGTAAAGGGACGGTATGTTGGAAGAGTTCCGAGCTAGATACCGTGGCATACTAGACGATAAAGGCAGGATACATCGCTACCTAAGATGCTACCAAAGAGGCTGTTTGGGTGTATATTGGTTCATAAGATGAACTACGTTCCTGCCATTGTGAGACAATGGAGTTGTGGCTTATGCCAAGGAACGCAGGTCCCATCAGTGATCTAGACATATTCTAAGGCAGTATCACCTGATCATGGAGATGGTTGATCTCTAGGGGATCGAGGTCAGGAGAGTAGACTCAGAGGACAACACGGCGGATCCACTCACGAAGGCCTATTCCCAGAGAGAGACTTTTATGGGATGGTTGAGTATGAGAAACTACAACCACTGCTACAGATGGCCCTAGTGCAAGTGGGAGATTGTTAGTTATATGTATGCCCTAGAGGCCATTACTGTACATTGGATGTATATTGTAGTGGATGCTGGGACATATATACGGAGGACTTTCTTGCTCGACATGATAGTATGCTATCTGGTTGATCTTTACCTTAACGTGTACACAGATTGTCTCTCTATTACATGTTGGTAAAGCCCTTAGGATGTGTACTTGACTACCTGGACTATGATGCGGATCATACTAGTGGGGACAGGGTAGTCCATAAGTACATCCTTCAAAGTCCCTAGTCATGGGTGTATCGAGATGGGGCATCGATATACCAGAGTAGACTAGCGTGTACCTTCTCGACCCATACAGATGGGCGATGGATGATCCCATATCCATCGGTGTTTGACATCAGAGATGATATACGGGTGCTCAGTAGAGACTGGGTACACTGGACGGACTCGCCGAGAACTCCCAGATGGTATTATACCTTACGTCAGATGGCAGTTCTCTGGTGACACTGGTACAGAGTAATCTGTTGACCCGAGATCGTCATAGAGTCTTGTGTGGTTTCCACTGTGCTTTGATTTCCATCTTACCACGTCCAAGAGGGCGTGCAAAATGGTGGTTTTTGGGTACAGTCCCGAGTCACATGGAGGCAATGAGCGATAGGAGGGGATTCGTCTCTCCCGGTATAGGGAGTTGATGTTGCGCTGTGTTCGATTGGCTATAACAGGAAATCCCTGACCACGGTTGCTGAGATTTACTGGTAAGTGTTACCAGTAGTTTCTCGAATTGTTATAGACCTCATATCGACACGACTTATCGAGCTATTGGGGTCTGACGTTTACCACCCCTAGGCAAGATATGCGACATATCAGACGACGAGACCGGACTGTACGGTAGTGTTACTGGTTGGATTCACTGGAGTGTGAGCAGGCTTGCTCGTCGATCTTCTGATCGCTCAATACCCGGGTGGCCATTACGTTTAGCAGACCGCTTGCGGCTTGTGGGTGCTTGATATGATCATCATCTGCTGCCGGCGTATTGACGAGTCTTTAGAGTCCTACATAGAGGTTTCCTGGCTCAAGCGAAACGAAATAGGAGCGCATATGAGATATGTGCGGGACCGAGAATAATGCGTGTATGTGATACCGTATTCTATTCTCGTGATGACTGTATCGATATGGTTGTATGCGATATAACCTGGTTATCGAATCAAGGATTGATTCGATAAGCCGATACATTGGATACTAGTCGGTTAAATGCGATATGACCGGATCGTTAAATCAAGTGTTGATTTAATGATTTAATGTATAATTATATATTTGATATATTACTTTGCATTAACTAGTATCGGTTCACTTTAAATGGATATTCTCACTCGGTTATGCACATTGTATATGTGATATACTTTTGTGCACTTGATTGTATCATGTTTGATGATACATGTTTGCTAGGGTTTTTGTGTAAAGATCAAACCATGGTTACATGATAATGGTTAGGGTTTTGTTTTATTCACTTATTTATTTATTTATTTCTTTTGGATAAGAAAAAGGGAAAATGGTTGCTAGTTTTGTTTTATCTTTGAAGCTTCATGAAGCTTTGACTAAAGTAACCATTTTGTCTCATGCTTAACCCTAACCATTCACTTGAACCTTAGTTAGTTATCTACACTTGACCATGGTTCATGATTATGTTAAGAATGATTTTATTATTCTTATCATAATACTTATAATATTATCTTCTTCTTCTTCTTCATCTTCTTAAAAAGAAGAAAAGCTTGCTTCATCAATGGTGATTGATGATAAAGAGTGAGAAATCCAATTCTAAAGTCTACCCACTTCCTATTTCTTCATCCTCTACCTCTTGCCAAGTAGTAGAGTGTGTTTTCTTCACAAGTTTCTTGACTTGGTGAAGTTGGAGCTTGATCTAGCGATGCCTCGACGTAGATCATCTTCGACATCGTCGTCGATGACCTAGCCCGCTTCTTCTCCGATGAAGCCGACGCTAGAGCCCGGGATCCATTTTGGACAGCGAGGAGACACCATCACGGAGCTATGGAGGTGGAGCACCAGATCTACAAAGGTTGTATTTCCGTTCTTGTAGTTAAGTGTTAACTAGTTTCATTTTATCGCCTAAAATTCTAGCCAACGGTCCGTATTAGGGTTTCTCGGCACCGTAATTTTTGTAAATTGGCATGGTTGATACCTTGTAAGACCTCCTTGGTGTGCCTAGGAACCCTACAGGTATCAGTCGAACCCAGGGGAGAAACACTGGATAGCAGTAAAGAACATTCTCAAGTACCTGAGAAGGACTAAGGAGATGTTCTTGGTGTATGACGGAAAAGACCTCCAGATCGAGGCCTTTGCTGACTCCAGGTTCCAGAGTGACAGGGATGACTCCAAGTCCATGTCGGGTTATGTCTTTACCCTCAATGGAGGGGCGGTTTGCTGGAAGAGTTCCAAGCAGGAAACCGTTGCTGACCCAACTATGGAAGCGGAGTACATAGCTGCTTGCGATGCCGTAAAGGAAGCTGTCTGGATGAAGAAGTTCCTCACGGAGCTTCAGGTGGTTCCTACCAGTGTTGATCCAATACCGTTGTATTGTGACAACAACGGTGCTATAGCTTTAGCGAAGGAACCCAGGTCCCATCAGAAGTCCAGGCACATTTTGAGGCGGTACCACCTGATCAGGGAGATCGTAGATCGCCGGGAGATCGAGGTGAAGAGAGTAAATACAGAAGATAATACTGCTGATCCACTCACGAAGGCCTTACCCCAGACTCAGTTCGAGCGGCTGATCGAGATGATAGGTCTTCGATACGCCAGTTCATGGCCTTAGTGCAAGTGGGAGATTGTTAGTGTATATGCCCTAGAGGCCATTACTGTATCATACTAGCTTGTATATTACTTAATGGAAGCTTGAGATATTCACAGTTGTATAGACAATCTTGCTCAAAATGGTAGTATGCTACTTGGTTTGTTTCTACTTCAATATGTGCATGTGTTTCTTTTAGCATATCGCTTATACATATTAGTAGAGCCCTTAGGATCATTGCTTGATCACCAGCGTTGTGATGGCAGTCACACTCGTGGGGGCTGGGTAATCTATAAGCATATCCTTATACAGGTCCCTAGTCGTAGGACTATTGAGACAGGGCATCGATACTCCAGAGTAGACTAGCGTATGCGCTTCTCATCCCAGCAGGGGAGATGGTCTGTCCCACAGCCATCAGTACGTCGTACTGGAGATAGTATGCGGATGCTCGTTGGGTTACGAGTACACTGGACATGACTCGTCGGGAACTGTTGGTTGGTACTATACCTATCGTCAGTTATCAGTTCCCAGGTGACATGAGTACAGCTTAGTCCGCTGACTTGACACTGTCACTTCGCCTCGAGTGTGTTCCCACTGTACTTTGATTACTACCCTACCACGGCTCAAAGGAGTCATGCAAACAGGTAGTAGTTGGGTGCAGTCCCGAAGCACTTAGAGGCAGTGACGGTTATACAGGATTCGTCTCTCCCGGTATTGAGGGTTGACATCGCGCTGTGTCTAGGAGAGCTATTACACGAGTAGTCCCTGGCCAGGGCAAGCGAGATATACTGGTAGGTTTCCAGTGCTATCTTAGGGTGTTCTGGGCTTCACTCCGACACGACTTGTACCGCTATTAGGGGACTGACGTTTACCGCCCCCTAGGCCCGCCATGCGATGTATCAGACGAACAGACCGGACTGTATCAGAGATTGTCATATTCAGGCTCAGTAGGAGTTCAGATGGGTTTCACCTCGTCCGTCTTCTTGTCGGCATCTACCTGGGGACCGTTACGCACAGCTAGTGCCGCTTGCGGTCTGTGGCTAAACCCACTGCCAGCGTAGTGTCGAGTCTTTAGAGTCCCACACAGAAATCTATTCGCCTTTAGGCAAAAGAGTAGAGGTCGCATGGTTTTGCGACAGGTCACATGGTTTTGCGACAGGGTTCGGTCACATCCGTGCACTTGTGCACGTTTAGTGTCCGGACAGTTAACACTAGCGGGCTTTGGTTTAAGCCAGATCCTAGTGTACGCTTTTGGATTAGTTTTATCTCGTTAGTATTCGTGTTCCTCGGAACGCGGATGCGGGTGTGTATGCACAGTTGACAGAGAGACAGAGGCAGAGGATTCTCATTGGGGTTATTGACTGTTCATTGTTGACCATTGACTTTTGCTAAACCCTAATGAGAATAAGAAATATGATTAATGATAATATTAATTAAGTTTTATTGTGTCATTGTTGAGATGAGGGGGTTGACTTTGTTGACCTGTTGACTTTGTTGACCGGTTGACTAGGTTGGACTAGTTGACCATCATCATTGCAATGGCTATCATTTCATGGCAAAGACTTTTGCTTGCTTGTTATGCTTTGCAATATGAGTGCATGAAATGATAATGCCACTTGATATGATATGAACCATCACATAATACTCAATTATTATTATTATTATTATTATTATTATTATTATTATTCTTTTTGGATTATGGGAGAGAGGTTGAGAAAAGTTTTGCTCATTCTCTCATTTCATTTCTCTCTCTTGCTTGAGCTCTCCCTCTTGCTCTTCCTCTTGCTCTCTCTCTAGTTCAAGGCAACACCTTCTCATGAGTTGAGAAACATTGCCTTAGACATAAAAGAAAACCCAAATCACTTCTCTACTCATCCTAGTTCAGAAGGTTTAGCAAACCAAGTGTTCTAGTTTCTTCAAGTTCGAAGAAGAAGCCAAAGGTAGAAGCTTTCAGGTGGATCCATCTTCGGCGCAAGGAGATGACGAGGTGAGGCTGATCCGTACACCGGAAAGAGTTGAAGACGAAGGAGTTCAAGAAAGGTATAACCCCCTAACCGAGTAGGTAAAACTCTAGTTAGGTTGTTAGGTAGTTGTTTAAAAAAGATCCGTATTTTGAGTCCATGTTACCACCTTTTAAAAAATCGTTTTTCATCATTTCCGCAAGTCCGTAAGTACCGGGAGAGGTAACGTGGACTTACACATGTGAATTAACTAATAACACTAGTTTGCTAGGTTAGTGCTAAAGTAGATGTAGGAATTATTTTTACTCGCTTTTCTTCTATTTTTCTTTTCTTTTCTCACTTTGGAAATTTAAAGAGAGAGCTAGGAGATGAGATGAGAAAAATGAGAGTAAAGATGATGATAATAATTAGCTTAGAAAAGAAAACTAAGCCAACCTTATCAACTAAAGAAAACAACAAAAACAAGTCACACTTCCAAACTCTTCCAAACAAATGACTCATTTCTTTTTTTTTTTCTTAAAATAAAAAGAAGATAATTATCATCTCACTTCCTATGTAAGTTTTATATATACAACTAGTATATATAAGATAGCATGACGAAATGAAAAATAAATATTTATATCATATATAAATATTAACAAAGAGAAGAAAATACTAAAGTGAGCATGATATTAGTTAATATATATATTTATATCAATATATAAATATACATTTAATTATTAAATCAACACTTGATTTAATAATCATATATAAACCGGCTAATATCATTAAACGCTCGATTAAATTACGTGTATCACATACACGTGTTTAATCGAACTTCTGCATGTATCCATATATCGTTTCGCTGCAAAGTCTATCCGTGATAGAAATCAACACTCGATTAAATTACGTGTATCCATATACGGCTACATCGTTTCGCCTGTGCTAGGAAATCTCTGTATGGGACTCTGAATACTCGACAATACGCTGACAGTAGGTTAGGATTGAAAGGTTCCTAGGCACACTATAGAAGTCTCACAAGGCATCAACCATGCCAATTTCAAATTTTATTGGTGCCGAGAAACCCTAATACGGATCGTAGACTAGATGTTTAGGCGAAATACGAATCTAGTTAACAATTTAACTAAAGGAGAGAGGCTACAACCTTTGTAGATCCGGTTATCCACTTCCTTGGCTCCACGTAGGCGTCCTCTCGCTGTCCATCTCGAATCCCGAACTCAAACGTCGGCTTCATCGGAGAATTGGGCGGACTAGGTCGTCGGCTTCGTGCCGAAGATGATCTACGTCGAGGCATCACAAGTTCAAGCTCCGACTTCACAAATTTGTGAAACTTGTGAAGAAAACACCCAAAACAACTTGGCAAGAGGTAGAGGGTGAAGAAATAGGAGGTGGGTTCACTTTAGAATTGGATTTCTCACTTTAGAACTCAAGTTGCCATTGATGGCATCAAGCTTTCTTGAAGAAAAAGATGATGAAGATGAAGAAAGAATATGATAAGTGTTGAAATAAAATTGAAAATAAATCAATACTTATCATAAGCTAACTAAGGTTAAGTGTAGAGAATAGACCATGGTAAGTGGGAATGGTTAGGGTTAAGCATGAAGACAAATGGTCTCTTTAGTCAAAGCTTCATGAAGCTTCAACAAGCTTCATGACAAAAAGAAACCATTTTCTTTTCTTTTATCTATTTAAATAAATAAAGAATGGATAAATAAATAGATGAATAACTCAAAACCCTAACCATTATCATAACCATGGTTTAATTCTTTGCACAAACCCAAGTATATATGTATCATCAAACATGATACAATCAAGTGCACACAAAAGCATATCACATATACAATGTGCACTACAAGTGAGAAAATCCTTTTAAAATGAACCAATACTAGTTAATGCAAATTAATATATCAAATATATAATTATACATTAAATCATTAAATCAACACTTGATTCAATGATCCGGTCATGTCGCACATAACCGACTAGTATACAATGTATCGATTTATCGAATCAATGATTCGACAACTAGGTTATATCGCATACAACCAATCGAAACATTCATCGCGAGAATGAAATACGGTATCACATACACACATTATTCTCGGTCCTGCACATATCTCATATGCGCTCCTATTTCGTTTCGCTTGAGCCAGGAAACCTCTGTGTAGGACTCTAAAGATTCGTCAATACGCCGGTAGCAGATGATGATCATATCAAGCACCCACAAACCGCAAGCGGTCTGCTAAACGTAACGGCCACCCGAGTATTAAGCGATCAGAAGATCGACGAGCAAGCCCGCTCACACTCCTGTGAATCCAACTAGTAACACTTACCGTACAGTCCGATCTGTTCGTCTGATATGTCGCATATCAAGTCTAGGGGTGGTAAACGTCAGACCCCAATAACCGATAAGTCGTGCCGATGTGAGGCTCATAACGGGTCGAGAAACTACTGGTAACACTTACCGGCAAATCTCTGATCAGCCCTGGCCAGGGACTTCCCTGTTACGGCCAATCGAGCACAGCGCAACATCAACCCCCAATACCGGGAGAGACGAAACCCCTCCTATCGCTCATTGCCTCCATATGACTCGGGACTGTACCCAAAGACCACCGTTTTGCACGCCCTCATGGACATGGTAAGGTGGAGATCAAAGCACAGTGGGAATCACACAAGACTCTATGACGATCTCGGGTCTACAGACTAACCTGTACAAGTGTCACCTGAGAACTGCCATCTGACGTGAGGTATAATACCATCTGGGAGTTCTCGGCGGGTCCGTCCAGTGTACCCAGTCTCCACTGAGCACCCGTATACCATCTCTGATGTCAAACACCAATGGATATGGGATCATCCATCGCCCATCTCATGGGTCGAGAAGCGTATACGCTAGTCTACACTGGTATATCGATGCCCCGTCTCGATACACCTACGACTAGGGACCTTGAAGGATGTACTTATGGACTACCATGTCCCCACTAGTATGATCTGCATCATAGTCCAGGCAGTCAAGTACACATCCTAAGGGCTTTACCAACATGTAACCATAAGACAGTTTAAAGAGACTAGTATACATGTTAAGATAAAGAGTAACCAGATAGCATACTATCATATCGAGCAAGAAAGTCATCTCTATATATGTCCAAGCATCCAATATAATATACAACATCTGTACAATACTGGCCTCTAGGGCATACATACAACTAATAATCTCCCACTTGCACTAGGGCCAGTTGCTGTAGTATCGCATACCGAGCATCCCGAAGAGTCTCTCAAACTGTATCTGGGGAATGGCCTTCGTGAGTGGATCCGCCGTGTTGTTCTTCGTGTCAACCCTCCTGGCCTCGATCTCCCGGCGATCAACTATCTCCCGGATCAGGTGATACCGCCTCAGAATATGCCTGGATCGCTGATGGGACCTGGGTTCCTTGGCCAAAGCCACCGCTCCATTGTTATCGCAATACAAAGGTATTGGATGCTCAATGGATGGAACCACTCCAAGTTCAGTAATGAACTTCTTGATCCAGACAGCCTCTTTGGCAGCATCGTTGGCAGCGATGTATTCAGCCTCCATCGTCGAGTCTGCCACGGTTTCTTGCTTGGAACTCTTCCAGCTAACCGCCCCTCCGTAAAGGGTAAAGACAAATCCCGACTGCGACTTAGAGTCGTCCTTATCACTCTGGAAGCTCGAATCGGTAAAGGACTCCACTTGGAGTTCTCCGTTACCATACACCAAGAGCATCTCTTTAGTCCTTCGTAAGTACTTGAGAATGCTCTTCACAGCTGTCCAGTGACTCTCTCCAGGATCAGCTTGATACCTGCTCACTACACTTAGTGAGTATGCAACATCGGGTCTAGTACATAGCATCGCGTACATGATAGAGCCTACAGCCGAAGCATAGGGTATCCCTTGCATGCGAGCTCTCTCCAAATTAGTCTTGGGAGACATCTCTTTGGAGAGAGTGACTCCAGAGATCGTGGGCAAGTTCCTACGCTTGGATTCTTCCATACTAAACCTCTTTAGTATGGTGTCAATGTACCTGGATTGGGACAATCCCAATATCCTTTTGGATCTATCTCTATAGATCCTAATTCCCAATATGCAGGAGGCATCACCAAGATCTTTCATTGAGAATCTTTGTGATAAAAAGAGCTTGACCGATTGCAGCATAGGAATATCATTTCCTATCAAGAGTATGTCGTCCATGTACAATACGAGGAAGACAACCTTACTCTCTGCGACCTTCCTGTAGATACAAGGTTCATCTGGGTTTTTGACGAAATCAAACTCTTTGATAACGACGTCAAAGCAGATGTTCCAACTCCGCGATGCTTGCTTTAATCCATAAATGGATTTAAGCAGCTTGCACACCTTCCCGCTGCTCCCACTATCTACGAAGCCCTTCGGCTGAGTCATGTACACGCACTCTTCTAAATCACCATTTAGAAAGGCGGTCTTAACATCCATTTGCCAGATTTCGTAATCATGATATGCAGCGATGGCAAGCATGATCCGGATGGATTTAAGCATAGCCACTGGAGAAAAGGTTTCGTCATAGTCCACACCTGGTCTTTGACGAAAACCTTTTGCTACAAGTCTAGCTTTGAAAGTCTCCACTTTCCCATCTACACCAAGTTTTTTCTTGAAGATCCACTTGCTCCCAATGGGTTTTACCCCTTCAGGAGCAACTTCCAAAGTCCATACTTTGTTGGTGTACATGGATTCCATCTCAGACCGCATAGCATCCAGCCATTTCACTGAGTCCCTACTCGTGATGGCCTGCTCGAAGCTAGTTGGGTCATCATCCTCCATGATGCAATCCTCGCTCCCACCATCCATGAGAAAACCGTAGTATCTCTCAGGTTGGCGAGGAACCCTACTAGATCGGCGGAGAGGCTGAGGTTCATTAGGAGCTACTGAATCTTCTGGTTCCACTAAATCTTCAGTTACGGTTTGTGTATCTGGAACCTCTTCCAGCTCTACCACTTTGCCACTAATTTCTTTTTCAAGGAATTCCTTTTCTAAAAAGGTGGCATGTTGAGCAACAAACACTTTTTGTTCTTCACTGTGGTAGAAAAAATACCCATAAGAATTCTTTGGATATCCCACAAACTTGCGGAGAACTGACCGTGCCTCGAGCTTGTCCGGATTTTGCCTTTTGACATAGGCCGGACAACCCCATATCTTAACTCGTTTAAAATATGGTCTCTTCCCACTCCATATCTCATATGGTGTGGTAGGTACAGATTTAGATGGAACTTGATTCAATAGATATGTTGCTGTTTCCAGCGCATAACTCCAGAAAGAAATAGGTAACTCAGCTGTGCTCATCATAGAGCGCACCATATCTAATAGGGTGCGGTTCCTCCGTTCTGATACACCGTTGTGCTGTGGTGTATATGGAGGAGTCAGCTGAGAGAGAATCCCATTCTCTTTTAGGAAGTCCAGGAATTCATTGCTTAAGTATTCACCTCCTCGATCAGATCGTAGGATTTTAATACTTTTTCCGGTTTGGTTCTCAACTTCTTATTTATATTCCCTAAATTTCTCAAAAGCTTCTGATTTATGTTTCATCAGGAACACATACCCGAACCTAGAGAGATCGTCAGTGAATGTAATGAAGTATGAAGAACCATCCCTGGCATGTGTAGACATGGGACCGCATACATCACTATGTATCAGCCCCAAGAGTTCGGTAACTCTTTCTCCGTGTCCCGTAAACGGAGTTTTGGTCATCTTGCCTTTGAGACATGACTGGCAAGTGTCATAAGATGAAAATTCAAACGGATTTAAATATCCATCTTTATGCAACTTAGCTAGTCGTGTCGCATTGATGTGACCCAGTCTACAATGCCACAAGAAGGATTCGTTCAGTTCTGAACTCTTCCTCTTGTGTGTGTTTGTTATGCTCAGAACTGTTGTTTGATTTAGAACATAAATGCCATTGCACAACGTGCCTGATCCAACCAACTTTTGGTTACGGAAAATGTTCATAACATTGTCCTGTAATACAAAATTTTATCCCTCTTTACTCAATAAAAAAACCGATATAATGTTGCATATCAGGTTCGGCATGTAATAGCATTCGTTCATAACCAATGTATTACCAGTCGGTAATACAAGGTGATATTCCCCGACAGTCTTAGCTGCAACAATTGCACCATTTCCAACTCTAATCTCTTTATCACCTTCTCCAAGTTCTCTACCTTTCCTTAGCCCATGTAACTGATTACATATATGGGATCCTGATCCGGTATCTAATACCCAGGACGTAGAGCAAATGGAGAAACAGTTCTCTGTAACGAACACACCCGAAGAAAATGCATCAACATGTACTTTCTTCATTCGGGTGGCATGGGAATCCTGGTATTCCCCTATATCCTGTTCATTCCTAGAACTCTTATAAGAAAGAACGGAACCAACGTTCCCCAGCACAGTATAACATGCGGGTTCGGTCAATACATCCATATTATTATCTTCATTTGGGCATGAAATGGTCGCTACCTGGAGAGAGAGAGAAGAAAACACTTTAGCGTATGCTCGTGCAAGATCAGATTGGTTATTATCTTATCTAATCAGGATGGCTCCCACTTGTTTTTATCAAATCTTCCTTCAAACCCTAAAAGGAAAGACTAGCCGGGATTAATTACACACTACAAGTTCGCCAATCTTTCAGCCAGGCCAGTGTCGGTACTTTGAGGGAGGTCCCCCGTGCTTTCGCACGAACCTAATTAATGTAAACCTCGTTTTCCCAGAGGCGTAACCCCGTTGACACCTTTCTAGACACCTACTTGATCAGCTAATTACAATGTGTAAAACTCTCCCAGGAGTAACTCTTACTCGCAGTGGGTATCGGGATCCAACTATCTCATAGAAGGTATGCAATCTCATTGCAAATTTCAACACTTGAAATTACCGATAATATTTTGCCCCGAACGATCTATGACCTTGACAAGGTCAACAAACCATAGATCGCAAGTCAAGTTCAACCCGTCATTTCTTGATTGAATCAAACCCACCCGCACGACCCTTGACAAGGTCAACAAGGCCGTACGACTACCCTAACCCAATCTGCATCATATGCATAAGCAGATAAATACTGGTTAGCTACCGCACACTGCGCCTTGACAAGGTCAACAAACGCAGCACGAATACTAAACAGGACTTATCTGAAATGACGGAGGGCTACGACAGGTTTTTCTGAAAACCTATTGCGTAATGAACTTGATATCGTTATAGAATCAAATGAAGTTTTAAAAATGGAGTGATTTTGAGGCTTTTCTAGTTTTGCTAAAGGGGTCACTCCCGGTGAAGGGATCGTCGGCCCTTTCCTCGTCGAATGAGGTGTGGGATATATCATATATATCACTGTGCAAAGCAGAAACTATAGAAGAAATCAAAAATCAAACCGAGTGTGTAGCATCTGCCAGTTATTGCTAAAGGAGTCACTCCCGGTGAAGGGATCTCGGTCCTTTCTTCATCGAATAAGGTGCAGGATATATCACATATACCGCTGTGCATAGCAAGAACTGTAGCTACCTGTTTTATTTAAAATTTGATTCTACAACATCTTAGGTTTCTTTCCATTCATTAATCACATTAATGAAGTCCCATCATTTAAATACCTAAACATCACAGATAAATACGACGTATACTTATGCCATCCGCATTCGCCTCGATGTCCTCTCGTGCACCGTTAGGTTAGGTAACTAACGACAGAGCAGGGCAGGGCTAGTGCGGGTGCAAAACATAAGTAACGTCTATATAATATATCATATATACTATATACTGTATCTATCACAGAACATTACATGATCACATCACAGATATCGCAGCAGAAGAAACATATGAAATATTGGATATACTAGGACGTCCGTGTTTTCAATACGAGCCAGTATAAAACACGGATTCCACGGTCGTGATGAATAGCCAATCCCACACCCCTAGACCCCTACGAGAGCGGCAAGCAACCCTACCAATTCTAGGGTTAGGAGACCCGGACTCGACTCCTCGAGATGGTCTCCCACTGGACCCCAGAACCCGGTTACTTGTGCTCCCCTCCTTGGGTCTATCCTAATGCGGAAAAGTAAATAATATACAGGAGGTGACAACTTCCGCTACCTGGAAGTGTCCCAAATAAAAGAATATTACATACAAGTTTTTACATGAATGAAAATGAAAAACACTCATCTCACATAAAAAAAAACCCCAGCTATTCGAACACGACGATCCAATATAACATATCCAGCAACACATAACATCACATGTCATCAACGTAAGTAAGTATGCATACCCCAATTGTCGTTGACGTATAGCAACGAAACCGGCGATATGAACATACTACACTTACGGTCACAGAAAAGAATGTGTAAAACTACAACAGTTGGAATTCGCAACCTCTTTAGACATTACATGCCTAATCAAATGAAATACTTAGACATCACATGCCTAACAGTTATAAACCCCGCATTTTAGTCTCATTATCGAAAACTCTTTTCAATATCAAGTGAAACTAAACCACTAGATTTATAACATTCATTCAGTTATCTCATAACTGTTTGTGAATTCCAATTATTGTATCACATTCCAGATAAACAGAAAATGTTAAACTTTCCGATCGAACAGTCGAATACCCAAGTTTTCCCGATACATCTCAACATATGAAATAAGTCTAATAACATTCAGTTCGTGCCTCAGTACCAACGGTCCAGCCGTAGAAGGGTCAAGCCAACGCCTCACATGTGGCACGCCGTACTGCCCCAAACCCGAAGGTTCAAAGGGCAGTTCAAGACGGTCACATAATCGAGTTAAGGTTTGTTGTCTTCTAGAGGGTCCATCACGTTACTTGCACTACTTAGAACGTCGTTAAACTATAGAAAAATCCAACATTTGGAAATTTCCCGACAGGGGAAAAATTGGGTATTTATATCCGGTCGAACTTTTTAACATATTCTAAAAATTATCCGGAAATACATATAGACAAAATCTGATACCCCGATCGAAACACCGAATCCCCAAAGCAACCCCAGAAAATTCAACTCTTAAATAATATTTAAAAATTCCCATAAAATCCAGCATCAGAAAAGAGGAATTACTGTGCAAAAAATATTGTGCATTATGAACAGTACGCGGCGGAACCGCGGCAGAAGCTATGCTTCTGCCGCGTTTCCGCGGCGGTTTAGACGCATCATGAGCTCGTGTTGCACCATAATTCTTAGATCTTCCTGCTGAATTTTTTAGGCATTTTTAATCTGGAAAAATCCCAGTTTTTAGAAAAAGTCCAGAGAGCATTTTCCGGGTTAGGTTTTCGGTTCGATCGGGTTTCAAATATTGTCTAGACTTCGCCTAAGGCTCTAGCTAGGCTCTGATACCAGTGAAAGGTTCCTAGGCACACTATAGAGGTCTCACAAGGCATCAACCATGCCAATTTCAAATTTTATTGGTGCCGAGAAACCCTAATACGGATCGTAGACTAGATGTTTAGGCGAAATACGAATCTAGTTAACAATTTAACTAAAGGAGAGAGGCTACAACCTTTGTAGATCCGGTTATCCACTTCCTTGGCTCCACGTAGGCAACCTCTCTCTGTCCATCTCGAATCCCGAACTCAAACGTCGGCTTCATCGGAGAATTGGGCGGACTAGGTCGTCGGCTTCGTGCCGAAGATGATCTACGTCGAGGCATCACAAGTTCAAGCTCCGACTTCACAAATTTATGAAACTTGTGAAGAAAACACCCAAAACAACTTGGCAAGAGGTAGAGGGTGAAGAAATAGGAGGTGGGTTCATTTTAGAATTGGATTTCTCACTTTAGAACTCAAGTTGCCATTGACGGCATCAAGCTTTTTTGAAGAAGAAGATGATGAAGATGAAGAAAGAATATGATAAGTGTTGAAATAAAAATGAAAATAAATCAATACTTATCATAAGCTAACTAAGGTTAAGTGTATAGAATAGACCATGGTAAGTGGGAATGGTTAGGGTTAAGCATGAAGACAAATGGTCTCTTTAGTCAAAGCTTCAACAAGCTTCATGACAAAAAGAAACCATTTTCTTTTCTTTTATCTATTTAAATAAATAAAGAATGGATAAATAAATAGATGAATAACTCAAAACCCTAACCATTATCATAACCATGGTTTAATTCTTTGCACAAACCCAAGTATATATGTATCATCAAACATGATACAATCAAGTACACACAAAAGCATATCACATATACAATGTGCACTACAAGTGAGAAAATCCTTTTAAAATGAACCAATACTAGTTAATGCAAATTAATATATCAAATATATAATTATACATTAAATCATTAAATCAACACTTGATTCAATGATCCGGTCATGTCGCACATAACCGACTAGTATACAATGTATCGATTTATCGAATCAATGATTCAACAACTAGGTTATATCGCAAACAACCAATCGAAACATTCATCGCGAGAATGAAATACGGTATCACATACACGCATTATTCTCGGTCCCGCACATATCTCATATGCGCTCCTATTTCGTTTCGCTTGAGCCAGGAAACCTCTGTGTAGGACTCTAAAGACTCGTCAATACGCCGGTAGCAGATGATGATCATATCAAGCACCCACAAGCCGCAAGCGGTCTGCTAAACGTAATGGCCACCCGGGTATTAAGCGATCAGAAGATCGACGAGCTAGCCCGCTCACACTCCTGTGAATCCAACCAGTAACACTTACCGTACAGTCCGATATGTTCGTCTGATATGTCGCATATCAAGTCTAGGGGTGGTAAACGTCAGACCCCAATAACCGATAAGTCATGCCGATGTAAGGCTCATAACGGGTCGAGAAACTACTGGTAACACTTACCGGCAAATCTCTGATCAGCCCTGGCCAGGGACTTCCCTGTTACGGCCAATCGAGCACAGCGCAACATCAACCCCCAATACCGGGAGAGACGAAACCCCTCCTATCGCTCATTGCCTCCATGTGACTCGGGACTGTACCCAAAGACCACCGTTTTGCACGCCCTCATGGACGTGGTAAGGTGGAGATCAAAGCACAGTGGGAATCACACAAGACTCTATGACGATCTCGGGTCTACAGACTAACCTGTACAAGTGTCACCTGAGAACTGCCATCTGACGTGAGGTATAATACCATCTGGGAGTTCTCGGCGAGTCCGTCCAGTGTACCCAGTCTCCACTGAGCACACGTATACCATCTCTGATGTCAAACATCAATGGATATGGGATCATCCATCGCCCATCTCATGGGTCGAGAAGCGTATACGCTAGTCTACACTGGTATATCGATGCCCCGTCTCGATACACCTACGACTAGGGACCTTGAAGGATGTACTTATGGACTACCATGTCCCCACTAGTATGATCTGCATCATAGTCCAGGCAGTCAAGTACACATCCTAAGGGCTTTACCAACATGTAACCATAAGACAGTTTAAAGAGACTAGTATACATGTTAAGATAAAGAGTAACCAGATGGCATACTATCATATCGAGCAAGAAAGTCACCTCTATATATGTCCAAGCATCCAATATAATATACATCTGTACAATACTGGCCTCTAGGGCATACATACAACTAACAAGGATCATATTCATAAGAAAGTGTACGTTACCACCCCACTGGGTTTTACAAGCAACAAGCATGCCATTTTAAAATTTTTCTGGGGTGCTAACTAACACTAACCTAGATTGTTAACTAGATGATTAGGGTTTTAGGTTTGATATCTACTAAACTATAAGAAGTGAAAGATGGCTATACCCTCGTAGATCGAGTCCTTCACTTCACATGCTCCGTGTAGTAGTCCCGCGAGTACACTGGGCTCCACTTGAGGGTTTGGACGAGCTTCCTACGAAGACCTTCGTGCCGAAGATGATCCACGCGAAGTTCCTCCAACTCAAGCTAGCTCTACACTAAACTCTTTTAGTGTAGGAAACACACTACACTTGATCTCTAGTCAAGTATAGGATGGTGAAGTAGGAGATTTGGTGCTCACAAATTTGTGTTCAAGCTTCATGATTCACATCATATGTGAGGGTTGAAGCTTGAAGCATGACAATGAGGAAGAAGAAGAAGCTAGAGAGCAAAAATGAGAGCAAGACTTGAAAATGGCTAAGTCTTGCAAATGAGATGAAGAATGGCTCATGCTTGACCCTCACTTATTGATGCATCCAAAATATCCACAAATAAAATATGGTGCCATGCTTCAATAATAAGTCAAGATGAATAAAATAATAGATGTAGCCACGCTTCCCCATTCCTCTTCAATTTCCACCTCATTTCTATTTTCACAAAATAGAAAATAAGCCATGCTTCATATATATATTTATATATCATATATATATATTAATACATATAAGAAAATATTTAGTGAGCTAATGATATTAGTTAAGATATAATTATATCAAATATAATATATATCACATTATTAAATCAACACTTGATTTAATAATCCGGTTATATCACATATGACCGACTAATATCATTTATCTGTGTATCACATTATCAAATCAACACTTGATTCGATAATCTGGTTATATCACATATAACCTAACTCGATAACAGATAACTGCCAGATTACAATACGGTATCACATACACGTATTTAATCAGGCCCACACACATATCACATATGTGTTCTACTTCGTTTCGCTTGAACCAGGGAGTTTCTATGTGGGACTCTAAAGACTCATCAATATGCCAGCAGTAGGTGATGATCATATCAGTCACCTACAAGCCGTCAGCGGTACTAGCTGGACGTAACGTCTACCCGGGTATTGAGCGATATGAAGATCAACAAGCAAGCTTGTCCATACTCTCCATGAAGCCTATCAATAACACTACCGTACAGTCCGGTCTCTTCGTCAGACCCCAGTAACGTGATAAGTCATGCCCATGTCTGGCCTATAATGGTTCGAGAAACTACTGATAACTCTTATCAGTAAATCTCAGCAGCAGCCCTGGCCAGGGAATTCCAGTTATAACCAATAGAGCATAGCGCAACATCAACCCCCAATACCGGCAGAGACGAAACCCCTCCTATCGCTCATTGCCTCCATGTGACTCGGGACTGTACCCAAAATCCACCTGTTTGCATGACTCCTCTTGAGCGTGGTAGGGAGGAAATCAAAGCACAGTGGGAGCCACATAAGACTCTATGATGATCTTGGGTCTACATACCAACCTGTACCAGTGTCACCAGAGGACTGCTATCTGACGATAGGTATAATACCAACTAGGAGTCCTCGGTGAGTCTGTTCGGTGTACCCATCCTCTAATGAGCACCTATATACAATCTTTGATGTCATACACCAATGGTTGTGGGATCAACCATCGCCCTCCAAGGGACAAGAAACGTACACACTAGTCTACTCTGAAATATCGATGCCCTTGTCTCGATATCCTCTCGACCAGGAACGGTTAAAGGATGTAATTTTGGACCACCCTGGCCCCACTAGTATGATCTCATCATAATACTGGTAGTCAAGTACATATCCTAAGGGCTTTATCAACATGTAAGAGACAGACAGTATAAAAAAGACCAGTCTACATGTTAAGATAAAGGTAACCAGATAGCATACTATCATGTTGAGCAAGAAAGTCCTCTCTCTATATGTCCAAGCATCCACTATAGCAACAATAATGGCCTATAGGGCATACATATTCCTAACAATCTCCCACTTGCACTAAGGCTAGTTGTTGTAGTATCTCATACCCAACATCCCAAAAGTCTCTAGAATAGCATCTGGGGGAGGGCCTCGGAGAGTGGATCCGCTGTGTTATCCTCTGTGTCAACTCTCCTGACCTCGATCTTCTGGAGATCAACTATCTCCCCGATCAGGTGATACTGTCTAAGAATATGTCTGGATCGCTGACGGGACCGGGATTCCTAGGCCAAAACCCTAACTCCATTGTCATCACAATACAAAGGTATTGGATGCTCAATGGTAGGAACCCAGTTCATCTCATAAACTCTATTCATCCAGACAACCTCTTTGGCAGTGTCGTTGGTAGCGATGTAATCAACCTCTATCAACGAGTCTGTGTTGGGAATTCACCCGCGCACGCAAACGCATATGTTTTGGAAATGTGTATGTTTTAATGAAACGGAATGCGCACGCGAGATCATTCTCGTTTTACTATTTATAACCGCAAGTGCACGGCGCGTTGTAGCAAGCCGGCAAGCACTGGTCGATCCGCAGGGAATTGTGTTTAGGTATTGTGATTTAAGGTTCACCAAATTAATGAATTGGATTTTGTCACAAAAATATAAAATACGAAAACAAGGAAACAAAGAAAACAAGCAAATAGGTTAAGGAAGAAGTTGGCAGTGGCTTTGGTTCAGAAGTTCGAATTACGACGTTTACCTCTACACTCCCTCGATCATGAGTTGTTCGGCCTTACCTTGTCCCCGGCATGAAGCACGACTTGTCAACGGGGCTGCGGAGCACAAACCGTCAAATTCCGATATTCACCGCAAGGCACGAAACGGGTCCGTTTTGATCACTTACCGTTTGTATGTCCACGCTTGAGGTATCAACGCTAAGTACAAGTCTTAACAAGCATACGTCAACAACAAAAACACAAAGTAGTTAGTGAGAGCAAAAGGTTTTAGTGTTGAGTTTGCTAAGGGTTTGTGATGGTATATGCTATATGAAATCAAGAGATTGTCAAGCACTTGATCACTACATAACATATCCAAACTTAGCAAACTTAACACTAAATAGATTTTAACTTAAACATTGAAATGGGGAAGGGAATGAATATGGTATATGAGGAGGTTACAAGTAACCATGTTCAAGATACCATATCATATCAATACATAAGCAATTTAAGTTAGAATCATAAATTAAGCACATGAAACATAAACAAGAGGTGGAGGAAGAAAAGCCTTTCATCTCATTTTCTCACCCACACCACAACCTAATAATTAGTTAAGCATGATATAAATAAAAGCAAGTAATAAAAGAAAGCAAGTTATAAAAGAAACAAGAATTATATTAAACACTTGAATTGAGATACAAGATTTATGGTAACTTATTCAACCTCCTTAATGAAGCTCTCCAAAGAGAGCTTCAAGAGGGAAGAAGAAGAAGAAACCAATATGAAACCCACTCACCCTCAAGCTAAACCAAAAGAACAAACTAAAACTATGAAATGTAAACTATATGGCATGGCCTCTTTCTTTAGATCAGTTCTGGTATTTATAGGCCACAAAACAGAATAAACAATCTATATAAAAGTGATGATGTGGCACTAATAAACAACCAGAGAAAATTTAGGGTCAAAAGAGGGTAGGGGGCCGAGCTCCCCGGATCTGGTGGGGTCCTCGCCGGGTCAAAACCGAGGATAGGGGCTCGTGCTGCAGTGGTGTGCTAGGGTGCTGTCTACAATCACTCTAGTGCTGTTTGTTTGGTTTAAATTAATCTGGTTTATATGCAGAGAATTGGAGGGAAACTTGGTCTTCACATCACATCCAAACTTTATACAATAAATGCATACACACCCACTTGCTCATACATTGTCCCCCACTTGCTCACTTCATGATGCCAAGGCAGCCCACCTGGTCTATGGCAGCCCCCTACCTGGTCCATGGCATGTGCACACATGTATGGGTTGGACCATTCTTAGCAAAAAGTGTATACACATGCATTATTTCCAAAAGAGCTCTTAGGATATCGGACGGTTTTCTGTTCTGTTTGCAGTGTCGGCTCCAAAACGCTATATCTGTGATTTTGAGTATGTTTTCCAGTATTTGTCACGGATACCTGTAAACTGTAATTTCTGAGCAGACACTGATTAATAATACCGATAAATAGCAAAATAGATAATGAATGAAAGGTAATAAAATGCAGTTTTCTGTGATGAACAAAACTCCCAAACTTATTTATTGCTCGTCCCGAGCAATACAAAAAAAAATCCTAGCCACACTTTCGTAGGGAATGCGATTGCACTGAGCATGTGCAACAAGCCGTTAAACCTCTAGGTGTCCCTAGTAGGAGGAGTGTTGTCTCCTGAGGGTTTTCAGCGGATTATACCGACAAAATCCAGTCAAGTTAGCGTCGCGGAAAAACTGTTGATTCTAATCTTAAGGTTAGAGATCAAAGTCAGAAGTTCTATCACCCAAGTTAGAGACGTTAGACCATAATTTTCACTCCTCACAATTTGCTTAACATAAGCTCATACACGTCTTTCCGTGATTGTGCGGATAGTGTCAATAAATTTTTAAGAACTAGATTAGGGTCATCATGTCATAAATACGGATCAGGATAGACGTCTAAAGAATCACACGAGTTTGATAGGAGTTAAGATTTTCTCAAGTTTTATTCTCCAGTTAGGTTTCAAGTCGGAATATATATCATTTTTAACAGAGAAACTAAGTCTTATTTTTCACTCCTACCTTTTACCTGTTGTAGTTCATACGCACCAAAGTTATCGTGCAAAACGTCTTAATAAATACAAACCTTCATATCTCCGCGAAAAAACTATTTTAATAGAAAACTCGTCTCCGCCAAGATTATTCTCCCACAGAGAACCGTTAGGAATTTTAACTCGGAGAGAACACTTGCTTAGCTTGATTTATCTGGCGATTGGAAACTTAGCGAGTTTTGGGTCAATGACTCCCAAACCAGATGGTTTTAGGGCATTAGGTGTGGAGACACCCCAAGGACTTAATTACCCAAGTTACCAAGGCCACAAAACAAAAGACTCATTTTATTTTAAATAATTCTGCATTCAATGAAAACGGAGATATAGATAGCTTTTTCTTTTAAATCCGAAGACGTTACAAGTGAATAAGGTGTGTACTTACACTCCAACAAGGGTCCAGATGGGTTATTTTTCAGAATTATCGCTTCTATTAAAACCTCAAAATATCTTTCATATTCACCATACTTTATGAACTATTCTTAATATTACTTAACTCAGAACAAACCTGTTTGATCCTAAAGATATTTATCAATTTAAAAGTTACAGACATGTCAGACATTCATCAAATTCTAAAAAAAACATACGACACGTGTAAGTGATATAAAAGACGTATATCAGTTATGGTTAAACATAAAAGAGGGTTATTTTTCGGGTCGTCAATCTCATAGCAAGGATTTAGTTATTTCTACCTTATCAATCGAACCGTCAGATTTTGAATTTAAGTTCCCCTGCTAGCCAACATGACAAAGTTTTTATATTTTTTCAAGAAATTTTTCAATTTTTATAAGTTTTTCAATTTTTTAATACAATGCAATACAAAAGCAGATATGAAATGCAACTACATGCAAAAGAAAAGAAAAATATAATATGTAAGTGCTGAAATGCAGGAAATATGCAAATGCAAACTATATGCAGATACAAAATACCACCACAAAGCTCCACCCCCAAACTGAATCAGACGATGTCCTCATCGTCGTTTGGCTTTTCCTTTGGCTCGGCCGCTTCCGCTTGCCTCTTCCTGGTTGGCTAAGATCTGGCTAAGCTGTTCTTTGATTTCCTTGTTTTGCCGGATCAAAGTCTTGATGCCGCGGACTTCCATCCTGTGAAGCTCGTAGGGATCCGTCGGAACGTCATCTCCTAAGTAGATCTCTGATGAAGTCTGCGGGGCTGCGTGCTCGCTGGGGTCGGTGGAGGACCAGATCTGCTGCTCACTCCTGGGGTCTGTATACTCTGGTGAGATCCTCTCTATCTCTACCGGTACCATGTCGTACATCGTGAGGCAGGCCGTGAAATCGTCGTCCTTCATATAATATTGGCAAATCTGGGTAATGAGGACGGGAAGCAAAGATTTGCGCGCGGCAAAACTTTCCTTGATTGTGTCGAATAGCATGCTCACCATGCAAAACTGGTAATCTCTGGTCATCAAACAATGGACCATGTGCCCTACAATCGCCGGAAAAGATGAGACGTGCACGATCCCCCTGACGTTGCGATACACCCAGCGGCATGCCGTATAGGCGTTCCTATAAATCTGCTGGGCATTCAGCCCAACATCTCGTAGCTCGCTCCGATCACCCAAAACTGTCCTATACCGTGCTAGTTCTAAGGGTTTTTGACATCCAGATCAGATCGGGATATTATTGACGTGGGATATGGTATCAGCTGAAATACCCTACGTCTACCCTGAAAATGAAACCTATCCCGATCCCGGAGTATCTCTCCATCTCTCAGTGCATCATAGAACTCATCAACCAGGTGCTCACACGCGCACAAACCCTCTTCCCCATATAACAGAAATTCCCACCCCAATTGTCGGATCGCATCACAGAAATAATGCCCGAACACTTCGTGGGAGAAAATGGCGACAAAATTGCGTTCTAATTCAAAGGGGGCCATTTTCTCTGAGGTCTGTGGAAATTCAAGAAAAACAAATACTACAGGAGAGGTGGGGAGAGAGTTTCTTACAGCAAGGAGGAAGCAAATCGTCGATCAGAGGCAGAACGGTCGAGCTCTCCAGAATTGGAGGTGCTTTTGCCGGCCGGAATCCGAGGATGGGGGCTAGGTTTTGGTGGGAGGGTTCGGGGACAGAGAGGAAGAGTTTCAGATCTGTTTGAGAAATGTGAATGAATGGGATCGGGTTGGGGGCTGTGTGACTTATAAGGGTACTTTACAAAAAAAAAAAAACCCCACAATAAGAAAACCCAAAATAATTATAATTCTACTCAAACAAAAAAGATGAAATCAGTCTTGTCCCCCTAAAAAAATCAGCACTCACCCCCTAACGGGTAAGATATTATTAAGAAACTAGGGAAAAACAAAGATTATAATATTCACAAGCTACACGACATGGTCAGTCTACAAATTAATACCATCCATTTAAAGATTTTGTCTATATAGTGCAATGGCTGGCAAAAGAATAGGTATAATAAAAAGAAAAAGAGAATATATAAAGAATGGTTAGATGTTAGTAAAGGGCATGGGCGTGTAAAAGTAGGGATCAAAAGACGCTGAAGGTGAAGACGAAGTTTTGAAAAGGAAAAAGAATCGTTGTTCGAATGAATTGAATTTTCAAGAAGTATATGTGGAGTTTCAAAGTCCGGTTCATTCAAAAACCTGAGTTCATCCGTAAAAAGTTCGGCAAAAGAAAGGTTCTTAGGATGTTCCCGAATGAATCCTGACTCAAACTCACCAAGTATATCTAGTTCATCCGCAAAAATTTCCTCAAAACTTGATATGAAAGAATATTCTTCAAGACTATCTTCCTCCCTAGGATCTTCCACAATCCTATTCTTATTGCTACAACTCACAATTCCTAATACAATATTGCCCTCATCATATTAAAAAATGGGTAGGTTCATGTTATCTAAAAAAGTAGGTTCCCACCCTAACGTTTCTTCCGAAACAATATCACTAGGTGATACAAAAATTGTGGGTTCCTGATCATTGATCTCTTTTGACAAACCATACCCTAAAAATTCACAAGGTTCCTCCTCAAAAATTGGAATGTTCAAATAAGTCAGAGGTATTTATTGTGTGTCTTGATAACACTCAGTCAATCCAATTGCATCGTCATCTATGAAATCATCAAAATTCAATTTATCATTTATCTTACTCGGATGACTATCTAGATGACAGATATTAACACTATTGGGTTCCGATTGACTGTGTTCACTCCATAGAATCCTCACAGCTAAATATTTCGTGTGTTCCTCTATTCTAGCTAATGATTGGGCCTGAGCAAGAAATAATTGCTCAGACTGCTGTATGAATAGGGCTAGCGTAGAAGCTGTTTGATTCTTAACCGCAGTCATTACTTCAATACCTTTTTCTAGAGCGGTCAACCTAGCATCCATATCACAATCATACCTTAATGATGGTTCAATTATTTCAGGTTGGAGGGGTTGCGATGGTGGTGATGCTAAAGCGGTCAATCTGTCGACCTCCTTCTCTAAATTTTCAATTATTTGGTCTATTGTTGAAGTTGGACCGGGTTCAAGAGTATTAGGTGGGTGACCGTTAGCAAAACTCTGGGACGGTTGGTCACCCCTTAGAAAAGGACAATTGTCATGAATGCGGGAAGAATTTTGGCAATTTAAACAGATGGATTGGGATTGAGTATAAACAAAAGAATAAGAATCGTGAAAAAATGAATTGAATCGTGTATCACCCATATTAACAAGAATTCACAAATGTCACAAAAAAATCATACCCCTAGCAGTCTATGTTATGCTAAGTCAACTAGACCTGCTCAAGAACCTGATTGTCAAAGTACAACTGTGTTGAGAAACGGGCTCAAGATATACGGATCATGAAGCCAGGTAAGTGCAAGAGAGAAAGGGAGGTTTTCCAACGCTTTCGCGAAGTTCCTTAATTAGATAATGATAGCAACGAAACCGGCGATATCACATATTACACTTACGGTCGCAGTAAAGAAAGTGTAAAACTACAACATTTGGAATCCACATTCTCTTTAGACATCGTAAATCCGAAATATCACATACTTCGCATTTCATGCCTAACTATATGAATTCCACATATTGTATCACATTCCAGATAAATAGACAGTATTAAACTTTCCGATCGAATAATCAAATACCCAAGATTTTCTAAATAGCTCAACACTTGAGCGGATTTCAAAAATTCCATAATACGTCACAGTAGCAACGGTCCAGCCGTAGAAGGGTCAAGCCAACGCCTCACATGTGGCAGGCCGTACTGCCCCAAACCCTAAGGTTCAAAAGGCAGTTCAAGACGGTCACATAATCGAGTTAAGCTTTGTTGTCTTCTAGAGGGTCCATCGCGTTACTTGCATGATTTTCCGAAAGATTTAAACTCAAGAAAAAAAATTCAACACTTGAAAGTTTTTCGTGCCGGGAAATAATGAGTTAATGATATCCGTTCGAACATTTTAACAGTTTCTAAATATCCGAAAAACATAACGAAATTAAATATTCCGATCGAATCAACGAATTACAAAATAAACCCCAGAACACTTAACACTTGAGTCAGATTAAAAATACCTAGAAAATAGTAACAACAGATACAAGTATTACTGTGCAAACACGTGTCAATAATACCAAAGTACGGCCGCGGAACCGCCACGGGAAGCAGGTTCCTGCCGCGGTTCCGCGGCGACTTAATGGTATCATGAGTTCGTATTTCATGGTAATTCTTAGATTTCCCTGCTGATTTTTTTAGGTATTTTTAATTCAGAAAAAATCACATTTTTAGAAATTGTCCAGAGAGGGGGTTAAATTTGCGTTTTGGGTTTCGATCGGGGTTTTAACTCCGTATAAATATGCGTATCCCAACTGTCGTTGACATGTGATGTTATGTGTTGCTGGATATGTTATATTGGATCGTTGCGTTTCTGAATAGCCGGGTTTTTTTATGTGAGATGAGGGTTTTTATTTTCATTCATGTAAAATTAAATGTATGTAATATTCTTTTATTGGGGCACTTCCGGGATGAGGTTGTTGTCACCATTTGTATATTATTTACTTTTCCATACTAGGATAGACCCAAGGAGGAGAGCACAAGTAACCGGGTTCTAGAGTCCAGTGGGAGACTAACTCGAGGAGTCGAGTCCGGGTCTCCTAACTCTAGAATTGGTAGGGTTGCTTGACGCTCTCGTAGGGGTCTAGGGGTGTGGGTTTGGCTATTTTATAGAGGCTCAAAATAAAACACGGACGTCCTAGTATATCCAATGTTTCATATGTTTCTTCTGCTGCGATATCTGTGATGTGATCATTTGATATGTTGTGATAAATACTGTATATAGTATATATGATATATTATATAGACGTTACTTATGTTTTACACCCGCGCTAGCCCTGCCCCGCTCTGCCGTTAGTTACCTAACCTAACGGTGCACGAGGGGACATCGAGGCGAATGCGGATGGCATAAGTGTACGTCGTATTTATCTGTGATGTTTAGGTGATTTAAATGATGGGACTTTATTAATATGATTAATGAAAGAAAAGAAACCTAAAAGATGTTGTAGAATCAAATTTTCAAAAAGGGTAGCTACAGTTTTTTGCTTTGCATAGAGATATATATGATACATCCCGCACCTTATTCGATGAGGAAAGAGCCGAGATCTCTTCACCGGGAGTGACCTCTTTAGCAAAACTGGCAGATGCTGCAACACTCGGTTTGTCTTTTGATTGCTTTTGGAGTTTTTGCTTTGCATAGCGATATATATGATATATCCTGCACCTTATTTCATAAGGAAAGAGCCGAGATCCCTTCACCGGGAGTGACCTCTTTAGCAAAACTAATAAAAGCCTCAAAATCAATCCATTTCAAAATTCACTTGATTATACAACGATATCAAGTTCATTACGCAATAGGTTTTCAGAAAAATCTGTTGTAGCCCTCCGTCATTTCAGATAAGTCCTACTTAGTATTCGTGCTACGTTTGTTGACCTCCGTCAAGGCGTAGTGTGCAGTAGCTAACTAGTATTTATCTGCTTATGCATATGATGCAGATTGGATTAGGGTAGTCGTACGACCTTGTTGACCTCCGTCGAGGGTCGTGCGGGTGGGTTTGATTCAATCAAGAAATGACGGGTTGAACTTGACTTGCACCCTGTGGTTTGTTGACCTCCGTCAAGGTCATGGGCCGCTTGGGGCAAAATATTATCGGGAATTTCAAGTGTTGAAATTTGCAATGAGATTGCATACCTTCTATGAGATAGTTGGATCCCGATACCCACTGCGAGTAATTGTTACTCTTGGGAGAGTTTTAAACAGGACAATTAGCCGATCAAGTAGGTGTCTAGAAAGGTGTCAACGGGGTTACGCCTCTGGGAAAACGAGGTTTACTTTAATTAGGTCCGTGCGAAAGCACGGGGAACCTCCCTCAAAGTACCGACACTGGCCTGGCTGAAAGATTGGCGAAGTTGTAGGGTGTAATTAATCCCGGCTAGTCTTTCCTTTTAGGGTTTGAAGGAAGATTTGATAAAAACAGTGGTAGCCATCCTGATTAGATAAAATAATAACCAATCTGATCTTGCAAGAGCATACGCTAAAGTGTTTTCTTCTCTCTCTCTCCAGGTAGCGACCATATCATGCCTTAATAAAGATAATAATATGGATGTATTGACCGAACCCTCATGTTATACTGTGCTGGGGAACGTTGGTTCCGTTCTTTCTTATAAAAGTTATAAGACTGAACAGGATATAAGGGAATACCAGGATTCCCATGCCACCCGAATGAAGAAAGTACATGTTGATGCATTTTCTTCGGGTGTGTTCGTTACAGAGAACTGTTTCTCCATTAGCTCTACGTCCTGGGTATTAGATACCGGGTCAGGATCCCATATATGTAATCAGTTACATAGGCTTAGGAAAGGTAGAGAACTTGGAGAAGGTGATAAAGACATAAGGGTTGGAATTGGTGCAATTGTTGCAGCTAAAACCGTCGGGGAATATCACCTTGTATTGCCAACTGGTAACACATTGATTCTGAACGAATGCTATTACATGCCGAACCTGATATGCAACATTATATCGGTTTCTTTGTTGAGTAAAGAGGGATATAATTTTGTATTACAGGATAATGTTATGAACATTTTCCTTAACCAAAAGTTGGTTGGATCAGGCACATTGTGCAATGGCATTTATGTTCTAAATCAATCAACAGTTCTGAGCATAACAATACACACAAGAGGAAGAGTTCAGAACTGAACGAATCCTTCTTGTGGTATTGTAGACTGGGTCACATCAATGCGACACGACTAGCTAAGTTGCATAAGGAAGGATATTTGAATCCGTTCGAATTTTCATCATATGACACTTGCCAGTCATGTCTCAAAGGCCAGATGACCAAAACACCGTTTACGGGACACGGAGAAAGAGTTACCGAACTCTTGGGACTGATACATAGTGATGTATGCGGTCCCATGTCTACACATGCCAGGGATAGTTCTTCGTACTTCATTACATTCACTGACGATCTCTCTAGATTCGGATATGTGTTCCTGATGAAACACAAATCAGAAACTTTTGAGAAATTTAGAGAATATAAACAAGAAGTCGAGAACCAAACAGGGAAAAGTATTAAAATCCTTTGATCTGATCGAGGAGGTGAATACTTGAGCAATGAATTCCTGGACTTCCTAAAAGAGAATGGGATTCTCTCTCAGCTAACTCCTCCATATACACCACAGCACAACGGTGTATCGGAACGGAGGAACCGCACCCTATTAGATATGGTGAGCTCTATGATGAGTATAGCTGAGTTACCTATTTCCTTCTGGGGATATGCACTGGAGACAGCAGCATACCTACCGAATAGGGTCCCTACCAAATCTGTGCCTACCACCCCATATGAGATATGGGAGGGGAAGAGACCATATCTTAATTTTATTAAGATATGGGGTTGCCCGGCTTATGTCAAAAGACAAAAAACGGACAAACTCGAGGCAAGGTCTGTTTTGTGTAAATTTGTTGGATATCCCAAGCATTCGCGAGGGTATATCTTCTACCACAGTGAGGAACAAAGAGTGTTTGTTGCTCAACACACCACCTTTTTGGAAAAGGAATTTCTTGCAAAAGAGATTAGTGGCTCTGAGGTAGAATTGGAAGAGGTTCCAGCTGTACAAACCACAACAGAAGATTTGGTGGAACCAGAAGATTCGGTAGTTCCCGATGAACCCCAGCCACTCCGCAGATCTAGTAGGGTTCCTTACCTACCTGAGAGATACTACGGTTTTCTCATGGATGGTGGGAGCGAGGATTGCATCATGGTTGATGATGACCCAACTAGCTTCGAACAGGCCATCACGAGTAGGGACTCAGTGAAATGGCTGGATGCAATGCGGTCCGAGATGGAATACATGTACACCAACAAAGTATGGACTTTGGAAAATGCTCCTGAAGGGGTAAAACCCATTGGGAGTAAGTGGATCTTCAAGAAAAAACTTGGTGTAGATGGGAAAGTGGAGACTTTCAAAGCTAGACTTGTTGCAAAAGGTTTTCGTCAAAGACCAGGTATGGACTATGACGAATCCTTTTCTCCAGTGGCTATGCTTAAATCCATCCGGATCTTGCTTGCCATTGCTGCATATCATGACTACGAAATCTGGCAAATGGATGTTAAGACCGCCTTTCTAAATGGTGATTTAGAAGAGTGCGTGTACATGACTCAGCCAGAGGGCTTCGTAGATAGTGGGAGCAGCGGGAAGGTATGCAAGCTGCTTAAATCCATTTATGGATTAAAGCAAGCATCGCTGAGTTAGAACATCTGCTTTGATGTCGTTATCAAAGAGTTTGATTTCGTCAAAAACGTAGATGGACCTTGTATCTACAAGAAGGTGGCAGAGAGTAAGGTTGTCTTCCTCGTATTGTATGTGGACGACATACTCTTGATAGGAAATGACATTCCTATGCTGCAATCGGTCAAGCTCTTCTTATCACAAAGATTCTCAATGAAAGATCTAGGTGATGCCTCCTGCATACTGGGAATTATGATCTATAGAGATAGATCTAAAAGGATATTGGGATTGTCCCAAACCAGGTACATTGACACCATACTAAAGAGGTTTAGTATGGAAGAATCCAAGCGTGGAAACTTACCCACGATCTCTGGACTCACTCTCTCCAAAGAGATGTCTCCTAAGACTGATTTGGAGAGAGCTCGCATACAAGGGATACCCTATGCTTCGGCAGTAGGCTCTATCATGTATGCGATGCTATATACCAGACCCGATGTAGCATACTCACTAAGTGTAGTGAGTAGGTATCAATCTTATCCTGGAGAGAGTCACTTGACAGCTGTGAAGAGCATTCTCAAGTACTTGTGAAGGACTAAAGAGATACTCTTGGTGTATGGTAACGGAGAACTCCAAGTGGAGTCCTTTACCGATTCGAGCTTCCAGAGTGATAAGGACGACTTTAAGTCGCACTCGGGATTTGTCTTTACCCTTTACGGAGGGGCGGTTAGCTGGAAGAGTTCCAAGCAGGAAACCGTGGCAGACTCGACGATGGAGGCTGATACATCGCTGCCAACGATGCTGCCAAAGAGGCTGTCTGGATCAAGAAGTTCATTACTGAACTTGGAGTGGTTCCATCCATTGAGCATCCAATACCTTTGTATTGTGATAACAATGGAGCGGTGGCTTTGGCCAAGGAACCCAGGTCCCATCAGAGATCCAGGCATATTCTGAGGCGGTATCACCTGATCCGGGAGATAGTTGATCGCCGGGAGATCGAGGTCAGGAGGGTTGATACGAAGAACAACACTGCGGATCCACTCATGAAGGCCATTCCCCAGATACAGTTTGAGAGACTCTTCAGGATTCTTGGTATGCGATACTACAGTAGCTGGCCCTAGTGCAAGTGGGAGATTGTTAGTTGTATGTATGCCCTAGAGGCCAGTATTGTACAGATGATGTATATTATATTGGATGCTTGGACATATATAGAGAGGACTTTCTTGCTTGACATGATAGTATGCTATCTGGTTGCTCTTTATCTTAACATGTATACTTGTCTCTTGATACAGTCTTATAGTTACATGTTGGTAAAGCACCTAGGATGTGTACTTGACTATCTGGACTATGATGCAGATCATACTAGTGGTGATAGAGTAGTCCATAAGTACATCCCTTAATGTTCCTAGTCGTAGGTATATCGAGACAGGGCATCGATATACCAGAGTAGACTAGCGTATACGCTTCTCGACCCATGAGATGGGCGATGGATGATCCTATATCCATTGGTGTTTGACATCAGAGATGGTATACAGGTGCTCAGTGTTGACTGGGTACACTGGACGGACTCGCCGAGAACTCCCAGATGGTATTATACCTCACGTCAGATGGCAGTTCTCTGGTGACACATGTGCAGGTTAGTCTGTAGACCCGAGATCGTCATAGAGTCTTATGTGATTCCCACTGTGCTTTGATTTCCACCTTACCACGTCCATGAGGGCGTGCAAAACGGTGGTTTTTGGGTACAGTCCCGAGTCACATGGAGGCAATGAGCGATAGGAGGTGTTTCGTCTCTCCCGGTATTGGGGGTTGATGTTGCGCTGTGCTCGATTGGACATAACAGGGAAGTCCCTGGCCAGGGCTGATATAGAGATTTACCGGTAAGTGTTACCAGTAGTTTCTCGACCCGTTATGAGCCTCATATCGGCACGACTTATTGGTTATTGGGGTCTGACGTTTACCACCCCTAGACTTGATATGCGACATATCAGACGAGGAGACCGGACTGTACGGGAAGTGTTATCGGCAGGCTTTTACAGGAGTTGGAGCGGGCTTGCTTACTGATCTTCTGATCGCTCAATACCCGGGTGGCCGTTACGTCCAGCTAGTACCGCTGACGGCTTGTGGGTGCTTGATGTGATCATCACCTACTGCCGGCGTATTGACGAGTCTTTAGAGTCCTACATAGAGGTTTTACTGGCTCAGGCAAAACGAAATAGGAGCACGTATGTGATATGTGCGGGACCGAGAATAATGCGTGTATGTGATACCGTATTCTATTCTCGCGACTTTTTGTATCGGTCGGTTATATATATGATATAGCCGGGTTATCGAATCAAGTGTTGATTCGATAAGTCGATACAATAGATGTTAGTCGGTTATATGAGATATGACCGGATTATTAAGTCAAGTGTCGATTTAATAATTTAGTGTATAATTGTATATTAGATATACTAGTTTACATTAACTAACACTTGTTCACTTAAGGATTTTTTCTCACATGTGCACAACTTTAATATATATGTGATATATATTAAAAATGTGTTTTCATTTTGTATCATGGTTGATGATACACATGACTTGGGTGTATGAGACTTACACCATGCTATTTATTATGTTGGGTTTTAATATTTAAAGTAATTACAAAATTAGTGGAGGATTAGCAAAATACATGAAGCTTGTGGAAGCTTGTGGATGCATTGACTAAGTCCACTAAGTTTGTTTTTAGTATGGATATTTGTTAACCTAACCATAAGGATTAGCCATGGTTATGTCTCTACATGAGTTAGTATATGATACTCACTCACCATGGTTAGCTTTCTCACTTGATCATTATCTCTTCTCATTTTATTTTCTTCATCTTCTTCCTTGATCTAAAAAGCTCTCTAGGGTTTGATCCAAAGTGAGAAACATTGTGAGAAACTAAATTCTAAAGTGCACCCACATCCTATTTCTTCATCCTCTACTAGACTAGCACTTTAGTTTAGGGTGTTTGCTTCACTAATTC
Source organism: Agapanthus africanus (assembly GCA_030015575.1). Classification (NCBI taxonomy): domain Eukaryota; kingdom Viridiplantae; phylum Streptophyta; class Magnoliopsida; order Asparagales; family Amaryllidaceae; genus Agapanthus; species Agapanthus africanus. The sequence goes on along the minus strand of JASDDO010000014.1, from coordinate 503,725,078 downwards.
TCTAGTTAGTGAAGTAGAAGCTTGAGTTGGCATCCCCTCGACGTAGATCATCTTCGGCCTCGAAGACTTCAAGCAAGGACGCTCCTTTAGCCTCGTGAAGCCATGCAAGAGTCCGGGAGAACCACGATCGCAGCGAAGGGACTTCAAAAAGGAGCTAAAGAAGTGAAGGACCGATCTACAAAGGTTGTATTTCGTATTCACTTAGTCATAGATGCTATTTACTTGTATGTGAAACCCTAATTTTCTAGCAAAGATCTTGTTTAGGGTTGTTAGACACGACTAAAATTTTAATCGGGCATGGTTGATGCTTTCTTAACCCTTGTTAGAGTGCCTAGTAACCCTACAAATAACCCTTTCTCTTGAACACTTTCCTAGACACCCCGTGAACGATATATTATTAAGAGGTGTTCTAAACATAGTTAACTTCTCCTAATGAGCGCGATGTCCTTAAAGTCAAAGTCTAGTTGATTATAAATTACCGGGGGTATGCAAGAATGCAGTTGTGTGATTTGTGGGCTACGGAGAAAAGGTGATGAAATCCTTTACCGTATCTTGTTTGGTCATTTTGCCCTTAAATTCGTATTTAGATGTAATGCGCAATCAATTAAAGAATTTAAGAAATCAAGCAATTTAAGAAATTCTTTTTCATTTAAGTATTAAGCGCTACAACAAATACGGTTATTTCTCTGTTCAATTGGCGGCAAGTTTGTGCGAAGAATCCTGCAGATGATAGAAATATTGGACTGCGTCGGATTCGAGAAGAGTGTGTTAGGAAATATGTACCAAAATGATTTGGGTTAAGAAACCCCTTTGAAAGTGATCCGAGTCTTGATGGTTCGCATGCGCGGATCAAACTACCCGGATCTTTGGCACTGTCCTTTTCTAAGGTCTAGCAATTGCATTTGAGCCTCGCTCCGCACGATCGCTGGTCGTAATTCCTTAAAAACCTGAAATGTCGGAAAATACGATATTTAGTATTAAAAAGCGATACGTGTGCCTCAATTCCTGCATAAACAAAATTATAAAAATCAAACAATACCAAAAGAGTACCAATAGTGCACTGGAGATCACCAAAAAAGAAAAAACCTAAAATATCACAAAGAGGCCGGCGAGCTCGGACAAATCCCTGATGTCGCCGGTTTTTGCATAGAGTTAGGTGTAGGAATTTTTGGTGTGATCTCTAGGCTATGCTAGTATTCCAATTGTATAACTTGATTTTTAGCTTTAAATTTAGGGTGATTGCAGGTTTTCAGAACAGAGAGCAAATTGAAAAGAATTTGTTAGTTGTGTTAGTTTTGAAAAAATTTGAATTAGAAATTAGTGAGTTAGTAAGAACCAGAAATAACAATTCCTAAATGTACTAAATCCCCGACAACGGCGCCAAAAACTTGTTGGGAATTCACCCCCGCGCGCAAACGCGTATGTTTTGGAAATGTGTATGTTTTAATGAAACGGAATGCGCACGCGAGATCGTTCTCGTTTTACTATTTATAACCGTAAGTGCACGGCGTGTCGTAGCGAGCCGGAAAGCACGGGTCGATCCGCAGGGAATTGTGTTTAGGTATTTTGATTTAAGGTTCAGCAAATTAATGAATTGGGTTTTGTCACAAAAATATAAAATACGAAAACAAGGAAACAAAGAAAACAAGCAAATAGGTTAAGGAAGAAGTTGGCAGTGGCTTTGGTTCAGAAGTTCGAATCACGACGTTTACCTCTACACTCCCTCGATCATGAGTTGTCCGGCCTTACCTTGATCCCGGCATTAAGCACGACTTGTCAACGCGGTTGCGGAGCACAAACTGTCAAATTCCGATATTCACCGCAAGGTACGAAATGGGTCCGTTTTGATCACTTACCGTTTGTATGTCCGCGCTTGAGGTATCAACGCTAAGTACAAGTCTTAACAAGCATACGTCAACAACAAAAACACAAAGTAGTTAGTGAGAGCAAAATGTTTTAGTGTTGAGTTTGCTAAGGGTTTGTGATGGTATATGCTATATGAAATCAAGAGATTGTCAAGCACTTGATCACAACATAACATATCCAAACTTAGCAAACTTAACACTAAATAGATTTTAACTTAAACATTGAAATAGGGAAGGGAATGAATATGGTATATGAGGAGGTTACAAGTAACCATGTTCAAGATACCATATCATATCAATACATAAGCAATTTAAGTTAGAATCTTAAATTAAGCACATGAAACATAAACAAGAGGTGGAGGAGGCAAAGCCTTTCATCCCACTTCTTCACCCACACCGCAACCAAATAATTAGTTAAGCATGATAAAAATAAAAGCAAGTAATAAAAGAAAGCAAGTGATAAAAGAAACAAGAATTATATTAAACACTTGAATTGAGATACAAGATTTATGGTAACTTATTCAACCTCCTTAATGAAGCTCTCCAAAGAGAGCTTCAAGAGGGAAGAAGAAGAAGAAACCAATATGAAGCCCACTCACCCTCAAGCTAAACCAAAAGAACAAACTAAAACTATGAAATGTAAACTATATGGCGTGGCCCCTTTCTTTAGATCAGTTCTGGTATTTATAGGCCACAAAACAGAAAAAACAAACAATATAAAAGTGATGATGTGGCACTAATAAACAACCAGAGAAAATATGGGGTCAAAAGGGGGCAGGGGGCCGTGCTCGCCGGATCTGGTGGGGTCCTCGCCGGGTCAAAACCGAGGATAGGGGCTCGTGCTGCAGTGGTGTGCTAGGGTGCTCTCTACAATCACTCTGATGCTGTTTGTTTGGTCTAAATTAACCTGGTTTGTATGCGGAGAATTGGAGGGAAACTTGGTCTTCACAACACATCCAAAGTTTATGCAATAAATGCATACACACCCACTTGCTCACACATTGTCCCCCCACTTGCTCACTTCATGATACCAAGGCAGCCTACCATGGTCTATGGCAGCCCCCTACCTGGTCCATGGCATGTGCACACATGTAAGGGTTGGACCATTCTTGGCAAAAAGTGTGTACACATGCATTATTTCCAAAAGAGCTCTTGGGATATCAGACGGTTTTATGTTCTGTTTGCAGTGTCGGCTCCAAAACATTATATCTGTGATTTTGAGTATGTTTTCCAGTATTTGTCATGGATACCTGTAAACTGTAATTACTGAGAAGACACTGATTAATAATACCGATAAATAGCAAAATAGATAATAAATGAAAGGTAATAAAATGCTTTTATCTGTGATAAACAGTCTGCTACGGTATATAGCTTGGAACCCTTCCAACATACCGTCTATCCACTGAGGGTAAAGTCAAAACCCAAGACTGACTTTCGGTCGTCCTTATCACTCTGGAAGCTCGAATCGGTAAAGAACTCCACCCGGAGTTCACCGTTAGCATACACCAAGAACATTTCTTTAGTGCTTCCCAAGTACTTAAGAATGTTCTTCACGGTTGTCCAGTGGTTTTCCCCGAGATCTTTTCGATACTTATTCACTACACCTAGTGAGTAAGCTACATCCGGTCTGGTACACAACATAGCATACATTACTAACCCGACTGTCGAAGCATAGGGTATCCTTTGTATGCGAGCCTTCTCCAAATTAATCTTGGGAGACATCTCTTTGGAGAGAGTGATTCCTGCGGGTACATTACCACGCTTAGAATCTTCCATACTAAACCCTTTTAGTATGGCGTCTATGTACCTGGATTGGGACAATCCCAACATCCGTTTAGATCTATCTCTATAGATCTATATCCCCAGATAGTAGGAGGCATCAGTTAGATCTTTCATGGAGAACTTGTGTGATAAGAAGAGCTTGACTGAGTGTAGCATAGGAACATCGTTTTCTATCAAGAGTATGTCATCCACGTACAATATGAGGAGGACAACCTTACTCTCTACAACCTTCTTATATATACACGGTCCATCTACCTTTTTGATGACGTCAAACACTTTGATAGCTTCATCAAAACAGACGTTCCATCTCCGCGATGCCTGCTTTAATCCGTAGATGGATTTAAGCAGCTTGCATACGCTTCCGCTGCTCCCACTGTCTACGAACCCCTCTAGCAGTTTCATATACACGCTCTCTTCTAAATCACCATTTAGAAAAGCGGTTTTGACGTGCAGTCTGCCACATTTCGTAGTTATGGTATGCAGCAATGGCAAGTAGGATCCTGATGGACTTAAGCATAGCGACAAGAGAAAATGTTTCATCATAGTCGACACCAGGTCGTTGACGAAAACCTTTTGCTACAAGTCTAACTTTGAAAGTCTCAACTTTTCCATCTACACCAAATTATCTTTCTCAAAGATCCTCTTGTTCCCGATGGGTTTTACCCTTTCAGGAGCAACATCCAAAGTCAATACTTTGTTGGTGTACATGGATTCCATCTCAGATCGCATAGCATCCAGCCATTTCACAGAGTCCCCACTCGTGATGGCCTGCTTGAAACTAGTTGGGTCATCATCATCCATGATGCAATCCTCGCTCCCACTATCTACGAGAAAACCGTAGTATCTCAGGTGGATGAGGAACCCTACTAGATCCGCGGAGTGGCTACGGTTCGTAGGGGACTATTGAATCCTCCGGTTCCATTAAATCGTCAGTTATAGTTTGAGTTGCTGGAACTTCTTCCAATTCTACCTCTTTGCCACTAATTTCTTTCACAAGAAATTCCATTTCTAAAAAGGTGGCATGTCGAAAAACAAAACACCTTTTGTTCCTCGGTATGGTAGAAGATATACCCTCGCGAGTGTTTGGGATATCCTACAAACTTTGCACAGAACTGACCTTGCCTTAAGCTTGTCCGGATTTTTCTTTTCAACATAGGTCGAACAACCCCATATCTTAACTCGTTTAAGAGATGGTCTTTTCCCATTCCATATCTCATATGGACTGGTAGGCAACGGATTTGATCGGAACTCTATTCAATAAGTATGCAGCTATCTCAAGTGTATGTCCCCGAAAGGAAATAGGCAACTCAGCAATACTCATCATAGAGCGTACCATATCTAATAGGGTGCAATTCCTCCACCCCGATATACCGTTGTGCTGTGGTGTATATGGAGGAGTAAGCTGAGAGAGAATCTCATTCTCTTTTAAATAGTCTCGGAATTCCGTGCTCAAATATTCTCCTCCCCGATCATATCGAAGGATTTGAATACTTTTACCCATCTGGTTCTCAACCTCGTACTTATATTCCTTGAAATTCCCAAAAGATTCAGATTTGTGTTTCAACAAGAACACATGTCCGTATCTTGAGAGAACATCGGTGAATGTAATAAAATACGCGAAACCATCCCTCGTATGTGTAGACATAGGACCGCATACATCACCATGTATCTGTCTAAGAGTTCAATAGCTCTTTCTCCGTTTCCAGTAAACAGAGATTTGTTCATCTAGCCTTTGAGACATGACTGACAAGTTTCATAAGATGTAAATTCGAACGGATTCAAATATGCATCCTGATGGAACTTTAGCTAGTCTTGTCTCATCGATATGACCCAATCTACAATGCCACAAGAAGACTTCGTTCAGTTCTGAACTATTCCTCTTATGTGTGTTCTGTATATTTAGAATTGTGGTTTGATTTAGAACAAGTATACTGTTATACAACATACCATACCCATTCAACACTTGATTTAGGAAAATATTCATAATATTTTTGGTACGAAATAACAGTCGCTCAGAATCATTGTATTACCAGTTGGTAACACCAGGTGATAACTGCCAACTGCTTTGGCTACAACAATTGCACCATTCTCTACTACTTAGAGACATATCACCCTTTCCCAGTTCTCTACCTATCTGTAGCCCATGTAACAAATTACATATACGGGATCCTGATCCGGTAGCCCATACCCAGGACGTAGAGTTAACTTAGAAACAGTTCTCGGTTACGAACACACCCGAAGACGATGCATCAACATGCTTTTTCTTCGTTTTGGTGGCGTGGGAATCCAAATATTCCCCTATTCCTTGCTCAGACTTATGACAATCATAAAATTGAGCGGAAACCTAGCCCAGTGTAATAAGTAGGTTCGGTCAATACATCCATATTATTATCTTGATTAAGGCATGTCATTGGTCGCTACCAGGTGAGAGAGAAGGATAAGCTTTGCGTGCGCTCTTTGCAAGATTAGATTGGTTTTTATCTAATCAGGATGGCTCCTACTGTTTTTATCAAATCTTCCTTCAAACTCTAAAAGATAAGATTAGCCGGGATTAATTACATTCTATAAGTTCGCTAACCGGTCAGCCAGGAAAGTGTCGGTACTCCGAGAGAGGTTCCCCATGCTTTCGCACAAACCTAATTAAAATAAACCTCATTTCCCTAGAGGCATAACCCCGTTGACATCTTTCTAGACACCTACTGGATTAGCTAATTGTAAAGTGCAAAACTCTCCCAGGAGTAACTCTTACTCGCAGTGATCCAACTATTATATAGAAAGTATGCAATCTTATTGCAAATTTCAACACTTAAAATACCCGATAATGTTTTTACCCCTAGCAGCTTATGACCTTAACCATGGTCAACAAATCATAAGTGCTAGTCAAGTTCTACCAGTTCATTTCTTGATTGAATTAAATCCACCCGTACGACCCTTAACCATGGTCAACAAAGTTGTACGAATGTCCTAATCAATCGCATCATATGCTTTATAGGAAGGCATCACTTAGCTACTGTACACTACGCCTTAACTATGGTCAACAAACGTAGCACAAATACTAAGTACTCTACTTCCTAAAATGACGGAGGGCTACGAATGGTTTTTAAGAAAACCTTTAACGTAATGAACTTGATATCGTTGTAGAATCTAATGATTTTGAAAAGGAGTGTTTTTTAGGGGTTTGCTAGTTTCGCTAAAGAGGTCACTCCCGGTGAAGGGATCTTGGCTCTTTCCTCATCGAATGAGGTGCTGGATATTCATCAAGGAATACCACTATGCAAAGCAAGAACTAGAGAAGCTATCAAAAGACAAAACCGAGTGGGTTGTAGCATTTGCTAGTTTCGCTAAAGAGGTCACTCCCGGTGAAGGGATCTCGGCTCTTTCCTCATTGAATGAGGTGCTGGATATTCATCAAGGAATACCACTATGCAAAGCAAAAACTAGAGCTACCCTTTTTGAAAATTTGATTCTACAATATCTTTAGGTTTCTTTCTTTTCATTAATCTCATTAATGAAGTCCCATCATTTAATGTTTCCTAAACATTACAGAAAAGTGAAACGAAAATAGAACGTATGCTTATGCCATCCGCATTCGCCACTGGGCCCTGTCATGCACCGTTAGGTTACTTAACTACCGGCAGAGCAGGGGATGGACTAGCACAGGTGCAAAACATAAGCAACGTTTATTATATATCATATATATAATATACCATTCGTCCCATGCAGTTATATGATCACATCACAGAATCAAGCAGCAGAAGAAACATATGAAATATTGAATATACTAGGATTTCCGTGTTTTAAATTTAGCCAATAATGTAAAACACGGATTCCACGGTCGTGATGAATAGCCAAACTCGCATCCCTAGACCCCTACGGGAGCGACAAATAACCCTATCAATTCTAGAGTTAGGAGACCCGGTCTCAACTCCTTGAGATGGTCTCCCACTGGACTCTAGAACCTGGTTACTTGTGCTCCCCGCCTTGGGTCTATCTTAATGCGAAAAAGTAAATAATATACATCAATGGTGACATCATCCTCAACCCGAAAGTGTCACAATAAAAGAATATTACATACAGATTTTAAATGAATGAAAATAATAACTCTCATCTCACATAAAACCCCCCCGGCTATTCTTACACAACGATCCAATAAATCATATCAGCGACACATAATATCACATATCATCAGCGTAAGTAAATACGCGCATCCTAAATTCCGTTGACATATAGCAATGAGATTTGGGATACCCCACGTATTACACTTACGGTCGCAGAAAAGAAATCTAAAACTTCAATAATTAGAATCCGCATATCCTTAGACATCATAAATCCGGAATATCTCATATTCCGAATTTCATGCCTAACCAGATAAATCTTATATTTTAGTCTCAAATTGAAAACACTTTTCAATTACTTAGTCGGGGATTCAACAAGATTCCCGACTACATTATCGAATACTCGTCAGAAACTTTAGTAGATGGCCGCACCCCCGATACCGTCGACGAAGTGCACTAAGGCGGAACACCGTGACCGCAAGCACCCGAGTGGATGCTTTTGGCACCGGGGTTCTCCAACAGTCACTTGGTCGGGCAATGGGGCGTGGCTACCTAGCAAAGTTATTTGGCGAGTATTCACGTACAATACGTGATTGCGACAGAGTTTTGATCCGAATCAAGACTCCGTGGCAACCGATTATCCGAGACTAAAACACTAGATTTACAAACAAACTAGTTTTCACAAAACTAATTTAATGTGGATCCTAACTACTGCATCCATATCAAACTTAAACCCGAAACAATGTTAAAAACACGACTACGAAACAATCCGTATTAGACCCTAAACAAAATTAACATCACATGCAATTTTGGGCTAATCAAACATAACCTGAAACCCTAAAACTAAGAGATAAGAACACCATAAAAATTTCAAGGTCTTTTGCTATAGTAAAAAAGGTGAAACCGGTTTTTTAAGCAATCTCACCGGGTCAAATTTGGAATTTTGCCCTCAAATTTCTCTGGTGTTCTAGTTACACCACATGTAACATTCTGCACTTGTTTTAAAATTTTTTAGAGACCTTAAAAAAATCGACACAAACTCAGGTTTTCGGGTTACTGTTTCAGAGTTGTTTCGGTTTCGAGTTTCTCATAATATCGTCTAATATTTTAGCTTTGGCTTTGATACCATGAAAGTGTATGTTACCACCCCACTGGGTTTTACAAGCATCAAGCATGCCATTTTAAAAATTTTCTGTGGTGCTAACTAACACTAACCTAGATCGTTAACTAGATGATTAGGGTTTTAGGTTTGATGTCTACTAAACTATAAGAAGTGAAAGATGGCTATACCCTTGTAGATCGAGTCCTTCACTTCACATGCTCTGTGTAGTAGTCCCGCGACTCCACTAGGCTCCACTTGAGGGTTTGGACGAGCTTCCTCAAAAGACCTTCATGCCGAAGATGATCCACACGAAGTTCCTCCAACTCAAGCTACCTCTACACTAAACTCTTTTAGTGTAGGAAACACACTACACTTGATCGCTAGTCAAGTGTTGGATGGTGACGTAGGGGATTTGGTGCTCACAAATTTGTGTTCAAGATTCATGATTCACATCACATGTGAGGGTTGAAGCTTGAAGCATGACAATGAGGAAGAAGAAGAAGCTAGAGAGCAAAAATGGGAGCAAGACTTGAAAATGGCTAAGTCTTGGAATTGAGATAAAGAATGGCTCATGCTTGACCCTCACTTATTGAAGCATCCAAAATATCCACAAATAAAATATGGTGCCATGCTTCAATAGTAAGTTAAGATGAATAAAATAATAGATGTAGCCATGCTTCCCCATTTCTCTTCAATTTCCACCTCATTTCTATTTTCACAAAATAGAAAATAAGCCATGCTTCATATATATATTTATATATATATATATATATATATATCATATATATATTAATACATATAAGAAAATATTTAGTGAGCTAATGATATTAGTTATGATATAATCATATCAAATATAATATATATCAAATTATTAAATCAACACTTGATTTAATAATCCGGTTATATCACATATGACCAACTAATATCATTTATCTGTATATCACATTATCAAATCAACACTTGATTTGATAATCTGGTTATATCATATATAACCTAACTCGATAACAGATAACTGCCAGATTACAATACGGTATCACATACACATATTTAATCAGGCCCACACACATATCACATATGTGTCCTACTTCGTTTCACTTGAATCAGGGAACTTCTATGTGGGACTCTAAAGACTCGTCAATACGCCAGCAGTAGGTGATGATCACATCAGTCACCTACAAGCCGTCAACGGTACTGGCTGGACGTAACTGCTACCCGGGTATTGAGCGATATGAAGATCAACAAGCAAGCTTGTCCATACTCTCCATGAAGCCTATCAGTAACACTATCGTACAGTCCGGTCTCTTCGTCTGATATGTCGCATATCATGTTTAGGGGTGGTAAACGTCAGACCCCAGTAACGTGATAAGTCATGCCAATGTCTGGCTTATAACGGTTCGAGAAACTGCTGATAACTCTTATCAGTAAATCTCAGCAGCAGCCCTGGCCAGGGACTTCCAGTTATAGCCAATCGAGCATAGCGCAACATCAACCCCCAATACCGGGAGAGAAGAAACCCCTCCTATCGCTCATTGCCTCCATGTGACTCGGGACTGTACCCAAAATCCACCTGTTTGCACGACTCCTCTTGAGCGTGGAAGGGAGGAAATCAAAGCACAGTGGGAGCCACACAAGACTCTATGACGATCTCGGGTCTACAGACTAACCTGTACCAGTGTCACCAAAGGACTGCTATCTGATGATAGGTATAATACCAACTAGGAGTCCTCGGCGAGTCTGTTCGGTGTACCCATTCTCTATTGACCACCTGTGTACAATCTTTGATGTCACACAAGAATGGTTGTGGGATCAACCATCGCCCTCCAAGGGACAAGAAACGTACACACTAGTCTACTCTGGAATATAGATGCCCTTGTCTCGATATCCCCTCGACTAGGAACAATTAAAGGATGTACTTTTGGACCACCCTGGCCCCACTAGTATGATCTCATTATAATCCTGGTAGTCAAGTACATATCCTAAGGGCTTTATCAACATGTAAGAGACAAACAGTATAAAAAATACCAGTTTACATGTTAAGATAAAGGTAACCAGATAGCATACTATTATGTTGAGCAAGAAAGTCCTCTCTATATATGTCCAAGCATCCACTATATCAACAATAATGGCCTCTAGGGCATACATATTCCTAACAATTCATAGCCCACAAGCATGTCAGCGGTGCTAGCTGCATATAACGGCTACCCAGGTATTGATCGAAAGAAGGTCGACAAGCAAGCTCATCCGAACCCTGCAAAGTCTATCAGTGATAATCATCGTATAGTCCGATCTCTTCGTCTTAGAGTGTTGCATACCGGGTTTGGGAGGTGGAAACCGTCAGAGTACCATTAACCCGATAAGTCGTGTCGATCATAAACTCTTAACCACCCAAGAAACTACTGATAGCTTACCAGTAAATCTCAATTGCCTTGGCCAAGGACTTATGGTTATAGTCGATCTGGCATAGCACGAACTCGACTCCCTATACCGGGAGAGACGAAACCCCTTCGATTGTTCACTGCCTCCATGTATTTTGGGACTGTACCCAATTAAAACCTGTTTGCACAACTCTTAAAAGCTGTGGTAGGATAGTAATCAAAATATGGTAGGAAAACACACAAGATACTATGACTATCTTAAGTATACAGACTACCCTGTACTAATGTCACATCTGACGACGATAGGTACTATACCATCTAGGAGTTCTCAGGTGACTCCGCCCAATGTAACTCATTCATCTAAGGAGCACCTGTATATAATCTTTGGTGTCAAACACCAATGGCTATAGGATCAACCATCACCCCGGTCGGGGTCAAGAAACGTATACACTAGTCTAATCTGGAGTATCAATGCCCATTCTCGATACTCCCTCGACTAGGGACTTTTAAGAATGTGCTTATAGACTACCCAGGCCCCACTAGTATGATCCCTATCATAATTTTCATAACCCGAAATAATAGCTCGTGACCAGCACTTGAATCACGCAACGTCTAAAGGTGTAACGGAATTCAAGTAAGCTGAAACCCAGAAATCTAAACCTTTTTAAGAAAATAAAGAGGTGAAGTTTTGAAATAAAGATATAATGAAATCAAGTTTTCATAAATGCATGGAAAAGGTACATAAATAATGCAAGAGAAATTTACTAGTTTGAAAACAGGTTTCGTCTTTTTAAAAATTTGGACAACACCTCCTTTATATTTTTTTTGGATCCAAAATCACAATACACGAAAATATAAAGGCATCCCCAAGCGGGCGCTAGCTCTTCTCCAACCGGCGGATCACAACCACGCAAGACAGTATATATATAAATACGACGCTCAACGGCGAAGATCACCACAACAAATAAAGAATAAAGTGAGATATCAACCCAATATGCGAACATAAAACCCATCGCTCAAGTCTCGCACTAACAGTCTTGCTAAGTCTCATTACTTATAAAAATACTAGTTTTGATTTGATGGAGTTAACTGGATACAATATGAAATATAGATACAAGAGTGGGTACGATACAAATGTCCTACCTACCAATGCAAAACACCCGAATGCAACTGTGTGCCAGCGAAGCCGCTACTGATCCATGCGGTCTACCTGCAAGAACTGTGGCACAACGGGGGTGAGTTGCCAACTCGTGAGTAGAAAGACATCTACAAGTAGAAATCGAATAAATAACGACTCCTAGGTCAACTATATCATAAAGGTAATACTATGATATCTAGGGTGACCGGGTCATATATGTGCCAACAATGTAATCAACACATATGTGTATGCGGATATCATCCAACCATATAATCAGTGTATGTATGCATGTGGATCTCGTCCAACCATATAATCAGCGTATGTATGCATGTGGATCTCATCCAACCATATAATCAATGTATGTATGCATGCGGATCTTATCCAACCATATAATCAATGTATGTAAGCATGTAGATCACGTCCACGTGTCAACCCATGACACAACAATATCATGCATGTAAATATCATAAAAGAGTGTGCATAAAAGAATGAGGATATAAATCAACGGGTGTCCCTCGCGACACATAAAAATCATGGAACCTGGGTGTCTAATATTGACACTCGAAAACATCATGAAACCAGTGTCCAGCATCGACATGTAAATCCTCATATCTCGGGATCCGTCAGTCCGGATCGGCCCACGGGCTCCGTCAGTCCGGATCGGCCCATATCATCTCTCGACTCCGGTCGGTATCCTCCGGATATCCGCCAGGCCCAACCAATCCCCGGTAGGTAGTAGTCCCTCTGCCAGGCTCACCGTCTGTATACACAGCATCCCTTTCTGTAGGGTTACTAGGCACACTAACGAGGCTCTACAAGGTATCGACCATGTCCGTTTAAAAATTTATGTGCCTAAAAACCCTAAGCAAGATCTTGTACTAGAGTATAGGCGAATCTAAAAACAAGTAAACAACTTTACTCTAAAGGGAATACGAAATACAACCTTTGTAGATCGGTCCTCCACTTCATTTGCTCCTTGTTGAAGTCCCTTCGCTGCGATCAAGGTTCTCCCGGGCTCTTGCATGGCTTCACGACGCGAAGGATGCGACCTTGCTTGAAGTCTCCAAGGCCGAAGATGATCTACGTCGAGGGAATTCTGAGTCAAGCTCCTACTTCACTAACTAGAGAATTAGTGAAGTAAACACCCTAAACTAAAGTGCTAGTCTAGTAGAGGATGGAGAAATAGGAAGTGGGTTCTCTTTAGAATTTTGTTTCTCACAAGGATTCTCACTTTGGATCAAACCCTAGCTTGCTTTTTCTTTTTGTTCAAATGAAGAAGATGATTAACAAAAGAAAGTGAAGAGGATAATGATCAAGTGTCATGGCTAACCATGGTGAGAGAGTATCATATACTAACCCTTGTAGAGACTTAACCCTAGGCTAATCTTTATGGTTGGGTTAAGAAATATCCATAGTAAAAACAAAACCAAGTTGAATTAGTCAATGCATCCACAAGCTTCCACAAGCTTCATGCATTTTCTAATCCTCCTCTTGATTTTGTAATTACTTTAGATATTAAAAACCCAAAATAAAAATTAGCATAGTGTAAGTCACATACACCCATGTATAGTGTATCATCAACCATGATACAAAAATACAACACATTTTCATATATTTATCATATATAGTAAAAATGTGTACAAGTGAGAAAAAACCCTAAGTGAACATGTGTTAGTAAATGTAAACTAGTATATCTAATATACAATTATACACTTAATTATTAAATCAACACTTGACTTAATAATCCGGTCATATCTCATATAACCGACTAACATTCATCGTATCGACTTATCGAATCAACACTTGATTCGATAACCCGGTCATATCATATATAACCGACCGATACAAAAAGTCGCGAGAATATAATACAGTATCACATACACGCATTATTCTCGGTCCCGCACATATCACATATGCGCTCCTATTTCGTTTTGCCTGAGCCAGTAAAACCTCTATGTAGGACTCCAAAGACTCGTCAATACGCCGACAGTAGGTGATGATCACATCAAGCACCCACAAGCCGTCAGCGGTACTAGCTGGACGTAACGGCTACCCGGGTATTGAGCGATCAGAAGATCAGCAAGCAAGCCCGCTCCAACTCCTGTAAAAGCCTGCCGGTAACACTTCCCGTACAGTCCGGTTTCCTTGTCTGATATGTCGCATATCAAGTCTAGGGATGGTTAACGTCAGACCCCAATAACCGATAAGTCGTGCCGATGTGAGGCTCATAACGGGTCGAGAAACTACAGGTAACACTTACCAGTAAATCTCTGAATCAGCCCTGGCCAGGGACTTGCCTGTTACGGCCAATCGAGCACAGCGCAACATCAACCCCCAATACCGGGAGAGACAAAACCCTTCCTATCGCTCATTGCCTCCATGTGACTCGGGACTGTACCCAGAAACCACCATTTTGCACGCCCTCATGGACGTGGTAAGGTGGAAATCAAAGCACAGTGGGAATCACACGAGACTCTATGACGATCTCGGGTCTACAGACTAACCTGCACAAGTGTCATCAGAGAACTGCCATCTGACGTGAGGTATAATACCATCTGGGAGTTCTCGACGAGTCCGTCCAGTGTACCCAGTCTCCACTGAGCACCCGTATACCATCTCTGATGTCAAACACCAATGGATATGGGATCATCCATCGCCCATCTCATGGGTCGAGAAGCATATACGCTAGTCTACACTGGTATATCGATGCCCCGTCTCGATACACCCACGACTAGGGACCTTGAAGGATGTACTTATGGACTACCATGTCCCCACTAGTATGATCCGCATCATAGTCTAGGTAGTCAAGTACACATCCTAAGGGCTTTACCAACATGTAACTATAAGATAGTATAAAGAGACATGTATACATGTTAAAGTAAAGAGCAACCAGATAGCATACTATCATATCGACCAAAAAAGTCCTCTCTATATGTGTCCAAGCATCCAATATAATATACATCATCTGTACAATACTGGCCTCTAGGGCATACATACAACTAACAATCTCCCACTTGCACTAGGGCCAGGTGCTATAGTATCGCATACCGAGCATCCCGAAGAGTCTCTCAAACTGTATCTGGGGAATGGCCTTCGTGAGTGGATCCGCAGTGTTGTTCTTTGTATCAACCCTCCTGATCTCGATCTCCCGGCGATCAACTATCTCCTGGATCAGGTGATACCACCTCAGAATATGCCTGGATCGCTGATAGGACATGGGTTCCTTGGCCAAAACCACCGCTCCAGTGTTATCGCAATACAAAGGTATTGGATGCTCAATGGATGGAACCACTCCAAGTTCAGTAATGAACTTCTTGATCCAGACAGCCTCTTTGGCAGCATCGTTGGCAGCGATGTATTCAGCCTCTATCGTCGAGTCTGCCACGGTTTCCTGCTTGGAACTCTTCCAGCTAACCGCCCCTCCGTAAAGTGTAAAGACAAATCCCGACTGCGACTAAAAGTCGTCCTTATCACTCTTGAAGCTCGAATCGGTAAAGGACTCCACTTGGAGTTCTCCGTTACCATACACCAAGAGCATCTCTTTAGTCCTTCGTAAGTACTTGAGAATGCTCTTCACAGCTGTCCAGTGACTCTCTTCAGGATCAGCTTGATACCTACTCACTACACTTAGTGAGTATGCTACATCGGGTCTGGTACATAGCATCGCGTACATGATAGAGCCTACTGCCGAAGCATAGGGTATCCCTCTCCAAATCAGTCTTGGGAGGCATCTCTTTGGAGAGAGTGAGCCCTGAGATCGTGGGTAAAAGCCCACGTTTGGACTCTTCCATACTAAACCTCTTTAGTATGGTGTCAATGTACCTGGATTGGGACAATCCCAATATCCTTTTAGATCTATCTCTATAGATCATAATTCCCAATATGCAGGAGGCATCACCAAGATCTTTCATTGAGAATCTTTGTGATAAGAAGAGCTTCACCGATTGCAGCATAGGAATGTCATTTCCTATCAAGAGTATGTCTTCCACGTACAATACGAGAAAGACAACCTTACTCTCTGCGACCTTCTTGTAGATACAAGGTTCATCTACGTTTTTGACGAAATCAAACTCTTTGATAACAACGTCAAAGCAGATGTTCCAACTCCGCGATGCTTGCTTCAATCCATAAATGGATTTAAGCAGCTTGCACACCTTCCCGCTGCTCCCACTATCTACGAATCCCTCTAGCTGAGTCATGTACACGCACTCTTCTAAATCACCATTTAGAAAGGCGGTCTTAACATCCATTTGCCGGATTTCGTAGTCATGATATGCAGCGATGGCAAGCATGATCCGGATGGATTTAAGCATAGCCACCGGAGAAAAGGTTTCGTCATAGTCCATACCCGGTCTTTGACGAAAACCCTTTGCAACAAGTCTAGCTTTGAAAGTCTCCACTTTCCCATCTACACCAAGTTTTTTCTTGAAGATCTACTTGCTCCCAATGGGTTTTACCCCTTCAGGAGCAACTTCCAAAGTCCACACTTTGTTGGTGTACATGGATTCCATCTCGGATCGCATTGCATCCAGCCATGTCACTGAGTCCCCACTCGTGATGGCCTGCTCGAAGCTAGTTGGGTCATCATTAACCATGATGCAATCCTCGCTCCCACCATCCATGAGAAAACCGTAGTATCTCTCAGATCGGTGAGGAACTCTACTAGATCGGCGGAGAGGCTGAGGTTCGTTGGGAACTACCGAATCCTCTGGTTCCACTAAATCTTCAGCTGCAGTTTGTGTATCTGGAACCTCTTCCAGCTCTACCACTTTGCCACTAATTTCTTTTACAAGAAATTCCTTTTCTAAAAAGGTGGCATGTTGAGCAACAAACACTTTTTGTTCCTCACTGTGGTAGAAAAAATACCCATATGATTACTTTGGATATCCTACAAACTTGCAAAGAACTGACTGTGCCTCGAGTTTGTCCGGATTTTGTGTTTTGACATAGGCCAGACAACCCCATATCTTAACTCGTTTAAGATATGGTCTCTTCCCACTCCATATCTCATATGGTGTGGTAGGTACAGATTTAGATGGAACTTGATTCAATAGGTATGCTGCTGTCTCCAGCACATACCCCCAGAAGGAAATAGGTAACTCAGCTGTGCTCATCATAGAGCGCACCATATCTAATAGGGTGCGGTTCTTCCGTTCAGATACACCGTTGTGCTGTGGTGTATATGGAGGAGTCAGCTGAGAGAGAATCACATTCTCTTTTAGGAAGTCCAGGAATTCATTGCTCAAGTATTCACCTCCTCGATCAGATCGTAGGATTTTAATACTTTTTCCGGTTTGGTTCTCGACTTCTTGTATATATTCTCTAAATTTCTCAAAAGCTTCTGATTTGTGTTTCATCAGAAACACAGATCCGAATCTAGAGGGATCATCAGTGAATGTAATGAAGTACGAAGAACCATCCCTGGCATGTGTAGACATGGGACCGCACACATCACTATGTATCAGTCCCAAGAGTTCGGTAACTCTTTCTCCGTGTCCCGTAAACGGAGTTTTGGTCATCTTGCCTTTGAGACATGACTGGCAAGTGTCATAAGATGAAAATTCAAACGGATTCAAATATCCATCCTTATGCAACTTAGCGAGTCGTGTCGCATTGATGTGACCCAGTCTACAATGCCACAAGAAGGATTCGTTCAGATCTGAACTCTTCCTCTTATGTGTGTTTGTTATGCTCAGAACTGTTGATTGATTTAGAACATAAATGCCATTGCACAACGTATCTGATCCAACCAACTTTTGGTTTAGGAAAATGTTCATAACATTATCCTGTAATACAAAATTATATCTCTCTTTAGTCAACAAAGAAACCGATATAATGTTGCATATCAGGTTCGGCATGAAATAGCATTCGTTCAGAATCAATGTATTACCAGTTGGCAATACTAGGTGATATTCCTCGACGGTTTTAGCTGCAACAATTGTACCATCTCCAACCCTTATGTCTTTATCACCTTCTCCAAGTTCACTACTTTTTCTAAGCCCATGTAACTGATTACATATATGGGATCCTGACCCGGTATCTAATACCCAGGACGTAGAGCAAATGGAGAAACAGTTCTCTGTAACGAACACACCCGAAGAAAATGCATCAACATGTACTTTCTTCATTCGGGTGGAATTGGAATCTTGGTATTCCCCTATATCCTGTTCAGTCCTATAACTCTTATAAGAAAGAACGGAACCAACGTTCCCCAGCACAGTATAACATGCGGGTTCGGTCAATACATCCATATTATTATCTTTATTAAGGCATGATATGGTCGCTACCTGGAGAGAGAGAGAGAAGAAAACACTTTAGCGTATGCTCTTGCAAGATCAGATTGGTTATTATCTTATCTAATCAGGATGGCTCCCACTGTTTTTTATCAAATCTTCCTTCAAACCCTAAAAGGAAAGACTAGCCGGGATTAATTACACCCTACAACTTCACCAATCTTTCAGCCAGGCCAGTGTCGGTACTTTGAAGGAGGTTCCCCGTGCTTTCGCACGGACCTAATTAAAGTAAACCTCGTTTTCCCCGAGGCGTAACCCCGTTGACACCTTTCTAGACACCTACTTGATTGGCTAATTGTCCTGTGTAAAACTCTCCCGGGAGTAACAATTACTCGAATGGGTATCGGGATCTAACTATCTCATAGAAGATATGCAATCTCATTGCATATTTCAACATTTGAAATTCCCGATACTATTTTGCCCCAAACGATCTATGACCTTGACAAGGTCAACAACCATAGACCGTAAGTCAAGTTCAACCCATCATTTCTTGATTGAATTAAACCCACCCGCACGACCCTTGACAAGGTCAACAAGGCCGTACGACTACCCTTAAACAATCTGCATCATATGCATAAACAGATAAATACTGGTCAGCTACCGCACACTATGCCTTGACAAGGTCAACAAACGCAGCACGAATAATAAGCAGGACTTATCTGAAATGACGGAGGGCTACGACAGGTTTTTCTGAAAACCTATTGCGTAATGAACTTAATATCGTCGTAGAATCGCATGAATTTTGAAATGGAGTGATTTTGAGGCTTTCATTAGTTTTGCTAAAGAGGTCACTCCCGGTGAAGGGATCTCGGTTCTTTCCTTATGGAATAAGGTGCAGGATATATCATATACATCACTATGCAAAGAAAAACTCCAAAAGCAGTCAAAAGTCAAACCGAGTGTTGTAGCATCTGCCAGTTTTGCTAAAGAGGTCACTCCTGGTGAAGGGATCTCGGCTCTTTCCCCATCGAATAAGGTGCATGGTATATCATATATACCGCTATGCAAAGCAAAACTGTAGCTACCCTTTTTATTTGAAAATTTGATTCTACAACATCTTTTAGGTTTCTTTTCTTTCATTAATCACATTAATAAAGTCCCATCATTTAAGTCACCTAAACATCACAAATAAATACGACGTACATTTATGCCATCCATATTCGCCTCGATGTCCTCTCGTGCACCGTTAGGTTAGGTAACTAACGGCAGAGCAGGGCAGGGCTAGCGCGGGTGTAAAACATAAGTAACGCCTATATAATATATCATATATACTATATACAGTATTTATCATAGAACATCAAATGATCACATCACAGATATCGCAGCAGAAGAAACATATGAAACATTGGATATACTAGGACACCCGTGTTTTATTTTGAGCCTCTATAAAACACGTATTCCACGGTCGCGATGAATAGCCAAACCCACACCCCTAGACCCCTACGAGAGCGGCAAGCAACCCTACCAATTCTAGAGTTAGGAGACCCGGACTCGACTCCTCGAGTTGGTCTCCCACTGGACTCCATAACCCGGTTACTTGTGCTCTCCTAGTGCGGAAAAGTAAATAATATACAAAAGGTGACAACAAACTCATCCCGGAAGTGCCCCAATAAAAGTATATTACATACATTTAAATTTACATGAATGAAAACAAAAACTCTCATTTCACATAAAATCCCCCGGCTATTCAAAACGAGACGATCCAATATAACATATCCAGCAACACATAACATCACATGTCATCAACGTAAGTAAATATGCGCATCCCAATTGTCGTTGACATATAGCAACGAAACCGGCGATCACATATTACACTTACGGTCGCAGAAAAGAAAGTGTAAAACTAAAACATTTGGAATCCACAATCTCTTTAGACATCGTAAATCCGAAATATCACATATTTCGCATTTCATGCCTAACTTGTATGAATTCCACATATTGTATCACATTCCAGATAAATAGACAGTATTAAACTTTCCGATCGAATAATCAAATACTCAAGATTTCCATAATAGCTCAACACTTGAGCGGAGTTTAAAGATTCCAGAATACGTCACAGTACCAACGGTCCAGCCGTAGAAGGGTCAAGCCAACGCCTCACATGTGGCACGCCGTACTGCCCCAAACCCTAAGGTTCAAATGGCAGTTCAAGACGGTCACATAATCGAGTTAAGGTTTGTTGTCTTCTAGATGGTCCATCGCATCACATGCAAGTTTTTCCGAAATATTTAAACCCAAGAAAAATTCAACACTTGAATGTTTTTCGTGCCGGGAAAAATTGAGTTAATGATATCCGTTCGAACATTTTAGTACTTTCTAAATTATCCGGAATAACAGAACAAAATTAAATTCTCCGATCGAATCGACGATTTCAAAATAAACCCCAAAATTACTCAACACTTGAGTCAGATATAAAATACCCACAAAAAATCAGTAAACAAATAGGAACTTTACTGCACAAAACTATAAGGGTGACGTCACCATATGGCCGCGGAACAGCCGCAGGAGCCATGCTCGTGCCGCGGTTCCGCGGCGCTTTGGGCGCCAATCTTTGTCGTTTTGCACAGTTTTCCTTATAATTTCCTGCTGATTTTTAAGCATTTTTAATTTGGAAAAATACCAGATTTTAAAAAATGTACAGAGAGGGGTTGATTTCGACGTTATCGGGTTCGTTCGGAGTTTTAACTTCGTTAACACATCGCCTAATGCTCTAGCTAGGCTTTGATACCACTGTAGGGTTACTAGGCACACTAACGAGGCTCTACAAGGCATCGACCATGTCCGTTTAAAAATTTATGTGCCTAAAAACCCTAAGCAAGATCTTGTACTAGAGTATAGGCGAATCTAAAAACAAGTAAACAACTTTACTCTAAAGGGAATACGAAATACAACCTTTGTATATCGGTCCTCCACTTCATTTGCTCCTTGTTGAAGTCCCTTCGCTGCGATCAAGGTTATCCCGGGCTCTTGCATGGCTTCACGACGCGAAGGATGCGACCTTGCTTGAAGTCTCCGAGGCCGAAGATGATCTACGTCGAGGGAATTCGGACTCAAGCTCCTACTTCACTAACTAGAGAATTAGTGAAGTAAACATCCTAAACTAAAGTGCTAGTCTAGTAGAGGATGGAGAAATAGGAAGTGGGCTCTCTTTAGAATTTTGTTTCTCACAAGAATTCTCACTTTGGATCAAACCCTAGCTTGCTTTTTCTTTTTGTTCAAATGAAGAAGATGATGAACAAAAGAAAGTGAAGAGGATAATGATCAAGTGTCATGGCAAACCATGGTGAGAGAGTATCATATACTAACCCTTGTTGAGACTTAACCCTAGGCTAATCTTTATGGTTGGGTTAAGAAATATCCATAGTGAAAACAAAACCAAGTTGAATTAGTCAATGCATCCACAAGCTTCCACAAGCTTCATGCATTTTCTAATCCTCCTCTTGATTTTGTAATTACTTTAGATATTAAAAACCCAAAATAAAAATTAGCAATGTGTAAGTCTCATACACCCATGTATAATGTATCATCAACCATGATACAAAAATACAACACATTTTCATATATATATATATCATATATAGTAAAAATGTGTACAAGTGAGAAAAAACCCTAAGTGAACATGTGTTAGTAAATGTAAACTAGTATATCTAATATACAATTATACACTTAATTATTAAATCAACACTTGACTTAATAATCCGGTCATATCTCATATAACCGACTAACATTCATCGTATCGACTTATCGAATCAACACTTGATTCGATAACCCGGTCATATCATATATAACCGACCGATACAAAAAGTCGCGAGAATATAATACGGTATCACATACACGCATTATTCTCGGTCCCGCACATATTACATATGCGCTCCTATTTCGTTTTGCCTGAGCCAGTAAAACCTCTATGTAGGACTCCAAAGACTCGTCAATACGCCGGCAGTAGATGATGATCACATCAAGCACCCACAAGCCATCAGCGGTACTAGCTGGACGTAACGACTACCCGGGTATTGAGCGATCAGAAGATTAGCAAGCAAGCCAGCTCCAACTCCTGTAAAAGCCTGCTGGTAACACTTCCCGTACAATCCGGTTTCCTCGTCTGATATGTCGCATATCAAGTCTAGGGTGGTTAACGTCAGACCCAAATAACTGATAAGTCGTGCCGATGTGAGGCTCATAACGGGTCGAGAAACTACTGGTAACACTTACCAGTAAATCTCTGAATCAGCCCTGGCCAGGGACTTCCCTGTTACGGCCAATCGAGCACAACGCAACATCAACCCCCAATACCGGGAGAGACGAAACCCCTCCTATCGCTCATTGCCTCCATGTGACTCGGGACTGTACCCAAAAACCACCGTTTTGCATGCCCTCATGGACGTGGTAAGGTGGAAATCAAAGCACAGTGGGAATCACACGAGACTCTATGATGATCTCGGGTCTACAGACTAACCTGCACAAGTGTCACCAGAGAACTGCCATCTGAAGTGAGGTATAATACCATTTGGGAGTTCTCGGCGAGTCCGTCCAGTGTACCCAGTCTCCACTGAGCACCCGTATACCATCTCTGATGTCAAACACCAATGGATATGGGATCATCCATCGCCCATCTCATGGGTCGAGAAGCGTATACGCTAGTCTACACTGGTATATCGATGCCCCGTCTCGATACACCCACGACTAGGGACCTTGAAGGATGTACTTATGGACTACCATGTCCCCACTAGTATGATCCGCATCATAGTCCAGGTAGTCAAGTACACATCCTAAGGGCTTTACCAACATGTAACTATAAGACAGTATAAAGAGACATGTATACATCTTAAAGTAAGAGCAACCAGATAGCATACTATCATATCGACCAAGAAAGTTCTCTCTCTATATGTCCAAGCATCCAATATAATATACATCATCTGTATAATACAGGCCTCTAGGGCATACATACAACTAACACTTTCTTGCCCCGGGATACCATACCGGGTCCACCATGTACCCGCAATCGGCCTCATTCAGCTCCTCGAATTGGGTTTCACATGTCACACTCAGAACCGAGAAAACACATGGTGGACGCACTGAAATATCATATTAAGAGAAACCGGGTTTTTAAAACAGAACATGCTTTCTTTTGAAATAGCCACGGCTCTCAAATCCAGAAATCTCATGGAAACAGCATATCTCAATGCGTAAAATCATAAAGCATGATGTATGCGATATATGATAAAAATGTATGCATATCTGTATATCATACACTATGGAACAGTGGTATGACATATTAAGGGAAAACCGCTCTTTTAAATGTTTCCAGTTTATAAAATATAACATGCGGTTCCCAATTTCCCCACAAAACCAGTTATTTATGTAGGTACAATATGTATATGCGCAAGTAAAGAGGTACCAATATGTATATGCCCCAATATGGGTATGCAATGTGTATATGCGCAAGTATGGATGTACCAATGTATGTGTGCACCAATATGGATATACAATGTGCATGTGTACAAATATGGATGTATCAATGTATATGTGCACCAATATGGATATACAAGTGGTATATACGCAAGCATGTTATGCGAAGAGTCATATCATGATGCAGCAATTCTACTGTATAGTGACATGGCAATTATCGATGATGAAGTGTGTAAGCCTACAATCTGTGTACGTGTAACATACGCATCATCGATAATGGTGCAGGTGTACTATCACAGGTATAAGTAATGCAATGCGAATAACATGAATGCAGGTAAATCATATGCAAATACTAACGGGTATACGTGTCTAACATGACCGAGTCGGTGAATCTATCAATCGGCATCCAGCCTCACAACATTCCATACGGTATATTCCATCGTACGACATCCTCTAGTCAAGGGTATGGATCAAACCTCAAGTCAAACTCATCACGTACGGAAAATCATCGTACGACGGCATTAAGCTATCAGGGATCCTATCATCCTATAAGACGAGGAGGGTACGGACTTAACGTCTCGTACGGCTATCACTCACGATTCACAACATATAAATATATTTATATATCTATGTCCCAGGTCACATCCATAATAATCTCATATCAGGGGACCGGCAGGGTATAAATCATCTCAATCGACTCGCATCCGTATACCAACAAATCACCAAATCATCATATCGCGTCATATATCCTTTTTATCGCATTTATATCCCTTATCAAGTCAATTTTACAAATACATTCTACCTTTACTATAAGCATAAGTATCTAATCTAACATACACACCAGAACCATACAATCAGATTTTTAAAGAAGCGAATCGTTGTTTTGAAAATAGTGGTTACGGTGTTTTTAAAGAAAAGATATCATTTGAAATTCCGTAACGTCCCTCAAGGTATCTGTTTAAAATATGCATATGATTCTTCAGTTTAGAAATATGTATGGTTCAGATGACACATCTACGTCGACTATCTAGTCCTATAGTATCCTAAACGGCAATATCGACAAACGTCATCCTCAAATCCCGTCATCACATATTAGCCGTATTATATCACTTCTAACTATCTTTAGTTTCTAATATGGTTTATCTAACTATCCATTTTACTCTATCTGTAGTTTCCTAATAAAGGTTTCATTAACCATAATCTATATATAAATCGGTTTCCATCAAAGTGTGTGGGGGTGCTATACGCCATCCACCCGACTTCCCCGGTAGATATAGATCTACTCACCTCGGTATTCGATTGCCGAAGTCGATGATTCCACGCTCTGCCGCCTCAGAATCCATGCGAAGGTACCTACAATAACAACACATATACCAATGCTATAAAAATCAAGTTCTGAAATCCAAAACGGCACACGGATCGCCTATAGGTTAGAACCTATAGCCCACGTATGCAAAACCAACAAATCACCCCTATTCGTTGATGTACAAACATCCAACAACAAAATAAAAATTCAAATATCGAATCTAAATATTTCAAAATACGGAAACATAGCCAAAAACCACACTAAAGTGCTCTAAGATTTTGACTCAGGCTAAAACAAGGTGCACAAACAAGTCTAGGGTGCTGTATATGATGTATATGACCTACTGGATCAACCCCGACACCAATTTCATACATGTGGCCGGCCACAAGGCCTAAAATTCCGGCCTCCTCGGGTCCCTAGGCTCCAAACCAGGTCTTTGACGAAGTCCCAACATCCTTTTAGATCTATCACGATAGATCTGGATCCCCAGAATGCAGTTGGCATCACCCAGGTCCTTCATGGAGAACCTCTGTGACAAGAATCCTTTGACTGACTGTAACATAGGAATATCATTTCCTATTAGGAGAATGTCATCGACGTACAAGACGAGGAATACCACATTACTCCCTACAATCTTACTGTAAATGCATGGTTCATCTGGGTTTTTGATAAAGTCGAATTCTTTGACAGTACCATCAAAGCAGATGTTCCAACTCCGCGATGCCTGCTTCAGTCCATAGATGGACTTGAGCAACTTGCACACTTTACCGCTGCTCCCACTCTGAATGAATCCCTCTGGCTGATCCATATAGACGCACTCTTCCAAATATCCATTTAGGAAAGTCGTCTTTACGTCCATCTGCCAGATTTCATAATCGTGGAAGGCAGCAATGGCAAGAAGGACCCGAATGTATTTCAGCATAGCCACTGGAGAAAAGGTTTCGTCATAGTCCAGACCAGGTCTTTGACGAAAAACCCTTTGCAACAAGTCTAGCCTTATAGGTCTCAACCGTCCATCTACACCAATCTTCCTTTTGAAGATCCACTTGCATCCTACGGGTTTTACCCCATCTGGAGCAACGTCCAACGTCCATACTTTGTTGGTGTACATGGACTCCATTTCGGTCCGCATTGCATCCAGCCATTTTACCGAGTCAACGCTCTGAATGGCCTGCTGGAAGCTAGTCGGCTCATCATAATCTATGATGCAATCCTCTCTATCCCCGTCTATGAGAAAACCGTAGTATCTCTCGGGCGGATGAGACTGCCTACTACTCCTGCGGAGCGGCGTAGGAATGTCATGATCTTTCGAACCCTATGGTTCTACTAAGCTTTTAGTAATAGCTCGTGGATCTGGAATTTCTTCCAGTTCTATTGCGCTCCCACTTATCTGATTCTCCAAAAACTGAGTTTCCAAGAAGTGGGCATGCCGAGAAACAAAAACCTTTTCTTCCTCCTCGCAATAGAAGAAATATCCCTTGGAGTTCTTTGGATATCCCACAAACTTGCACTGTACTGAGCATGCCTCGAGCTTGTCCGCATGCTGCTTTTTGAAAAAAGCTGGACTTCCCCATGTCTTAATGTGATTAAGATAGGGTCTCTTCCCACACCACATCTGATATGGTGTAGTAGGCACAGTCTTAGTTGGAACTCGGTTCAAAAGGTATGCAGCTGATTCTAGTGCATATCCCCAGAATGATCACGGTAACTCAGCGTTACTCATCATGGACCGTACCATATCCAATAGGGTTCGGTTCCGTCTCTCCGATACACCGTTATGTTGCGGAGTGTATGGAGGAGTAAGCTGAGAGAGAATTCCATTCTCTTTTAAGTAATCCAGGAACTCGGCACTCAAGTATTTACCACCTCGATCCGATCTCAGTGCCTTGATACTTTTGCCGGTTTGTTTTTCTACTTCATTCTTATATTCCTGGAATTTTCCAAAGGCTTCGGATTTATGTTTCATTAAGAAGACATAACCGTACCTTGAAAAGTCATCCGTAAAAGTAATGAAGTAAGAATAACCGCTTCGCGCATGTGTAGACATTGGACCGCACACATCACTTTGTACGAGTCCTAAGAGCTCGCTCGCTCTTACTCCGTGTCCAGTGAACGGAGTATTTGTCATCTTTCCTTTGAGACAAGATTGACAAGTGGCATACGATTGATATTCGAATGGATCCAAATATCCTTCTGTATGTAACTTCGTCAACCTTCTCTCATTGATGTGACCTAGTCTACAATGCTATAAGAAAGTCTGATTTATTTCCGGAGACTTTCTTTTGTGTGTATTCTGGACATTGAAAATCTGTGGTTGGTTTAATACGTATATACCATTGCTTAATGTACCTGACCCAATCAGAACTTGATTAAGGTGAATGTTTACAACATTACTTACAAACGCAAATTCATAACCTTCTTTAGAAATCAAAGATACAGAAATGATATTACAAGTTGCGTTGGGTACAAAAAAGCAATTACGTAAAACCAAAATATGTCCATCTGACATTCCCAGGTGATAGTCCCCCACGGCCTTAGCATCCATGCTAGCTCCGTTTTCAACTTTGAGGGTCATGTCACCTACCTTCAAAACCCTACGGTTTCTCAATGTATGCAAAGAATTACAGGTATGAGATCCTGATCCGGTATCCAATAACCTAGAAGTAGAGTTTATTGATAGACAATTTTCAATAACATACACACCTGAAGCTGAAGCCGCAACTTGCTTCAGATCCTGTGTTCTGGCTTTCCAAGCCCTGCAATCTTTCTTCCAGTGTCCACTCTTGTGAAAGTAAAAGCATTCTTCCTTATCCACAAGCTTCCCCGCTGTCTTTGTTGCCTTTGTCTTTCCCTTCGTATCCACTTTACTAACACCGCCCCTTGGTTTGGCGGGGGCTTTCTTCTTCTTTCCCTTGGCTTTTTCCTTGGACCTAGACGATGAAGATCCTCCTACAAACAAAGTGGATGTTTCTCTACCTTTCTGTAGGGTGCCCTTTGCACTCCTCAGCATGTTGAGGAGTTCTGAAAGTTCAACTTCTTTTTCTTGCAAGTTGAAGTTCAGGATAAATTGGGCGTAAGTAGAAGGAAGGGACTGAAGAATCAAGTCCGTATAGATCTCATTCTCCAACGTGGTCCTAAAGTCCGCGAGCTCCTTAATGATGCCAATCATCTTAAGAACGTGTCCCGCTACCGATGATCCGATGGCCAACCTTGCCGAAAACAACTTCTTCGACACTTCGTATCTTGTGATACGAGATTGCTTTCCATACAGTTCTTTTGTATGGAGAAATATGGATTCGAGGTCCATATTCTCGTGCCTCCTCTGATGTTCGTTGTCCATAGAGGCAAGCATGAGGCACTTGGCCTTCGTGCAATTGATCACCCAAGTCTTACGGATTTCTTTATCCGCGATGATGGAGGTGGGACCTGGGACAGGGGGAGCTTTGGTGGTAAGGGGATACCCCAACTTGTCATAAGTGATTGCCATTTTGACATTCCTGAGCCAATCTTTGTAGTTTGGCCCTGTCAGTATGTTTTTATCTAGTAATAACTTAAGTCCGGTCATGTTGTTTGGTCGCTGCAATTAGGAGAGAGAGAAGAAACACTTTAGCATGATGCTCTTGCAAGTTTAGAGTGGTTTTTAATTTTTCTAAACAGGATGGCTCCCACTGTCTCTCGAATCCCTCCTCAAACCAAAAAGGAAGAATTAGTCAGGATCAATCTCACCGTACAATACTTGCTTAACCGTTCGGCCAGGCTGGTGTCGGTACTTCGAAGGAGGTTTTCCAACGCTTTCGCGAAGTTCCTTAATTAAATAACTTCTTTTCTCTGGGGGTGTAGCCCCGCTAACACCTTTCTAGACACCTACTTGGTTTATAGCATTGATCGTTAAGTGAGAAATTTCCCGAGGAGTAGCATATACTCACAGTAGGATCGGGATCCAAATATCATTGCGTGACAAAACTGAAGGAATCCTACCAGAATCATCACACTCCAAATGGTATGCAGCGCTAGCAAGTTTCAGTTCTTTTGAAACTCCCGATGTGGATTTTTGCCCCATGCTCTTATGACCTTGACTTTGGCCAAAATATCATAAGTCACATGTCAAGTTCTACTCGTCATTCTCCAGGTTAATTTGAGCCCACCCGCACATACCCTTGACTTTGGCCAAAATGGTAGAACGACTGCCCCAAACCAACACATCTATCTATGCTGCACATGAATCCCCAATAGCTACCAATCACTATGCCTTGACTTTGGCCAACATACATAGCTTGAATACTATTGACTATTCATGTGAAACGACGGAGGGCTACGAATGGTTTTGGCGAAACCGTGAACGTAGTGAACTTGATATAATCGATGGAACGAGATAGCTTTTAAAAGGAGTGGCTTAAGCTCTGCGTTTAAAAGTTATTTTGAAAAGAAACCGAGTGGTTTTGAAAGTGTTCCAACGACTTTTACTTGGTTTATTTTTTCTTTCATTAATTCCAATCCGTCCCATCATTTAATCCTACCATTGCAGAAAACAACCAAAATATGACGTACGCTTATGCCATCCGCATTCGCCACGGGGCCCCGTCATTACCCGTTAGGTTACTTAACTAACGACAGAGCGGGGGCTGGACTAGCGCGGATGCAAAACATAAGCAACGCCTAAATAATATCATACATAGATATATTGCAATGATAGCCATTTCAGATCACAGATGAATACATTGGATATACTAGGAATCCGCAATTCGTACGAGCCTGTAACGAAAAGCGGATTACACGGTCGCGATGAATAGCCAATACCCCACCCTAGACCCCTACGGGTGCGACAAACTACCCGCCAAATATCCGAAGCGGAGCAACCTCCCTCAACGACGTGAGTAGGCCACTCGGCACTTTGAGATACCCGGTAGTTTGTGCACCCCACCTTGGGTCTATCCTAGGAGCAAAAACAGTGAAAAGAAATTATACAATGACGGCTACAACCCCGACCCGGTTGTGCGGCCAAAAATAATATTACATCAATTTATATATTACATGAATTGAAAGATAAAAGAAAACTCTCATCTCACAACCCTCCGGCTATTCATCCGCGACAATCCAATGAATTCATATACACATACCATCAACATTACAGATCACAGATATGTATAACCCCCACTAATCAACGTATAGCGATTAGCGTGCGTTCAATACATATAACACATCACAGATATAAACCCGTCAGCTTAAGACTTTAGAAGTTCGATCAAAATACGGTTTTTCAAGCCCCAAAAACTAATTTTTCTTTCTGTAAAATCTGGGCAGAAAAAACATATCCCAAAAATCCCAAAACAGCCCCAGAAACACTCTGCAAGAAACCTGTTCCTCGACCGAGTCATCTCGGCCGCGGAACCGCGGCGGGAGCATGCTCCCGCCGCATTTCCGCGGTGCTTTGACCGATTCGATGGACCAAATTTCTTGGGTGTTTTAACAAAAGCCTGAGCCGATTTTTAAGATAAGATTTACCAATTTCACGGGTTCGTTTCGCGACTTTTTCTTCGATCGAATTTCTAGTTACTTTGCTAACATGTTAGATAGTGTTTAACTAGGCTCTGATACCACTGTAAGTCCATGTTACCTCTCCCGGTACTTACGGGCTTGCGGAAATGATGAAAAACGATTTTTCAAGAGGTGGTAACATGGACTCAAAATACGGATCTTTGTTAAACAACTACCTAACAACCTAACTAGAGTTTTACCTACTCGGTTAGGGGGCTATACCTTTCTTGAACTCCTTCGTCTTCAACTCTTTCCGGTGTACGGATCGGCCTCACCTCGTTGTCTCCTTGCGCCGAAGATGGATCCACCTGAAAGCTTCTACCTTTGGCTTCTTCTTCTTCGAACTTGAAGAAACTAGAACACTTGGTTTGCTAAACCTTGTGAACTAGGATGAGTAGAGAAGTGATTTGGGTTTTCTTTTATCTCTAAGGCAATGTTTCTCAACTCATGAGAGTGTGTTGCCTTGAGCTAGAGAGAGAGAAAGAGGAAGAGCAAGAGGGAGAGCACAAGCAAGAGAGAGAAATGAAATGAAAGAATGTGTAACTCTTTTGCCATCCAAATTCTCATAATCCAAAACCATCATA
The DNA here is from genome assembly GCA_030015575.1 of Agapanthus africanus. Lineage (NCBI taxonomy): Eukaryota > Viridiplantae > Streptophyta > Magnoliopsida > Asparagales > Amaryllidaceae > Agapanthus > Agapanthus africanus. Next base: position 503,693,634 of record JASDDO010000014.1, on the reverse strand, counting down.
ACAAAATAGTAATCAAGTATTATGTGATGGTTCAAGTCAAAATGGATATATCATTTCATGCACTCATTTTGCAAAAACAAACAAGCAAGCAAAAGTCTTTGCCATGAAATGATAGCCATTGTCATGATGATGGTCAACTGGTCCAACCCAGTCAACCGGTCAACAAAGTCAACAAGTCAACAAAGTCAACCCCTCAACAACCATGTCACTATAATACTTAATTAATATTATTGTTAATTATATTTCTTATTCTCATTAGGGTTTAGCCAAAAGTCAATAATCAACAGTCAACAGTCAACAACCCCAATGAGAATCCTCTGCCTCTGTCTCTCTGTCAACTGTGCATACACACCCGCATCCGCGTTCCGAGGAACACGAATACAATTGAGATAAAACCAATCCCAAAATGTACACTTGGATCTGGCATAAACCAAAGCCTGCTAGTGTTAACTGTCCGGACACCAAACGTGCACAAGTGCATGGATGTGACCGAACCCTGTCGCAAAACCATGCGACCTGTCGCAAAACCATGCGACCTCTACTCTTTTGCCTAAAGGCAAATATCTTTCTGTGTGGGACTCTAAAGACTCGACACTACGCTGGCAGTGGGTTTAACCACAGACCGCAAGCGGCACTAGCTGTACGTAACGGTCCCCAGGTAGATGCCGACAAGAAAACGGACGAGGTGAAACCCATCTGAACTCCTACTGAGCCTGAATGTGACAATCTCTATACAGTCCGGTCTGTTCGTCTGATACATCGCATGGCGGGCCTAGGGGGCGGTAAATGTCAGTCCCCCAATAGCGGTACAAGTCGTGTCGGAGTGAAGCCCAGAACACCCTGAGATAACACTGGAAACCTACCAGTATATCTCGCTTGCCCTGGCCAGGGACTACTCGTGTAATGGCTCTCCTAGACACAGCGCGATGTCAACCCCCAATACCGGGAGAGACGAATCCTGTCTAACCGTCACTGCCTCCAAGTGCTTTGGGACTGCACCCAAAAACTACCTGTTTGCACGACTCCTTTGAGCCGTGGTAGGGTAGTAATCAAAGTACAGTGGGAACTCACTCGAGGCGAAGTGACAGTGTCAAGTCAGCGAACTAAGCTGTACTCATGTCACTTGGGAACTGATAACTGACGATAGGTATAGTACCAACCAACAGTTCCCGATAAGTCATGTCCAGTGTACTCGTAACCTAACGAGCACCCACATACTATCTCAAGTACGACGTACTGACGGCTGTGGGACAGACCGTCTCCCACTCTGGGATAAGAAGCGCATACGCTAGTCTACTCCGGAGTATCGATGCCCTGTCTCGATAGTCCTACGATTAGGGACCTGCATAAGGATGTGCTTATAGATTACCCAACCTCCACTAGTGTGACTGCCATCACAATGCTGGTAATCAAGCAAAGATCCTAAGGGCTCCACTAATGTGTATAGGTGATATACTAAAATAAACACATGTACACATTGAAGTAGAAACAAACCAAGTAGCATACTACTATATTGAGCAAGATTGTCTATACAAGGTGAATATCCCAAGCTTCCATTAAGTAATATACAAACTAGTATGATACAGTAATGGCCTCTAGGGCATATACACTAACACCATGTACCCGCAATCAGCCTCATCTAGCTCCTCGAACCGGGTTTCACATGTCACACTCAGAACCGAGAAAACACATGGTGGACGCACTGAAATATCATATCAAGAGAAACCGGGTTTTTAAAACAGTACATGCTTTCTTTTGAAATAGCCACGGCTCTCAAATCCAGAAATCTCATGGAAACAGCATATCTCAATGCGTAAAATCATAAAGCATGATGTATGCGACATATGATAAAAATGTATGCATATCCGTATATCATACAGTATGGAACAGTGGTATGACATATTAAGGGAAAACCGCTCTTTTAAATGTTTCCAGTTTTTAAAATATAACATGCGGTTCCCAATTTCCCCATAAAACCAGTTATCTATGTAGGTACAATATGTATATGTGCAAGTAAAGAGGTACCAATATGTATATGCCCCAATATGGGTATGCAATGTGTATATGCGTAAGTATGGATGTACCAATGTATTTATGCACCAATATGGATATACAATGTGCATGTGCGCAAATATGGATGTATCAATGTATATGTGCACCAATATAGATATACAAGTGGTAAATACGCAAGCATGTTATGCGAAGAGTCATATCATGATGCAGCAATCCTACTGTGTAGTGACATGGAAATTATCGATGATGAAGTGTGTGAGCCTACAATCTGTGTACGTGTAACATACGCATCATCGATAATGGTGCAGGTGTACTATCACAGGTATAAGTAATGCAATGCGAATAACATGAATGCAGCATAAGGTAAATCATATGCAAATACTGACGGGTATACGTGTCTAACATGACCTAGTCGGTGAATCTATCAATCGGTATCCAGCCTCACAACATCCCGTATGGTATACTCCATCGTACGACATCCTCTAGTCAAGGGTATGGATCAAACCTCAAGTCAAACTCATCACGTACGGAAAATCATCGTATGGCGGCATTAAGCTATCAGGGATCCTATCATCCTATAAGACGAGGAGGGTACGGACCTAACGTCTCGTACGTCTATCACTCACGATTCACAACATATAAATATCTTTATACACCTATGTCCTAAGTCACATCCGCAATAATCTCATATCAGGGGACCGGCAGGGTATAAATCATCTCAATCGACTCTCATCCGTATACCTACAAATCACCAAATCATCATATCGCGTCATATATCCTTTTCATCGCATTTATATCTCTTATCAAGTCAATTTTACAAATACATTCTACTTTTACTATAAGCATAAGTATCTAATCTAACATATACACCCGAACCATACAATCATATTTTTAAAGAAGTGAATCGTAGTTTTGAAAATAGGGGTTACGGTGTTTTTAAGGAAAAGATATCATTTGAAATTCCGTAACGTCCCTCAAGGTATCTGTTTAAAAGATGCATATGATTCTTCAGTTTAGAAATATGTATGGTTCGGATGACACATGTACGTCGACTATCTAGTCCTATAGTATCCTAAACGACAATATCGACAAACGTCATCCTCAAATCCCGTCATCACATATTAGCCGTATTATATCACTTCTAACTATCCTTAGTTTCTAATATGGCTTATCTAACTATCCATTTTACTCTATCTCTAGTTTCCTAATAAAGGTTTCATTAACCATAATTTATATATAAATCGGTTTCCATCAAAGTGTGCGGGGGTGCTATACGCCATCCACCCGACTTCCCCGGTAGATATAGATCTACTCACCTCGGTCTTCGCTTTCCAAAGTCGATGATGCCATGTTCCGCCGCCTCAGAATCCACGCGAAGGTACCTACAATAACAACACATATAGCAACGCTATAAAAATCAAGTTCTGAAATCCAAAACGGCACATGGATCGCCTATAGGTTAGAACCTATAGCCCACGTATGCAAAACCAACAAATCACCCCTAGTCGTTGATGTACAAACATACAACAACCAAATAAAAATTCAAATATCAAAACTAAATATTTCAAAATACGGAAACATAGCCAAAAACCACACTAAAGTGCTCCAAGATTTTGATTCAGGCCAAAACAAGGTGCACAAACAAGTCTAGGGTGCTGTATATGATGTATATGACCTACTGGATCAAACCCGACACAAATTTCTTCCATGTGGCCGGCCACAAGGCCTAAAATTCCGGCCTCCTCGGGTCCCTAGGCTCCAATGGGGTTCGTCTCGTCAAGGTAGTCTCCTAGTACCCTAATTTGGTCCCTGGAGTTGTTTGCTAAGCTCAGAAATTCCCCGGGTTTCTCTAGATTTCCCTGCACACCCTATATCCTCACAAAACCGACATGAACTAAATCCTGAATCCGTATTTTGATTTCTAGGCTATGATCCAGGTCAAGAATCACCTCAAAAGTCTCATTGACAGCCACAAAATATCATCAATTTCCCAAACCCTTCTCTTGGGATTTCAAAGTTCACACATCCATCACTAAACGACATCTAAACTTAAACAAAAAGCTAGGAAATCAAAACTACTCTAAATGAAAAGAGATATACCTCATGGTTACTCCCAAACAAAACCCTAGAAGTCCCAAAGTTGTCAAAATCCCATTTTGCTTGGTTCAAAGTGATGAGCATGAAGAGGGGATCGTTTTTTGTGAAAGGGTTTTATGCTTTAGATGGAGTTTTGGAGATGGATTTAAGGTTTGATGGTGGAGGGAGATGAGGGTGAGGAAGATGAAGAAGGAGATGTAAGAAAAGATAGCGAAAAGGTATGAGGCAGCCCCCCCTCTCAATTATTCTCACTCTCTCTCTCTTTCCAAGTCATCATTGTGTCTCCTTTCTCTCTCCTCACTCATCATGACACCTTTTTCTAATCTTTTCTCACCAATAACACAATAAAACCATAACACAACACAACACAAATGAAATAACATGTAACATGTTATGGTGCACTAACCATGAAAACTGAAGAAACACGGATTTGGCCTAATCGCGATTAGCAGTGCACTAATCGGGTTTTTATCAAAACTGCATATAATAAATTTTAAAAATGCCAAATCCTTTAAATATATTATTAAATGAATAAATCATTTTAATTTCTATTTATTTCACAATTATTGGTATATATTTATACCCTTTTTCGAAAACCCCAATTTCGCAAATCGGGCAGTTTTCGGGAAATATATTATTTTAATATTAAATTCCAAAAATAATATTTTATATTTTCTGAAATGTTACAATAATCCTGGTAGTCAAGTAAAGATCCTACGGGTTTTATCATTATGTATTAGCGATACGTGATAATGAATAAAACGTATACACATGAATGATAAAGGCAAACCAGATAGCGTACTATCATATTGTTCTCTCGTATAGGTCCTCCTACAATTACAATAATTGCCTTGAGGGAACCTATATCCAACATTCTTCCACTTGCACTTAAGGTCAATTATTGCGGTATCGCATACCCAACTTCTTTACTAACAATTTCACAAACTGTATTCGAGAAACAGCCTCAGTGAGTGGATCCGCTGCAGTGAATCTATCTTTATCTCTCTATATCTCAATTTTCGCGGAGATCAACTATCTCCCGAATTAAGTGATACATGCCCTAGAATTTTCCTGGATAGATGATGGGACAAAGTTCATAAATGAACTATTTTATCCAGCAAGTTATTGGGCTGTATCTAGAGTTGATTCATAATCAGTACTCAGTGCCATGACTGTCCTAGTATCCTGCTTGGAACTCTTTCCAATATACCGTTCCCACTCAAGAGAGTAAACTTATAACTCATGATAGACGCTCTGTCTTTTTTGTCACATTGGAAACCGGAATCAGTAACTGCCTCATTATAATAGAGGCTACCATTACCAAACACCAAGAACATTCACATATGTTCTTCACCGGTTTCTTATGTTTCTCTAAGATCGGACTAATATCTGCTTACTACATCAAGTGCAAAAGTAACATCTGGTCTGGTACATGACATCTCCCTAAAAAAAGTGACTCTTCTACATGCGGGTATACTACCACACTATGAGTCGTCCATTCTAAACCGCTTTAAAATGGTTTCATCTTACCTGAGTCGGGACAATCCAAAAAGCTCCTACTAGATCTATCTCTATAGACCTAGTTACCAGAATTGATATATTATCTAAATCCTTTATGGAGAAACATTTGTGACAACCATAGTTTAACCGAACTGTAGTATAGGAATTTTACTTCCTATCAGGAGTTTGTCATCCACATACAATATGAGAAATATGACAGTATTCCCTACACCCTTCTTACAAATACCAGGTTCATCTATTATTTTGATGAAGTCAAACACTTTGACCATGACATCAAAATAAATAATTCATCTTCGCTATACCTGCTTTAGTCTATAAATAAAGCTAAGCTACTTGCACACCTTCCGCTGCTCCCACTGATTATGATAACCCTTTGGTAGAGTCATATACATGTTCACTTCTAAATCCCTAGTTAGAAAGACGTTATATTCATCCACCTGCCAGATATCATAGTCATGAAGAACAGCAGTGGCAAGTTATATCCGTATAGATTTCAGCATAAACACTGAAGTAAAAGTTTCATCACAATCCATATCGGGTATTTGATGAAAATCTTTTACTACAAGTCAAGCCTTATTAGGTTAACACCTTTCCATTTGCACCGATCTCGAAATATCTACTTACTCCTTGTGGGTTTTACCCCTTTCAGGAGCACGGAACAAAGTCCATATTTTATTGCAGTGCATGGCGTCTAACTTAGATAACTTGGCATCCAACCATCATTCAGAAGTCTCCACACATGATACAAGTCTCCCTGTCACCGTCTACAAGGGAACCGAAGTATCTCTCAAGTGACTGAGGTCACCTACTAAATTTACAGAGTGGCTGAGGTTTGTCAGGGTCAATTGAATCACCAGGTTCTACTAAATCTTCAGTAACCGTCTGTGGTTCTGGAATCACATCCAGTTCTACCATACTCCTACTAATTTCTTTTGCAAGAAATTTCTTTTCTAAAAAGGTGGCGTGTCGAGAACAAAACAACTTTTGATCCCGAAAATGGTAGAAGTTAAACCCTTGCTAAAGTTTGGGATAACCCACAATCTTTCTATTACCGAAATGTGCCATGAGTTTGTCTGGATTGTGTTTTAAGTATAAACCAGATAAATCCATATCTTAACAACCTTAAGATATGTTCTATATCACCTATAGAATCGCATGCGCTAATTTATATGTAACCATATTCATGCAACTGTTTCCAGTGCATATCCCTAAATGAAAAAGGCTACTCAGCATTACTTATCAAGGAGCCTACCCACAAATGAGTAATCTGAGAGAGAATCAAATTCTCAAATGTGTAACCATGGAATACCTAGCATAATTATCCACATCTTCGAACACTTTGAAGAATCTTGACACTTCCAACGTTTGGTTCTCTACTTTATTCTTATATCCTATAAACTTATCAAAATATTTAGACTTTGCAGTTTATAACCAGAGAACTCATAGGAAAACGGAACGAAGTATGAGTACTAACCCTTTGTCCAGGTGGACACCGGACAACATACATCATCATTTATAAGTTTTATGAGTTCACTAACTCATACTCTGTATGTTGTAATTTGAAAACTGTATTTTGGTTAAGAATGTTTTATCGCGTTATTCAATGCACCTTACTCAATCATAAAATGCTAAAGGAAAATGTTCATAACATGTTTTTCAAAATTTATATCCAATTTATCAAGTAAAGAGATAGATATATCATTTTTAAAAATTGGTGCATTACAACAGTTATTCAAAACCAAAAGTTTGTTGATAGGCAAAACCAGGTGATTTCCCCAGTAGCAACAACTGCTCCGATATCCGACATTCAGGATTGAATCACCTTTCCTAATACACTACTCCTTCTCAGCATATGTAACAACTTACAGATGTGTGATATTAATCCGGTATCCATATACCCAGGAGTCAGAGTTAATTGGAAAACAGTTTTTGATTACAATCATATAAAAAACATGAAATATCAAAATGTTTCAATGAGCGGCCGCGTATTCCTAGTAACGCCTCTTTCAATGCACAGGGTCATAACAGTAGTTGCATTTTCCTTTCTGCTCACTTCGAGCCCTTTTGATGTTTTTCCATCTTACCTTCTGTATACCGAACTTATGCTAGTTGGTTTTCTTCTTACCCTACCTTTCAGCACTAGCCTAAGTTTTGGAAGAAGACTATCTAATAAGCATAACTGGTATATTCTCCTTATTTAAGGAGTTCTCGAACTTGAGATAAAGTGGAGAAGAGACACGAATGAATTGTATCATATGCAATTCACTTTCTCCATAACCAGCGGCCATTTTCGACTGAAACACTTTCTCCGAGTTCGTATGTGTAGGATTGCCTAGCACGACAGCAAGGTTTCGGGAGGCATCGTCCATACCATTTTCAAAATTTTGCCATGCTAAACAATCTTAACCCTAGAATCTTAACTAGAGATTTAGACAATACAAAGTGTAAACTACTTTACAACTAAGTGAACAAAGAATACAACCTTTGTAGACCGGTCCTTCACTTCAATAGCTCCGTGTAGTAGTCCCCTCGCTCCAAGTAGTGATCTTCCGGACTCAAGAATGTCTCCACAAGATGAAAGGAACGAGCTTGCACGAAGTCTTCGTGGCTGAAGATGATCTACATCGAGGAGACACTAACCCAAGCTACCTCTTCACTAATGTGGGATTGGTGAAGCTAACACCGTAAACTAAATGGCTAATCTAGTAGGGGATGATGAAGTGGGATTTTTGCTTACTTTAGAATTAATTTTCTCACTCTTTTTCTTCTCCTCTCAAAAACATAGAGAGCTAAGCTCTTGATGAAGAAGAAGAAGCAAAATAATGGATGAGAGAGTGAATGGCAACCATGTGTGAGAAATATCTTATATAATTCATATAGAGACTTAACCATGAGTTTAGATAATGGTTGGGTTAATAAATATCTTAAGTAAAAAAAAAATCAGTGGACTAAGTCAATGCATCTACAAGCTTCATGCCATGTGACTAATTTCCAACTAATTTGGATTTACCTTAAATAAATAAACCTTGCATTATCATTAGCATGGTGTAAGTCTCATACACCCATGAAGCATGTGGCATCAAGCATGACACAAAAAGAAATACAACTAATATATATCACATATATATTAAATGCATAAGTGAGAAAAGAAATGCTTAAGTGAGCTAATACTAGTTAATGTAAATTAATATATCAAATATATAATTATACATTAAATCATTAAATCAAGACTTGATTTAATAATCCGGTTATATCTCATATGACCGACTAATATTATTTGTATCAACTTATCGAATCAACACATGATTTGATAACCCGGCTATATCTCATATAACCGACCGATAACATAAATCGTGAGAATAGAATACGGTATCACATACTCATATTAATCTCGGTCCCGCATATATCTCATATGTGCTCCTACTTCGTTTTTCCTGAGCCAGTAAAACCTCTTTGTAGGACTCTAAAGACTCGTCAATACGCTGACAGTAGGTGATGATCATATCAGGCACCCACAAGCCGTCAGCGGTACTAGCTTGACGTAACGGCTACCCGGGTATTGAGCGATCAGAAGATCAACAAGCAAGCCTGCTTTTACTCCTGAAAAGCCTGTCAGTAACACTACCGTACAGTCCGGTCTTTTCGTCTGATATGTCGCATATCTAGTCTAGGGATGGTAAAAGTCAGACCCCAGTAACCGATAAGTCGTGCCGACGTGAGACTCATACCGGGTCGAGAAACTAATGATAACACTTATCAGAAAATCTCCGTATTAGCCCTGGCCAGAGACTTCCTGTTATGGCCAATCGAATACAGCGCAACATCAACCCCCAATACCGGGAGAGACGAATCCCCTCCTATCGCTCATTGCCTCCATGTGATTCGAGACTGTACCCAAAAGCCACCGTTTTGCACGTTCTCTTGAACGTGGTAAGGTGGAAATCAAAGCACAATGGGAATCACACAAGACTCTATGACGATCTCGGGTTTACAGACTAACCTGTACCAGTGTCACCAGAGAACTGCTATCTGACGATAGGTATAATACCAACTAGGAGTTCTCGGCGAGTCCGTTCAGTGTACCCAGTCTCCACTGAGCACCCGTATACCATCTTTGATGTCAAACACCAACGTATATGGGATCATCCATCGCCCATCTTATGGGTCAAGATGCGTATACGCTAGTCTACTCTGGAATATCGATGCCCTGTCTCGATACACCCTCGACTAGGAACAATTATAGGATGTACTTGTGGACTGCCCTTAGCCCCACTAGTATGATCTCCATCATAGTCCTGGTAGTCAAGTACACATCCTAAGGGCTTTATCAACATGTGAGAGCAAGACAGTATCATATATACAACTCAATATGTTAAGACAAAGAGCAACCAGAAAGCATACTATCATGTCGAGCAAGAAAGTCCTCTCTATATATATCCAAGTATCCACTATAATATACATCACATGTACAATAATGGCTTCTAGGGCAAACATATAACTAACAATCTCCCACTTGCACTAAGGCCAGTTGTTGTAGTATCTCATACCCAACATCCCGAAGAGTCTCTTAAATTGTATCTGGGGTATGGCCTTTGTGAGTGGATCCACCGTGTTGTCCTTCGTGTCAACTCTCCTGCCCTCTATGATTTGCAATTTAATATCAATTTCCTCGCTGATGGGACCTGGGTTCCTTGGCCAATGCCACTGCTCAATTGTTATCGCAATACAAAGGTATTGGATGCTCAATGGACGAACCACTCCAAGTTCAGTTATGAACTTCTTCATCCAGACAGCCTCTTTGGCAGTATCGTTGGCAGCGATGTATTTAGCCTCTATCGTCGAGTCTGCCACGGTTTCTTGCTTGGAACTCTTCCAACAAACCGCCCCTCCATTGAGGGTAAAGACAAATCCCGAGATGGACTTAGAGTCGTCCTTATCACTTTGGAAGCTCGAATCGGTAAATGATTCCACTTGGAGTTCACCGTTACCATACACCAAGAACATCTCTTTAGTCCTTCTCAAGTACTTGAGAATGTTCTTCACAGCTGTCCAGTGACTCTTTCCTGGATCTGCTTGATACCTAATCACTACACTTAGTGAGTATGCTACATCGAGTCTGGAACATAACATCACGTATATGATAGAGCCTACTGCCGAAGCATAGGGTATCCCTTGAAAGGTTGTCTATCATGACAGCAAGGTTTTGGGTGGCATCGTCCATGCCATTTAAATTCTTTTGTCATTCTAGCTAACCCTAACCCTAGATCTTTAACTAAAGAATCATACGGAATCGAAATGCAAACTCTTTACAACTAAGTGATTGGGATTACAACCTTTGTAGTCCGTTCCTTCGCTTCAATAGCTCCTTGTTGTGGTCCCTTCGCTGCGATCATCAAGCTCCCGGATTCTTGAGAGACTCCATGAAGTGAATGATGCATCCTTGCTTTAAGTCTTCACTATCCAAAATGATCTACCTTGAGGAGTCACAAACCCAAGCTATCTCTTCACTAATTAGGGATTAGTGAAGCTAACACACTAATATATATGGCTAGTATAGAAGAGGATGATGAAGTAGGAATTTTGCTCTCTTTTGTTTTCTTTTTCTCACAAGTTTTCTTCTTTTTCTCAAAGTTAAGAGAGCTCAAAAATGAGATGAGGAAGAAGATGATTGATTGTTTCGAAAAAGTGTGTTTTGTAGTTTAACCGCAATCAGAACGGTGTCGCGTGTAGCTAGACCGAGATGAGTACGGGTCGTCCGCTGGGAAACGTGGAACCTTTTACTTTTACTTTAGATGTGTTGAGAAAGAGAGGAGGGATGAAGAATTTTATAGAATGGTTTCTAGAACTACGTTAAACAAGAATGTAAAATAAAGATCTAGATTATTTTAAAGATGTAATTAATATAATAAGAGGGCTTATAAGGTTCGTTAGGATTTAGTAGTTATGGATGATTAATTAAAAGTTACCCTTTTTATCCATTAATAGATTTAGAACTAGAACGACGGTGATGCGTGTAGATTAGGGTTTTTGGAGGGAAAAGGAATCCCACTCTTAACTCTTATCTCGACACGGAACTCCGTTCATATCTAGCCTTTACCAAAACAATCATTAATCTAATCTCTAATCGCGGTCGGGACTAACAATGAATTGTTAGAGCGCCCGATTAGAATGTTAATGATTCTTTTGATAAAGTTCCTAAACTTTATAGGACTTAAAAAGGGTTTAATTATTTCCATCGTCCATTAGTCTACCCTAATTCTACGAACCCTAACAAGCGGAGAATTATTCGCGCATGTTGGGAAAAGAAGATGAAAAGATAGAGAGGGAAAACATAATGTAAGATGCAAAAACAATTAAATAAAAATAACTACCTTTATTAATCGACTTGAACAATCTACACTTTATTCCTTAGAAAATGATTACAAAAACTTGGTTTGCTTCTCGAAATCTTCCGAAGGAGGTAGATGAACAGTTGATGATCAGCCTGGATGCGTGAGCGTCTGGGGCTTCGTGATCTCTTCGGCTTGATAATTTTTCAAAGAGGCTCTCGGTCCTTATTTATAGTCACAGAGCCAAAACCCTAGTTTCCTAATATGGAAACTAGTTGTTAGGATCCTAACCACCACAATCCCTTATCTCAACTCTTTAAATCCGCGGCGGAACCGCGGCCATTGGATAGGTTTGGCCGCGGATCCGCACCCATTTGGTGAGATCATGGCCTCTAATTTTTGTAGCTTCATATCTGTAACACTTGGTAATCTTTTGAGTATGTAGACTTTGAAAATCTTTTCTACATTTCTACCAGAATTAGTTTCTTGAATATCTTTGGTAGATTTGATTTGCCAACTTTGATTTCCTTGATTTTAGCCCTGAAAATTCTGCACAATAACTCAACAAACAATATTAGTAGAGTTTGTTTTATTGAGATATTAACTTAACCATTAAGAAATAGTCAAAGGTATTAATAAGGTAAGCATATTTAAATGGGCCAAATGTTACATGGATATTATATGCTTACTTTTTCCTACAAAATGTTATTTATAATATATAAACACATGAAAATAGCATTTTTACAGATAAACTCTCATATGTATCATATATTATAATAAACACCTTTTATTATATAATAATAGTAGGAAAAATGTCATATTAAATGTGCAGTTTTATCAACTGAAAAAATACCCCCAAATTTATCTTTGATCGTCCCGAGCAAACTAGTTTATTCAATAGGAGAAAAAGAAAGGAGAAAACTAAGCACACTTTCGTAGGCAGACACGATTGCACTGAGCACGTGCAACAAGCCTTTAAACCTCTAGGTGTCCCTAGTAGGAGGAGTGTTGTCTCCTGAGGGTTTTCAGCGGATTACACACATAAAATCCAATAACAAAAGAGAGATGGTGAAATTTACATATAAAGATAAGAACCATAAAAGAAAGACTTTGAAAATAAGAGTTTCCAACTACACTAGCTTTTCAGTTGTCATGAGCCCTATCTTAATAGTCATGAAAAGATATTAGAAATTACATTATCCCTCAATAAAATATCGTCTTTATTCTTCATTCCTACCTTTCGTCCAAACATTGATCATATACCCCTACGTGTGTGAAATGGACATCCCTACACTCGGAGAATTCAATTCAAGCTATCATGCTCTTGTCCATCTACCTCGGTACTTTTTAACTTGATGAATATTTAGATTTGCTCACACATTTTCATGCGACCGTTAATACTTCTTGAGGTACTAACCGACCGATTACTCATGTGCTTGCTGATTAGGTGATAATATTTTCCTCGTCTTGCACCACTTTAGGCTTAGCAGTGACTCCCAGACCAGTTGGCCTTAGGGCACTAGGTGAAGAGGCACTCTCGCTATATTTTTTATTGCTGCCTTGGCGATAACAAAACCAGTGTTCATTTTTCTTTTCACCATTTTTATATTTTCTTCATTTTTTCATTTCCTTCATACTTTGGCTTTTAGACAAGAGCATTTCAAGGTATCCTCTACTATCCCGAGTTTCAAGACGTGTGTAAGTGCATATAGTAGGGTATCAACATTCAAATGTTTGGCTTCCAGAATAGAAACTATTATTCAGACTTATTTTATCCTCAGATTAGTGACTTCCTTCATTTTACTAACCCTTGGGACAACAGCTCATAACTACTTATTACTAGTTCGTTTAAGAAAACTTCCAATTTTCTTGGTTTTCTTAAACTATTCCTATCTTTTGGATGTAATTTTTCACTTTTTACTCTTTTGTTATAAAAGAATTTTTTTTTTATAAATTTTTGAAAATGTTGTGCTTATGCAAAATATGATGCAAATTGATGTGTAAATAAGTACAAACCTCCCCTAAACCTGTTTACAGCAGTGTCCTCACTGATGTCATCTGTTAAGCTCAAAAACCTGTAGACTTGGGAGGAAATTATTAATGGGGGCAAGAATATATGAAAGTGAAAATCCTCCCCCAAACTTATTTTTGGCTCACAAATTTGAGGACAAAAGTTATGATCAAGAGCCAAAAATATACCCCCCCTCAAACATGAGTTAGACAATACGAAGCATTTCAAGAGGGGGTGAGTCATTTGGTCAAAGTAAGACTTTACAAAGACCAAAAGTCAACACCAACCATTCAAAGATTTTATCAGTATATCGTATAGGTTGGTGGAAGAATGTGTTGTATCAAGTCAAGAAAAAGTAGGGAAGGGATAAGAGGTGGTCAGGAAATGGTTTGAATTTAGAGAAAAGAAAGAATGAGGAGGAATGTGAATGATTAGGAAGAAGGAATGGTGACGGTTCAACCTCTATAGGTGGAGATTGATCAATCACAAAATCCGAATTGTTTAAAAATTCAAGTTCGTCAGCAAAAAGTTCTTCAAATCTTTTATCAATGGTGTGATTGAACATTTTGCTGTCAAAGAGTTTTGTGCTAGAATTTATCCTACTTGATTCAAAAATTATTGAGGTAGAGGACTCGAAAAACTCATCTACCTCATTTTCAAAAATATCAAGTTGAATTTCTGGTATTAGTGAACTTGAGTTAATTGATTGTGATTCATCAAAACTCACTGAAACTATAGGAACAGAAGAAGAACCGGAGAAAGTAGAAGGTGAAATGGGTAAACAAATTGGTGTGTCGAGTGTTGCTGAACCAGATGTGGAAGATGGAGGCTGTATTTCGATCTGATCTTCAGGTATACCTTTATCATCAACTTCAAGACATATTTGGGGTTCGGGAAGAATTAAAGGCTCAAGATGATGACCACAAGAAAGTGAAAGGATTTGATGAATTGGTGGGACAAAATCATCCAAAATTTCGGGTTCATCAATCAATATATCCCCAATGTCAATTACCTCATTCAAGTGAAGGTTAAAATTCTCAAACTCCTCATCAAAAGTATGGTTTTCAATCAGTTTTGGTTCAAGAGTGGAGGTGTAGAGATCACAAGGGTTGGGTATGGTTTCACTTGAAAGGGACCCTTCACAGTTGGGTAAATCAAACACTACAAAGTCACACAACTTATCAGTCATTCTATTTGGTGTACTTGATGAATCTATGAAACTGGAGTTGTGGATTTCAGTTTGGAAAGAGGAGGTTTGATTAGGAAGGGTGTACAGTTCTATCTTACTACGCAAATCCTTCATAATTTGATTCGTCAGTTCCATATATTTTTCTAATGTCTGCTCCAGACCAGTCTTGGGTTGATAAGGGGTTTCAGTATAAGATTGAAATTCCTGTGGATAATTAAAACTCCTAAATGACTGATTAGAAGAACTGTCTAGAGTAGGTGGAAAAGTCGGATTGGATTGATAGGAACAGAATGGTTGCTGAACTTGGGTAGGAGTAGGATCAATATTATGATAAGAAGAATATTGATATGGGTTGGTTGGTTGGCTATATACAAACCGCATATCAAACTCTTCTCCGGACAGTGGTGGTGATGGTTGATATTGGTCCGGGTTGAAACTTTGGCCTCTAGACCTAGCTATGTGCTCAGCAATGGACATTCGTCTAGGGGCTTCCTCACTCTAGGTATGAACTGAAACAGGTGTAGGATTAGGATACGGTTGATAAGAGCTAGACTGAGGTGGACAACTGTTTCTTCCTGCTTGTTCTATATGATCTCTTAAGGACATGGAAGAGCCGGACGGTATACCGAAGGGATTTTGAAAACAAGAGATATCTGGTTGTGGACAGCAAAGCTCGACAAGTGTTCTTCTGTTTAGGTCACCCATTATAAGAAGAGAAGAAGAGGGAAGGGGTAAAAAGGAGAGAAAGTAATTGGTTTGTTTTAAAAACAGGACGGATTTAGACAAATCACAAAAAATGCATAACCCTAGAACTATGGTTACCTAGGTCCAGTCTCTAGACCGCTCCTAGACTTCCAAAGGACAAGCCGCAGGATAAATCCTCTACCGCCTCCGTACTACCCTTGTAGCCAGGTAAGTGCCAGGTAAGTGGGAAGGAACCACGTCGTGGGACTAATTAAAAACCACTAGCCTTCTACACACTTTCCTAGGCACTACAAAAATAATGCGGATAAACGATAGATTACCCACGACCTTCCTCTGTCCTTATTGAGCGCGACAGTCCTTAGAGTCTGGTCTAGATATTTTTTAAATTAATGAAGGGTTGATCTATATGCTTGGTTTGTGATTTGCGGGGCTTAGGAAGGGTGATGAAATCCCCACCTAATCTTGATTTGGTCCTTGCCCCTTAAAGATCCGTATTAAAATATGCAAAAACAAACCGAAAAACAAAACTTTGCAAAAAGATTTTTGAGCGGCGATATTTTGCAAAGAATCCTGCAGAAAATAGATTTTATTGGATTTTAGAGGAGAGAGAAGGGAGTTAGAATCTTACCAGAGAAGTGTGAACCCTAGATCTCCTGTTTCCTCAAGTCCGTGACTCCAGATTTCCTCGCAAAAATTCACACAATAATCGTTAAATATACAATTTGCAGTTTTGTTTTAATAATGATATGACTCGTCTAAGAATTCAACACAAATAGTAAAAATAAAAAATTACGCACGTTTCCCCGACAACGGCGCCATTTGATTGTTTCGAAAAAGTGTGTTTTGTAGTTTAACCGCAATCAGAACGGTGTCGCGTGTAGCTAGACCGAGATGAGTACTGGTCGTCCTCTGGGAAACGTGGAACCTTTTACTTTTACTTTAGATGTGTTGAGAAATAGAGGAGGGATGAAGAATTTTATAGAATGGTTTCTAGATCTACGTTAAACAAGAATGTAAAATATAGATCTAGATTATTTTAAAGATGTAATTAATATAATAAGAGGGCTTGTAGGGTTCGTTAGGATTTAGTAGTTATGGATGATTAATTAAAAGTTACCCTTTTTATCCATTAATGGATTTAGAACTAGAACGACGGTGATGCGTGTAGATTAGGGTTTCTGGAGGGAAAAGGAATCCCACTCTTAACCCTTATCTCGACACGGAACTCCGTTCATATCTAGCCTTTACCAAAACAATCATTAATCTAATCTCTAATCGCGGTCGGGACTAACAATGAATTGTTAGCGTGCCCGATTAGAATGTTAATGATTCTTTTGATAAAGTTCCTAAACTTTATAGGACTTAAAAAGGGTTTAATTATTTTCATCGTCCATTAGCCTACCCTAATTCTACGAACCCTAACAAGCGGAGAATTATTCGCGCATGTTGGGAAAAGAAGATGAAAAGATAGAGAGGGAAAACATAATGTAAGATGCAAAAACAATTAAATAAAAATAACTACCTTTATTAATCGACTTGAACAATCTACACTTTATTCCTTAGAAAATGATTACAAAAACTTGGTTTGCTTCTCGAACTCTTCCGAAGGAGGTAGATGAACAGTTGATGATCAGCCTGGATGCGTGAGCGTCTGGGGCTTCGTGATTTCTTCGGCTTGATAATTTTTCAAAGAGGCTCTCGGTCCTTATTTATAGTCATAGAGCCAAAACCCTAGTTTCCTAATATGGAAACTAGTTGTTAGGATCCTAACCACCACAATCCCATATCTCAACTTTTTAAATCCGCGGCGGAACCGCGGCCATTGGATAGGTTTGACCGCGGATCCGCCCCCTATTGGTGAGATCATGGCCTCTAATTTTTGCAGCTTCATATCTGTAACATTTGGTAATCTTTTTATTATGTAGACTTTGAAAATCTTTTCTATATTTCTACCAGAATTAGTTTCTTGAATATCTTTGGTAGATTTGATTTGCCAACTTTGATTTCCTTGATTTTAGCCCTGAAAATTCTGCACAATAACTCAACAAACAATATTAGTAGAGTTTGTTTTATTGAGATATTAACTTAACCATTAAGAATTAGTCAAAGGTATTAATAAGGTAAGCATATTTAAATGGGCGAAATGTTAAATGGATATTATATGCTTACTTTTTCCTACAAAATGTTATTTATAATATATAAACACATGAAAATAGCATTTTTACAGATAAACCCTCATATGTATCATATATTATAATAAACACCTTTTATTATATAATAATAGTAGGAAAAATGTCATATTAAATGTGCAGTTTTATCAACTGAACAATGATCAATAATGAGATTAGGTTAGAAATGCAACCAAGGGTTAGTTTATTTCATGGCTAACCCTTGTAAAGAATAAACCATGAGCTTGGTTTAGTGTTAGGTTAATAAATATCTTGGAAAAAATCTAAATTGGTGGACTTAGTCAACACAACATGAAGCTTCTTCAAAGTTCATGACTAAATCATCACAATTTAGAAATACAAAAATAAATATAAATCCGACCATAATAACAACCATGGTGTGATTCTCATAAACCCTAGTTGCATGTGTAACCCTAGCATGTTACAATATCACATATCACATATATAATATTTTGCAACAAAAGAAAAGAATACATTAAACATATATCACATATATGTTAAATGTATCCAAATGTGAGAAAATGAAATAGTTAAGTGAGCAATATATTAGTTAATGTAATTTAATATATCAAATATATAATTCTACATTGAATTATTAAATCAACACTTGATTTAATAATCCGACTATATTACATATAACCGACTAATATAATATGTATCATTTTATCGAATCAATACTTGATCCGATAACCCGGCTATATCACATATCGCGAGAATAGAATACGGTATCACATACACGTATCAATCTCGGTCCCGCACATATCACATATGTGCTCCTACTCCGTTTCTCTTGAGCCAGGAAACCTCTGTATAGGACTCTAAAGACTCGTCAATAGCCGGCAGTAGGTGATGATCATATCAAACACACACAAGCCGCAAGATGTCAGCTAAACATAACGGCCACCCGGGTATTGAGCGATCAGAAGATCAACAAGCAAGCCTGCACACACTCCTGTGAATCCAATCAGTAAAACTACCGTACAGTCCGGTCTCTTCGTCTGATATGTCGCATATCCAGTCTAGGGGTGGTAAACGTCAGACCCCAGTAACCGATAAGTCGTGTCGATGTGAGGATCATAACAGGTCGAGAAACTACTGTTAACACTTACCAGTAGATTTCCATATCATCCCTGGCCAGGGACTTCCAGTTATAGCCAATCGAACACAGCGCAACATCAACTCCCAATACCGGGAGAGAAGAAATCCCTCCTATCGCTCATTGCCTCCATGTGATTCGGGACTGTACCCAAAAGCCACCGTTTTGCACGTTCTCATGAACATGGTAAGGTGGAAATCAAAGCACAGTGGGAATCACATGAGACTCTATGATGATCTCGGGTCTACAGACTAACCTGTACCAGCGTCACCAGAGAACCGCTATCGAACGATAGGTATAATACCATCTAGGAGTTCTCGGCGAGTCCGTTCAGTGTACCCAGTCTCCACTGAGCACCCATATACCATCTTTGATGTCAAACACCAATAGATGTGGGATCATCCATCGCCCATTGTTCATACCAGAATATTGCATTTTGTACCGCCCATTCTTATGCTCGTTTGTTTATAGGTAGGTGCTTTTAATCCGTGTTTGCTACATATTTACAGATTACAGGTTTCCGGTACAAATACTACAAATCAACACTAAAACACCACAGTTACGCCAAAATACAGAACAACTGTCACAGACACATAAAGGCCGGGTTTCGGTCCTCCGCATCCGTCTAAAACCTCTTACCAGTTCAAAAGTGCAGGACGAAAACAGTCGTCATTTCTGGTCAAGCGTGGGGCCCACTGAAGATATTCAAAGATGCGTGGGGCCCACTGAAGATATTCAAAGATGTGTGGGACCCGAGGGAGTAGAATGTCAAAAGTGTTGAAAAGTAAAAGCCATCAATGTTGACTCTGGAAACTGAGGAAATCGTGGAAAGATATTGCAATTCTGTACATATGTAACAACAAAGGACAAAAAACCAGAAAACCACCCAAAACCCCACTGCCTAATTCCACTACTTGGCCGCATTTCCGCGGCCAATATGGGGCATTGGCCGCGGAAACGCGGCCTTACTGTTGCATCACTCTGTCGTCTTTCAGGGGTATTTTGGGTAATTCATTTCTGGTCTGCTGGTTGCCCTAGAACTTCAACTCCCTGCCTATAAATACAGCAGAACAGAGCTTAACCAAGGGAGCAATTTTTGAGTTTTGTTTTAGCCTCATTTTTGTTAGTTTCTTTCTTCTTCTTCTTCATGCCTCCATTAAATTGTAGTGAGAGCTTTTGAGTGGATGATAATGAAGATGAGGGTTTTGTATCTTTCTTGTTAGTTTGCTCCCCCTTGAGATTTCTGCTTTCTCTTGCTCATTCAACCTCTTCATTGAGCTTGAATGGGTAAGAGTTAGTTATTGATCTCAAGGGTCGTATTTTCTCACGGACTAGCACTTCATTTCACATGCGTTCTCTACCCTTCTCTTGATCTTGCAAGTTCTTCATTGAGCTTGCAAGTTTAAGGGTTGGCTATTGATCACATGCTTGTCTTGAGTCCTAGTTCCGTATTCTTTTTATTGTTTTTTACTTACTTGCAATTTATTACCTTGTCTTTAATTACTTGCAATTTTTTTCATGCATTTAAATTCCTTGTACTTTAATTACTTGTATCTTTTCTTTTCTTTTTGTTCTCTTTTGTTTATTTTGTGAATGTTGTAATTATCGTCGTTGTTAAGAATTAATACGGTTTTATAAGTTAACATTTCTTTGCCAATTCCTTTTCCCGTTATTTTCCATTTGAACTCCGCCCGAACCATACGCAAGCGCTCCGTTAGGCACCGTACCCTGACAAGGTAACGGTGATTCCTAACCACGACCGGTTTCGTTCGGTTTGGCCGGAGGCGAAAGCAAGAGACAAGAACGGAAGGACAAGGGTAAATAAGCCGGATTCCACGAATACCGCGCTTAAATCCCCTAATCCACGTTGTTGCCAATTGCTTAGCTTCAATTGGTCAAGACTCGGCTCAAAGGTTTTTGAGTACGGATTTCTTAGCTTACAATCTCGTATTTTCTTAACAACTTTATACTTGCAGATAAACACATAGGTTAGATCGAACAAACTCATACAGATTCTTTATTAACTCGTCTAAGACAAGAAGGTAAAATAACACCATCTCCCTGTGGACCGACCCGTGCTCAACCGGCTAGCTGCATAGCGACACCGTCCTGATCGCGGTTACACTTTAATTCTTTGAACATCCGACACGCCATCGGCGTGCGATCACCCATCATATGGGGCAAGATGCGTATACGCTAGTCTACTCTAGAGTATCGATGCCCTGTCTCGATACACCCTCGACTAGGAACAGTTATAGGATGAAATCTTGGACTTCCATGGCCCATTAGTATGATCTCCATCCTAGTCCTAGTAGCCAAGTACATATCCTAAGGGCTTTATCAACATGTGAGTGTGAGACAGTAAACCAATACAAGTAAACATGTTAAGACAAAGTGAAACCAGATAGCATACTATCATGTCGAGCAAGAAAGTCCTCTATATATATATCTAAGCATCCACTATAATATACATCATATGTACAACAATGGCCTCTAGGGCATATACATAACTAACAATCTTCCACTTTTACTAAGGCCAGCTGTTGTAGTATCTCATACCCAACATCCCGAACAGTCTCTCAAATTGTATCTGGGGTATGGCCTTCGTGAGTGGATCCGCAGTGTTGTCCTTCGTGTCAACTCTCCTGACCTCGATCTCGCGGCGATCAACTATCTCCCGGATCAGGTGATACCGCCTCAGAATATGCCTGGATCTCTGATGGGACCTGGGTTCCTTGGCCAAAGCCACAGCTCCATTGTTATCACAATACAAAGGTATTGGATGCTCAATGGATGGAACCACTCCAAGTTCAGTTATGAACTTCTTTATCCAGACAGCCTCTTTGGCAACGTCGTTGGCAGCGATGTATTCAGCCTCCATCGTCGAGTCTGCCACGATTTCCTGTTTGGAACTCTTCCAACACACCGCCCCTCCATTGAGGGTAAAGACAAAACCCGAGTGCGACTTAGAGTCGTCCTTATCACCTTGGATGCTCGAATCGGTAAAGGACTCCACCTAGAGTTGTCCGTTACCATGCACCAAGAACATCTCTTTAGTCCTTCTCAAGTACTTGAGAATGTTCTTCACAGCTGTCCAGTGACTCTCTCCTGGATCTACTTGATACCTACTCACTACACTTAGTGAGTATGCCATCGGGACCGGTACATAGCATTGCAGGTTTCCCTAGGACGACAACAAGGTTTCGGGAGGCATCGTCCATGCCAAATTAAAAAATTTGCCATTTTATCTAACCCTAACCCTAGAATCGTATACTAGAAATCCAATGGAATAGAAATGCAAACACTTTGCATGTAAAGTGAGCAAGGAATACAACCTTTGTCGACCGGTCCTTCACTTCAATAGCTCCGTGTAGTAGTCCCTTTGCTGTGATCGTGAACTCCGGACTCTAAAGAGGCTCCCATGAAGAAATGAACATGCTTGCATTGAAGTTTTCAAGGCCGAAGGTGATCTACGTCGAGGAGACACTAATCCAAGCTATCTCTTCATTAATTATGGAATTATTGAAACAAACACCGTATACTAAATGGAAAGTAGTAGAGGATGATGAAGTAGGAAGCTGGCTCACTTTAGAATAGATTTTCTCACATTTTTCCTCACATCCCCATTGAAGCTAGAAAGCTTTGAGGAGGAAGAAGAAGAATAAACTCATGAGGTGAGAAAATAAACCATGGTGAGTATATGACACACACTAACCCTTGTAGAGAGTTAACCATGGCTAGCAATGATGGTTGGGTTTATAAATATCTTAAGCTAAACAAAAATGGAAGATTAAGTCAATGCAACCTTAAGCTTCTCAAAGCTTCTTGCCATGATAAAATCCATCTGATTTTTGAATAACCTTAAATAAATAAAACCCTAGATCAACCCTAGCATGGTGTAAGTTATACACACACCCATGTCTATGTATCATCAAGCATGACAAAAAATAATGTACACTTACATATATCACATATATACAATGTGCACAAAACTAGTGAGAAAAGAAATCATAAGTGAGCTAATACTAGTTAATGTAAATTAATATATCAAATATATAATTATACATTAGATTATCAAATCAACTGTTGATTTAATAATCCGGCTATATTACATATAACCGACTAATATCATATGTAACAACTTATCGAATCAACACTTAATCCAATAACCCGGCTATATCACATATAACCGACCGATGTCATAACTCGCGAGAATAGAATACGATATCATATATCGTATTAATCTCGGTCCCGCACATATCACATATGCGCTCCTACTCCGTTTCGCTTGAGCCAGGAAACCTTTGTGTAGGACTCTAAAGACTCGTCAATACGCCGGCAGTAGATGATGATCATATCAAACACCCACAAGCCGTAAGCGGTCTGCTAAACATAACGGCCACACGGGTATTGAACGATCAGAAGATCAAAAAGCAAGCCTGCTCACACTCCTACGAATCCAATCAGTAACAGTACCGTACAGTCCGGTCTCTTCGTCTGATATGTCGCATATCTCGTCTAGGGGTGGTAAACGTCAGAACCCAGTAACTCGATAAGTCGTGCCGATGTGAGGCTTATAACGGGTCGAGAAACTACTGATAACACTTACCAGTATATCTCTGAAGCAGCCCTGGCCAGGGACTTCCCATGTGACTCGGGACTGTACCCAAAAGCCACCGTTTTGCACGTTCTCTTGAACGTGGTAAGGTGGAAATCAAAGCACAGTGGGAATCACACAAGGCTCTATGACGATCTCGGGTCTACAGACTAACTTGTACCAGTGTCACCAGAGAACTGCCATCTGACATGAGGTATAATACCATCTGGGAGTTCTCAGCGAGTCCGTTCAGTGTACCCAGTCTCCACTGAGCACCCGTATACTATCTCTGATGTCAAACACCATTGGATATGGGATCATCCATCGTCCATCTACATAGGTCGAGAAGCTATATGCTAGTCTAGTATGGTATATCGATGCCCTGTCTCGATACACCCACGACTAAGAACATATGAAGGATGTACTTAGCGACTACACTGACCCCACTAGTATGATCTGCATCACAATCCTGGTAGTCAAGTACTCATCCTAAGGCCTTTATCAACATGTAGTATAGAGACAATCAGTGTACATGTTAAGATAAAGGGCAACCAGATGCATACTATCATGTCGAGCAAGAAAGTCCTCCATATATATGTCCAAGCATCCACCACAATATACATCGTATGTACAGTAATGGCCTCCAGGGCATACATATAACTAACAATCTCCCACTTACACTAGGGCCATCTGTTGTAGTATCCCATACCTAACAATCAGCAGTGGTTGAAGTATCACATACTCAACCATCCCATAAAGGTCTCTCCTAGGAATAGGCCTTTGTGAGTGGATCCGGCATGTTCTCCTCTGTGTCTACTCTCTTAACCTCGATCTCCCTGGAGATCATCCATCTCCATGAACAGGTGATGCTGCCTAAGAATATGTCTGGATCACTGATGGGACGGGGGTTTCTAGGCCGAAGCCACAACTCCATTGTCATACAATGGTAGGAACGAAGTTCATCTCATGAACTAATATATATCCAGACTGCCTCTTTGGTAGCATCGTAGGTAGCGATGTATCCAGCCTTTATCGTCTAGTTTTCCACGGTATCTAGCTTGTAACTCTTCCAACATACTGTCCCTCCACTGAGGGTAAAAACAATACCTGTGACTGACATTCAGTCGACCTTACCACCCTGGAAGCTATCCAGTGATTCTCCCCAGGATCGATTGATATCATCTCACTACACCTAGTGAGAATCCTAACATCCACTTAGATCTATCTCATAGATCCAAAACCTAGGATTTAGGAGGTATCACCTTGATCCTATATGGAGAATCCTTATGATAAGAGGAGATTGACCGAGCGTAGCATAGGAAACTCCTTCCCTATCAAGAGTATGTCTTCCACGTACAATACGAGGAACGCCAACATACTCCTTACTACCTTTTTGTATATATAAGGTTCATCTACCATTTTGATGAAGTTAAACTCTTTGACTACCACATCAAAACAGACGTTCCATCTCCGCGATGCCTGCTTTAACTCATAAAGCAACTTGCACACGTTTCCGCTGCTCCCACTATTTACGAAGCCCTCTGGCTGTGTACTTATAGACGCTATCTTCTAAATCACTATTTAGAAAAGCAGTCATAACACCCAACCGCCAGATATCGTAGTCATGGTATGTATCAGTGGCAAGTAGGATCCGGATGGACTTAAGCATAGCTACTGGAGAAAAGGTTTCATCATAATCCACACCTGGTCAATGACGAGAACCTTTTTCAACAAGCCTAGCTTTGAATGTCTCAACTTTTCCATGTACACCAAGTAATCTTCTCAAGATATACTTGCTCCTGATGGGAATCTAACCCTTCAGATAAAGCAACCAAAGTCTATACTTTGTTGGTGTATATGGATTCCATCTCAGATTGCATAGCATCCAGCCATTCTCACAGAGTCCCCACTCCTAATGGCCTGCTTGAAACTAGTTGGGTCATCATCTCATGATGCTATCCTCGCTCCCACTCTCATAGAGAAAACCGAAGTATCTCTCAGGTGGATGAGGAACCCTACCAGATCGGCGGAGAGGCTGAGGTTCGTTGGGAACTATTGAATCCTTCGGTTCTACCAAATCATCTGCTGTAGTTTGTATAGCTGGAACTTCTTCCAGTTCTACCTCATGACCACTAATTTCTTCACAAGAAATTCCCTTTCTCAAAAGGTGGCATGCTGAGAAACAAAACACCTTTTGTTCCTCAGTTTGGTAGAAGATATTCCCTTGCGAATGTTTGGGATATCCAACAAACTTCCACGGAACTGACCTTTCCTTGAGCTTGTCTGGATTTTGCTTTTAGACATAGGCCGGACAACCCCAAATCTTAACATCCTTAAGAGATGGGCTCTTCCCATACCATATCTTCATATGGAGTGGTAGGCACCTGATTTGATTGTAACCCTATTCAATAGGTATGCAGCTTCTCAAGTGCATAACCCCGAAAGGAAATAGGTAACTCAGTAGTACTCATCATAGAGCACACCATATCACATAGGGTGCGATTGCTCCGCCCTGATACATCGACGTGCTGTGGTGTATACGGAGGAGTAATTCTGAGAGAGAATCTCATTCTTCTTTAGAATAGTCCAGGAATTCCGTGCTCAAGTATTCTCCTCCCTGATCTCATCAAAGGACATAATACTTATAGCCATATTGGTTCTCTACTTCTAACTTATATTCTTTGAATATTTAAAAAGGTTCAGACTTGTGTTTCAACAGAAACATATGTCCGAATCTTGAGAGATCATCAGTGAATGTAATGAAGTACAAAGAACCGGTCCTGGCATGTGTAGACAGGTGACCTACATACATCATCATGTATCAATCCTAAGAGTTCACTAACTCTTTCTCTGTTTCCAATAAACGGAGCTATGGTCATCTTATCTTTGTGACATGACTGGAAAGTTTCACAAGATGTAAGTTCAAACTGATTTAAATATACATCTTAATGTAACTTAGCTAGTCGGGTCGCATTGATATGACCTAGTCTATAATGCCTCAAGAAGGATTTGTTCATTTCTGAACTCTTCCTCTTGTATGTGTTCTGTATGTTAAGAACTGTGGTTTTATTTAGAACGTATAAGCTTTTAGATAATGTGCCTGAACCGATCAACTCTTGATATAGGAAATGTTCAAAAAATTATCCAACAATACAAAAGTATATCTTTCTTTACTAAATAAAGAGACTGATATGATGTTGTATATCAGGATCGGTATCTAATAACATTCGTTCAGAATCAATGTATTTGGTAATACAGGGTGATAACTGCCAACAACTCGGCTGCAACACTTGCACCGTTTCCAACTCTTGAAACTTATCACCCATTCTCAATTCTGTACTTATCTGTAGCCCATGTAACATATTACATATGTGGGATCCTGATCCGGTATCATATACCCAGGACGTAGAGGAAACTGAGAAACAGTTCTCGGTAATGAACACACCCGAAAAAGATGCATCATCATGTACTTTCTTCGTTTGGGCGGCACGGGAATCCTGGTAATCCCCTATTTCCTGCTCGGTCTTATAATAATTATAAGTTGGAGCGGGACCAACGTTCCCAGCTCAGTATAACAAGCGGGTTCGGTCAATACATCCGTATTATTATCTTCATTAAGGCGTGACATGGTCGCTACCTGAAGAGAGAAAGAAGAAAACACTCAGCGTATGCTCTTGCAAGATTATATTGGTTATTAATATATCTAATCAGGATGGCTCCCACTGTTTTTGTTAAATCTTCCTTCAAACCCTAAAAGGAAAGACTAGACGGGATTAATTACAACCTACAAGTTCGCCAATCTTTCAGCCAGGCCAGTGCCGGTACTTTGAGTGAGGTTCCCCGAGCTTTCACACGGACCTAATTAAAATAAACCTCGTTTTCCGATGGGCATAACCCCGTTGACACCTTTCTAGACAGCTATTGATCGGCTAATTGTAATGTGTAAAACTCTCCCAGGAGTAACTCTTACTCGCAGTGGGTATCGGGATCCAACTATCTCATAGAAGGTATGCAATCTCATTGCAAATTTCAACACTTGAAATTCCCGATAATATTTTTCCCCTAGCGTCCTATGACCTTGACGGAGGTCAACAAACCATAGGCTGCTAGTCAAGTTCAACCCGTCATTTCCTGATTGAATTAAGCCCACTCGCACGACCCTTGACGGAGGTCAACAAGGTCGCACGACTACCCTAAAACAATCTCATCACATGCAACAGATAAATACTAGTCCGCTACCGCACACTACGCCTTAACGGAGGTCAACAAACGCAGCACGAATACTAAGTAAGACTTATCTAAAATGACGGAGGGCTACGGCAGGTTTTTAAGAAAACCTTTTGCGTAATGAACTTGATATCGTTGTAGAATCAAATGATTTAAATGGAGTGTTTTTGAGGCCTTTGCTAGTTTTGCTAAAGAGGTCACTCCCGGTGAAGGGATCTCGGCTCTTTCCTCGTCGAATGAGGTGCAGGATATTCACAATACCACTATGCAAAGCAAAAACTATAGAAGCAATCAAAAGACAAAACAGAGGGTTGTAGCATCTGCCAGTTATTGCTAAAGAGGTCACTCCCGGTGAAGGGATCTCGGCTCTTTCCTTATCGAATAAGGTGCTGGATATTCTACAAGGAATACCGCTATGCAAAGCAAGAACCAGAGCTACCTGTTTTTGAAAATTCGATTCCACAACATCTTTAGGTTTCTTTTAGTTTCATTAATCTCATTAATGAAGTCCCATCATTTTAAGTTACCTAAACATCACAGATAAATACAACGTACGCATATGCCATCCGCATTCTCCTCGATGTCCCCGCGTGCACCGTTAGGTTAGGTAACTAACGGCAGAGCGGGGCAGGGCTAGAGCGGGTGTAAAACATAAGCAACGTCTATATAATATATCACATATACTATATCCAGTATCTATCTCAACATATCAAATTATCACATCACAGATATCGCAGCAGAATACAACATATGAAATATTAGATATACTATGAGATATGAAGCCTTTATAAAACACGGATTCCACGGTCGTGATGAATAGACAATCCAATACCCCTAGACCCCTAAGAGAGCGGCAAGCAACCCTACCAATTCTAGAGTTAGGAGACCCGGTCTCGACTCCTCGAGATGGTCTCCCACTGGACCCTAGAACTCGGTTACTTGTGCTCTCCGCCTTGGGTCTATCTTAATGCGGAAAAGTAAATAATATATAATGGTGACATCATCCTCAACTCGGAAGTGCCCCAATAAAAGAATATTACATACAATGAATTTTACATGAATGAAAATAAAAACCCTCATCTCACATAAAACCCCGGGCTATTCAAAACACGACGATCCAATATAACATATCACAGCTACACATAACATCACATGTCATCAACGTAAGTAAATATGTGTATCCCAATTGTCGTTGACATATAGAAACGAAACCGGCGATACACCACATATTACACTAACGGTCGCAGAAAAGAAAGTGAAAAACTACAACAGTTGGAATCCGCAACCACCTTAGACATCACATGCCTAACCAAATGAATTCCTTAGATATCGCATGCCTAACAATTATAAACCCCGCCTTTTAGTCTCGATATTCAAAACACCTTTTAATATCTAGTCAGGAAATTCAACAAGATTCCCGACATCCTGATCGAATGCTCGTCGAAAACTTTAGTAGACGTTCGCACCCCCCGATGCCGTCGACGAAGTGCACTAAGGCGGAACACCGCTGCCGCGAGCACCCGAACGGATGCTTTTGGCGACGGGGTTCTCCTACAGTCACTTGGTCGGGGCTATGGGGCGTGACTATCTAATAAGGTTACTCGGCGAGTATCCCCGTACGCTACGTGATTGCGATGGACTTTTGATCACATCAAAATCCCGTGGCAACCGATCAAATGAGAATAAATTGCTAGATTTATAAAATTCAAACTAGTTATGTCATAACTACTTTTTTGAATTCCAAATATTGTATCCCATCACATAATATCCGGACGACATTAAACTTTTCGATCGATTCATCATAGCCCCATAATTTCCCGACAGCTCAACACTTGAACACAGTGTTTATAATACCCAGAATATGCCACAGTACCTATGCACCAGCCGTAGAAGGGCAGACCCAAGCCTCACTCATGTCACCACGGAACTACGGCAAACCCTAGGGTATGACCGCGGTTCCGCGATCCAAAAAGTCGAGTTAGGGTTTCATTCTTCTAGAAGGTTTATAGAATTACTTGCATGTTTTTCCGAATACGTTAAACTTGGAAAAATGGGTTTTTGATAATCGTTCGAACTTTTTAACTTCGCCTAGACAATATGTCAATAACCCGAAACAATGTTAAAATTACGAATACGAAACACTCCGAATTGCTTATAGTGTAAGATTACATCACATGTAAAATTAGCAAAAATAAACAACACCTGAAACATCAAAACCAAGTCACTGGAACACACTGAAAATTTCAAGTCAAAACCACAAAATTGGGCCGGCCACAACATGCATGATCTCGGCCAAAATCTGAGCAAACCCTCTGAAATTTTCACTGTGTTCATGATATATCCCATATAACACTCTGTACTTGTGTAAAAATTTTTTGACAACAATTTAAAATTGATAGAAAGTGTGTTTTCGCGTTTCAAGTTTCGAAGTATTTCGGTTTCATAATCTTAACAAAATACGTCTAAATTTCTAGCATGTCTCTGATACCACTGCAGGGTTCCCAAGGACGGCAGCAAGGTTTCGGGAGGCATCGTCCATGCCAAATTCAAAAATTTGCCATTCTAGCTAACCTTAACCCTAGAATCGTATACTAGAAATCCGACGGAATAGAAATGCAAACACTTTGCAAGTAAAGTGAGCAAGGAATACAACCTTTATAGACCGGTCCTTCACTTCAATAGCTCCATGTAGTAGTCCCTTCACTGCGATCGTGAACTCCGGACTCTAAAGAGGCTCCCATGAAGAAGTGAACATGCTTGCATCGAAGTCTTCGAGGCCGAAGATGATCGACATCGAGGAGACACTAACCCAAACTATCTCTTCACTAATTGTGGAATTAATGAAGCAAACACCCTATACTAAATGGCAAGTAGTAGAGGATGATGAAGTAGGAAGTGGGCTCACTTTAGAATTGATTTTCTCACATCTCCATTGAAGCTAGAAAGCTTTGAGGAAGAAGAAGAAGAATGAACTCATGAGGTGAGAAAATAAACCATGGTGAGCATATGACACACACTAACCCTTGTAGAGAGTTAACCATAGCTAGCTATGATGGTTGAGTTTATAAATATCTTAAGCTAAACAAAAATGGAAGACTAAGTCAATGCAACATTCAGCTTCTCAAAGCTTCTTGCCATGACAAAGTCCATCTCATTTTTGAAAAACCTTAAATAAATAAAACCCTAGATCAACCCTAGCATGGTGTAAGTCATACACACATCCATGTCTATGTATCATCAAGCATGACACAAAATAATGTACACTTGCATATATCACACATATACAATGTGCACAAAACTAGTGAGAAAAGAAATCATAAGTGAGCTAATACTAGTTAATGTAAATTAATATATCAAATATATAATTATACATTAGATTATCAAATCAACTCTTGATTTAATAATTCGGCTATATTACATATAACCGTCTAATATCATATGTAACAACTTATCGAATCAACACTTGATCTGATAACCCGGCTATATCACATATAATCGACCGATGTCACAACTCGCGAGAATAGAATACGATATAACATATCGTATTAATCTCGGTCCCGTACATATCACATTTGAGCTCCTACTCCGTTTCGCTTGAGCCAGGAAACCTCTGTATAGGACTCTAAAGACTCGTCAATATGCCGGCAGTAGGTGATGATCATATCAAACACCCACAAGCCGCAAGCGGTCTGCTAAACGTAACGGCCATGCGGATATTGAGCGATCAGAAGATCAACAAGCAAGCCTGCTCACACTCCTGCGAATCCAATCAGAAACACTACCGTACAGTCCGGTCTCTTCATCTGATATGTCGCATATCTCGTTTAGGGGTGGTAAACATCAGACCCCAGTAACTCTATAAGTCGTGCCGATGAGAGGCTCATAACGTGTAGAGAAACTACTAATAACACTCACCAGTATATCTCTGAAGCAGCCCTGGCCAGGGACTTCCTGTTATATCCAATCGAGCACAGCGCAACATCAACCCCCAATACCGGGAGAGACGAAACCCCTCCTATCGCTCATTGCCTCCATGTGACTTGGGACTGTACCCAAAATTCACCGTTTTGCACGTTCTCTTGAACGTGGTAAGGTGGAAATCAAAGCACAGTGGGAATCACATAAAACTCTATGACGATCTCGGGTCTACAGACTAACATGTACCAGTGTCACCAGAGATCTGCTATCTGACGTGAGGTATAATACCATCTGGGAGTTCTCGGCGAGTCCGTTCAGTGTACCCAATCTCCACTGAGCACCCGTATACTGTCTCGGATGTCAAACACCAATGAATATGGGATCATCCATTGCCCATCTACATGGGTCGAGAAGTTATATGCTAGTCTACTCTGGTATATCGATGCCCTCTCTCGATACACCCACGACTAGGAACATATGAAGGATGTACTTAGCGACTACACTGTCCCCACTAGTATGATCTGCATCACAATCCTGGTAGTCAAGTACTCATCCTAAGGGCTTTATCAACATGTAGCATAGAGATTATCAGTGTACATGTTAAGATAAAGGGCAACCGGATCGCATACTATCATGTCGAGCAAGAAATTCCTCTATATATATGTCCAAGCATCCACTACAATATACATCGTATGTACAGTAATGGCCTCCAGGGCATACATATAACTAACAAGCATCGCGTACATGATAGAGCCTACTGCCGAAGAATAGGGTATCCCTTGGATGCGAGCCCTCTCCAAATCAGTCTTAAGAGACATCTCTTTAGAGAGAGTGACTCCAGAGATTGTGGGTAAATTCCCACGCTTGGATTCTTCCATATTAAACCTCTTTAGTATGGTGTCAATGTACCTGGATTGGGACAATCCTAGTATCCTCTTAGATCTATCTCTATAGATCTTAATCCCCAAAATGTAGGAGGCATCACCTAGATCTTTCATTGAGAATCTATGTGATAAGAAGAGCTTGACCGAGTGCAGCATAAGAACATCATTTCCTATCAAGAGTATGTCATCCACGTACAATACGAGGAAGACAACCTTACTCTCTGCCACCTTCTTGTATATACAAGGTTCATCTACGTTCTTGATGAAGTCAAACTCTTTGACTACCACATCAAAACAGATGTTCCAATTCCGCGATGCCTGCTTTAACCCGTAGATGGATTTAAGCAGCTTGCACACGTTCACGCCGCTCCCACTGTCTATGAAGCCTTCTGGCTGAGTCATGTACACGCACTCCTTTAAATCACCATTTAGAAAGGCGGTCTTAACATCCATTTTCCAGATTTTGTAGTCATGGTATGCAGCAATGACAAGTAGGATCCGGATGGACTTAAGCATAGCCACTGGAGAAAAGGTTTCGTCATAATCCACACCTATTCGTTGACGAAAACCCTTTGCAACAAGTCTAGCTTTGAAAGTCTCAACTTTTCCATCTACACCAAGTTTCTTCTTAAAGATCCATTTGCTCCCATTGGGTTTTACACCTTCAGGAGCAACTTCCAAAGTCCATACTTTGTTGGTGTACATGGATTCCATCTCAGATCGCATTGCATCCAGCCATTTCACAGAGTCCCCACTCGTGATGGCCTGCTCGAAGCTAGTCGGGTCATCATCTTCTATGATGCAGTCCTCGCTTCCACCATCAATGAGAAAACCGTAGTATATCTCAGGTGGATGAGGAACCCTACTAGATCGGCGGAGAGGCTGAGGTTTGTTGGGAACTATCGAATCCTCTGGTTCTACCAAATCCTCTGCCGTAGTTTGTGCTGCTGGAACTTCTTCCAGTTCTACCTCCTCGCCACTAATTTCTTTATCAAGAAATTCCTTTTCTAAAAAGGTGGCATTGCGAGAAACAAACACCTTTTGTTCCTCGGAACGGTAGAAGATATACCCACGTGAATTTTTGGGATATCCAACAAACTTACACAGAATTGACCTTGCCTCGAGCTTGTCCGGATTTTGCCTTTTAACATAAGCCGGACAACCCCATATCTTAACATAATTAAGAGATGGTCTCTTCTTCTTCCATATCTCATATGGAGTGGTAGGCACTGATTTGGTAGGAACCATATTCAATAGGTGTATGGCTATCTCAAGCGCATACCCCCAGAAGGAATTCGGCAACTCAGCAGTGCTCATCATAGATCGCTCCATATCTAATAGGGTGCGATTCCCCCGTTCCGATACACCATTGTGCTGTGGTGTATAAGGAGGAGTAAGCTGAGAGAGAATCCCATTCTCTTTTAGATAGTCCAGGAACTCATTGCTCAAGTATTCTTCTCCTCGATCAGATCGAAGGATCATTAATACTTTTACCTGTTTAGTTCTCGACTTCGTGTTTATATTCTTTGAATTTCTCAAAAGCTTCAGACCTGTGTTTCAACAGGAACACATGTCCGTATCTTGAGAGATGGTCAGTGAATGTAATGAAGTACGAAGAACCATTCCTGGCATGTGTAGACAAAGGACCATATACATCACTATGTATCGTTCTAAGAGTTCCGTAACTCTTTCTTCGTGTCCACTAAATGGTGTTTTGGTCATTTTGCCTTTGAGACATGACTAGCAAGTGTTATAAGATGAAAATTCGAACGGATTCAAATATCCATCCTTATGTAACATAACTAGTCATGTCGTATTGATATGACCTAGTCTACAATGCCACAAGAAGGATTCGTTCATTTCTGAACTCTTCCTCTTGTGTGTGTTTTGTACGCTAAGAACTGTGGTTTGATTTAGAATGTATATGCCATTATTTAATGAGCCTGATCCAATCAACTTTTGATCTAGGAAGATGTTCATAACATTATCCTGTACTACAAAATTATATCCTTCTTTACTTAATAAAGAAACTGATATAAGATTGCATATCAGGGTCGGAATGTAATAGCATTCGTTCAGAATCAATGTATTACCATTTGGAAATATAAGGGTGATATTCACCAACTGCTTTGGCTGCAACATTTGCACCATTCCCTACTCTTATGAAATGATCACCCACTCCCAGTTCTCTACCTTTCCTTAGACCATGTAACATATTACATATGTGGGATCCCAATCCGGTATCTAATACCCAGGATATAGAGTGAACTAAGAAACAGTTCTCGATAACTAATACACCCGAAGAAGATGCATCAACATACTTATTCTTCGTTTGGGCGGCGTGAGAATCCGGATATGTCCCTATTCCCTGCTCAGTCTTATAACAATTATAAGAAAGAACGGAATCAGCGTTCCCCTGCTCAGTATAACAAGCGGGTTCGGTCAATACATCCATATTATTATCTTGATTAAGGCCTGACATGGTCGCTACCTGGAGAGAGAGAGAAGAAAACACTTTAGCGTATGCTCTTGCAAGATCAGATTGGTTATTATCTTATCTAATCAGGATAGCTCCCACTGGTTTTTTATCAAATCTTCCTTCAAACCCTAAAAGGAAAGATTAGCTGGGATTAATTACACCGTACAACTTCGCCGATCTTTCAGCCAGGCCAGTGTCGGTACTTTGAGGGAGGTTCCCCGTGCTTTCGTACGGACCTAATTAAAATAAACATCGTTTTCCCAGAGGCATAACCCCGTTAACACCTTTCTAGACACCCGCTTGATCGGCTAATTGCCATGTGTAAAACTCTCCCAGGAGTAACTCTTACTCGCGGTGGGTATCAGGATCCAACTATCTCATAGAAGGTATGCAATCTCATTGCAAATTTCAACACTTGAAATTCCCGATAATATTTTGCCCTTAGCGTCCTATGACCATGACGAAGGCCAACAAACCATAGGGCGCTAGTCAAGTTCAACCCGTATATTTCTTGATTGAATTAAACCCATCCGCACGACCCTTGACGAAGGCCAAAAAAGTCGCACGACTACCCTAATCCAATCGCATCTCATGCTATAAGCAGATAAGTACTAATCAGCTACCGCATACTACGCCTTGACGAAGGCCAACAAACGTAGCACGAATACTAACTAGTCACTATCTGAAATGACGGAGGGCTACGACAGGTTTTTATGAAACCTTTTGCGTAATGAACTTAATATTGTTATAGAAACTAGTGATTTTGAAAAAGGAGTGTTTTTTATGCTTTTACTAGCTTTGCTAAAGAGGTCACTCCCGGTGAAGGGATCTCGGCTCTTTCCTTATCGAATAAGGTGCAAGATATTTCACAAATACCGCTATGCAAAGAAAAAACTATAGAAGCAATCAAAAACAAAACCGAGTGATTTGTAGCATCTGCTAGTTTTGCAAAAGAGGTCACTCCCGGTGATGGGATCTCGGCTTATTGAATAAGGTGCTGGATATTCTATAAGGAATACCGCTATGCAAAGCAAAAACTAGGGCTACCCTTTTCATAAATTTGATTCTACAACATCTTTTAGGTTTCTTTTTCTTTCATTAATCTCATTAATGAAGTCCCATCATTTATGCTTCCTAAGCATCATAGAAGAAACGAAAATGCAACGTACGCTTATGCCATCCGCATTCGCCACAGTGTCCCGTTATGCATCGTTAGGTTACTTAACTAACGGCATACCGGGGCGAGACTAGTGCGGGTGAAAAACATAAGCAACGTTTATTATATATCATATATACAATAATAAAGCATTCGTCTCACGCATATAAAATGATCACATCACAGAATAACAGCAGCAGAAGATAACATATGAAATATTGGATATACTAGGAGGTCCGTGTTTTATTTTGAGCCTGTATAAAACACGGATTCCATGGTCGCGATGAATAGCCAAACCCACATCCCTAGACCCCTAAGAGAGCGGCAAGCAATCCTACCAATTCTAGGGTTAGGAGACCTGGTCTCGACTCCTCGAGATGGCCTCCCACTGGACCCAAGAACCCGGCTGCTTGTGCTCTCTTCCTTTAGTCTATCCTAATGCGGAAAAGTAAATAATATACAATGGTGACATCATCTTCAACTCGGAAGTGGCCCAATAAAAGAATATTACATACAATGAATTTTACATGAATGAAAATAAAAACCCTCATCTCACATAAAACCCCCGGCTATTCAAAATAAGACGATCCAATATAACATATCACAACAACACATAACATCACATGTCATCAACATAAGTAAATATGCGTATCCCAATTGTCGTTGATGTATAGCAACGAAACCGGTGATACACCATATATTGCACTTACGGTCGCAGAAAAGAAAGATAAAAACTACAACATTTGGAATTCACAATCACCTTAGACATCATAAACCCGAAATATTACATATTACGGATTTCATGCCTAACTATATGAATTCCACATATTGTATCACATTCCAGATAACTTGACAATGTTAAACTTTCCGATCAAATAAACAAATACTCAAAATTTCCCAAATACCTCAACACTTGAGCGGAGTTCAAAAGGTCCCAGAACATGCCACAGCTCTTATGAACCAACCGTAGAAGGGTCAACCAATGCCTCAATTGTGGCACCACTGAACTACCACAAACCCTAGGGTCTAGTGGCGGTTCTGACGGTGTCATAATCGAGTTAAGGTTTCGTTCTTCTAGAGGGTCCACAGAATCGCTTGCATGATTTTCTGAAAGTTTTAAACTAAGAAAAAATCCAACACTTGGAAAAATTTCCAGTAAGGGAAAAGTGAGTTATTGATATCCGTTCGAACTTTTTAACACCTTCTAAATAACCCGAAAACAAACTAGAATTATGAATATGAAACACTCTGAATTGCCTCTGTAAAAAGATAACATCATATGCAAATTTAGCAAAAACAAACAACACATGAAGTACCAAACCCCAGAGACTGGAACATGACCAAAATCTGAAGCCCAAATACCACAAAGTGGCCGGCCTGCTCGGAATTTCCCTACTTGTGCTCGGCCAAAATCCGAGCACATGGGTTCAAATTTTGGTGGTGTTCATTACGTTTATCATACATCATTCTGCAACTGTTTGAAATTTTTTTTGACACCTGAAAAAATTCGACATAAACTAGGGTTTCGATTCGGATGTTTCGGAGTTATTTCGGTTTCGTAATCCTACACTTATCCGTCTAATTATCTAGCTAGGCTCTGATACCAATGTTGGGTTATTTGTCACGACAGCAAGGTTTTGGGTGGCATCATTCATGCCAATTTTTATATTTTTTCATATTCAAACAACCCCAACCCTAGATCTTTAACTAGAGAATCAAACTAGAATTACAAGTAAACAACTTTACTACTAAGAGATAGGGATTACAACCTTTGTAGTCCGTTTCTTCGCTTCAATAGCTCCTTGTTGTGGTCCCTTCGCTGCGATCATCAAGCTCCCGGACTCTTGAGAAGCTCCATGAAGTGAATGATGCATCCTTGCTTGAAGTCTTCACTATCCAAGATGATCTACCTTGAGGAGTCACAAACCCAAGCTATCTCTTCACTAATTAGGGATTAGTGAAGCTAACACACTAATCTATATGGCTAGTATAGAAGAGGATGATGAAGTAGGAATTTTGCTCTCTTTTTTTATTCTTTTTCTCACAAGTTTTCTTCTTTTTCTCAAAGTCAAGAGAGCTCAAAAATGAGATGAGGAAGAAGATGATCAATAATGAGATGAGGTTAGAAATGCAACCAATGGTTAGTTTATGTCATGGCTAACCCTTGTAGAGAATAAACCATGAGCTTGGTTTAGGGTTAGGTTAATAAATATCTTGGAAAAAATCTAAATTGTTGGACTTATTCAAAACAACATGAAGCTTCTTCAAAGCTCATGACTAAATCATCACAATTTAGAAATACCAAAATAAATATAAATACAACCATAATAACAACCATGGTGTGATTCTCATAAACCCTAGTTGCATGTGTAACCCTAGCATGTTACAATATCACATATATAATATTTTGCAACAAAAGAAAAGAATACATTAAACATATATCACATATATGTTAAATGCATCCAAATGTGAGAAAATGAAATACTTAAGTGAGCAATATATTAGTTAATGTAATTTAATATATCAAATATATAATTCTACATTAAATTATTAAATCAACACTTGATTTAATTATCCGGCTATATTACATATAACCGACTAATATAATATGTATCATTTTATCGAATCAATACTTGATCCGATAACCCGACTATATCACATATAACCGGCCGATATCACATATCGCGAGAATAGAATACGGTATCACATACACGTATCAATCTCGGTCCCGTACATATCACATATGTGCTCTTACTCCGTTTCGCCTGAGCCAGGAAACCTCTGTGTAGGACTCTAAAGACTCGTCAATATGCCGGTAGTAGGTGATGATCATATCAAACACCCACAAGCCGCAAGCGGTCAGCTAAACGTAACGGTCACCCGGGTATTGAGCGATCAGAAGATGAACAAGCAAGCTTGCACACACTCCTGTGAATCCAATCAGTAACACTACCGTACAGTCCGGTCTCTTCGTCTGATATGTCGCATATCCAGTCTAGGGGTGGTAAACGTCAGACCCCAGTAACCGATAAGTCGTGTCGATGTGAGGCTCATAACGGGTCGAGAAACTACTGATAACACTTACCAGTAGATCTCCATATCAGCCCTGGCCAGGGACTTCCAGTTATAGCCAATCGAACACAGCGCAACATCAACTCCCAATACCGGGAGAGAAGAAACCCCTCCTATCGCTCATTGCCTCCATGTGATTCGGGACTGTACCCAAAAGCCACCGTTTGCACGTTCTCATGAACGTGGTAAGGTGGAAATCAAAGCACAGTAGGAATCACACAAGACTCTATGACGATCTGGGGTCTACAGAATAACATGTACCAGTGTCACCAGAGAACTGCTATATGACGATAGGTATAATACCATCTAGGAGTTCTCGGTGAGTCCGTTCAGTATACCCAGTCTCCACTGAGCACACGTATACCATCTTTGAAGTCAAACACCAATGGATGTGGGATCATCCTGTTGGGTTACCTAGCACGGCAGCAAGTTTTCGGGAGGCATCGTCCATGCCAATTTTAAAAATTTCCCGTTCTTGTAAACCCTAACCCTAGAATCGCTAATAGAAAACCCGACGAAATATAATGTAAACACTTTACATATAAGGTGAACAAGGAATACAACCTTTGTAAACTGGTCCTTCACTTCAGTAGCTTCGTGTAGTAGTCCCTTCGCTGCGATCACGAACTCCCAGACCGTAGAGAGGCTCCCATGAAGAAATGAACATGCTTGCATCGAAGTCTTCAAAGCCGAAGAAGATCTATATCGAGGAGACACTAACCAAAGCTACCCCTTCACTAATTGTAGAATTAGTGAAGCAAACATCCTATACTAAATGGCAAGTAGTAGAGGATGATGAAGTAGGAATTTTGCTCATTTTAGTTTTCATTTTCTCACTCAATTCCATCACTTGATCAAAAGCTAGTGAGCTTTCAAGAGGAAGATGAAGATGGAAATGATGAAGTGATGAATGAATAATTCATGTGAGGTTAGAAATGCAACCATGGTGAGTTAATGTCATGCTTAACCCTTGTAGAGACTAAACCATAGCTATGAGTTAAGGGTTGGGTTAAGAAATATCTTAAGCTAGACAAACAAGTGGACTTGGTTTAATAATCCGGCTATATCACATATAACCGACTAATATCAAATGTAACATCTTATCGAATCAACACTTGTTCCGATAACCCGGCTATATCACATATAACCAATCATTTCACACATCGCGAGAATGGAATGTGGTATCACATACACGCATTAATTTCGGTCCCGCAAATATCACATATGTGCTCCTACTCCGTTTTGCTTGAGCTAGGAAACCTCTGTGTAGGACTCTAAAGACTCGTCAATACGCCGGCAGTAGGTGATGATCATATCAAACACTCACAGGCCATAAATGGTCTGCTAAACGTAACGGCCACCCAGGTATTGAGCGATCCGAAGATCATCAAGCAAGCCAGCTCGTACTCCTGCGAATCCAATGAGTAACACTACCGTACATTCCGGTCTCTTCGTCTGATATGTCACATATCAGAGCCTGGGGGTGGTATAACGTCAGACCCCAATAGACTGATAAGTTATGCCGATGCAAGGTCCATAAAGGTTCGAGAAACTACTGGTAACACTTACCAGTAAATCTCAGCAACCCTGGCCAGGGATTTCCGGTTATGGCCAATCGAGCATAGCGCAACATCAACTCCCTATTGGAGATAGTGCCCTCAGAGTCAATTATTAGATCACAGGCACGTGATTGCAATGATTGAGGGAGGACCTATACCGGTAGGACAATCTTACTCAAGATGATAGTATGCTATCTGGTTTATCTTTATCATCGTGTACTGCTTTAGGTGACCTTACAGGTCACTATTGCACGTTGATAGAGGCCCTAGGATTCTTGCTTGACTACCAGCAGTATGAGGGCGATCATATACGTGGGAGCTGGGGTCTATATGCACATCCTTAAAAGGTCCCTAGTCGTGGGAGTTTCAAGACAGGGCATCGATACTCCAGAGTAGACTAGTGTATACAGTCGAGACCCCGACGAGGGGCGGTGGCCGGTCTCACAAGCCACTGGTGTCAGTTGGTTCACCTAAGATGTATACAGGTGCTCATTGGGTTATGAGTACACCGGACAGGACTCACCGGGAACATGCTAGTTAGACTTATACCTGACGTCAGATAGCAGTTCCCTGGTGACATGTGTACAGGTTAGTTCATCGACCTGAGATCGTCATTTGTCTCGTGTGAGTTCCCACTGTGCTTTGATTACTACCCTACCACGCTCAAAGGAGACGTGCAAACAGGTTTTAGTTGGGTACAGTCCCGATCCACATGGAGGCAGTGAGCGGATCTGCAGGGGTTCGTCTCTCCCGGTATTGGGGGTGAGGTCACGCTGTGTCAAGGAGAGCCATTACACAAAGCCCTCGGCCGAGGCACGAGATTTACTGGTAGGCATTCCAGTAGTATCTCAGGGTGTTCTGGACTACACTCCGACACGACTTGTACCGCTTTTGGGGGTCTGACTTTTACTAACCCCCTAGGCCCGCCATGCGATGCTCATAGACGAACGGACCGGACTGTATGGATATTGTCACTGACAGGCTCAGTAGTGTGTCAGGATGAGTTCGCTCATCGACGTCCCTTTTGGTCAATACCTGATAGCCCGTTACGTATTGGCTAATACCTCTGACGTGCTAGTGGTTAAATCCACAACCAAAGTATTGACGAGTCTTTAGAGTCCCCCACATACCAGTTTCTCAAGTTTCGGGTGAAACGCTGTAGAGGCCGTATGGAGATATGGCAGGGTTCGATCAGATACGTGCGGTATTGCACGGATCATGATCGGACGGATAATACTAGCGGGTTTTTGTTTAAGCCGGATCCTAGTATTGTACCGTGTAGATTTTGTCTCTTTGCATTTGTATTCAGTGGGAATACAAATGCGGGCATGTATATGCAGTCGCGGGGTTTTCCTGTAATTTATTACGGGATCAGTTTTCTGAAGTTGCCAGTTTGCATTCTGTTTCAGCCAGTTTTCCTTTCTTCCTTTCGTTGGCTGATATTCGATGGAGGGGGTTATTTGCAGTTGTGCAAATTACCAATTGTGGAGGGGGTCTTTTGTAAATGAGGGATTATGAAAGATATTGAATCATTAGATTCCTTTTGCTTCATGATGGCTTGCTTTTATTGGATGGGATTTGATTTGGATTTAGATGTGAAATGGGTGTGACTTTAATCTTTGATTATCATTTTCTTTTCTTCACTTGGAAATTCATTCTTTTCTCTCCACCATGGAGTAGGGGCCGGCCGCTAGAGAGAGAAGGAAAGGGTGTGGGAAATTTGATCATCTCATTTCTTATTCCTTGCTAGAAAAATGAGAGCACCATTTTCCTCCAAAGTTCTTTCTTTCTTCACCTCCATCAAAGGCAACTTCACCCCATTGAGACAAAGTGATTCTACACTTCATCTACAGCACCCTTAGGCACGTCGACTCGCCAGCTTCGTGCCTGAGTTGCCTCGGTCCAGAGGTGGGAGCCCGTAAAAGAACCCGGCGATGTGGTGCCCGTTCCGACGAGGAGCTGAAGACCGGAGGTTCTGCGAGGAGATCGGAATGGTGGGTGAAGACCGAAGGACACGGATCGCTCGGTATAGCATTCTACCATTTCTCGTATTTGCTAGAGTTAGGTTAATGACCCGATCCAGGATTTTAGTGCGCGGTGGTGCCGGTTTCTAGTGTTTAGAAAAGTTTCGTTTCTGCATTCCGGCGTCGGATTGACGGCCGGGGCGCCACCGTGCACTTACATTGGTATCAGAGCCACACCATTAACCTAGTCTAGCTTGCTCTAACGTGTTTACAAGTTCGATCGATCGGATTTTCCAAAAACCACATTTCCATGTCGCACTTTCTGTCAAATTTTTCCTTGCTCTAAAAATTATTTGGTACATTGGAAAATTACGTGCAGGGTTTTTTATGAATTCTGTGAAAATTTGGTACGCTGAAGTTACTGTAGCGCGGTGGTTTAGCGGCCAAAACCACATTTTGGCTGCGGAACCGCCGCCGTTTTGTGGCCAAACCGTACCAAATTTCTACAGTGGTTTACTGACATGGAAATAGGGTTTCTGGTATATTCTTTTTGGGCCTAGATGTTTTTGAGTGCTACAGGTGTGCTTGGAGCCCACTTCGGAAAATTCAGTCGATCGAAAATGTTAAACATGTTAGTTCACAGTATTTACATTATATCTGCGACCGTGAATGTCACTTGATCGGTAAATCCAGTCTAACTATTATAGCCCTTTTAGACGGATTTGCGAACGTGACATTCACGTTGATGTTCTGTGTTGTGCTGTGATGTTGCGGATTGGTCGTGGGGGATAGCCTGGATGCAATGTTAGTACAATTTGGTTATTTATGTACATTTGATATTTCGGGGCGAGCGTCCGACATGTGGATTGTCGTCACTGCCTGTTTGTATATTATTCTTTTGGGGCACGACCGGGATGAGGTCGATGTACCCGTTGTATATTTTAATTTCTGTACTAGGATTACCCCGCGGAGGGGTGCACGGATAGCCGGGTTCTAGAGGGCAACGGGCCCGCATCTCATGGCTTTGAGACGGAGGGGGCTTTACTCTAGAATTGGCGGGCTATTCGCCTCACTCGTAGGGGGTACAGGTTGACCCAAGGAGGGGTGCCCAA
Source organism: Agapanthus africanus (assembly GCA_030015575.1). Taxonomy (NCBI): domain Eukaryota; kingdom Viridiplantae; phylum Streptophyta; class Magnoliopsida; order Asparagales; family Amaryllidaceae; genus Agapanthus; species Agapanthus africanus. The sequence goes on along the minus strand of JASDDO010000014.1, from coordinate 503,649,516 downwards.
GTTACCGGATTCCGTGAAGTGCTGGGTGGTCCATTCACGTTGCTGAAGGGGGCTGCCTCGCTTCAGGTTTTGGCGGGTAATTTGCTGCGCCCGTAGGGGTCTAGGATTTCATTGCACAGGCTATCCACACGACCAGGGGAACGTCGGGTTTTCAGTAGCGGCTCTATGAAACCCGGGGATTCCAGATATCTGTATTGTTCTGTGATGCTGGTTACATTTCTGTGTTGTTTCATTTTATCACGCCTTGAGCGAATATTATATATTGATATATATACTAGTAGATGTTGTATATGTTTTGCATCCGTGCTAGTCCAGTCCCCGCTCTGTCGTTAGTTAAGTAACCTAACGGGTGATGACGGGAGCCAGTGGCGAATGCGGATGGCATATACGTACATCATTATTTTCGTACTTTATTGGTGTGATCAATTGATAGGACTGCGTTGATTCGGATCAATGCAAGCTATAAAAACCTATTCTGATGTTGTTGGAACACTTTTCAAAAAGCTGTTATTACAAGGACGTTCTCTTTTGTTTTGCACAGTGGTATTCGGTTGTGAATATCCAGCTCCTCAGTCGACGAGGCAAGGGCCGAGATCCCTTCACCGGGAGTGACCCCTTGGACAAAAGTTTGCGTCAGGGCAATAACTTCACTATAGTCATTTACTTTTGCTTTGCATCGTGGTATTCAGTTGGAATATCCCGCACCTCATTCTACGGGGAAAGAGCCGAGATCCCTTTACCGGGAGTGACCTCTTTAGCAAAGGTTTTCGTCACTATATTTTTATAAAGCTATCCAGTTCCTTCAACGATATCAAGTTCATTACGTTAAAGGTTTTTGCCAAAAACCATTCGTAGCCCTCCGTCATTTCAGATGGGTAGCACGTAGTATTCATGCTATCTTTGTTGACCTTCGTCAAGGCATAGTGTATGGTAGCTGCTTATTACCTTTCTGCTGCATAGATAGATGCGTTGGTTTGGGACAGTCGTATAGCCTTGTTGACCTTGGTCAAGGGCTTGTACGGGTGAGTTCAAATTAACCTGGACAATGACGCGTAGAACTTGTCATGTGACTTATGATTTGTTGACCTTCATCAATGTCATAAGAGCATGGGGCAAAAATCACATCGGGAGTTTCTAAAGAAACTGAAACTTGCTAGATATGCGCATACCTTCCGGAGTGTGATAACGTGAGCGGATTCCGTCACGTTATCATGCAATGATAGTTGGATCCCGATTCCCACTGATGAGTTGGTTTACTCCTCGGGTGATCCCGACTAATTCTTCTTTCAGGTTTGGAGAAGAATTTAACGTTACAGTGGGAGGTTTCCTGATTAGATAAAGTGATAACCATTCTGATCTAGGTTAGAGTGCACGCTGAGTGTTTCTTTTCTCTCTCTCTTTGGCAGCGACCATGACCCGACCCTTGACTATGACTCAATGACCAAGATTAACCGAACCTTCTTTAAACACTGGCTTTTGGATTGTCAGAGTTGCAAACCACATTGCCACTCCTACTTTTACCCTTTTCTCCAGGACACCCCGTATTACTACGAACGTCCACTTCCATTGGACAAAACCATCGTATGGTTATATACGAACTCGAAGGAATTTATTTGAGGATGGTTTCTGGTTCTGGAGAAAACGAATAGGACTATTCAGTTGTCTTTTCCTTTTACCTTCTCTCAGGTTGCGAGTACTCCTTGGTTTAGGAGATAGTACACCCATTATGCTAATTGGATAGTCTTCTTCCAAACCTTAGGCTGGTGCCGAATGGTGGGGAATGAAGAAAACCAATTAGCATAACAATGGTGTACAAAAGGTATTAAGTAAAGACATATCAAGGGATTAGTAAGAGGGCAAAATAAAATGCGACTGCTATTCATGACCAAACCAAGTATTTCATTACCACTCCCAATTCACCTTTGTATTTCCCCAGGACACTCCGTATCACTAGGAAGATCCACAGTTTATTTGGATACTCCATCGTATGGTTATATACGAACTCGAAAGGAACTTGTTCCAGTTCGGGGATGGATTCTGGTTCAGGAGAAATAGGAATAAGGTTTATTCGGTTGTCTTTTATCTTCATCTTCTCTCGCATTGCGAGTGTTCCTAGGATTAGGACAGTACACCCATTATGCTTATTGGATAGTCTTCTTCAAAACCATAGGCTGGTGCCGAACGGTAGGGAAGGAAGAAAACCATTTAGCCTAAGTGGGTGTACAGAAGGTAATGACTAAAGACATATAAAGAGATTTGGAGAGATGGCAAAGAGATATACGGCTATAGTTGTGAATCTGGATAATGGAAGAGGCATTACTAGGAATACCCGGATACCCCTATGAAACATTTCAATGTTTCAGCTTCACTGTGTACTGTTAAAAGAAAACTGATTTCCCAATTAGCCCTTGCTCCAGAGTATGTATTTACCAGGTATGATTCTCACATCTGTATGGTTTTACAGATGATGGGTGGGAGTAAGTTATTAGGAATTAGGTGATCATCCTCATCATATCGGAATTCGTTGTAATTGGTGATATTTGAGGAAATCACCTGGGTTGTTTGCCGGACGGCAAATATTTGGTTTTGAATATCCGTTGTAATGCACCAATTTCAAATTGATATATCTGTACGTCTATTCTTATAGAGTGAGATATACCTTTTTGAAATTATGTCTATGACATTTACCTATATCAGTGGATGGTTAGGTAAGGAGCATTGAACAGCGGTGTAATTCTTCTTAACCATAATTACAGTTTTCAACCTACGACACACATGGATTGTGTTATTGGACTCATGAGACTTATACAGAGTATTGTATGTTGTCCAGTATCTATTAGGACAGAAGGGTTGGTACTCGTACTATATTCTATTTACTTGTGACTTCTCTAGTTCTTAGACATGTGTTTCGTAGAAATACAAGGTCCAAGTTTTGAGAAGTTATAGGTATATGAATAATGTAGAGAACTAGGTGTTGCAAGTATCGGGATTCTTCAAGGTGATCGAAGATGTAGATACTTGTGTATAGTATTCAGATGATAGTAATGATTAAGAGAACTTGCTTCTCTTTCAGGTTACTCATAATTGGAAGTATTCCTAAGTTGAGTAACGCTGATAAGCCTCCTTCCATTTAGTTGACATGCACTGGAGACAACTGCATGATTTGAATCTGGTTCAATTAAATCAGTGCCTCTGTTTCTATATTGGATATAGAATAGTTCATATCTTAACGATGTTAAGGTATGGGGAGTTGTCCAGCTTATGCTTGAAACCAGACTCCGGATAACTCAAGGCACGTTTCTGTAATGGCTGTTTGTGGGTTGACCCAGGCTATGAAGAGGGTTGACTTTCTACCATCTGGAAGATCAATAGTGATATTGTTCTTGACTCGCCACAGTTTTAATAAAAATGGATTTTTTCAGAAAACAGTAGTGGGAGTATGGTAGAACTGGAAGTGATTCCAGAACCGCAAACGATTACTGAAAATTTGATAAGAACCTAAAGATTCAATCTGGTTTGACATTCCATAGGCCACTCCGCATGTCACGCCCCGCTTCCCAAAATACGGAATACGAGGGGTTGACAAGGCCAGCCATGCTCCTACGGTCAAGGAAATATCCTGCCGTAGTCACACTTCGGCTTCTAGTTTTACATGGTAAATAGTAAATAATGCGCAGGTAATGAGAAATGCAATAACTGAACAAAACAATGTAAAGAACTGACCTGATGGGAAACAAAAGGGTATAACCCTGGATAGCTAATCAAGATGTCCGTGATGTACGTCTAGTCCCGGTCCAGGCTAAATCCTCTCCTCACACTGAGCATGCATACTCAGGTCGTCAAAGCGACACAATAGCAATATAATATATATATTCATGTGACAACTCTAACAGTGATAATAAATATATATAACAGTAAATCAATGACGGTATAGGTATGAACATGCAGTAATCAATGCAGTGGAACAGTAAAAGCAGTAGAATGATGTGCCACGTATGTCAACACAGTAAGTTTGTATATCGATGGTATCATCCTTATCAGTCTCTAAGTCTCACTGTACTGGTCACTAAGCCTATTGTCAGTCCAAGTGTGAGAGTCAACCACTCGCGAGTGTCCTCCACCCAAGCGTAGAACCCATGGGCAAGGGACCACAGGCCCAACATGTAACTCACGGTAATAATCATGTACCCTGTAAATCTCCATATATATCCATATATATAAGCCGGCAAGGGACTCCCGAGATTCTGTTGAACTCACACTCAAACTACCCCACACCACATGGTCTACATCAAACGCTAACCATAACCTCAAATACCAATCGGTTTGTGACAAGTCTGCGCGAGAACTGGAGGTAGGACCTCCATCAAGCACGTCCCGACTAATACCTAAGATAAATGGCAGTGTATGGTGCCTTATCTGTGACACCCATGCAAGAGCTTCCATAAGTGTCCCATACCACTTATAGTCACACGTACATGCGTCCCACAGACGTCGACAATGCAATAGAATAATAAGATTCACTGATTGTGTACAAGTACGTGTCACTTTCACTTATTCACTGATACACGAACACTAACATACTTGCCACAATCATCACTAATACCTAACACTGGGTAATGCACGTTATCACTAGGTTATCAATGCAGTGACATGTGTATGATATGATGCGTAAACAGTTTGGAAAGCATGATTAGGGTGTCATGAATCAATAATCTACCACTTGCATAATTTATCATAAATCATACGGTTACAGTTTAGTGAAACGATGAATGGGGAATAAATAGTATGTTCAGTTATCTATCCAGCGAATTTGGTTTCATGCCAATCGGGTTCCAGGATCATTAATTATAGCCATTTTATTTTAAGCGTTCACGGCTGGAAATCCGGTTTCAGAATCGGATGTACGTTTTGGAACGCATTTTAATCCCAGTTGGGATCCGATTTTAGCGATGCTACAGTTGAATGAAATCTAGGTTTTTCAGTAAGGTTTTCAACGCAATAGACGGATCTTCAATCGAGTCTGTACGTCAGGAGATATACACTGTTCAATACTAGTATGTAAATTCTGATTCTGTTGGGACTGTTATACGTCCCCATCTTTTAAATTGCAGATTAAATAGTAAATGATGACGAAAAAGGGTGAAACCACTTGTGCTATCTAGCTAATGGATTCACCTTTCATGAACAGTGGAGTTCCGCATTGTACGAGTTAAGGAAACAGGGTGGTGCTCATTACGAGACAGCACACAGTAAACTGAGTCGCTCTGGACTGCAGTCCAGAGTCGCACTCCGATCCAAATATTGTCACAGTTTAAGTACAGAAATATTTCGAAACTTGCATAGGGTTATAGTTCGTCGAGTCGTCTTCGATTTAAGCCCTCGAACGCATCATTCCATTATGTAAATAATTTATGGTGATTTTAACGGTTTTCAGATACAAGAAATTTCCAGTTTTACGGGTAAACTTGGGGGTTCTCGTTTTAGTCCTTAATAGTCGTATTTTCCAATAAAATTCACACACTAGATTCACATCCATACGGGCCAAACTATACTAATGAGTTCCGTAAAATTAGGTGAGTATTTCCATTGAGGACATGCATCAAACAGTTGCATCGTATAATTTATCGAGGATATTTAGTATGGAATTTATAAAAATTATAGTTCGTAACTAATACAAATTAGCATGTAGCAAGTATAAAACTTGCCTGGAGACGCACGGAAGCGAAGTACAGCACGGGCGCGTGACGAACTGGCAAGGCGACGACAGCGGCTCCAGGTGAGCTCGGTTCTGCGGGGTAGCGAAGATCGACGCTGGTTGGCCGGAGCAGGGGAAGGCTACGGGCGTGGCTAGAGGTGCTCGGGGAGAGGGTCGGGGTTCCGGTGACGCAGGACGGCGAGGGTGCAGCGAGGTTGGTGAGCACCGATAGTGGAGGTAGCGGTTGATGCGCAGTGGAGGGATGTCCGGGCAGTGGTTGTCGGAGTTTGAGGTGGTAGAGGGTGTGCTCGAGGGCAGTGGCGGAGCTTGTGTTGGTGGAAGAGGGGGTGGGTTCGTCGGAGGAGGTGATGGTGGTTGGTCGGATGTGTAGAGTTTAGGATGAAGATGTGGGATCTCAGGGTAGAGGAAGGTGGCGGGGGTAGTGCTGGATGAGGGAAACTCGGGTTGAGGGTGAGAAAGAGATTGGGGTTCGGGTGATCGGGGAATAAGAGGGGTGGATTCGTCGCCGGTTGAGGGGATCTGCAGCGCGCGCGAGGGTGGGAAAAGAGAGAGATAAGTGACAGGAGAGGGGCGCGGGTGATACCGGCGGTGGTGGCGAGGTGAGGGCAGCGTCGGTGTGGAGTGGACGTGGGTGTGAGTCGAGAGAGGGAGCGGGAGGGAGGAACGCGAAAAAAGAGCAGGAGAGTGTGCGGGAGAGAGAGAGAGGATGTAACGGTTGGGTTTTTGAGAGAGGAGAGAGAACGTGATACTAAAGAAGTTGTAAAGGAGGGAGAGAGAGAACGTGTAAGAAGGAATTGATTTAATTAAATTAAATAAAATTATAAAGAGAGGGAATAGAATAAATGGAAATTAAATGGTGGTTAGTATGATTTTAAAAGTGATTAATGGGGAAATTAATTTTGAATTAAAGAGGCATTAATTTGGTGGGTTAAAAGGTATTTAGAGGAGATTTGGGTTTGGATTTGAGGGGATCTAAAAGAAATGTGTTGGGATAATTGTTATTTTAATGGGCTGGGGATTGAGCTCGGGCCAAGGGATAAAATAGTAGGGAAAAGAAAGGGGCCGGGCTGGGTTTAATATAAATTCCTATTAATTTGTTGTGGGCTGAGGAAAGAATGTGGGCCGAGGAGTATGGCCTGAAGGGAGTTGGAAGAGACGGGCTGGGCTGAAAATTAATTTATTTACTTGGAAAAGAGATTTGGCTGAGGGTTAGAATTAATTAAGGGTTTTAATTTAATGTTTTAGTTTGGGCCAGAGGAAAAATAGGTTTTGGGCTTTAATAAAATAAATTAAGTTATAAAAAGGAATGGGCTTGGGATTGGGTGAAATAAAAGAATAAGAGAATAGAAAAGGGGGTGGTTTGGAAATAAATAAGAATAGGGAAGTGAAAATAAAAGAATCTGTAAAAACATAGAATCGATAGGTAATGGGCTTGGGATAAAGTTGGGTTTGGGAAAGTTTCTTTAAAATAATTAAATACTTAAAAATAACAAAATTTATAGTTTAAAGATAATACGGATTTAGGCCTATATAAAAGAACCGGGTATTACATCATACCACCCTTACAAAAATTTCATCCTCGAAATTTAAAATAAACGATAAGCAATACAAACATAGGCGAAAGCTATTATATTGCAAACTAATACATAAAGATTTACTTGAACTAGGCGGATGAAGGAATTTGAAGGTTTATATATGTAAGAACAACATACAAAAATATAGGTTTAAATAAGTATAAGACAGGAACAACTACAAAGGCAAGCTATATGTATACGAGAATAGCAATAACAACAATAACGAACAATGATATTCGAGGCGTACTCGATAAAATCGAAACTCAAACATATGCACATATAAGTATATCAAAAGTAGCACATCAGAAATAATAAGTATAAGGCACAACTATTGATAATAGTAACCATAGGCACAATACCCAAAAATAAAGTAACGACAATAAAGTAGTGAAAGATTTGTCGATAGGTTAAAAAAATTTTAGGATAATATATCGATCAAATAACTTAGAAACTCACATAGTGAAAATAAGGAACATGGAACACAAATATGCGCGTTGTAAGGTTGCGCTACTGAAAAATAAGGATAATAGTAGTGTGCTTTGAAATACATAAAGCTAAGTAGTCAATAACACGCACTCTTCGACAAATACAAGATAATGAAAACCAAATTTCGAATAATAAAGTCTCTAAATATATATAGGGTAATAGGAAAACACAAAAATGTATAGGGCTAGCTAGGGTTTAGGCTGAATGTTAAGGAGATTGGGACCGGGTCAGCACAGGAACAAAGGACTGCAAGGGGAAAAATATGGGGAGGACAACGGTCGGTAGGTCATATGAATCAAAAATTTGAAGAGTTAGCTAACTCGGAAATTTCACAAGAAATGTTCTCCTCCCAGAAGGATCTCAAACGGGGCACAGACGAAGGATGAAGGGTGGACCTCTAAAAGATCGGGTGTGGTACTGGTTAATCTGAGTGAGGTTAAGACAATATAAGGAGTAGGGGTGGACAGACCTCAGTAGAAAAATAATTGTATAGAAGAAATAATCAAGCATCAAGGGAACTAAGAAGATCGAAGGATTAGTGAACTCAGCAATTTATTTTATTCCAGAAGATTTTAAACAAAGCATTCTCAAAGACGAAAGGTGGCCCTAAACTATACACAGATTTATTTGGCCAGATAAGACAACATCTAAAAGAATTCCCGTCAGTCGCGGTTGTGGAGATTCAGCAGGTTGTGGTAGGCTCACGCACTCAGGTAGGGGTGTCCATTTCCATAGCGCCTCGCAGGGATCGCCATTGGGAGTTCTTCCACAGCAAGGTCTTGATCTTCTGGTCCTTCTTCCTCGGCTGGAACTTCTTCATCGAGGTCTGATTCCATGTGATTCTCTTCTTCTGGATTCTCTTCCACGGGATTTTCCTCAACTGGATTTTCTTCTATCGGGTCTTCCTCGGGATCTTCCTCTATCGGGTTCTCTTCAGGGTCTCCTTCCTCTTCGTCGGAATCGTCTAACATGTCAAACTCTGGGGCGGCTGCTCCTTCGTCTTCGGAATCGCTGTTTTCGAAAATGACCTGGGGACCGTTGATGTCATCGTCAGAACTCATCAGCGCGCGGTCTAAGGAAATGCATGACTGTGCATCCTCACCTAGATGCGACGCTGCTCCAGGGTGGGCCATGGCCTGAAAAGAAAGAGTCATGATTAGACAATGGAGTACATCAAGAAAATAGCTAAGTGTACGAAGTATAGAAAGATATGCGATGGCAGGAATTGAAAAATCAAGATTAAAATGCTGTGATAATGAATAGTATGAATAAGGGGAAGGACAAGAGAATGATACCTATATTACGATTCAAGTTTTATTGCATTCAACTAAATGTTCGACGGATACAAGATTTCAAACGGAAAGAAATATTTATAAGAGTATGACAACATTATTACTGAAATTAGAAAACATGAAAATTCTTCTTTGATTGCTAGATCGCTGCATTCTCGTCACGCGAGTTGAATCCTGTGTTGGGTCCGCTTTATCCTCGAAGTTCGAACTACGCAATAATCATCACTTGGCAAAAGTGGAGGGTGTGGTCGAGTCTCCTCCTTGCAGCTCCTTTCTTTTTGGGCAACCGTTGATAAGATGTTCGCTGGATCCGCAAATCAGACATTTCCCTTGGGCGCGGCGACAATCCCTCTGAAGATGTCCTGGCCTCTTACAGTACCCACAACATGGGGTCTTCTGCTGCTTCTGTCACGGGGAAACAAATTGGCGCTTCATCTTCTTCTCTTTTCCTCGTCTAACGGGGATCCCTTTATGATTGGAGACTCCCGCTGGTGCCTGATTCACCTGCCTTCTCAGTCTTTCAGCTAACAAGTCGTTTGTTCGCTCCTAGGCTTCCTTTAAACCTTGCAGTACAGTCAGAATCTCAACAGTTTGATTCTGGGGAGTGGAGATAGAGGAAGAGTCGTTGGAAGACATGATCCTGAAACAGTAATTTTGAGAACGATATAAGGCACAAGCTATAAGAATATAATATGAATTGGACAAAGATTCAAGAATATCAGATGTGATGAAATTCATTACAAGTGGAAAATCAACTGTATGACTCTAAGTCACTTAAACAGAGTATGGTAGTGCAATTGCAACCACGTAACCTTGCAAAGTCACCCGAAACCCTAGCGAATGGATAGCAGAACACTCAATGTGAATATGGATCAAGAATAACAAGTTTACAACCCAGACCAAGGGATGTCTTAGATTGTCAAGCTATACACGGAAACTGCAATCCCAATCGAATCAAAACCTGTCTCTGATACCAACTAAACCATGTCACGCCCCGCTTCCCAAAATACGGAATACGAGGGGTTGACAAGGCCAGCCATGCTCCTACGGTCAAGGAAATGTCCTGCCGTAGTCACACTTCGGCTTCTAGTTTTACATGGTAAACAGTAAATAATGCGCAGGTAATGAGAAATGCAGTAACTGAACAAAACAATGTAAAGAACTGACCTGATGGGAAATAAAAGGGTATAACCCTGGATAGCTAATCAAAATGTCCATGATGTACGTCTAGTCCCGGTCCAGGCTAAATCCTCTCCTCACACTGAGCATGCATACTCAGGTCGTCAGAGCGACACAATAGCAATATAATATATATATTCATGTGACAACTCTAACAGTGATAATAAATATATATAACAGTAAATCAATGACGGTATAGGTATGAACATGCAGTAATCAATGCAGTGGAACAGTAAAAGCAGTAGAATGATATGCCACGTATGTCAACACAGTAAGTATGTATATCGATGGTATCATCCCTATCTGTCTCTAAGTCTCACTGTACCTGTCACTAAGCCTATCGTCAGTCCAAGTGTGAGAGTCAACCACTCGCGAGTGTCCTCCACCCAAGGGTAGAACCCAAGGGCAAGGGACCACGGGCCCAACATGTAACTCACGGTAATAATCATGTACCCTGTAAATCTCCATATATATAAGCCGGCAAGGGACTCCCGAGATTCTGTTGAACTCACACTCAAACTACCCCACACCCCGTGGTCTACATCAAACGCTAACCATAACCTCAAATACCAATCGGTCTGTGACAAGTCTGCGCGAGAACTGGAGGCATGACCTCCATCAAGCACGTCCCGACTAATACCTAAGATAAATGGCAGTGTCTGGTGCCGTATCTGTGACACCCATGCAAGAGCTTCCATAAGTGTCCCATACCACTTATAGTCACACGTACATGCGTCCCACAGACGTCGACAATGCAATAGAATAATAAGGTTCACTGATTATGTACAAGTACGTGTCACTTTCACTTATTCACTGATACACGAACACTACGTACTTGCCACAATCATCACTAATACCTAACACTGGGTAATGCACGTTATCACTAGGTTATCAATGCAGTGACATGTGTATGATATGATGCGTAAACAGTATGTAAAGCATGATTAGGGTGTCATGAATCAATAATCTACCACTTGCATAATTTATCATAAATCATACGGTTACAGTTTAGTGAAACGATGAATGGGGAATAAATAGTATGTTCAGTTATCTATCCAGTGAATTTGGTTTCATGCCAATCGGGTTCCAGGATCATTAATTATAGCCATTTCATTTTAAGCGTTCACGGCTGGAAATCCGGTTTCAGAATCGGAAGTCCGTTTAACAACGCATTTTAATCCCAGTTGGGATCAGATTTTAGCGACGCTACAGTTGAATGAAATCTAGGGTTTTCAGTAAGGTTTTCAACGCAATAGACGGATCTTCAATCACGTCTGTACGTCAGGAGATATACACTGTTCAATACTAGTATGTAAATTCTGATTCTGTTGGGACTGTTATACGTCCCCATCTTTTAAATTGCAGATTAAATAGCAAATGATGACGAAACAGGGTGAAACCACTTGTGTTATCTAGATAATGGATTCACCTTTCATGAAGAGTGGAGTTCCAGAGTCTACGAGTTAAGGAAACAGGGTGGTACTCATTACGAGACAGCACACAGTAAACTGAGTCGCTCTAGACTGCAGTCCAGAGTCGCACTCCGATCCAAATATTGTCACAGTTTAAGTACAGAAATATTTAGAAACTTGCATAGGGTCATATTTCTTCGAGTCGTCTTCGATTTAAGCCCTCGAACGCATCATTCCAGTATGTAAATAATTTATGATGATTTTAACGGTTTTCAGATACAAGAAATAAAAGAATAAGAGAATAGAAAAGGGGCTGGTTTGGAAATAAATAAGAATAGGGAAGTAAAAATAAAAGGATCTGTAAAAACATAGAATCGATAGGTAATGGGCTTGGGATAAAGTACGGTTTGGGAAAGTTTCTTTAAAATAATTAAATACTTAAAAATAACAAAATTTATAGTTTAAAGAGAATACGGATTTAGGCGTATATAAAAGAACCGGGTATTACATCGCAGATATGGTGGGTAACCTCAGGCGCTTGAGAGGTACTTCGGTATGCTCAAGGACGGTGGCAGGGAGGTTCTTGTTTACCCAGATTTGCCATTGCTGTTGTTCCAGACTGTGAGATCCGGCAGGAGGATGAGTATAGCGTCATTCTAAACTTGTTTTAGAAGTGTACGTCTATATGACTCTGCCAGAGGGTTGTCGTAGTCAGTGGGAGCAGCGGAAGCATTGGTGGACAAGTAGCTTATGTCTATTTATAGACTAAAGCGGATAGAGCGGAGATAGATCATGTATTTCTGATTTGACAGTCATAGGTTTGACTTCATCAGAATAGGAGATGGATCAGTTAAGAAGGTAGTAGGGTGTGATGTCCTGGTATTTGGATGACATATACGGAGTAGGAAGTGAAATTCCTATACTACGGTCGGTTATACTTTGGTTGTCACACATAAGTTTCTCCATATAGGTCTTGGATATTATATCAGACATTCTGGTTACTGGATCTATGGTTTTAGATCTAGATTGGGGTAGTTTCCCAATCTGGGTACTTAGACAGCATTCTGAAAGTGTTTTAGAATGGACGACTCCTGGCATGGTGGTGTACCTGCGGTTAATGGAGTCACCCTCTCTAAAGGTGTCTTACAGACTAAAGTGGAGAGGGATGTGCATGATTGGCAGATCACTTGCTTAGGCAATTGAGTCAATCATGAGATGTCAAGTACCACACCAGATGTTGTTTTTGCAGTAGATGCAATATGATATTAATCCAATCCTGGAGAAACATTCGGAAGCAGTTTTAGAACATAAGTGGATGTTCTAGGGATATGATAACGATAGCCTCTTTTTGGAGACGGTTATCATTCCAGGCTTTCAAGGTGACCTAGATGACAGAGTGACTGTCAGAGTTATAGTTTTCCTCTGAAGAGGGGCAGTGTTATGGACAGGTGGTCCAGGCGGATACTGAGGGAGGCATGGCGCAGGACACTGATTAAGTTCAGTCGACGATACAGTCTAAGAAGTTTGGATTTGGATTTCACTTATGAACTAGGTCCCATCAGACATCCAATCATATTCTAAGACAGGTATTGCTCATTTCGGGAGATGGGTTTCTCCGAGAACTTGAGATAAAGAGAGACATAGAAAGAAACATCACAGCGAATCCACTCACTGAGGCTATTCCACTAACGGAATAGTTTCGCAAACGAGCTTTGTGAGACTGACTAGTAGAGGAGTTGGGTGTTCGGTATCACACGGGCTGTGATTATGCGACATCGCAATAATTAGCCTTGAGTGCAAGCGGGAGATTGTTGGAGATAGTGCCCACAGAGTAAATTATTGGACCACAGGCACGCGATTGCAATGATTGAGGGAGGACCTATACCGGTAGGACAATCTTACTCAAGATGATGGTATGCTATCTGGTTTATCTTTATCATCGTGTACTGCTTTAGGTGACCTTACATGTCACTATTGCACGTTGATAGAGCCCCTAAGATTCTTGCTTGACTACCAGCAGTATGAGGGCGATCATATACGTGGGAGCTGGGGTCTATATGCACATCCTTAAAAGGTCCCTAGTCGTGAGAGTTTCGAGACAGGGTATTGATACTCCAGAGTAGACTAGTGTATACAGTCGAGACCCCGACGAGGGGCGGTGGCCGGTCTCACAAGCCACTGGTGTCAGTTGGTTCACCTAAGATGTATACAGGTGCTCATTGGGTTATGAGTACACCGGACATGACTCGCCGGGAACATGCTAGTTGGTCTTATACCTGACGTCAGATAGCAGTTCCCTGGTGACATGTGTACAGGTTAGTTCATCGACCTGAGATCGTCATTTGTCTCGTGTGAGTTCCCACTGTGCTTTGATTACTACCCTACCACACTCAAAGGAGACGTGCAAACAGGTTTTAGTTTGGTACAGTCCCGAGCCACATGGAGGCAGTGAGCGGATCTACAGGGGTTCGTCTCTCCCGGTATTGGGGGTGAGGTCGCGCTGTGTCAAGGAGAGCCATTACACAAAGCCCTCGGCCGAGGCAGGAGATTTTACTGGTAGGCATTCCAGTAGTATCTCAGGGTGTTCTGGACTACACTCCGACACGACTTGTACCGCTTTTGGGGGTCTGACTTTTACCAACCCCCTAGGCCCGCCATGCGATGCTCATAGGCGAACGGACCGGACTGTACAGATATTGTCACTGACAGGCTCAGTAGGGTGTCAGGATGAGTTCGCTCATCGACGTCCCTTTTGGTCAATACCTGGTAGCCCGTTACGTATTGGCTAATACTTATGACGTACTAGTGGTTAAATCCACAACCAAAGTATTGACGAGTCTTTAGAGTCCCCCACATTCCAGTTTCTCAAGTTTTGGGCGAAACGCTGTAGAGGCCGTATGGAGATAGGCAGGGTTCGATCAGATACGTGCGGTATTGCACGGATCATGATCGGACGGATAATACTAGCGGGCTTTGGTTTAAGCCGGATCCTAGTATTGTACAGTGTGGATTTTGTCTCTTTGCATTTGTATTCAGTGGGAATACAAATGCGGGCATGTATATGCAGTCGCGGGGTTTTCCTGTAATTTATTACGGGATCAGTTTTCTGAAGTTGCCAGTTTGCATTCTGTTTCAGCCAGTTTTCCTTTCTTCCTTTCGTTGGCTGATATTCGATGGAGGGGGTTATTTGTAGTTGTGCAAATTACCAATTGTGGAGGGGGTCTTTTGTAAATGAGGGATTATGAAAGATATTGAATCATTAGATTCCTTTTGCTTCATGATGGCTTGCTTTTATTGGATGGGATTTGATTTGGATTTAGATGTGAAATGGGTGTGACTTTAATCGTTGATTATCATTTTCTTTTCTTCACTTGGAAATTCATTCTTTTCTCTCCACCATGGAGTAGGGGCCGACCACTAGATAGAGAGGGAGAGGGTGTGGGAAATTTGATCATCTCATTTCTTATTCCTTGCTAGAAAAATGAGAGCACCATTTTCCTCCCAAGTTCTTTCTTTCTTCACCTCCATCAAAGGCAACTTCACCCCATTGAGACAAAGTGATTCTACACGTCATCTACAACACCCTTGGCCACGTCGACTGGCCAGCTTCATGCCCGAGTTGCCTCGGTCCAGAGGTGGGAGCCCGTAAAAGAACCCGGCGATGTGGTGCCCATTCCGACGAGGAGCTGAAGACCGGAGGTTCCGCGAGGAGATCGGAGTGGAGGCTGAAGACCGAAGGACACGGATCGCTCGGTATAGCATTCTACCCTTTCTCGTATTTGCTAGAGTTAGGTTAATGGGCCCGATCCGGGATTTTAGTGCGCGGTGGTGCCGGTTTCTAGTTTTTAGAAAAGTTTCATTTCCGCATTCCGGCGTCGGATTGACGGCCGGGGCGCCGTCGTGCACTTACACTCCCAATACCGGGAGAGATGAAACCCCTCCTATCGCTCATTGCCTCCATGTGACTCGGGACTGTACCCAAAAACCACCTTTTTTCATGATCTCTTGACCATGGTATGGTGGAAATCAAAGCACAGTAGGAATCAAACAAGACTCTATGACGATCTCGAGTCTACTTACTAACCTGTACTAGTGTCACTAGAGAACTGCTATCCGACGATAGGTATAATACCATCTAGGAGTTTTCGGCGAGTCCGTTCAGTGTACCCAGTCTCCACTGAGCACCTGTATACGTTTTCTGATGTCAAACACCAATGGATATGGGATCATCCATCGCCCATCATATGGGTCGAGAAGCGTATACGGTAGTCTACACTGGAGTATCGATGCCCTGTCTCGATACTCCCACGACTAAGAACATTTAAAGGATGTACTTGCTGACTACCCATGTCCCCACTAGTATGATCTGCATCATAGTCCTGGTAGTCAAGTACTCATCCTAAGGGCTTTATCAACATGTAATAGAGAGATAATAAGTGTACATGTTAAGATAAAGAGCAACCATATAGCATAATATCATGTTGAGCAATAAAGTTCTCCCTATATATGTCCAAGCATCCACTACAATATACATCGCATGTACAGTAATGGCCTATAGGACATACATATAACTAACAATCTCCCACTTGCACTAAGGCCATCTGTTGTAGTATCCAATACCCAACAATCAGCAGTGGTTGTAGTATCTCATACTTAACCATCCCTTAGAAGACTCTCTAGGGGTAAGGCCTTTGTGAGTGGATCCGCTGTATTATCCTTCGTGTCATCTCTCCTTACCTCGATCCCTTGGAGATCTGCCATCTCCCTGATCAGGTGATACTTGCCTCAGAATTTGTATGGAACGCTGATGGGACCGGTGTTCCTAGGCAAAAGCTAGAACTCTTTTGTTATCACAATAACAGTTATTGGACGCTCAATGGTAGGAACCTTGCTCATCTCATGAACAAGAAATGTCCAGACAGCCACTTTGGCAGCATCATTGGTAGCAATGTATTCAGCCTTTATCGTCTAGTATGTCACGGTATCTAGCTTGGAACTCTTCCAAGATACCGTCCCTCCACTGAGGGTAAAGACAATGCCTGTGACTGACTTTCAGTCAAACTTATCACTCTGGAAGCTCGAACCAAGAACATTCCTTTAGTGCTTCTCAAGTACTTAAGAATGTCTTCCACAGCTATCCAGTGATTCTCCCAAGATCCGATTGATTCCTAATCACTACACCTAGTGAGTCATCTACATCTGGTCTGGTACATAACATCGCATACTCCGATAGAGCCTACTGCCGAAGCATAGGGTATCCCTTGCACGCGATCTCTCTCCAAATCAGTATTGGAAGACATCTTTTTGGAGAGAGTGATCCATGTGTAAGTGGGAGAACCACCACGCTTGGAATCTTCCATTCTAAACCCCTTTAGTATGGTGTTAATGTACCTGGATTTGGGACACTCCCAACGTCCACTTAGATCTATCACCATAGATCATAATCCACAAGATGTAGTATGTATCATCCAAATCTTCTATTGAGAATCCCCGTGATAAGAGGAGCTTGACCGAGTGTAGCATAGGAAACTATTTCCTATCAAGAGTATGCCATCTACGTACAATACGTGGAAGACAACCTTACTCTCTACAACCTTCTTGTATATACAAGGTTCATCTACATTTTTGATGAAGTCAAACTCTTTGACTGTCACATCAAAACAGATGTTCCAACTCCGCGATACTTGTATTGATCCTGATGGACTTAAGCATAGCTTTGAAAGTCTCAACTTTTCCATTTACACCAAGAATCTTCTCAAGATCCACTTGCTCCCGATGGGTTTTACCCCTTTAGGTGCAATATTCAAAGTCATACTTTGTTGGTGTACATGGATTCCATCTTTGATCGCATAGCATCCAGCCTTTTCACAGAGTCGCCACTCGTGATGGCCTGCCTGAACCTAGTTTGGCCATCATCTCATGATGCATTCCTCGCTCCCACTATCACCGAGAATACCGTAGTATCTCTCAAGTGGATGAGGAACCCTACCAGATTCGCGGAGAGGCTGAGGTTCGTTGGAGACTATTGAACCTTTGGTTTCACCAAATCATCAGCTGTTAGTTTGTCTAGCTGGAACTCCTTCCATTTCTACCTCATGTCCACTAATTTCTTCACAAGAAATTCCTTTTCTAAAAAGGTGGCATGCTGAGAAACAAAACACCTTTTGCTCCTCAGTGTGGTAGAAGATATTCCCTCGCAAATATTTGGGATATCCAACAAACTTATACAGATCTGACCTTGCCTCGAGCTTGTTCGGATTCTGCCTTTTAACATAGGCCGGACAACCCCATAGCTCAACTCGTTTAAGACATGGTCTCTTCCTACTCCATATCTCATATGTAGTGGTAGGCCTTGATTTGGACGGAACCCCAATCAATAGGTATGCAACTTCTCAAGTGCATAACACCAAAAGTAAATAGGTAACTCAGCAATACTCATCATAGAGCTCGCTATATCTCATAGGGTGCGATACCTCCGCCCCGATACACCATTGTGCTGTGGTGTACTCGAAGGAGTAAGCTGAGAGAGAATCACATTCTCCTTTAAATAATCCTGGAACTCCATGCCCAAGTATTCGCCTCCTCGATCACATCATAGGTCTTAATACTTCTACCCGTCTGGTTCTCAACTTCAATCTTATATTCCTTGAATTTCTCAAAAGTCTCATACTCGTGTTTCAACAGGAACACATGTTCGAATCTTGAGAGATAGTCGATGAATGTAATGAAGTACCAAGAACCAACCCTGGCATTTGTAGACATAGGACCACATACATCATCATGTATCCATCCCAAGAGTTCACCAACTCTTTCTCTGTTTCCAGTAAACGGAGTATTGGTCATTTTACCTTTGAGACAAGACTGGAAAGTATCATAAGATAAAAATTCGAACAGATTCTCATATTTATCCTTATGTAACTTAGCTAGTCATGTTGCATTGATATGACCTGTTAGTGTATATGCCCTAGGGTCCATTATTGTATCATACTAGCTTGTATATTACTTAATGGAAGCTTGGGATATTCACAGTTATATAACAGCCTTGCTAAACATGGTAGTATGCTACTTGGTTTTATCTATCTTAATATGTGAGTATACGTATTGATAGAGCCCTTAGGATCTTGCTTGACTACCAGCGTTGTGATGGCAGTCACACTAGTGGGGGCTGGGTAGTCTACAAGCACATCCTTTTCCAGGTCCCTAGTCGTAGGATTATCGAGACAGGGCATCGATACTCCGGAGTAGACTAGTGTGTACGCTTCTCATCCCAGTTGGGGAGATAGTCTGTCAAACAGCCGTCAGTACGTCGTACTGGAGATAGTATATAGGTGCTCGTTGGGTTACGGGTACACCGGACAGGACTCGCGGGGAACTGTTGGTTGGTATTATACCCGTCGTCAGTTAAAAGTTCCCAGGTGACATGAGTACAGCATAGTACGCAGACTTGACACTGCTACTTCGCCTCGAGTGTGTCCCACTGTTCTTAGATTGCTACCCTACCACGGCTCAAAGGAGTCGTGCAAACAGGTAGCAGTTGGGTGCAGTCCCGAGCACTTGGAGGCAGTGGCGGTTAGACAAGATTCCTCTCTCACGGTATTGGGAGTTGATATCGCGCTGTGTCAGAGAGCCATTACTCAAAGTCCCTGTCCAGGGAAAGCTAGATTTATTGGTAGATTCCAGTAGTTTCTTAAGGTGTAATGGGCTTCACTGCGACACGACTTATACCGCTATTAAGGGACTGACGCTTGCCGCCCCCTAGGCCCGATATGCGATAGTCTTAGACGAACAGATTGGACTGTACGGTGATTGTCACATCAGGCTCAGTAGGAGTTCGGATGGGTTTCCTTACCGGCCTTCTTATCGACATCTACCTGGGGACCGTTACGTACAGCTAGTGCCGCTTGCGGTCTGTGGTTAAACCCACTGCCAGCGTAGTAGTCGAGTCTTTAGAGTCCCACACAGAGAGTTTTCCTGCTCCAGGCGAAACGATATAGAGTTCGTATGGTTTTACGACAAGGGTTCGGACGCATACGTGTGTTTACGCACGTACGACGTTTGGACAGTTTTTACTAGCCGGCTTTGGTTTAAGCCGAATTCTAGTATCGGATTATTGGATTTATACAGTCTAATGTTTTTCCATGTATTCACGGATAGGAGGGGCATTCTCGTAATTTGTCGGGAAGCTTCTAGAAGGATGATGACTTGGGAGTTTAGGTGGCATAAGCATTAAATGATTTAGTGACTCATTTGTGTGATTCATCCATGTCATTAATGCATCATTAATGGTTAATGACTCATGTTGATGAATCACTCATATGAATAAATGAAGCATGATGATTAATCATTTTATTTATTTATTTTGATAAATCATTATGCTTCATATATTCAAGAGAGATCATTATCTTATTATCATTCTCTTGCTCACCTTCTCGCTCCTCAAGCTCTCTCTCTTCAAACCCTAATCCTCCCCTCTCATGTGCTGAGATCAAGGATTAGATAGACTAATTAATCTATAACCTCACTCTATATCACCTAGGTGCCTTTGATTAGCAACTAAAGAAACCTAGTTACCTCAAGATTAGAGGTGAAGCTTGGAATAGAAGCTCTCGGGTGGATCGTCTATTACGTAGAGGAGACCGAGGAGGAGGTTGATAACGAAAAGACGAAGGACTAGATTCACTAGGTATAATCACTTCTCATAGTAGTTAACAACTCCTATGTATATGTTAGTTATAGTTTAGCAAAGATTCTTCGGTTAGTCGATGTTAACTCAAAGAACAAGATTGTTTTTCGTATTTCCGCCTCCCCGCAACTCGTGGGGTGTTGTACATCGACTTACAGTGGTATCAGAGCCTCTCTAAACAAAAATTAACTTATTATCAAGGTCGTAAGAATTTCGAACGCAAAACGAACCGGAAAAAACATCGAAATCACCAAGTTTCTGTCAAATTTAAATTGAGGTCTAAAAATTTTTCAGGGGCCTCTAAAATTACAAGCAGGGAAATACAATAAATCTGGAAAAAATTGGGTGCATGAATCGGCCAAACAGCCGCGGAACCGCGGCCGATCCCACCGATCCGCCGCGGATCCGCGGCCGAGTTGAAGTCGATTCACCCCAAATTTTCCCAGAACTCTTCTGTGATGTTTTTTGTCTTTTCTGGAATGTTTATTTTCTGCTCAAGTCTCAGGTGCACAGAGAAGTTTTGGAGTAGAATCTAAAGTGTTTGCTCGATCAAAATTATACGATGTTTGCTAATTAGATTATATCTGTGAACTGTATAATGTGTTCGTAAACCTCCCCTAACTGCTAGTATGTCGGTTGGCAGGGGGTTGCACATTTCTATAATGATTTTACTGTTTGTGATTATGAACTTGATTGGATTGTTGTGATGATTAGCCGGGGTTTGAGATGGGTTTCTATATTCATTCATTCGATGTAATTGTAATATGTTGTAATATTATTTTGCGGGGCACATCCAGGTTGCGGTTGTAGCCATCATTGTATTATTTCATTTTACTGTTTATTTCCCCTAGGATAGACCCAAGGTGGGGTGCACAAACTACCGGGTACTTTGAAGTGTTTAGTGGCCTACTCACGTTGTTGAGGGAGACCGCTTAACTTCGGGTACTTGGCGGGTAGTTTGCCGTACCCGTAGGGGTCTAGGGTGGGGTAATGGCTATTCATCACAACTATGTAATCCGTCTTTCGTTGCAGGCTCAAAAGAAACGCGGATTGCTTGCATATCCAATAATGTTCATCTGTGATCTGGAATGCCTATTATTGAGTCTGACGAATGTACGATATCTATATATGATAGCTATTTAGACGTCACTTATGTTTTACACCCGCGCTAGCCCAGCCCCCGCTCTGTCGTTAGTTAAGTAACCTAACGGGTGATGACGGGACCCAGTGGCGAATGCAGATGGTATAAGAGGATGTTGTATTTTCGTTGTTTTCTGCAATGATAGGTTAATGATGGGACGCATTATTATTAATGCAAAGAAAATAAACCAAAGTTGAATCGTTGGAACAATTTAAAAGAAACTACTCGGTTATTTTAAAACAGAGGATATTTTTAATTGCGGAGCTTTAACCACTCCTTTTAAAAGCTATCAGGTTCCTTCGGTCATATCAAGTTCACTATGTTCACGGTTTCGCCAAAACCATTCGTAGCCCTCCGTCATTTCATTTGGGTATTCAGTAGTATTCAAGCTATGCATTTTGACCTAACGCCAAGGCATAGTGTTTGGTAACTGCTGGGTATTCATTTGTTGCATAGATAGATGAGTTAGTTTGGGACAGTCGTATTATCATTTTGGCCGAACATCAAGGATATGTACGGATGGGTTCAAATTAACAAGATAATGATGGGTAGAACTTGACATGTGACTTATGACATTTTGACCTAACGCCAAGGTCACGCTTGGGGAAAAAATTTATATCGGGGATTTCTAAAGAAACTGAAATTTGCAAAGAGATGGATACCGTTTGGAGTTTGATGAATGTTGGTAGGATTCCTTCAGCATTATCATACGATGATATTTGGATCCCGATCCTATTGTGAGTATAAGCTACTCATCAGGAGATTCGTCACTTAACGATCAATGCTATAAACCAAGTAGGTGCTGAGAAAAGTGTCAGCGAGGCTATACCCCCCAGGAGAAAAGGGCTTATTTAATTAAGGAACTTCGCGAAAGCGTTGGAAAACCTCCCTTGAAGTACCGACACCGGTCTGGCTGAACGGTTGAGCAAGTATTGTACAGTGAGAATAGTCCTGGCTAGTTCTTCCTTTTTGGTTTGAGGAGGGATTCGAGAAACAGTGGGAGCCATCCAATTTAGATAAACTAAAAACCACTCTAAACTTGCAAGAGCATCATGCTAAAGTGTTCTCTCTCTCTCTCCTAATTGCAGCGACCCTGAATATGACTGGACTTAAGTTACTATTAGAAAAAAATATACTGACAGGGCCAAACTATAAAGATTGGCTGCGGAAAGTCAAAATGGCTTTGACCTATGACAAATTGGGGTATGTCCTCACCGCTAAGGCACCTGGTGTCCCAGGTCCCAAATCCAGCAATGCGGATAAGGAAATCCGCAAAACCTGGGATTTAGATTACACAAAGGCCAAGTGCATCGTGCTTGCCTCGATGAATAATGAACATCAGAGGAGGCACAGGGATATGGATCTAGATGCCATATTTCTCCATACAAAGGAACTTTATGGAGAGCAATCTCGTATAGCAAGATACGAGACCTCAAAGAACTTGTTTCGAGCGAGGTTGGCCGTCGGATCATCGATAGGAGAACATGTCCTAAAGATGATTGGCTATATTGAAGAGCTCGCAGACCTTGGGACGAATTTGGATAATGAGCTCTATACAGACTTGATTCTCCAGTCCCTTCCTTCCACCTACGCCCAGTTTATTCTGAATTTCAACATTCAAAGAAAATAAGTTGAACTTCCAGAACTCCTTAACATGTTGAGGAGTGTAGAGGGCACCTTGCAGAAGGCAAGGGAAACACCCGCTATGTTTGTTAGCGGTGCTTCTTCTTCCGGGTCCAAGGCTAAGGCCAAAGGAAAGAAGAAGAAGGCCGCCATCAAACCTAGAGGAGGTGTTAGTAAGGTGGGAGCGAAAGGAAAGAAAAAGATTGCGGTGCCAGTAGTGTCCCAGGATGAGTGCTTCCATTGTCATAGGAAAGGGCACTGGAAGAAAGATTGCAAGGCGTGGAACGCCAAGAACCAGGGACCGAAGCAAGCTGTGGCTTCGACTTCAAGTGTGTTTGTAATTGAGAATTGTCTGTCAATCAACTCTACTTCCTGGGTATTGGATACCGGATCAGGATCTCATATATGCAATTCATTGCAGGCACTGAGAAACCGTAGAGTGCTGAAGGATGGTGATATGACCCTGATGGTTGCTAACGGAGCTAGCGTGGGAGCTGTGTCCGTAGGGGATTATCACCTGAGATTGACGAGTGGACATATTTTGGTTTTACATAACTGTTTTTATGTACCTAGCTTAACGTGTAATATCATATCAGTTTCCTTGTTATCAAATAAAGGTTATGATTTCACGTTTCTAAGTGATGTTGTTAACATCCACCTTAATCATAGTTTGATTGGGTCCGGTACACTGGATAACGGTATATTTGTCTTAAACCATCTACAGATTTTCAATGTCCAGAACATACTAAAAGAAAGTCTCCAGATTTAAATAAGGCTTTCTTATGGCATTGTAGACTAGGTCACATCAATGAGACAAGGTTAACTAAGTTACATAGAGAAGGATATTTGGACTCGTACGAATATCAAACTTATGCCACTTGTCAATCATGTCTCAAAGGAAAGATGACAAAGACTCCATTCACTGGACATGGAGTAAGGGCGAGCGAGCTCTTAGGACTCATACACAGCGATGTATGTGGTCCAATGTCTACACATGCAAGAGGTGGTTTTTCCTATTTCATTACTTTTACGGATGATTACTCTAGGTACGGATTCATTTATCTGATGAAACATAAACCCGAGGCTTTTGAGAAATTCCAGGAGTATAAGAATGAAGTAGAAAACCAAACCGGCAAAAGTATCAAGACACTAAGATCTGATCGAGATGGTGAATACTTAAGTGCCGAGTTCCTAGGTTACCTAAAAGAGAAAGGAATTCTCTCTCAGCTTACTCCTCCATACACTCCACAGCATAAACGGTGTATCGGAGAGACGGAATCGAACCCTATTGGATATGGTACGTTCCATGATGAGTAATGCTGAGTTACCGCTATCTTTCTGGGGTTATGCGCTAGAATCAGCGGCATATCTTTTTGAACATAGTTCCTACCAAGACTGTGCCTACCACGCCATATCAGATGTGGAGTGGGAAGAAACCCTATCTTCAGTATCTGAAGATTTAGGGATGTCCAGCTTTTGTTAAAAAGTAGCATGTGGACAAGCTCGAGGCACGATCAGTACTGTGTAAGTTTGTGGGATATCCAAAGAACTCCAGGGGGTATCTATTCTATTACGCAGATGAACAAAAGGTTTTTGTTTCTCGTAATGCCCATTTTCTAGAACATCAGTTTTTAGAAAAGGAAATAAGTGGGAGAGAAATAGAACTGGAAGAAATTCCAGAAGCACAAACTACTACTGAAAGTTTGGTAGAACCAGTAGTTCAAGAAGAACAGGACATTCCCGCATCCCTCCGCAGGAGTAGTAGGCCGTCTCATCCGCCTGAGAGATACTACGGTTTTCTCATAGATGGGGATGGAGAAGATTGCATCATTGATGATGATGAACCTACTAGCTTCCAGCAGGCCATCCAGAGCGGCGACTCGGTACGATGGCTAGATGCAATGCGGACCGAAATGGAGTCCATGTACACCAACAAAGTATGGACTTTGGACTTTGCTCCAGATGGGGTAAAACCCATAGGATGCAAATGGATCTTCAAGAAAAAGATTGGTGTAGATGGACAAGTAGAAACCTGTAAGCCTAGACTTGTTGCAAAGGGTTTTCGTCAAAGACCTGGTTTGGACTATGACGAAACTTTTTCTCCAGTGGTTATGCTTAAATCCATTCGGGTCCTTCTTGCTATTGCTTTCTTCCATGATTATGAAATCTGGCAGATGGACGTAAAGACGGCTTTTCTGAATGGTAATTTTGAAGAGTGCATCTATATGGATCAGCCAGAAGGTTTCGATCAGAGTGGGAGCAGCGGGAAAGTGTGCAAGTTGCTTAAGTCCATTTATGGACTGAAGCAGGCATCGCGGAGTTGGAACATCTGTTTTGATGAAACAGTCAAAGAATATGATTTTATCAAAAATCCAGATGAACCATGTATATATAGTAAAGTTGTAGCATGAACTGTCGTATTCCTCGTCTTGTACGTGGATGACATTCTATTCTTAGGAAATGACATTCATATGCTACAATTTGTCAAAGGATTCTTGTCACACAGGTTCTCCATGAAAGACCTGGGTGATGCCTCTTACATTCTGGGGATCCGGATCTATCGTGATAGATCCAAGAGGATGTAGGGACTTTCGCAGTCGAGGTATATCAACACTATACTGAAAAGATTCAGTATGGCAGATTCTAAGCGCGGTAATCTACCGTCTTGTCACGGAATCACCCTCTCCAAAGAGATGTCTCCCAAGACTGATTTGGAAAGGGAACGCATGTCTATTATACCCTACACTTCTGCGGTAGGCTCTATAATGTATGCGATGTTGTGCACCAGACCAGATGTAGCTTACGCACTGAGCGTGGTAAGCTGGTATCAATCAGACCCAGGGAAGAAGCACTGGATAGCAGTAAAGAACATTCTCAAGTACCTGAGAAGGACTAAGGAGATGTTCTTGGTTTACGGCGGAAAAGACCTCAAGATGGAGGCCTTTGCTGATTCCGGCTTCCAGAGTGATAAGGACAATTCCAAGTCCATGTCAGGTTATGTCTTTACCCTCAATAGAGGGGCGGTATGCTGGAAGAGTTCCAAGCAGGACACCGTTGCTGACTCGACGATGGAAGTGGAGTATATTGCTTCTTACGATGCCGCAAAAGAAGCGGTCTGGATGAAGAAGTTCCTAACAGAACTTCAGGTGGTTCCTACCGTTGTTGATCCAATACCTTTGTATTGCGATAACAACGAAGCTATAGCTTTAGCGAAGGAACCAAGGTCCCATCAGAAGTCCAGACACATCTTAAGGCGGTATCACCTGATCAGGGAGATCATAGATCGCCGGGAGATCGAGGTCCGGAGAGTTGCTACTGAAGAGAACATTGCTGATCCATTCACAAAGGCCCTACCTCAGATTCAGTTCGAGAGGCTACTCGAGATCATCGGTCTTCGATATGCCAGTACATGGCCCTAGTGCAAGTGGGAGATTGTTAGTGTATATGCCCTAGGGGCCATTATTGTATCATATTAGCTTGTATATTACTTAATGGAAGCTTGGGATATTCACAGTTATATAACAATCTTGCTAAACATGGTAGTATGCTACTTGGTTTTATCTATCTTAATATGTTAGTATACGTATTGATAGAGACCTTAGGATCTTGCTTGACTACCAGCGTTGTGATGGCAGTCACACTAGTGGGGGATGAGTAGTCTACAAGCACATCCTTTTCCAGGTCCTTAGTCGTAGGATTATCGAGACAGGGCATCGATACTCCAAAGTAGACTAGTGTGTACGCTTCTCATCCCAGATAGGGAGATGGTCTATCCCACAGCCGTCAGTCTGTCGTACTGGAGATAGTATACAGGTGCTCGTTGGGTTACGGGTACACCGGACATGACTCGCGGGGAACTGTTGGTAGGTATTATACCCGTCATCAGTTAACAGTTCCCAGGTGACATGAGTACAGCATAGTCCGCAGACTTGACACTGTTACTTCGCCTCGAGTGTGTCCCACTATTCTTAGATTGCTACCCTATCACGGCTCAAAGGAGTCATGCAAACAGGTAGCAGTTGGGTGCAGTCCCGAGCACTTAGAGGCAGTGGCGGTTAGACATGATTCGTCTATTACGGTATTGGGAGTTGATATCGCGCTGTGTTAGAGAGCCATTACGCAAAGTCCCTGGCCAGGGAAAAAGAGATTTACTGGTAGGTTCCAGTAGTTTCTCAAGGTGTAATGGGCTTCACTCCGACATGACTTATACCGCTATTAGGGGACTGACGCTTTCCGCCCCCTAGGCCCGATATGCGATAGTCTTAGACGAACAGACCGGACTGTACGGTGATTGTCACATCAGGCTCAGTAGGAGTTCGGATGGGTTTCCTCACCGGCCTTCTTATCGACATCTACCTGGGGACCGTTACGTACAGCTAGTGCCGCTTGCGGTCTGTGGTTAAACCCACTGCCAGCGTAGTAGTCGAGTCTTTAGAGTCCCACACAAAGAGTTTCCCTGCTTCAGGCGAAACGATATAGAGGTCGTATGGTTTTACGACAAGGGTTCGGACGCATACGTGTGTTTACGCACGTACGACGTTCGGACAGTTTTTACTAGCCGGCTTTGGTTTAAGCCGGATTCTAGTATCGGATTATTGGATTTATACAGTCTAAAGTTTTTCCGTGTTTTCACGGATAGGAGGGGCGTTCTCATAATTTGGCGGGAAGCTTCTAAAAGGATGATGACTTGGGGGATTAGGTGGCATAAGCATTAAATGATTTAGTGACTCATTTGTGTGATTCATCCATGTCATTAATGCATCATTAATGGTTAATGACTCATGTTGATGAATCACTCATATGAATAAATGAAGCATGATGATTAATCATTTTATTTATTTATTTTGATAAATCATTATGCTTCATATAATCAAGAGAGATCATTATCTCATTATCATTCTCTTGCTCACCTTCTCTCTCCTCAAGCTCTCTCTTTTCAAACCCTAATCCTCCCCTCTCATGTGTTGAGATCAAGGATTAGATAGACTAATTAATCTATAACCTCACTCTATATCACCTAGGTGTCTTTGATTAGCAACTAAAGAAACCTAGTTACCTCAAGATTAGAGGTGAAGCTTGGAATAGAAGCTCTCGGGTGGATCGTCTATTACGTAGAGGAGACCGAGGAGGAGGTTGATAACGAAAAGACGAAGGACTAGATTCACTAGGTATAATCACTTCTCATAGTAGTTAACAACTCCTATGTATATGTTAGTTATAGTTTAGCAAAGATTCTTCGGTTAGTCGATGTTAACACAAAGAACAAGATTGTTTTTCATATTTCCGTCTCCCCGCAACTTGTGGGGTGTTGTACATCGACTTACATTACCTAGTCTACAATGCCTCAAGAAGGATTCGTTCATTTCTGAACTACTCCTCTTGTGTGTGTTCTACATAGTTTGAACTGTAGTTTGATTTAGAACGTATATGCTATTATCTATCGTGCCTAATCGAATCAACTCTTGATTCAGTAAAATGTTCACAACATTATCCTCCAATACTGAATTATATCTGTTGGATATATATGCTCTAGAGGCCTACATTGTATAGGAAGCTTGGGATATGTATGTACATGACAGTCTTGCTTGATATGATAGTGCGCTATTTGGTTTGTCTTTATCTTAACATATGATATATTTTGTGTTGCATTCATTTATATTCATGTTGATAAAGCCCATAGGGTGTTTGCCTGACTACCGGCGTTGTGATGGCTGTCATACTAGTGGGAGCTGGATAGTCAATAGGCACATCCTTAGATGTCCCTAGTCGCAGGAGTATCGAGACTAGGCATCGATACTCTAGAGTAGACTAGTGTATACATATCTAGACCCTGACGAGGGGCGATGGATTGGTCCCGCAGCCATTGGTGGTGTGCACCT
This sequence comes from Agapanthus africanus, assembly GCA_030015575.1. Classification (NCBI taxonomy): domain Eukaryota; kingdom Viridiplantae; phylum Streptophyta; class Magnoliopsida; order Asparagales; family Amaryllidaceae; genus Agapanthus; species Agapanthus africanus. The sequence goes on along the minus strand of JASDDO010000014.1, from coordinate 503,620,531 downwards.
AAGATTGTATACAGATGCTCACTGGGAGTGAGTATACCGGACATGACTCACTGAGAACTGACTGGATGGTATTATACCTAACGTCAGATAGCAGTTCTCAGGTGACATGTGTGCAGATAGTCTGTTGACTTAAAGTCATCATTTATCTCGTGTGAGTTCCCACTGTGCTTTGATTATTACCCTACCACGGCTCAAAGGAGTCGTGCAAACAGGTTTTAGTTGGGCACAGTCCCGAGCCACGTGGAGGCAGTGAGAAACTGTTAGGGATTCGTCTCTCCCAGTATAGGGAGTTGATATCGCACTGTGGTCGGTTGGTCATTACCATAAGTACCTGGCCAGGGCTGGTTGAGAATTACTGATGGATTGATAAGTAGATTCTCGGATGGTCGTAAGCCATACCGACACGACTTGTACGGTTATTAGGGGTCTGACGTCCACCTCCTCCCTAGACCATACATGCGATACTCTTAGACGAACAGACCGGACTGCGCGGATATTGTCACGGACAGGCTCAGTAGGATTTCAGATGGGTTACCTCATCGGCTTTCTTATCGACAACTACCTGGGGACCGTTACGTACAGCTAGTGCCGCTTGCGGTCTGTGGTTAAACCCACTGCCAGCGTAGTAGTTGAGTCTTTAGAGTCCCACACAGAGATTTCCCAAACCCTGGCGAAAAGATATAGAGGTCGTATGGTTTTACGACAAAGGTTCGGACGCATACGTGTTTCAACGCACGTACGACATTCGGACAGTTTTTACTAGCCGGCTTTGGTTTAAGCCAGATTCTAGTATCAGGTTATTGGATTTATACAGTCTAAAGTTTTTCCGTGTTTTCACGGATGAGAGGGGCGTTCTCGTAATTTTCGGAGAAACTTCTAGAAGGATGTGACTTGGAGGGAGAGGTGGCATTATCATTTAATGATTTAGTGACTCATTGTGAGTGATTCATCATGTCATTAATGCATTATTAAATGCTTAATGACTCACATAATGAATCACCCACTTGCATTTATGAAACATGATGAATAATCTCATATAATTCATTTCTTTTTAATTCATTATGTTTCATATATCAAGTGAGAAGCTATTTCATTATTATTATGATTATCATTATCTTCTTCTCATTTTCTCTCTTCAAGCTCTCTCCTTCATCAAACCCTAATCCTACCACTCATGAATTGAGAACAAGGATTAGGAAAGACTAATTACTCCATAACCTATCTCTACATCACCTTAGCTACTCTATTTAGCAACTAGAGAAACTAAGTAACCTCAAGTTTAGAGGTTATAGCTTGGATTAGGGTTCTCGGGTGGATCGTCTATCACGGAAGGAAGCCGAGGAGGACGTGGAGATCTAAAGAGGCCGTAGATAACGTAAAGAAGAAGGACTAGAACCGTTTGGTATAATATCTTAACATAATAGCTTGGAACTCTATGCTTATTGTTAAGTATTGTTTAGAAACGATCTTCGGTTAGTTGATGTTCGCCTTTTTAAACAAGATTGTTTTTCAAATTTCCGCCTCCCCGCAACTCGTGGGGTGTTGCACATCGACTTACAGTGGCATTAGAGCCTCACTAAACAATAATTAAAACACTTGCAAAATTGTATGAATTTCGAACGGAAAAACAAACCGGAAAAACCCCGATATCTTGTAGTTTCTGTCGAATTTTAAATGAGGTCCAAAAATTTTTCAGGGACCTCCAGAATGACCAGCATGATAATATAAGAACACACAAGAAAAATGGTCTCCTGAATCGGCCAAAGCGCCGCGGAACCGCGGCCGATCCCACCGATCCGCCGCGGTACCGCCGCCGAGTTGGGGCCGATTCAGCCCATTTTTGTTCTGTGCCTTATTTGTGATATTTGGGATTTTCTTGTATTTTTTAATTTTTGCTCAGGTTTCAGATTTACAGGGAAGTATTGGAGCAATATTAAAAGTGTTTAATCGATCGAAATTATACTGTGTTTGCATGTTTGATTATATCTGTGAAATGTTTTATGTGTTCGTAAACCTCCCCTAACTGCTAGTATGTCAGTTGGCAGGGGGTTGCACATATCTGTGATGTTATATATAATTGTTTGTGTATATAAACTATATTGGACTGTTGTGGTGATTAGCCGGGTTATGTGATGGGTTATTGTATTAATTCATTTGATGTAAATGTAATAAGTTGTAATATTATTTTGCGGGGCATATCCAGGTTGCGGTTGTAGCCACCGTTGTATTATTTCTTTTTACTGTTTTTGCTCCTAGGATAGACCCAAGGTGGGGTACACAAACTACCGGGTATTTTGAAGTGTTGAGGTAGGCCTCTTCACTTCTGGTACTTGGCGGGTAGTTTTCCGTACCCGTAGGGGTCTGGGGTGGGGTAATGGCTATTCATCACAACTGTGTAATCCGTCTTTCATTGCAGGCTCAAAAGAAATGCGGATTGTTTGCAAATCCAATAATGTTTATCTGTGATCTGGAATGCTTATTATTGCGTCTGACGAATGTACAATATCTATATATGATAGCTATTTAGACGTCACTTATGTTTTACACCCGCACTAGCCCAGCCCCCGCTTTGCCGTTAGTTAAGTAACCTAACGGGTGATGACGGGACCCTGTGGCGAATGCGGATGGCATAAGAGGACGTTGTATTTTCGTTGTTATCTGTAATGATAGGTTAATGATGGGACGCATTATTATTATTGCAAAGAAAATAAAACCTAAACTGAATCGTTGGAACAATTTCTAAAAACCACTCGGTTTTCTTGAAAAAGCAAATTTTTAATACGGAGCTTAAACCACTCCTTTTAATAAAAGCTATCTTAGTTCCTTCGATCAAATGAAGTTCACTACGTTAACGGTTTTTTGCCAAAAACCAGCCGTAACCCTTCGTCGTTTCAGATAGACAGCACACCGTATTCATGCTATGCTTGTTGGCCTACGTCAAGGCAAAGTGAATGGTAGCAGTGTGTGTGCCTATTTGTTGCATAGATAGATGCATTAGTTTAATACAGACGTACACTTTGTAGGCCTACGTCAAGGGCTTGTACGATGTACTTAAATTGATCAGGACAACGACGGGTAGAACTTGACTTGCGTCTTATGACTTGTTGGCCTACGTCAAGGTCTATAAGAGCTTAGGGTAAAAATCACATCGGGAGTTTCAAACATAAAGGAAACTTGAAGATTTAGCTTACCTTCTGTAGTGTGGTGACTAGAGTGACTTCCATCTAGGGCATCATGCAATGATAGTTGGATCCCGATCCCACTGATGAGTAGGATTACTCTCGGGAATTTCTCTCACTTAATAATCAATGCTATAAACCAAGTAGGTGCCTAGATAGGTGTTAGAGGGGCTACGCCTCCAGGAAAAAGAGGTTCTTTAATTAAGGAACTTCGCGAAAGCGTTGGAAATCCTCCCTCGAAGTACCAACACCAGCCTGGCTGAAAGGTTAAGCAAGAATTGTGACGTGTGATTAAATCCTGACTAGTTCTTCTTTTAGGTTTTGAAGAAGGATTTGAGGAAACAGTGGGAGCCATCCTGTTTAGATAAATTAATAAACCAATCTAAACTTGCAAGAGCATATGCTGAGTGTTTTCTTTTCTCTCTCTCTGGCAGTTACCATGACTGGACTTAAACTATTACTTGAAAAGAATATACTGACCGGGCAGAACTATAAAGATTGGCTAAGGAAAGTCAATATTGCGCTGACTTATGACAAAGTTGCATATGTTACCACCGCTGTTCCTCCCCTTATCCCAGGACCAGATTCCTTAGTTGCGGACAAGGAAGTTCGCAAAACCTGGGATCTAGACTGTGAGCGAGCTAAGTGTATCGTGCTGGCGTCCATGAATAATGAACTCCAGAAACAGCACGAGAGTATGGATATTGTATCCATATTCCTCCATTGCAAGGAATTGTATGGTGAACACTCCCGTATCGCGAGGTACGAAACCTCAAGGAAACTCTTCCAGATGAGGTTAGCTCCAGGATCGCCTGTTGGAGAGCACGTCCTCAAAATAATCACCCACATTGAGGAACTCACAAACCTGGGATGCGTGCTAGAGAATGATTTGTATATCGACTTGATTTTGCAGTCCCTTCCCCACACCTTCTCTCAGTTCGTGCTGAACTTCAATATGCACGAGATGGAAGATGATCTTCCAAAGCTCCTCAACATGTTGAGGGTAGCAGAGACCTTCTTGAAAAAGGAGAAGACCCCTGTTCTGTATGTCGGCCAATCATCCTCTTCTAAATCTAAAGCGAAAGATAAAGGGAAGAAGAAGATGAAAGCCACCAAACCGAAGGGTGGGGTCAAGAAGGTGCAGGGAACGAACAAGGCAGGAAGGGTGAAGGCAGAAAAGAACGAGTGCTTCTATTGTCACAAGCAAGGGCACTGGAAGAAGGACTGTTTGGCCTTTAAAGCCAAGGACATGAAGCAAGCTGTTGCTTCTTCTTTAGGTGTGTTCGTAATCGAAAACTGTCTTTCAGTAAACTCTACTTCATGGTTACTTGATACCGGTTCTGGTTCTCACATCTGTAATTCTTTGCAGGATCTGAGAAATAGTAGAGTACTGGGGGCAGGTGATATGACTCTCCGGATGGGCAATGGAATGCATGTAGATGAAGTTGCAATAGGGGAATATCACCTAGGGTTGAATAGTGGACACATTTTGGTATTGTACAGCTGTTTTTGTATTCCCAGTATGTTGTGTAATATTATATCAGTATCTTTGTTGTCTAATAAAGGATATAATTTTGCGCTTGAAAGAAATGTCATGAACATTCTCCTAAATCAAGAACTGATTGGGTTTGGCACACTGGAAAACGACATATACATACTTAATCAACCTCAAATTTTCAATATACAAAAACCACGTAAAAGAAAGGCTCCAGATTTAAATCAAGCCTTCCTATGGCATTGTAGACTTGGTCATATAAACGAAACACGGTTGACTAAGTTACATAAAGATGGATATCTAGATCCATTTGAATATTCATCATATGCAACTTGTCAATCATGTATCAAAGGAAAAATGGCCAAATCTCCGTTCACCGGACACGGAGAAAGAGCCATACAACTCTTGGGACTTATACACAGTGATGTATGTGGTCCAATGTTTATACATGCACGAAGCGGTCACTCCTACTTCATCACTTTTACTGATGACTTCTCTAGGTATGGACATGTGTTCTTAATGAAACATAAATCTGAGGCCTTTGAGAAGTTTAAGAAGTATAAAAATGAAGTAGAAAAATAGACTGGTAAAAGCATCAAGACACTTCGATCTGATAGAGGTGGAGAATACTTAAGTACCAGTTTCCTTGAATACTTAAAAGAGAATGGAATTCTCTCTCAGCTTACTCCACCTTATACACCTCAGCATAATGGTGTATCAGAAAGGAGGAATCGCACTCTGTTAGACATGGTGCGTTCAATGATGAGTAGTGCTGAGTTGCCACTTTCCTTCTGGGGATTTGCTCTAGAATCAGCAGCATACTCATTAAATAGAGTTCCGACTAAGTCTGTGCCTACCACTCCATATGAAATGTGGAGCGGGAAGAGACCATATCTTAAGTATATCAAGATATGGGGGTGTCCGGTATATGTTAAGAAGCATAATCCGGACAAGCTCGAGGCACTATCGGTTTTGTGCAAGTTTGTAGGATACCCCAAGCATTCAAGGGGGTATATGGTCCACCACACTAAAGAACAAAAGGTGTTTGTCACTCGCCACATTGTCTTCTTAGAAAGAGAATTTCTTACAAAAGAAATTAGTGGGAGCACGGTAGAACTAAAAGAAATTCCAGAACCTCAAACTGCAACCGAGGACTTAGAAGAATCTCAGATTTCAATAGAACATGATGAACCAACGCCACTCCGCAGATCTAGTAGGCTTTCTCATCCTCCTGAAAGATACTATGGTTTTCTTCTTGATGGGGATCGAGAGGATTGCATCATCGATGATGATGAGCCTACTAGTTTTCAGCAGGCTATCACGAGTAGCGACTCAGTGAAGTGGCTGGATGCTATGAGATCCTAAATGGAATTCATGTACACCAATAAAGTATGGACTTTAGAAGTTGCTCCTCCTGGGGTAAAACCAGTTGGGTGCAAATGGATCTTCAAAAAGAAGATTGGTACATTTGGACAAGTGGAAACTTACAAAGCTAGACTAGTAGCAAAAGGTTTTCGTCAAAGACCAGGATTGGACTATGATGAAACTTTTTCACCAGTAGCTATGCTTAAATCCATTCGGATCATGCTTTCCATTGCTGCCTTCCATGACTATGAAATCTGGCAAATGGATGTAAAAACAGCTTTTCTAAATGGACATCTAGAAGAGAGTGTTTACATGGATCAACCAGAAGGTTTCTTAGTGTCACGACCCAAAGTCTGGCCCGTGACCGGCACTTAACCACGTAACGTCAACAGGCGTAACGCGACTAAGTAAGCCGAAAACCCAGAAATCTAAAACCCTTTTTAAGAATAAGTAAGGAACTACATGTTTAACAATCAAGTTTTTGAATAACTAAGCCGAAGGTGCAATTTAAAACAGTACAGTCTTTTCTAAAAATTTCGGCAGAGTTTCCTTTGTAAAACTGGCCCCGAATGGGGTACAACAAGCATGACAATATATATGCAATGATAAAGGCATCCCCAAGCGGGAGCTAGCTCTTCGTCAATAGACGGTCACAACCACACATGAAACAATAATATACAACGCCAAGTGGCGAGGATCAAACCCAAAAGAAAGCTCAAGCAACAAGAAAACCCCAATACTACTAAGCGCGACTCTAAGGTCGAAATAATACAACACTGTCTCTAAGTCTTAAAGAATATACAAGTTTTGGTTGATGGAAAGTCTAGATACAATGGATAAAATAAATACAAGGGTGGTTCTTGATACAAAAGAATCCACCTACCAAAAGCAATGCACCCGCAAGAAGTAGTGTGCCAGAAATGCCGCACTGGAACCTGTACGGCAAAACCTGCAAGAACTGTGGCACAACGGGGGTGAGTTGCCAATTCGTGAATAGAAATATCTACAACCAGAAACCGAATGCAAGACATAAACCTAGGTCAACGATCAATAATATAAACCACAAGAGTACATCTGCAATATAATAAGGTGGCTAGGTAACATCTAAATATGTATGCAGTGCCAGGTACCCAGGTAATAACATGTCATGAATGTAAAGTATGCTGCATGAAGTAAATCTGATGAAGTATCAAATGAGTATCAATACACATATATTAGCGTCCCATACCACTAATATTGGTGTAAGGGTATATATAACAGCGCCCTCATACCCTGTTATATATACAAATGAAGTATAATCAATGTAATCCAGTCTATATGTGATCCATGTCTATATATGATCTATGTCTGTATATGATCTATGTCTGTATAGGGTCTATACCTGTATATACGTGGAACCCGTCCAGCCGTCACCCAATGACAATGAGCATCATGTATGCAAGTATGAGGATATAACAATATCATGGAAAAACATCATGAAAACCCGTGACAAGCATCGACACGTAAATCCTCATCCACGATATGGGGTTCCGTCTGCGGTATCGGCCCTCGGCCCCCGGCAGTACGGGTCAACCATATCCTCATCCACGTGGGCTCCGTCTGCGGTATCGGCCCTCGGCCCCCCGGCAGTACGGGTCAACCATATCCTCATCCACGTGGGCTCCGTCTGCGGTATCGGCCCTCGGCCCCGGCAGTACGGATCGGCCCGTAGCCATCCCTTAACTCCGGTCGGTATCCTCCAGGAATCCGCCGAGCTCAAATACAATCACCGGTAGGTACTCGCCCACCTCCAGGCTCAATCGGCAAATCCCATCGATCATCTTGCCGTGGGGAAACCATACCGGGTCCACCATGTACCCGTAATCGGCCTCAACCAGCCCCTCGATTCGGGTTCACATATGTCGCTCTAGCCCCGAGAAAACACATGGTGGACGCACGAAATATCATATCAAGGGAACCGGGTTTTTAAATGATTACATATTTGAAATAGCCACAGTTCCCAAATCCAGAAATCACATATATAATCCGAACCAAAATGCAAGTCAATGATCCGATAGGATATGTGCGTCAAATATAGATATCATGTCAAATTACATAAAGATAAGCTATACCATAATGATCAGATGTGACATGTGCACCAAGTATGAATGTCAAGTTATATCACATGTAAATGAGCTACAATATTATGATTCGATGTGACATGTGTATCAGGTACGAATATCAAGTCAGGTCACATATAAATAAGCCACAATATTATGATTTGGTGTGACCTAAGTATCAGGTATGAGTGTCAAGTCATATCACATATAAATGAGCTACGGTATTATGATTCAATGTGATATATGGATCAGGTATGAATATCAAGTCATATCATATATGTTTATGTACAAGTAAATGTGTACAATATGCCATGCGGAAATCATATCATATATGTTTGTGTACAAGTAAATGTGTACAATATGCCATGCGGAAATCATATCATATATGCAACAGTACTACAGTGTAGTGGCATGGCAATTATCGATGATGAAGTGTGTGAGCCGGCAATTAGTGTACGTGGAACATACGCATCATCGATAATAGTGCTGGTGTCCTAACAGCATGACGATAATATAGCAATAAACATAGGCAGGCAATATGAATAGCATGAATATGCGGGAATCAAATAATCAACACCACCGTGAAGAAACTACATCAATAAGTATGTATCATGCAGTTATGCCTTTTGAAATAAGACAAATCAGGGTTTTTAGTAAAATAAGGGCTACGGTGTTTTTAGGAAAAGGTACACCTTTTAAAGTATCCGTAGAATCCCTTTGTTTGTCTTTAAGATATTCCTGATTCGTAGTTCTGAAATAGGTATGACTCGGGTCTAATCCAACATCTACTATGCAAACTACTGATCTAAGTATTATGCCAACTGGGAGGGGTATGGAAACCACCTAAATCTGAGTCGATATGTATAAATATAGTTGGTGATCCCGCCTCAGTAGTATCGCGTACGATACAATATATCAGATGACCTCCTCAAGTCATGAGTGTGGATCTATCATCAATGTAAAGCTCGTACGGTAGAGCGTTGTACGGCATCCCAATAGCTGGGTAGGGGTCAGTATCACATTCCTCTTATTAAATATCAGGTATCATTATCATCATATGACAAAATCTGGAGTACTACTCTAAGTCTAGTACAACTGATATCATCTATAAGTATGAATGCGGGGGTAAACACACATCTCAATCCCGCGAGAGTCACATGTCATATTCCCAAATATGAACCATATCCAATCACCGATCCTGCGGCACAAGGCCCAATATCATCGACTCATCTCCAATGTCATCAATGTCATCAACCGAGTGAATGTATAAGGAATATCCAAGTGCGTGAGTGTGGGTACAAATCTACCCTAGGGTTCGCGACTAGGAACTACACTAGTTACTTCTAACCCTAACTAACCATGAAACATCTAACAAAAGAACAACGACACAATATAATCTATCATATATCTAAAATACTTAGTATGGTGAATACGGACTGCGGGGGGGGGGGGGGGGGGGCTATACGCCATCCACCCGACTTCCCTCTGTAGATATGATCTACTCACCTTGCATCATCATTTGCGGACGTCACCATGCATTGGTTCGTCGTCCCGAAGTCTTCATGGGTACCTACACATCAACATATCGTGTATGCGCATTAAAACCAAATCCAAGCTAAAACGGCGCATGAAATCCAAAACGATACGATAAGGGGTCTATAGGTGAGAACCTATGGCACGCCTTCAAAACCATCAATAAATCCTCTATATCGTCGTATAAACGCCAAATAGTCGAGGCAAAACACAAACCATCATTTCAGAATCAAAAATACGGAATACGGAAACACGAATCCAAAATAGCAACTTAGGATATACGTCCCAGATTTCACCCTAGATATAATCTGTCAAAACTAGAAGTACCCAGGGCCAAGAATTGAGAAAATAGGGGCATGCACAGAAAACGAGGCAGCTCCGCCATGCTCTGGCCCCAAATTGCGGCCAGAATGGGATAATTGGCGGCCGTACGGATGAGTTAGGGGCTAGGGTTTGGGGTGTTGGTTCAATGGTGCCTGCACATCTCACTGTATATTCAATATTATTTTAGGGGTCTCGGGATGATAGCAGATTCAAGTTAACCCTCACAGATTTCACATTTTCCCCGATATCGGTTTCTAAAATCCGTATTCTGTGGTTTGGTTCTCAGGTTAGGGTCTCAATTCATGCACTAGGGTGTTTACAAGTCCTCTACTGAGCTCAATTTCATCATACAACACCAATTCCTCACAACCCTAACTAAGTTTTCCTCAAGCTCACAATATCGCACAATATCGGTTCAATAACACATTGGGGTATAAAGAATGCTAGAATTAAACGTAATGGTCCAGAAATTACCTCATTTGGCAACTCAAGAAAATTCTTGAGTTGCCCCCTAGTGGCCAAAATCCATGCTTTCTTGGTCCATCGTGTAGGTCTCGGCTTTGTGCACAATTTTAATAAAAGGAGTGTGAGGTTTTGGGGTTGTTTTAGAGATGTTTTGAGGAGTTGAAGAGGGGAGGAAGATGGAGGAGAGGCAGCAGCAGCAAGCATGGGGAGGAGAAGGAGGGAGATGAAGCAAGGAACAATGGCTAAGTGCTAAGTCAATGAGGCCATACCCTCTTCTCACCAAACCTCCATTTCTTTATTCTTTTCTTTTCTTTTCCTTTTCTTTTTCTCCTAAAACAAATCCTTCTCACTTAAATAGTAAACCCAAATGAAAAAAACCATAGAAGAAAATGCACAAGTGTAGGAAAAGTGGTGTGTGCATGTTTTGCTCAAAATTGTAAAAACCCGATTAGCGATTTTTAATCGCAATTAGCACTAATTAAACATATAACTAATCAATTAAACTTAGAAATGGCATAGTTCTCTAATTTACCCTATTTTAGAATTTTCCACAATTTTTCATAATTTTTCTAACATTTTTCCTATTTATTTGCATTTAATATTAAAATAATCAATAAAATAATATTAAATTATAAAAATTCCCAAAATTAATATTTTATATTTTTGAAAATGTTACACTTAGACAGTAGGAGCAGCGGAAGAGTGTGCAAATTGATTAAATCCATTTATGGGTTAAAGCAAGCATTGCGGAGTTGGAATATCTGCTTTGATGAGACAGTCAAGGAATTTGACTTTATCAAAAATGTAGATGAACCATGTATTTATAGGAAGATTGTAGAAGGAGCAGTAGTCTTCCTCGTTTTGTACGTCGTCGACATACTACTGATAGGGAATGATATCCCTATACTACAATCAGTAAAGCTCTTCTTGTCATAGAAATTCTCCATGAAAGACTTGGGAGATGCATCATACATTCTGGGCATTAAGATCTATCGTGATAGATCTAATAGAACGTTGGGACTTTCACAGTCCAGGTATATAGACACTATACTAAAGAGATTTAGTATGGAAGATTCCAAGCGCGACAATATGCCCGCTTGTCACGGAATCACCCTTTCCAAAGAGATGTCTCCAAAGACTGATGAAGAAAGGGCTCGCATGGGCATTATACCCTACGCTTCGGCGGTAGGATCTATAATGTATGCGATGTTATGTACCAGGCCGGATGTAGGTTACGCACTTAGTGTGGTAAGCAGGTATCAGTCGGACCCAGGTGAGAAACATTGGATAGCGGTAAAGAACATTCTCAAGTACCTGAGAAGAACTAAGGAGATGTTCTTGATTTACGGCAATGGGGACCTCCATGTAGAGGCTTTTACCGACTCCGGCTTCCAAAGTGACAAAGATGATTCCAAATCCATTTCGGGTTTTGTGTTTACCCTCAATGGAGGGGCGATAAGTTGAAGGAGTTCCAAACAGGATACCGTCGCAGACTCAACTATGGAGGCTGAGTATATAGCTTCTAGTGAAGCTGCAAAAGAGGCTGTCTGGATAAAGAAGTTCATTTCTGAACTTCAAGTGGTTCCATCCATTGCCAATCCAATACCTTTGTATTGTGATAACAATGGGGCTGTAGCATTAGCGAAGGAACCAAGGTCCCATCAGAAATCCAGGCATATCTTAAGGCGGTTTCACCTGATCAGGGAGATCGTGGATCGTCGGGAGATCGAGGTACGGAGAGTAGATATAAAAGACAACACGGCAGATCCATTCACCAAGGCCATCCCTCAAGTCCAGTTCGAGAGGCTGTTTGAGATATTGGGCATACGGTATGCCAGCAACTGGATCTAGTGCAAATAGTGGGTACTCATTGCGCCAATTATAGGCCTTAGTGCAAGTGGGAGATTGTTGGATATATATGCCCTAGAGGCCTACATTGTATAGGAAGCTTGGGATATGTATGTACATGACAGTCTTGCTTGATATGATAGTGCGCTATTTGGTTTGTCTTTATCTTAACATATGATATATTTTGTGTTGCATTCATTTATATTCATGTTGATAAAGCCCATAGGGTGTTTGCCTGACTACCGGCGTTGTGATGGTAGTCATACTAGTGGGAGATGGATAGTCAATAGGCACATCCTTAGATGTCCCTAGTCGCAGGAGTATCGAGACTGGGCATCGATACTCCGGAGTAGACTAGTGTATACATATCTAGACCCTGACGAGGGGCGATGGATTGGTCCCGCAGCCATTGGTGGTGTGCACCTAAGATTGTATACAGATGCTCACTGGGTGTGAGTACACCGGACAGGACTCGCCGAGAACTGACTGGATGGTATTATACTTAACGTCAGATAGCAGTTCTCAGGTGACATGTGTGCAGATAGTCTGTTGACTTAAAGTCATCATTTGTCTCGTATGAGTTCCCACTGTGCTTTGATTATTACCCTACCACGGCTCAAAGGAGTCGTGCAAACAGGTTTTAGTTTGGCACAGTCCCGAGCCACGTGGAGGCAGTGTGCGACTGTTAGGGATTCGTCTCTTCCGGTATAGGGAGTTGATATCGCACTGTGGTCGGTTGGTCATTACCATAAGTCCCTGGCCAGGCCTGATTGAGAATTACTGATGGACTGATCAGTAGATTCTCGGATGGTCTTAAGCCATACCGACACGACTTGTACGGTTATTAGGGGTTTGACGCCCACCACCTCCCTAGACCATACATGCGATACTCTTAGACGAACAGACCGGATTGCGCGGATATTGTCACGGACATGCTCAGAAGGATTTCAGATGGGTTACCTCATCGGCTTTCTTATCGACAACTACCTGGAGACCGTTACGTACAACTAGTGCCGCTTGCGGTCTGTGGTTAAACCCACTGCCAGCGTAGTAGTTGAGTCTTTAGAGTCCCACACAGAGATTTCCCAAACCCAGGAGAAAAGATATAGAGGTCGTATGGTTTTACGACAAAGGTTCGGACGCATACGTGTTTGAACGCACGTACGACATTCGGACAGTTTTTACTAGCCGGCTTTGGTTTAAGCCAGATTCTAGTATCAGGTTATTGGATTTATACAGTCTAAAGTTTTTCCATGTTTTCACGGATAAGATGGGCGTTCTCGTAATTTTCGGAGGATGTGACTTGGAGGGAGAGGTGGCATTATCATTTAATGATTTAGTGACTCATTGTGAGTGATTCATCATGTCATTAATGCATTATTAAAGGCTTAATGACTCACATAATGAATCACCCACTTGCATTTATGAAACATGATGAATAATCTCATATTATTCATTTCTTTTTAATTCATTATGATTCATATATCAAGTGAGAAGCTATTTCATTATTATTATGATTATCATTATCATCTTCTCATTCTCTCTCTTCAAGCTCTCTCCTTCACCAAACCTTAATCCTACCACTCATGAGTTGAGAACAAGGATTAGGAAAGACTAATTACTCCATAACCTATCTCTACATCACCTTAGCTACTCTATTTAGCAACTAGAGAAACTAAGTAACCTCAAGTTTAGAGGTTATAGCTTGGATTAGGGTTCTCGGGTGGATCGTCTTTCACGGAAGGAAGCCGAGGAGGACGTGGAGATCCAAAGAGGCCGTAGATAACGTAAAGAACAAGGACTAGAACCGTTTGGTATAATCTCTTAACATAGTAGCTTAGAACTCTATGCTTATTGTTTTGTATTGTTTAGAAACGATCTTCGGTTAGTTGATGTTCGCCTTTTTAAACAAGATTGATTTTCAAATTTCCGCCTCCCCGCAACTTGTGAGTGTAGGGTTCCTATGCACTCCCAAGAGGTCTCACAAGGCATCAAACATGCCAATTTCTAATTTTACGGGTGCCTACAAACCCTAATACGGATCGTTAACTAGATATTTAGGCGAAACAAACAAGTAAACGGAAATGTATCTAAAGGAAAGGGACTACAACCTTTGTAGATCCGGTCCACCACCTCCTAGGCTCCGTGATGAAGTCCCCTCGCTGTCCAAATCGTATGTTGGGCTCTAGCGTCGGCTTCATCGGAGAAAAAGCGGGCTAGGTCATCGACGACGATGCCGAAGATGATCTACGTCGAGGCATCGCAAGAACAAGCTCCAACTTCACCAAGCCATGAAAATTTGTGAAGGAAACACCCTATACTACTTGGAAAGAGGTAGAGGATGAAGAAATAGGAAGTGGGTTCACTTTAGAATTGGATTTCTCACTTGTTTGCTCAAGTTGCCATTGGAGTAGAAAGCATTTCTTTCTTGTTCATGAAGAAGAAGAAGAAAGAAATGAATATGATAAGTTAATTAAAAAGAAAATAAAAAATGAATACTTATCATTTATTCAACCATGGTTTAGTGTAGAGAATAGACCATGGTTTGTTGAATGGTTAGGGTTAGGATATGAAGACAAAATGGTTGCTTTGGTCAAAGATACAAGAAACTACAAGAATCTTCTAGCATGAAAGCAACCATTTAGTTTTTCTTTATCTTTTTCAACCAAAATAAATAGATAAATAAATAAGAGAAAAGAAACCCTAACCATTCACTAAACATGGTTAATTCTTTACACAAACCCAAGTGAGCTTGTATCATCAAACATGATACAATCTTGTACACAAAAAAATATATCACATATACAATGTGCACTTTAAGTGAGTAAATCCATTTAAAGTGAACAAATACTAGTTAATGCAAAGTAATATATCAAATATAAAATTATGCATTAAATCATTAAATCAATACTTCATTTAACGATCCGGTCATATCGCATATAACCGACTAATATCAAATGTATCGGCTTATCGAATCAATCCATGATTCGATAACTAGGTTATATCGCATACAACCATTCGACACATTCATCACGAGAATGAAATACGGTATCACATACACGCATTATTCTCGTTCCCGCACATATCTCATATGCGCTCCTATTTCGTTTCGCTTGAGCCAGGAAACCTCTGTGTAGGACTCTAAAGACTCGTCAATACGCCGGCAGCAGATGATGATCATATCAAACACCCACAAGCCGCAAGCGGTCTGCTAAACGTAACGGCCACCCGGGTATTGAGCGATCAGAAGATCGACGAGCAAGCCCGCTCACACTCCTGTGAATCCAACCAGTAACACTTACCGTACAGTCCGGTCTGTTCGTCTGATATGTCGCATATCTCGCCTAGGGGTGGTAAACGTCAGACCCCAATAGCTCGATAAGTCATGCCGACGTGAAGTCCATGACATGTGTGAAACTACTGATAACTCTTACCAGTATATCACTGCAACCCTGGCCAGGGATTTCCTGTTATGGCCAGTCGAGCATAGCGCAACATCAACCCCCAATACCGGAAGAGACGAATCCCCTCCTATCACTCATTGCCTCCATGTGAATCAAGACTGTACCCAAAAACCACCTGTTTATACAACTCAGTAGAGCCGTGGTAGGGTGGAAATCAAAGCACAGTGGGAGACACACAAGACTCTATGACGATCTCGGGTCAACAGACTAAGCTGTACCAGTGTCACCAGAGAACTGCCATCTGACGTGAGGTATAATACCATCTGGGAATTCTCGGCGAGTCCGTTCAGTGTACCCAGTCTCCACTGAGCACCCGCATACCATCTTCGATGTCAAACACCAATGGATATGGGATCATCCATCGCCCATCGCATGGGTCGAGAAGATATGCGCTAGTCTACTCTGGAATATCGATGCCCTGTCTCGATATTCCCTCGACTAGGAACATTTCAAGGATGTACTCATGGACTATCCAGGCCCCACTAGTATGATCTGCATCACAGTCCTGGAAGTCGAGTACACATCCTGAGAGCTTTATCAACATGTAACAGAGAGACAGAAAGTATACACGTTAAGATAAACAGCAGCCAGATAGCGTACTATCATGTCGAGCAAGAAAGTCCTATCTATATATGTCCCAGCATCCACTACAATATACATCCAATGTACAGTAATGGCCTCTAGGGCATACATATAACTAACAATCTCCCACTTGCACTAGGGCCATCTGTAGCAGTGGTTGCAGTATCACATACTCAACCACCCCCTAAAAGTCTCTCTTTGGGAAAAGGCCTTCTTGAGTGGATCCGCCGTGTTGTCCTCTGAGTCTACTCTCCTAACCTCGATCACCCCGGAGATCAACTATCTCCATGATCAGGTGATGCTTCCTAAGAATTTGTCTGGGTCACTGATGGGACCAGGGTTCCAGGGCCGAAGCCACACTTCCATTGTCATACAATGGCAGGAACCAAGTTCATCTTATGAACCAATATATACCCAAACTTCCTCTTTGGTAGTATCTTCAATAGCGATGTTACCAGCCTTTATCGTCTAGTTTGCCACGGTATCTAGCTTGGAACTCTTCCAACATACCGTCCCTCTATTGAGGGTAAAGACAATGCCCGTGACTGACATTCAGTCGTCTTTATCACCCTGGAACTCTTCCAGTGATTCTCTCCAGGATCGATTGATACCATCTCACTACATCTAGTGAGAATCCTAGCATCCAATTACATCTATCTCATAGATGAAGACTCAGGATTTAGGAGGTATCACTTTGATCCTATTTGGAGAATCCTAGTGATAATAGGAGATTGGCCGATCGTAGTATAGGAAACTCTCTTTCTATCAAGAGTATGTTGTCTACGTACAATACGAAGATGACCACCTTACTCTCTACTACCCTTTTGCATATACAAGGTTCGTCTACCATTTTGATGAAGTCAAACACTTTGACTATCACATCAAAACAGACGTTCCAACTCCGCGATGCCTGCTTTATTCTGTAAAGCAACTTGCACACGTTTCCGCTGCTCCCACTGTCTACGAGGCCCTCTGGCTGTGCACTTACAGACGTTCTCTTCTAAATCAGTATTTAGAAAAGCAGTCATGGCACCCAACCGTCAGATATCGTAGTCATGGTATGTAGCCGTGGTAAGTAGGATCTGGATAGACTTAAGCATAGCTACTGGAAAAAGGTTTCATCATTATCCACGCCTGGTCGATGACGAAAACCTTTAATAAGTCTAGCTTTGAAAGTCTCAACTTTTCCATCTACACCAAGTAATCTTCTCAAGATATACTTGCTCCTGATGGGGATTTAACCCTTCAGATATAGCAGCTAAAGTCCATACTTTGTTGGTGTACATGGATTCCATCTCAGATCGCTAAGCATCCAGCCATTCTTACAGAGTCCCTACTCTCGATGGCCTGCTCGAAACTAGTTGGGTCATCATCTTATGATGCATTCCTCGCTCCCACTGTCATCGAGAAACCGAGGTATCTCTCAGGCGGATGATGAACCCTACTAGATCGGCGGAGAGGCTGAGGTTCGTCGGGAACTATAGAATCCTTTGGTGTCAAATCATCAACAACAGTTTTTGTATAGCTGGAACCTTTCCAGTTCTATA
The DNA here is from genome assembly GCA_030015575.1 of Agapanthus africanus. Taxonomy (NCBI): domain Eukaryota; kingdom Viridiplantae; phylum Streptophyta; class Magnoliopsida; order Asparagales; family Amaryllidaceae; genus Agapanthus; species Agapanthus africanus. The sequence goes on along the minus strand of JASDDO010000014.1, from coordinate 503,602,630 downwards.
GAACTGATCCTGCCTCGATCTTGTCCGGATTTTGCTTTAAACATAGGCCGGACAACCCCAAATCTTAACTAGCTTAAGACATGGGCTCTTCCCATACCATATCTCATATGGAGTGGTAGGCATTGATTTGATTCAAACCTAATTCAATATGTATGCAGCTTCTCAAGTGCATGACACCCAAAAGGAAACAGGTAACTCAGTAATACTCATTATAGAGCACACGATATCTAATATTATGTGATTGCTCCGCCCCGATACACCATTGTTCTGTGGTGTATTTAGAGGAGTAACACTGAGAGAAAATCTCATTCTCCTTTAGAATAGTCCAGGAATTCTATGCACAAGTATTCTCCTCCCTGATCTTATCATAGGACATAATACTTATACCCGTATTTTGGTTCTCTACTTCTAACTTAAATTCTGTGAATATCTCAAAAGGTTCGGACTCATGTTTCAACAGGAACATATGACTGAATCTTGAGAGATTATCAGAGAACGTAATGAAGTATAAAGAACTAGTCCTGGCATGTGTAGACAGGAGACCTTACATACATCATAATGTATTAGTCCCAAGAGTTTACCAACTCTTTCTCTGTTTCCAATAAACAGAGCTATGGTCATCTTATCTTTGTGACATGACTGACAAGTTTCACAAGATGTAAATTCAAACTGATTTAAATATGCATCTAAAATGTAACTTCAGCCAGTCGGGTCGCATTGATATAACCTAGTCTACAATGCCTCAAGAATGATTCGTTCATTTCTGAACTCTTCCTCTTGTGTGTGTTCTGTATATGAGGAACTGTAGTTTGATTTAGAACGTCAATGCTTTTAGATAACGTGCCTGAACCGATCAACTTTTGATATAGGAAATGTTCAAAACATTATCCAACAATACAAAATTATATCATTTCTTTACTAATAAAGAGACTGATATGATTTTGTATATCAGGTTTGGTATCTAATAGCATTTGTTCAGAATCAATGTACTGGTAATACAGGGTGACAGTGACCAACAGACTTGGTTGCAACACTTGCCCCGTTTTCTGCCTCATGAAACTTATCACCCGTTCTCAGTTTTTCTACCTTTTTGTAGCCCTATGTAACATATTACATATCTGGGATCCTGATCCGGTATCATATACCCAGGATACAGAGGATACTGAGAAACAGTTCTGTTAAACGAACACACCCGAAGAAGATGCATCATATGCACTTTCTTCGTTTGGGCGGCATAGGAATTCTGGTATTCTCCTATTTCCTCCTCGGTCTTATAACAATTATAAGTCGGAGCGGGACCAACGTTCCCCAGCTCAGTATAACAAGCGGGTTCGGTCAATACATCCATATTATTATCTTGATTAAGGCGTGATATGGTCGCTACCTGGAGAGAGAGAGAAGAAAACACTCAGCGTGCGCTCTTGCAAGATCAGATTGGTTATATATTTTATCTAATCAGGATGGCTCCCACTGTTTTTATCAAATCTTCCTTCAAACCTAAAAAGGAAAGACTAGCCGGGATTAATTACACTCTACAAGTTCGCCAATCTTTCAGCCAGGCCAGTGTCGGTACTTTGAGGGAGGTTCCCCGTGCTTTCTCACGGACCTAATTATTGTAAACCTTGTTTTCCCAGAGGCGTAACCCCGTTGACACCTTTCTAGACACCTACTTGATCGGTTAATTGCAAAGTGCAAAACTCTCCCAAGAGTAACAATTACTCGCAGTGGGTATCGGGATCCAACTATCATATAGAAGGTATGCAATCTCATTGCAAATTTCAACACTTGAAACTCCCGATAAAGGTTTTTACCCCTAGCACCTATGACCTTAACTATGGTCAACAAATCATAAGTACTAGTCAAGTTCTACCCGTCATTTCGTGATTAATTAGACCCACCCACATGACCCTTAACTAAGGTCAACAAAGTCACGCGACTGTCCTAACTAATCGCATCATATGCGGTGTAGGAAGACATCACTTAGCTACCGTACACTGTGCCTTAACTAAAGTCAACAAACACAGCATTAATACTAAGTACTCTACTTCCTAAAATGACGGAGGGTTGGGAATGGTTTTTGTGAAAACCTTTAACGCTTTGAACTTGATCTCGTTGCGGAATCAAATGGTTTTTTAAATGGAATGTTTTTGAGGCTTTTCTAGTTTTGCTAGAGGGGTCACTCCCGGTGAAGGGATCGTCGGCCCTTTCCTCGTCGAATGAGGTGCGGGATATATCATATATATCTCTGTGCAAAGCAGAAACTATAGAAGCTATCAAAAGACAAACCGAGTGATGTAGCATCTGCCAGTTATTGCTAAAGGAGTCACTCCCGGTGAAGGGATCTCGGTCCTTTCCCTATTGAATAAGGTGCAGGATGTTCTACAAGGAACACCGCGATGCAAAGCAAGAACTGTAGCTACCTGTTTTATTTTTGAAATTCGATTCCACAACATCAATTAGGTTTATTTTCTTTCATTAATCTCATTAATGAATATCCCATCATTTAAGTCCACCTAATCATCACAGATAAATATAACGTACGCTTATGCCATCCGCATTCGCCTCGATGTCCCGTCTGCACCGTTAGGTTAGGTAACTAACGGCAGAGCGAGGCAGGGCTAGCGCGGGTGTAAAACATAAGCAACATCTATATAATATATCATATATACTATATACTACATCTATCTGAACAGAGCACAGAACATCGCATGATCACATCACAGATAACGCAGCAGAAAATATCATATGAAATATTGGATATACTAGGACGTCCGTGTTTTCAATACGAGCCAGTATAAAACACGGATTCCACGGTCGTGATGAATAGTCAATCCCACACCCCTAGACCCCTACGAGAGCGGCAAGCAACCCTACCAATTCTAGGGTTAGGAGACCCGGACTCGACTCCTCGAGTTGGTCTCCCACTGGACCCCAGAACCCGGTTACTTGTGCTTGATTGATCCAAAAATCTGTAGTTTACCGTAATCAGAAACGGCGTTGCTTCGCAGCTAGCCGGTGAGTACGGGTCGATCCGCAGGGATGTGTTAGTTTCTGATTTTGTGTTATAACGAGTTGATTCAAATCGTTGTTTGGTTTTTATCGATTGATTTAAAGGCGAAGTTATGTGATAAGAAAGGACTCGTTAGGGTTAGGTCGAAGGTAGGGGTGTTGAGATCTAAGTTTTCACCTCTTTCAATGCCATGATTTAAGCTTTTTAGAAATATCACAACAATTATTAGCAAAGGGGATTAGGATGATCGGGAAGAAACAAAGTTTCTTCCTCTAGATCCTTGTCCGTCCTTTCCTATTAATTGATGTGATCTTCATGGATCTCATATAAGTCCGGCCTTTTATACTAAGGTTCACCGTTACCTTGTAGGTAAGGTGCCGTAGGGGGCGGATCGTATATGAATGCATGAAGATTTCGTTTTAAAAATAAGTTGGCATTGAAGGAGGTGAGAGACATCCATCTCTCACTTACTCCCTTGTTCCTAACCCTAACGAGCGAGGATTTTACTCGCTCATTAGGGAATTGTTGCAAAGAGACATTTTTATGTTTATGTTTTAAAGGTTAACTACTAGGTGCAAATTAAGGAGGATTACACTAGAGCAAAAATTAAATAACTAGGGCAAGTAAAAGATTATACTAAGGCAAGAATTAAATTAAACTAAGACTTACAAGAAAAGATGATGCTCTGAATTCTTCAACAAATCTCACTTTTATTGATTATAAAGAGGCATCCATTTTTTTAGATCTAGATTACAATTTATAAGTAACTAGTGAAGCTAGGGTTACAGACTCTCGTAGACATGAATTTACTGATTTACCCCCTAAAAATCACAACACCAGAACCGTCGCAGCAACAGAAGAAATCTCCACCGACCCGGGTATTAGATGGCCGCGGATCCGCGGCAGATACTGGCTTGGGCCGCGGATCCGCGGCCCTTTGGTGGTGTTGGGCCTCCAGTCTTTTGGGTTTTCTTTAGGATTTCTAGGGCTCTCTGTTTATATGTGTATCTTCTCTGTTGGGCTTCTGAGTCTTCTCCAGATTTTCAGTGAAGATTTGTATTGGTCTTTTAACCGTTTCACCTTGACTTGCACTTATATGAACTGGGCTTTACTGAGATCCGTCTAATTGTTGGTCAAAAGTCCCTTTTTCTGTTGTTTTGTGTCTTTTTCACTGTATTTGCTCCAGAAACCTGTATCCTGCAACATGCAACAACCGATCGTCAAAAGCACCTGTTTACTTATAAATTGCACAAAAAGTGGGGCGTATGAATTGCAATATTATGATGTGAACAGTGCTCCCCTCCTTGGGTCTATCCTAGTGCAGAAAAGTAAATAATATACATCAACGGTGACAACTTCCGCAACCTGGAAGTGCCCCAATAAAAGAATATTACATACAAGTTCTTACATGAATGAAAATGAAAAAACACTCATCTCACATAAAAAAACCCCGGCTATTCAAACACGACGATCCAATATAACATATCCAGCAACACATAACATCACATGTCATCAACGTAAGTAAATATGTCTATCCCAATTGTCGTTGACATATAGCAACGAAACCGGCGATATCACATATTACACTTACGGTCACAGAAAAGAAAGTGTAAAACTACAACAGTTGGAATCCGCAACCACCTCAGACATCGCATGCCTGACCAAATGAATTACTTAGACATCGCATGCCTAACAATTATAAACCCCGCATTTTAGTCTTAAAATCGAAAACACTTTTCAATATCAAGTCGGGCAATTCAACAGGATTCCCGACGTTCTGATCGAATGCTCGTCGCAAACTTCAGTAGACGGCCGCACCCCCGATGCCGTCGACGAAGTGCACCAAGGCGGAACACCGCTACCGCGAGCACCCTAACGGATGCTTTCGGCGACGGGGTTCTCCTACAGTCACTTGGTCGGGGCTATGGGGTGAGGCTGTCTTTTAAGTTTACCCGGCGAGTATCCGCGTACGCTACGTGATTGCGACGGACTTTTGATTACATCAAAATTCCGTTGCAACCGATCAAGTGAGACTAAACCGCTAGATTTATAACATTCATTCAGTTATCTCATAACCTTTTGCGAATTCCAAGTATTGTATCACATTCCGGATAAATAGAAAATGTTAAACTTTCCGATCGAACAATCGAACACCCAAGTTTTCCCGAAACAGCTCAACTCATGAAATAAGTCTAACAACATTCAGTTCGTGCCTCAGTACCAACGGTCCAGCCGTAGAAAGGTCAAGCCAACGCCTCACATGTGGCACGCCGTACTGCCCCAAACCCGAAGGTTCAAAGGGCAGTTCAAGACGGTCACATAATCGAGTTAAGGTTTGTTGTCTTCTAGAGGGTCCATCGCGTTACTTGCACTACTTAGAACGTCGTTAAACTACGGAAAAATCCAACAATTGGAAATTTCCCGGCAGGGGAAAAAGTGGGTATTTATATCCAGTCGAACTTTCTAACATGTTCTAAAATACCCGGAAAAGCACATCGACAAAAATTAGACAGTCCGATCGAATACACCGAGTCCCCAATACAACCCAGAAAATAAAACTCTGGAATAAATATTAAAAATTCCCAGGAAAACGAGCACAGTAAACTGAGAATTACTGTGCAAATTTTGGTCAACGATGCAACAGTGTTGCCGCGGAACCGCCGCGCCACGTGGGCTAAGGCCGCGGTTCCGCGGTTCTTTGATGGAATTACGACTAAAATTTTGCACCTTAATTCTTATAAAACCCTGCTTATTTTTCTGCATATTTTTAATTCTCAAAATTCCACGATTTCAGAAAAAGTACAGAGAGCAATATTAGGGTTTGGGTTTTGATTCGATCGGAGTTCTAATTCCGTCTAGACTTCGCCTAAGGCTCTAGCTAGGCTCTGATACCACTGTAGGGTTCCTATGCACTCCCAAGAGGTCTCACAAGGCATCAAACATGCCAATTTCTAATTTTACGGGTGCCTACAAACCCTAATACGGATCGTTAACTAGATATTTAGGCGAAACAAGCAAGTAAACGGAAATGTATCTAAAGGAAAGGGACTACAACCTTTGTAGATCCGGTCCACCACCTCCTAGGCTCCGTGATGAAGTCCCCTCGCTGTCTAAATCGTATCTTGGGCTCTAGCGTCGGCTTCATCGGAGAAAAAGCGGGCTAGGTCATCGACGATGATGCCGAAGATGATCTACGTCGAGGCATCGCAAGAACAAGCTCCAACTTCACCAAGCCATGAAAACTTGTGAAGGAAACACCCTATACTACTTGGAAAGAGGTAGAGGATGAAGAAATAGGAAGTGGGTTCACTTTAGAATTGGATTTCTCACTTGTTTGCTCAAGTTGCCATTGGAGTAGAAAGCATTTCTTTCTTGCTCATGAAGAAGAAGAAGAAAGAAATGAATATGATAAGTTAATTAAAAAGAAAATAAAAAATGAATACTTATCATGTATTCAACCATGGTTTAGTGTAGAGAATAGACCATGGTTTGTTGAATGGTTAGGGTTAGGATATGAAGACAAAATGGTTGCTTTGGTCAAAGATGCAAGAAACTACAAGAATCTTCTAGCATGAAAGCAACCATTTAGTTTTTCATTATCTTTTTCAACCAAAATAAATAGATAAATAAATAAGAGAAAAGAAACCCTAACCATTCACTAAACATGGTTAATTCTTTACACAAACCCAAGTGAGCTTGTATCATCAAACATGATACAATCTTGTGCACAAAAAAATATATCACATATACAATGTGCACTTTAAGTGAGTAAATCCATTTAAAGTGAACAAATACTAGTTAATGCAAAGTAATATATCAAATATATAATTATGCATTAAATCTTTAAATCAATACTTGATTTAACGATCCGCTCATATCGCATATAACCGACTAATATCAAATGTATCGGCTTATCGAATCAATCCATGATTCGATAACTAGGATATATCGCATACAACCATTCGACATATTCATCGCGAGAATGAAATACGGTATCACATACACGCATTATTCTCGGTCCCGCACATATCTCATATGCGCTCCTATTTCGTTTCGCTTGAGCCAGGAAACCTCTGTGTAGGACTCTAAAGACTCGTCAATAAGCCGGCAGCAGATGATGATCATATCAAACACCCACAAGCCGCAAGCGGTCTGCTAAACGTAACGGCCACCCGGGTATTGAGCGATCTGAAGATCGACGAGCAAGCCCGCTCACACTCCTATGAATCCAACCAGTAACACTTACCGTATAGTCCGGTCTGTTCGTCTGATATGTCGCATATCTCGCCTAGGGGTGGTAAACGTCAGAACCTAATAGCTCGATAAGTCATGCCGACGTGAAGTCCATGACATTTGTGAAACTACTGATAACTCTTACCAGTATATCACTGCAACCCTGGCCAGGGATTTCCTGTTATGGCCAGTCGAGCATAGCGCAACATCAACCCCCAATACCGGGAGAGACGAATCCCCTCCTATCGTTCATTGCCTCCATGTGAATCGAGACTGTACCCAAAAACCACCTGTTTGCACAACTCAGTAGAGCCGTGGTAGGGTGGAAATCAAAGCACAGTGGGAGACACACAAGACTCTATGACGATCTCGGGTCACCAGACTAAGCTATACCAGTGTCACCAGAGAACTGCCATCTGACGTGAGGTATAATACCATCTGGGAATTCTCGGCGAGTCCGTTCAGTGTACCCAGTCTCCACTGAGCACCCGCATACCATCTTCGATGTCAAACACTAATGGATATAGGATCATCCATCGCCCATCGCATGGGTCGAGAAGATATGCGCTAGTCTACTCTGGAATATCGATGCCCTGTCTCGATATTCCCTCGACTAGGAACATTTCAAGGATGTACTCATGGACTATCCAGGCCCCACTAGTATGATCTGCATCACAGTCCTGGAAGTCGAGTACACATCCTAAGGGCTTTATCAACATGTAATAGAGAGACAGAAAGTATACACGTTAAGATAAACAGCAACCAGATAGCGTACTATCATGTCGAGCAAGAAAGTCCTATCTATATATGTCCCAGCATCCACTACAATATACATCCAATGTACAGTAATGGCCTCTAGGGCATACATATAACTAACAGTGAGGTGTTGCACATCGACTTACAATATCCCTCTTTAACTGAGTAAAGAACATGATGTAATATTGTATATCAGGTTCCGTATGTAATAACATTTGTTCAGAATCAATGTATTAATACAAGATGATATCTGCCAACAGACTTTGCTGCAACAATTGCACCATTCTCTAACACTTAGAGACATATCACCCATTTTCAGTTCTCTACCTTTCAGTAGCCCATGTAACATGTTACATATACGAGATCCTGATCCGGTATCACATACCCAAGACGTAGAAGATACTGTGAAACAGTTCTTGGTAATCGAACATACCCGAAGAATATGCATCAACATGCTCATTCCTCGATTGGGTGGCATGGGAATCCGGATATTCCCCTATTTCCTGCTCGGACTTATAACAATTATAATAAAGAACGGAACCAACGTTCCCTAGCTGAGTATAATAAGCAGGTTCAGTCAATGCATCCATTTTATTATCTTGATTAAGGCGTGACATGGTCGCTACCAGGAGAGAGAGAGAGAAGAGAACAATCTGCGTGCGGTTTTGCAAGATTAGATTGGTTATTAGTTTATCTAATCAGGATGGCTCCCACTGTTTTAGTCAAATCTATCTTCAAACCCTAAAAGGTAAGACAAGCCGGGATTAATTACACCCTACAAGTTCGCCAATCTTTCGGCCAGGCCAGTGTCGGTACTTTGAGGGAGGTTCCTGTTAGTTATATGTATGCCCTAGAGGCCATTACTGTACATTGGATGTATATTCTAGTGGATGCTGGGACATATATAGGTAGGACTTTCTTGCTCGACATGATAGTACGCTATCTGGTTGCTCTTTATCTTAATATGTATACTTTCTGTCTCTCTGATTACATGTTGATAAAGCCCTTAGGATGTGTACTCGACTTCCAGGACTATGATGAAGATCATACTAGTGGGGCCTGGGTAGTCCATGAGTACATCCTTGAAATGTTCCTAGTCGAGGGAATATCGAGACGGGGCATCGATATTCCAGAGTAGACTAGCGCATATCTTCTCGACCCATGCGATGGGCGATGGATGATCCCATATCCATTGGTGTTTGACATCGAAGATGGTATGCAGGTGCTCAGTGGAGACTGGGTACACTGAACGGACTCGCCGAGAACTCCCAGATGGTATTATACCTCACGTCAGATGGCAGTTCTCTGGTGACACTGGTACAGCTTAGTCTGTTGACCCGAGATCGTCATAGAGTCTTGTGTGTCTCCCACTGTGCTTTGATTTCCACCCTACCACGGCTCTACTGAGTTGTGCAAACAGGTGGTTTTTGGGTACATTCCCGATTCACATGAAGGCAATGAGCGATAGGAGGGGATTCGTCTCTCCCGGTATTGGGGGTTGATGTTGTGCTATGCTCGACTGGCCATAACAGGAAATCCTTGGCCAGGGTTGCAGTGATATACTGTTAAGAGTTATCAGTAGTTTCACGAATGTTATGGACCTTACGTCGGCATGACTTATCGAGCTATTGGGGTCTGACGTTTACCACCCCTAGGCGAGATATGCGACATATCAGACGAACAGACCGGACTATACGGTAGTGTTACTGGTTGGATTCAATGGAGTTTGAGCGGGCTTGCTCGTCGATCTTCAGATCGCTCAATACCCGGGTGGCCGTTACGTTTAGCAGACCGCTTGCGGCTTGTGGGTGTTTGATATGATCATCATCTGCTGCCGGCGTATTGACGAGTCTTTAGAGTCCTACACAGAGGTTTCCTGGCTCAAGCGAAACGAAATAGGAGCGCATATGAGATATGTGAAGGACCGATAATAATGCGTGTATGTGATACCGTATTCCATTCTCGCGATGAATGTATCGAATGGTTATATGCGATATAACCTAGTTATCGATTCAAGCATTGATTCGATAAGCCGATACATAGGATACTAGTCGGTTATATGCGATATGACCGGATCGTTAAATCTAGTGTTGATTTAATGATTTAATGTATAATTATATATTTGATATATTACTTTTCATTAACTAGTATCGGTTCACTTTAAATGGATTTTCTTGCTCGGGTGTGCGCATTGCATATGCGATATGATTTTGTGCACTTGCTTGTATCATGTTTGATGATACATGCAATACTTGGTTAAATGTATGTTTAAACCATAGTTAGTTAATGGTTAAGGGTTTTAAATGATTTATTTATTGTTTTATTTATTTTTGGCAAAAGGAAAATGGTGACTTTATTTATTTCTTTTGTTGAAGTTTCTTGAACTTTTGAAAAGTCCACCATTTTTGTTTTATGCCAAACCCTAACCACTCATTAACTTTGGTTAACTCTCTACACTTAACTATGGTAAGTGTTATGATAAGATTGAATTTTCTTTTCCATTCATTTTAACTTATCATAATATTTATCATCTTCTTCCTCTTCTTCTTCTTCATGAAGAAACCTTACTTCACCAATGGCAACTTGAGTATTTGAGTGAGAAATCCAATTCTAAAGTGAACCCAACTCCTATTTCTTCATCCTCTACCTCTTGCCAAGTAATAGAGTGTGTTTTCTTCACAAGTTTCTTGACTTGGTGAAGTCGGAGCTTGATTTAGCGATGCCTCGACGTAGATCATCTTCGGCATGGACATCGACGACCTAGCTCGCTTATTCTTCGACGAAGCCGACGCTAGAGCCCGGATTTTGATTTGGGCAGCGGAGACGACTTCGTTGCGGAGCCGTGGAGGTGGAGCACCAGATCTACAAAGGTTGTATTTCCGTATCTCTTAGTTAAGTGCTAACTAGTTAGCTTCTTCGCCTAGATATCTAGTAAACGATCCGTATTAGGGTTTGTAGGCACCCGTAAAATTTGATTTGTGCATGTTTGATCACTTGTGAGACTTCACTAGAGTGCCTAGGAACCCTACAGTGGTATCGGAGCCTAGCTAGAGCCTTAGGCGAAGTCCCGACAGAGTTAGAAGTCCGATCGACCCAAAACCCGACTTTGAAATTGCTCTCTGGACAATTCTGTAAATGTGGTTTTTTCGTAATTAAAAATGTCCAGAAATATCATCAGGAAAATATAAGAGTAACTGTATAATTCGTAAGCCTAACACCATTGAACTGCCGCAGTTCCGCGGCACGAGCGTGGCTCGTGCGGCGGTTCCGCGGCCCTTTTGTCGTATCTGGCATTAAATTTTGCACAGTAACTAATATTTGGCAGTGTTGGTTTTTCTGGGAATTTTTAATATTTATTGTAGAGTTGAAATTTCTGGGTTGATTTGGGGACTCGGTGTATTCAATCGGACTGTCTAATTTTGTTGGTGTGCTTTTCCGGGTATTTTTAGAATATGTTAAAAAGTTCGACCGGATATAAATACCCACTTTTTCCCCTGCCGGGAAATTTCCAATTGTTGGATTTTTCCGTAGTTTAACGACGTTCTAATTAGTGCAAGTAACGCGATGGACCCTCTAGAAGACAACAAACCTTAACTCGATTATGTGACCGTCTTGAACTGCCCTTTGAACCTTCGGGTTTGGGGCAGTACGGCGTGCCACATGTGAGGCGTTGGCTTGACCCTTCTACGGCTGGACCGTTGGTACTCAGGCACGAACTGAATGTTGTTAGACTTATTTCATGTGTTGAGCTGTATCTGGAAAACTTGGGTGTTCGATTGTTCGATCGAAAAGTTTAGCATTTTCTATTTATCCGGAATTTGATACAATAATTGGAATTCACAAATTGTTATGAGATAACGGAATGAATATTATAAACATAGCAGTTTAGTCTCACTTGATCGGTTGCCACGGAATTTTGATGTGATCAAAAGTCCGTCGCAATCACCTAGCGTACGTGGATACTCGCCGGGTAAACTTAATAGACAGCCTCACTCCATAGCCCCGACCAAGTGACTGTAGGAGAACCCCGTCGCCGAAAGCATCCGTCCGGGTGCTCGCGGCAGCGGTGTTCCGCCTTGGTACACTTTGTCGACGGTATCAGGGGTGTGGCCGCCTACTAAAGTTTGCGACGAGCATTCGATCAGATTTTCGGGAATTGTTGAATTGCCCGACTTGATATTGAAAAGAGTTTTCGATAATGAGACTAAAATGCGGGGTTTATAATTGTTAGGCTTGCGATGTCTAAAGAATTCATTTGATTAGACATGTGATGTCTAAAGAGGTTGCGGAATCCAACTGTTGTAGTTTTACACTTTCTTTTCTGTGACCGTAAGTGTAATATGTGATATCGCCGGTTTCGTTGCTATATGTCAACGACAATTGGGATGCGCATATTTACTTACGTTGATGACATGTGATGTTATGTGTTGCTGGATATGTTATATTGGATCGTCGTATTTGAATAGCCGGGGTTTTTTATATGAGATGAGTGTTTTTCATTTTCATTCATGTAAAAACTTGTATATAATATTCTTTTATTGGGGCACTTCCAGGTTGCGGAAGTAGTCACCGTTGATGTATATTATTTACTTTTCTGCACTAGGATAGACCCAAGGAGGGGAGCACAAGTAACCGGGTTCTGGCGTCCAGTGGGAGACCAACTCGAGGAGTCGAGTCCGGGTCTCCTAACCCTAGAATTGGTAGGGTTGCTTGCCGCTCTCGTAGGGGTCTAGGGGTGTGGGATTGGCTATTCATCACGACCGTGGAATCCGTGTTTTATACTGGCTCGTATTGAAAACACGGACGTCCTAGTATATCCAATATTTCATATGATTCTTCTGCTGTGCTTTATCTGTGATGTGATCATGCGATGTTCTATGACAGGTATTATATATAGTATATATGATATATTATATAGACGTTGCTTATGTTTTACACCCGCGCTAGCCCTGCCCCGCTCTGCCGTTAGTTACCTAACCTAACGGTGCACGAGGGGACATCGAGGCGAATGCGGATGGCATAAGTGTACGTCATATTTATTTGTGATGTTTAGGTAATTTAAATGATGGGATATTCATTAATGAGATTAATGAAAGAAAATAAACCTAATTGATGTTGTGGAATCGAATTTCAAAATAAAAACAGGTAGCTACAGTTCTTGCTTTGCATCGCGGTGTTCCTTGTAGAACATCCTGCACCTTATTCGATAGGGAAAGGACCGAGATCCCTTCACCGGGAGTGACTCCTTTAGCAATAACTGGCAGATGCTACAACACTCGGTTTGTCTTTTGATCGTTTCTATAGTTTCCGCTTTGCACAGTGATATATATGATATATCCCGCACCTCATTCGACGAGGAAAGGGCCGACGATCCTTTCACCGGGAGTGACCCCTTTAGCAAAACTAGAAAAGCTTCGAAAAACATTCCATTTAAAAACCATTTGATTCCACAACGAGATCAAGTTCAAAGCGTTAAAGGTTTTCACAAAACCATTCGCAACCCTCCGTCATTTTAGGAAGTAGAGTACTTAGTATTCGTGCTGTGTTTGTTGACCATAGTCAAGGCACAGTGTACGGTAGCTAAGTGATGTCTTCCTACACCGCATATGATGCGATTAGTTAGGACAGTCGCGTGACTTTGTTGACCTTAGTTAAGGGTCATGTGGGTGGGTCTAATTAATCACGAAATGACGGGTAGAACTAGACTAGTACTTATGATTTGTTGACCATAGTTAAAGTCATAAGTGCTAGGGGTAAAAACCATTATCGGGAGTTTCAAGTGTTGAAACTTGCAATGAGATTGCATACCTTCTATATGATAGTTGGATCCCGATACCCACTGCGAGTAATTGTTACTCCTGGGAGAGTTTTGCACTTTGCAATTAGCCGATCAAGTAGGTGTCTAGAAAGGTGTCAACGGGGTTACGCCTCTGGGAAAACGAGGTTTACAGTAATTAGGTCCGTGCGAAAGCACGGGAAACCTCCCTCAAAGTACCGACACTGGCCTGGTTGAAAGATTGGCGAACTTGTAGAGTGTAATTAATCCCGGCTAGTCTTTCCTTTTAAGGTTTGAAGGAAGATTTGATAAAAACAGTGGGAGCCATCTTGATTAGATAAAATATATAATCAATCTGATCTTGCAAGAGCGCACGTAGAGTGTTTTCTTCTCTCTCTCTCGTGGTAGCGACCATATCACGCCTTAATCAAGATAATAACACGGAATATTGACCGAATCCTCTTGTTATACTGAGCTGGGGAACGTTGGTCCCGCTCCACCTTATAATTGTTATAAGACAGAGCAGGAAATAGGGGAATACCAGATTTCCTATGCCCCCCAAACGAAGAAAGTGCATATGATGCATCTCCTTCGGGTGTGTTCATTATAAAGAACTGTTTCTCAGCATCCTCTGCATCCTGGGTATATGATACCGGATCAGGATCCCAGATATGTAAGCTGTTACATAAGGCTACAAAAAGGTAGAAAAACTGAGAACGGGTGATAAGTTTCATGAGACAGAAACCGGGGCAAGTGTTGCAGCCAAGTCTGTTGGTCACTGTCACCTTGTATTACCAGTGCATTGATTCTGAACAAATGCTATTAGATACCGAACCTGATATACGAAATCATATCAGTCTCTTTATTAGTAAAGAAGGATATAATTTTGTATTGTTGGATAATGTTTTGAACATTTCCTATATCAAAAGTTGATCGGTTCAGGCACGTTATCTAAAAGCATTGATGTTCTAAATCGAACTACAGTTCTCAGTATACGGAACACACACAAGAGGAAGAGTTCAGAAATGAACGAATCCTTCTTGAGGCATTGTAGACTAGGTCACATCGATGCGACCCGACTGGCTAAAGTTACATTCTAGATGCATATTTAAATCAGTTTGAATTTACATCTTGTGAAACTTGCCAGTCATGTCACAAAGATCAGATGACCATAGCTCTGTTTATTCGAAACAGAGAAAGAGTTAGTAAACTCTTGGGACTGATACATGATGATGCATGTAAAGTCTCCTGTCTACATATGCCAGGAATGGATCTTTATACTTCATTGTATTCTCTGATAATCTCTCAAGATTCAGTCATATGTTCCTGTTGAAACATAAGTCCGAACCTTTTGAGATATTCACAGAATATAAGTTAGAAGTAGAGAACCAAAATACGGGTATAAGTATTATGTCCTATGATAAGATCAGGGAGGAGAATACTTGTGCATAGAATTCCTGGACTATTCTAAAGGAGAATGAGATTCTCTCTCAGTGTTACTCCTCTGAATACACCACAGCACAACGGTGTATCAGGGCGGAGCAATTGCATAATATTAGATATGGTGTGCTCTATGATGAGTATTACTGAGTTACCTAATTCCTTTTGGGGTTATGCACTTGAGAAGCTGCATACCTATTGAATTAGGTTTGAATCAAATCACTGCCTACCACTCCATATAAGATATGGTATGGGAAGAACCCATCTCTTAAGCGAGTTAAGATTTGGGGTTGTCCGGCCTATGTTTAAAGCAAAATCCGGACAAGATCGAGGCAGGATCAGTTCTGTAGAACTGGAAAGGTTCCAGCTATACAAAACTGCAGTTGATGATTTGACATAACCATAAGATTCTATAGTTCCCGACGAACCTCAGCCTCTCCGCCGATCTAGTAGGGTTCCTCATCCGCCTGAGAGATACCTCGGTTTCTCGATGACAGTGGGAGCAAGGATTGCATCATGAGATGATGACCCAACTATTTTCGAGCAGGCCATCGAGAGTAGGGACTCTGTAAGAATAGCTGGATGCTTAGCGATCTGAGATGGAATCCATGTACACCAGCAAAGTATGGACTTTAGCTGCTATATCTGAAGGGTTAAATCCCCATCAGGAGCAAGTATATCTTGAGAAGATTACTTGGTGTAGATGGAAAGGTTGAGACTTTCAAAGCTAGACTTGTTAAAGGTTTTCGTCATCGACCAGGCGTGGATAATGATGAAACCTTTTTCCAGAAGCTATGCTTAAGTCTATCCAGATCCTACTTACCACGGCTACATACCATGACTACGATATCTGGCGGTTGGGTGCCCTGACTGCTTTTCTAAATACTGATTTAGAAGAGAACGTCTATAAGAACACAGCCAGAGGTCTTCGTAAACAGTGGGAGCAGCGGAAACGTGTGCAAGTTGCTTTACATAATGAAGCAGGCATCGCGGAGTTGGAACGTCTGTTTTGATGTGATAGTCAAAGTGTTTGACTTCATCAAAATGGTAGACGAACCTTGTATATACAAAAGGGTAGTAGAGAGTAAGGTGGTCATCTTCGTATTGTACGTAGACAACATACTCTTGATAGGAAAAGAGTTTCCTATACTACGATCGGCCAATCTCCTATTATCACTAGGATTCTCCAAATAGGATCAAAGTGATACCTCCTAAATCCTAAGTTTTCATCTATGAGATAGATGTAATTGGATGCTAGGATTCTCACTAGATGAAGTGAGATGGTATCAATCGATCCTGGGGAGAATCACTGGAAACGTTCCAGGGTGATAAAGACGACTGAGTGTCAGTCACGGGCATTGTCTTTACCCTCAGTAAAGGGACGGTATGTTGGAAGAGTTCCAAGCTAGATACCATGGCATACTAGACGATAAAGGCTGGTAACATCGCTATTGAAGATACTACCAAAGTGGAAGTTTGGGTGTATATTGGTTCATAAGATGAACTAGGTTCCTGCCATTGTATGACAATGGAAGTGTGGCTTAGGCCCTGGAACCCTGGTCCCATCAGTGACCCAGACATATTCTGAGGAAGCATCACCTGATCATGGAGATAGTTGA
Source organism: Agapanthus africanus (assembly GCA_030015575.1). NCBI lineage: Eukaryota > Viridiplantae > Streptophyta > Magnoliopsida > Asparagales > Amaryllidaceae > Agapanthus > Agapanthus africanus. The sequence goes on along the minus strand of JASDDO010000014.1, from coordinate 503,585,796 downwards.
TCCCTGGGATGATCGAGGTTAGGAGAGTAGACTCAGAGGACAACATGGCGGATCCACTCACGAAGGCCTTATCCCAGAGAGAGACTCATATGGGATGGTTGAGTATTAGATACTGCAACCACTGCTACAGATGGCCCTAGTGCAAGTGGGAGATTGTTAGTTATATGTATGCCCTAGAGGCCATTACTGTACATTGGATGTATATTGTAGTGGATGCTGGGACATATATAGGTAGGACTTTCTTGCTCGACATGATAGTACGCTATCTGGTTGATCTTTATCTTAACATGTATACTTTCTGTCTCTCTGATTACATGTTGATAAAGCCCTTAGGATGTGTACTCGACTTCCAGGACTTTGATGAAGATCATACTAGTGGGGCCTGGGTAGTCCATGAGTACATCCTTGAAATGTTCCTAGTCGAGGGAATATCGAGACGGGGCATCGATATTCCAGAGTAGACTAGCGCATATCTTCTCGACCCATGCGATGGGCGATGGATGATCCCATATCCATTGGTGTTTGACATCGAAGATGGTATGCGGGTGCTCAGTGGAGACTGGGTACACTGAACGGACTCGCCGAGAACTCCCAGATGGTATTATACCTCACGTCAGATGGCAGTTCTCTGGTGACACTGGTACAACTTAGTCTGTTGACCCGAGATCGTCATAGAGTCTTGTGTGTCTCCCACTGTGCTTTGATTTCCACCCTACCACGGCTCTACTGAGTTGTGCAAACAGGTGGTTTTTGGGTACAGTCCCGATTCACATGAAGGCAATGAGCGATAGGAGGGGATTCGTCTCTCCCGGTATTGGGGGTTGATGTTGTGCTATGCTCGACTGGCCATAACAGGAAATCCCTGGCCAGGGTTGCAGTGATATACTGGTAAGAGTTATCAGTAGTTTCACGAATGTTATGGACCTTACGTCGGCATGACTTATCGAGCTATTGGGGTCTGACGTTTACCACCCCTAGGCGAGATATGCGACATATCAGACGAACAGACCGGACTATACGGTAGTGTTACTGGTTGGATTCACTGGAGTGTGAGCGGGCTTGCTCGTCGATCTTCAGATCGCTCAATACCCGGGTGGCCGTTACGTTTAGCAGACCGCTTGCGGCTTGTGGGTGTTTGATATGATCATCATCTGCTGCCGGCGTATTGACGAGTCTTTAGAGTCCTACACAGAGGTTTCCTGGCTCAAGCGAAACGAAATAGGAGCGCATATGAGATATGTGCGGGACCGAGAATAATGCGTGCATGTGATACCGTATTCCATTCTCGCGATGAATGTATCGAATGGTTATATGCGATATAACCTAGTTATCGATTCAAGCGTTGATTCGATAAGCCGATACATAGGATACTAGTCGGTTATATGCGATATGACCGGATCGTTAAATCAAGTGTTGATTTAATGATTTAATGTATAATTATATATTTGATATATTACTTTTCATTAACTAGTATCGGTTCACTTTAAATGGATTTTCTCGCTCGGGTGTGCGCATTGCATATGCGATATGATTTTGTGCACTTGCTTGTATCATGTTTGATGATACATGCAATACTTGGTTAAATGTATGTTTAAACCATAGTTAGTTAATGGTTAAGGGTTTTAAATGATTTATTTATTGTTTTATTTATTTTTGGCAAAAGGAAAATGGTGGCTTTATTTATTTCTTTTGTTGAAGTTTCTTGAACTTTTGAAAAGTCCACCATTTTTGTTTTATGCCAAACCCTAACCACTCACTAACTTTGGTTAACTCTCTACACTTAACTATGGTAAGTGTTATGATAAGATTGAATTTTCTTTTCCATTCATTTTAACTTATCATAATATTTATCATCTTCTTCCTCTTCTTCTTCTTCATGAAGAAACCTTACTTCAACAATGGCAACTTGAGTATTTGAGTGAGAAATCCAATTCTAAAGTGAACCCAACTCCTATTTCTTCATCCTCTACCTCTTGCCAAGTAGTAGAGTGTGTTTTCTTCACAAGTTTCTTGACTTGGTGAAGTCGGAGCTTGATTTAGCGATGCCTCGACGTAGATCATCTTCGGCATGGACATCGACGACCTAGCTCGCTTATTCTTCGACGAAGCCGACGCTAGAGCCCGGATTTTGATTTGGACAGCGGAGACGACTTCGTTGCGGAGCCGTGGAGGTGGAGCACCGGATCTACAAAGGTTGTATTTCCGTATCTCTTAGTTAAGTGTTAACTAGTTAGCTTCTTCGCCTAGATATCTAGTAAACGATCCGTATTAGGGTTTGTAGGCACCCGTAAAATTTGATTTGTGCATGTTTGATCACTTGTGAGACTTCACTAGAGTGCCTAGGAACCCTACAGTTCCCCGTGCTTTCGCACGAACCTAATTAAAATAAACCTTATTTTCCCAGGGGCGTAACCCCGTTAACACCTTTCTAGACACCTACTTGATCGGCTAATTGTAATGTTTAAAACTCTCCCAGGAGTAACTCTTACTCGCAGTGGGTATCGGGATCCAACTATCTCATAGAAGGTATGGAATCTCATTGCAAATTTCAACACTTGAAATTCCCGATAATATTTTGCCCCTAGCTTCCTATGACCTTAACGAAGGCCTACAAACCATAGGCCGCTAGTCAAGTTCATCCCGTACATTTCATGATTGAATTAAACCCACCAGCAGGACCCTTGACGAAGACCGACAAAGTCGCATGACTACCCTAATCCAATCGCATCACATGCTTAAGCAGATAAGCGCTAGTTAGCTACCGCACACTACGCCTTGACGAAGGCCAACAAACGTAGCACGAATACTAAGTAGAACCTATCTAAAATGATGGAGGGCTACGTCAGGTTTTGAAGAAAACCTTTTGTGTAATGAACTTGATATCGTTGTAGAATCGAGTGATTTTGTAAAGGAGTGTTTTTGAGGCTTTTACTAGTTTTTCTAAAGAGGTCACTCCCGGTGAAGGGATCTCGGCTCTTTCCTTATCGAATAAGGTGCAGGATATTTCACAAATACCACTATGCAAAGCAAAAAATATATAAGCAATCAAAAGACAAACCGAGTGGGTTGTAGCATTTGCTAGTTTCGCTAAAGAGGTCACTCCCGGTGAAAGGATCTTGGCTCTTTCCTTATCGAATAAGGTGCTGGATATTCTACAAGGAATACCGCTATGCAAAGCAAGAACTAGAGCTACCAGTTTTTATAACAAGTTTCTACAATATCTTTAGGTTTCTTTTATTTCATTAATATCATTAATGAATTCCCATCTGTTATGCTTCTTAAGCATCACATAAGAAACGAAAGCAGCAATATTTATTATATCTCATATATATGATATAGGCATTTGTCTCAAAACATATCAATTGATCACATCACAAAATATCAGCAGGAGAAGAATCACATATGAAATATTGGATATACTAGGAATTCCGTGTTTTAAATTAAGCCAGTATAAAACACGGATTCCACGGTTGCGATGAGTAGCCAAACCCACATCCCTAGACCCCTACGAGAGCAACAAGAAACCCTACCAATTCTAAAGTCAGGAGTCCCGGTTTCGACTCCTCGAGATGGTCTCCTACTGGACCCTAGAACCCGATTACTTGTGCTCCCCGCCTTGGGTCTATCCTAATGCGGAAAAGTAAATAATATACAATGGTGACATCATCCTCAACCCGGAAGTGCCCCAATAAAAGAATATTACATACAATGAATTTTACATGAATGAAAATAAAAACCCTCATCTCACATAAAACCCCGGGCTATTCAAAACACGACGATCCAATATAACATATCACAGGAACACATAACATCACATGTCATCAACGTAAGTAAATATGTGTATCCTAATTGTCGTTGACATATAGCAACGAAACCGGCGATACACCACATATTACACTTATGGTCGCAGAAAAGAAAGTGAAAAATTATAACAGTTGGAATCCGCAACCACCTCGGACATCATAAACCCAACGTATCTCATACTTTGGATTTCATGCCTAACCAAATGAATTCCTTAGACATCACATGCCTAACAATTATAAACCCCGCATTTTAGTCTCGATATTGATAACACTTTCCAATAACCTGTCGGGTAATTCAACAAGATTCCCGATAACCTGATTGAATGCTCGTCGGAAACTTTAGTAGACGGCCGCACCCCCCGATGCCGTCGACGAAGTGCACCATGGCGGAACACCGCTGCCGCGAGCACCCGAACGGATGCTTTTGATGACGAGGTTCTTCTACAGTCACTTGGTCGGGGCTATGGGGCATGGCTATCTAGTAAGGTTAATCGGCGAGTATCCGCGTACACTACGTAATTGCGACGGACTTTTGATCAACATCAAAATCCCGTGGCAACTGATCAAATGAGACTGAACTGCTAGATTTATAAAATTTAAACTAGTTATCTCATAACTATTTGTGGATTCCAAAATTGTATCACAATCACAGATAGCTAGACGAAGTTAAACTTTTCGATCGAATAATCAAACACCCAAAATTTCCCGATAAGCTCAACACTTGAGCGGAGTTCAAAAAGTACCCAGAAACATGCCACAACACCTATGAACCAGCCGTAGAAGGGTCAACCAATGCCTCACATGTGGCACCGCTGAACTACCACAAACTCTAGGGTTTAATGGAGGTTCTGACGGTCATATAATCGAGTTATGGTTTCGTTCTTCTAGAGGGTCCACAGAATCGCTTGCAAGTTTTTCTGAAAATTTTAAACTCGGAAAAAAATCCAACTCTTGAAAAATTTCCAGCGGGGGAAAAATTGGGTTATTGATATCCGTTCAAACTTTTTAACATCGTCTAAATAAACCGAATACATGTTAGGATTACGATTACGAAACACTTCGAGTTGCTTTCGCAGAAAATTAACATCACATGAAAATTTGGTAAAAACAAACAACACCTGAAACCCTAAAACCCAGAGATTGGAACACAGTGAAAATTTGAAGCCTGAACTCCATTACAAAACCGAGCAGGCCGGTTTTAGCATCAATGTGGCCGGCCAAATTTGCTCAAAACCCCCTCAAATTTTCACAGTATTCATGTTATATCTCATACAACATTCAGCAGTTGTTTAAAATTTTTTTTGAAGACTTTTTAATTTCAACAGAAACTAAGTTTTTGTGTCGGGTGTTTCGGAGTATTTCGGTTTCGTAATCTTAACAAAATCCGTCTAATTTTCTAGCATTGCTCTGATACCACTGTTGGGTGGCCTAGCACGGCTGCAAGTTTTCGGGAGTCATCGTCCATGCCAATTTTTAAAATTTGCCGTTCTAGTAAACCCTAACCCTAGAATCGCTACTAGAAAACCCGACGAAACATAATGTAAACACTTTACATCTAATGTGAACAAGGAATACAACCTTTGTAGACCGGTTCTTCACTTCAATAGCTCCATGTAGTAGTCCCTTCATTACGATCATGAACTCCCGCACTCTAGAGATGCTCCCATGAAGAAACGAACATGCTTGCATCGAAGTCTTCGAGGCCGAAGATGATCTAAGTCGAGGAGACACTAACCCAAGCTACCCCTTCACTAATTGTGGAATTAGTGAAGCAAACACCCTATACTAAATGGCAAGTAGTAGAGGATGATGAAGTAGGAATTTTGCTCATTTTAGTTTTCATTTTCTCACTCAATTCCATCACTTGATCAAAAGCTAGTGAGCTTTCAAGAGGAAGATGAAGATGAAAATGATGAGTGATGAATGAATAATTCATGTGAGGTTAGAAATGCAACCATGGTGAGTTAATGTCATGCTTAACCCTTGTAGGGACTAAACCATAGCTACGAGTTAAAGGTTGGGTTAAGAAATATCTTAAGCTAGAAAAACAAGTGGACTTGGTCAACGAAACCTACAAGCTTCTACAAGCTTTGAACCGTGACTCATTATCCAAATGTTTGAATTACTTAAAACAAATAAAACCCTAACCCTAACCTTAACCCTAGCATGGTATAAATCTCATACATAATGTTGCATGTGTAACCTAACATGACACAATGATATATACACATATATATTAGTGTGCAAAAAGAATACATTTAACATATATCACATATATGTTAATGTATCAAATCTGAGAAAAAGAATTACTTAAGTGAGCTAATATTAGCTAATGTAATGTAATATATCAAATATATAATTATACATTAAATTATTAAATCAACACTTGATTTAATAATCCGGCTATATCACATATAACCGACTAATATCAAATGTAACATCTTATCGAATTAACACTTGATCCGATAACCCGGCTATATCACATATAACCAATCTTGTCACACATCGCGAGAATAGAATGCGGTATTACATACACGCATTAATCTCGGTCCCGCACATATCACATATTTACTCCTACTCCGTTTCGCTTGAGCCAGGAAACCTCTGTGTAGGACTCTAAAGACTCGACAATACGCTGGCAGTTGGTAATGATCATATCAAACACCCACAAGCCGCAAGCGGTCTGCTAAACGTAACGACCATCCGGGTATTGAGCGATTAGAAGATCAACAAGAAAGCCTGCTCGTACTCCTGCGAATCCAATCAGTAACACTACCGTACAGTCCGGTCTCTTCATCTAATATGTCGCATATCAGAGCCTGGGGATGGTATAACGTCAGACCCCAATAGCCTAATAAGTCATGCCGGTGTAAGGTCCATAACGGTTCGAGAAACTACTGGTAACACTTACCAGTAAATCTCAGCAACCCTGGCCAGGGATTTCCTGTTATGGTTAATCGAGCATAGCGCAACATCAACTCCCAATACCGGGAGAGACGAAACCCCTCCTATCGCTCATTGCCTCCATGTGACTCGGGACTGTACCCAAAAACCACCTTTTTGTACGATCTCTTGACCGTGGTATGGTGGAAATCAAAGCACAGTGGGAATCACACAAGACTCTATGACGATCTCGGGTCTACAGACTAACCTGTACCAGTGTCACCAGAGAACTGCTATCCGACGATAGGTATAATACCATCTAGGAGTTCTCGGCGAGTCCGTTCAGTGTACCCAGTCTCCATTGAGCACCCGTATACCTTCTCTGATGTCAAACACCAATGGATATGCGATCATCCATCGCCTATCACATGGGTCGAGAAGCGTATACGCTAGTCTACTCTGGAGTATCAATGCCCTGTCTCGATACTACTATGACTAGGAACATTTGAAGGATGTACTTTCTGACTACCCATGTCCCCACTAGTATGATCTGCATCATAGTCCTGGTAGTCAAGTACTCATCCTAAGGGCTTTATCAACATGTAATAGAGAGACAATAAGTGTACATGTTAAGATAAAGAGCAACCAGATAGCATACTATCATGTCGAGCAAGAAAGTCCTCCCTATATATGTCCAAGCATCCACTATAATATACATCGCATGTACAGTAATGGCCTCTAGGTCATACATATAACAAACATATCCATCGCCCATCATATGGGTCAAGATGCGTATACGCTAGTCTACTCTGTAGTATCGATGCCCTGTCTCGATACACCCTCGACTAGGAACAGTTATAGGATGTACTCTTGGACTACCCTGGCCCCACTAGTATGATATACATCATAGTCCTAGTAGTCAAGTACATATCCTAAGGGCTCTATCAACATATGAGAGCAAGACAGTAAACCAATACAAGTCAACATGTTAAGACAAAGTGAAACCAGATAGCATACTATTATGTCGAGCAAGAAAGTCCTCTATATATATATCCAAGCATCCACTATAATATACATCATATGTACAACAATGGCATCTAGGGCATATACATAACTAACATCCCTTGCATGCGAGCTCTTTCCAAATCAGTCTTGGGAGACATCTCTTTGGAGAGAGTGAGTCCTGTGATCGTGGGTAAATTCCCACGCTTGGATTCTTCCATACTAAACCTCTTTAGTATGATGTAAATGTACCTGGATTGGGACAATCGTAGTATCCGTTTAGATCTATCTATATAGATCTTAATCCCTAAGATGTAGGAGGCATCACCTATATCTTTCATTGAGAATCTTTGTGATAAGAAGAGCTTGACCGAGTGCAGCATAGGAACATCATTTCCTATCAAGAGTATGTCATCCACGTACAATACGAGGAGGACAACCTTACTTTCTGCCACCTTCTTGTATATACAAGGTTCATCTTCATTTTTGATGAAGTCAAACTCTTTGACTATCATATCAAAACAGATGTTCCAACTCCGCGATGCCTACTTTAACCCATAGATAGATTTAAGCAGCTTGCACACCTTCCCGCTGCTCCCACTGTCCACGAAGCCCTCTGGCTGAGTCATGTAAACGGACTCTTCTAAATTACTATTTAGAAAGGCGGTCTTAACATCCATTTGCCAGATTTCGTAGTCATAGTATGCAGCAATGGCAAATAGGATCCGGATGGACTTAAGCATAGCCACTGGAGAAAAGGTTTCATCATAATCCACACCTGGTCGTTGACGAAAACCTTTTGCAACAAGTCTAGCTTTGAAAGTCTCAACTTTTCCATCTACACCAAGTTTCTTCTTAAAGATCCATTTGCTCCCAATGGGTTTTACACCTTCGGGAGCAACTTCCAAAGTCCATACTTGGTGTATATGGATTCCATCTCAGATTGCATTGCATCCAGCCACTTCACAGAGTCCCCACTCGTGATGGCCTGCTTGAACCTGGTTGGGTCATCATCTACCATGATCCAATCATCGTTCCCACCGTCACCGAGGAAACCGTAGTATCGCTCAGGTGGATGAGGAATCCTACCAGATTCGCGGAGAGGCTGAGGTTCATTGGGAACTATCGAATCCTCTGGTTCTACCAAATCTTATGTCGTAGTTTGTGCTGCTGGAACTTCTTCCAGTTCTACCTCCTTGCCACTAATTTCTTTATCAAGATATTCGTTTTCTAAAAAGGTGGCATTGCGAGAAACAAACACCTTTTGTTCCTCGGAAAGGTAGAAGATATACCCACGTGAATTTTTGGGATATCCAACAAACTTACACAGAACAGACCTTGCCTCGAGCTTGTCCGGATTTTGCGTTTTAACATAAGCCGGACAACCCCATATCTTAATATAATTAGAACACGGTCTCTTCCCCTTCCATATCTCATATGGAGTGGTAGGCATAGATTTGGTAGGGATCATATTCAATAGGTGTATGGCTGTCTCAAGCGCATACCCCCAAAAGGAAATAGGCAACTCAGCAGTGCTCATCATAGAGCGCACCATATCTAATAGAGTGCGATTCCTCCGCTCCGATACACCATTGTGTTGTGGTGTATATGGAGGAGTTAGCTGAGAGAGAATCCCATTCTCTTTTAGATAGTCACAGAATTCCGTGCTCAAGTATTCTCCTTCCTGATTAGATCGAAGGATTTTAATACTTTTACCCGTCTGGTTTTCGACTTCATGCTTATATTCTTTGAATTTCTCAAAAGCTTCAGACTTGTGTTTCAACAGGAACACATGTCCGTATCTTGAGAAATCGCCAGTGAATGTAATGAAGTACTGTAACATTTCGAAAAAATAAAATATTATTTTTAGGAATTTTTATAATGAAATAATAAAATATTGAATATTTTAATAGGGCGGTATAATTAAATCCCGATAAATTTTTTTTTTTTGGAAAATTATGGAAAGTACTAAAAAGAGGGTGTTTTATGTGAATTATGCAAATTCTAAGTTTTTATGATTAATTATACGCTATTTAGTGCTAATCGCAATTAAATATCGCTAATCGCGCATTAAGCTTGTTTTGTGCAAAACATGCACCATATCATTTTTACACTTGTGTTACATTTTCCTACATGGCTTTCTCTTCATTTTTCATTCATGGCTTTGGTTTTGTGAGAAGATAAAAGAAAAGGAAAAGAAAAGAAAAGAAAAGGATATTAGTAAAGAATTGGGTATGGGCATGAGAGAGAGTGAGGAGAGGGGGTCAATCTTGGACCATGACCTCATCCCTTCATTATTTCCTCTTCATTTCTTCTCTCCCCTCTCAAAGTGCTGCTGCCTCCTCCTCCACCACCATCTTCATCCTCTTAAACACTATTAAAAACACCTCAAAACCCTATCTCCATTTCATAAAAAATTTGCATGAGCTCACTAGCTACACCTTGGATCAAGAAAGCTTGCATTTTGGACATTTGGGTCAACTCAAGAAAATTCTTGAGTTGCCAAATGAGATATTCTCTTAACCATTAGCCTAGTATTTCCATTGCTTTTACATCCATGTTTGTTTAGAACCGATTTGGTGTCGTTTAGTGAGACTTGGGAAATTCTAGTTGGGGTTTATGGAATTCTTGGGTTGTGATGTGTAATTAAGGTTAGTAGAGGCTATACAACCCCTGTGGTGATTGATTGGAGACCTAAACCAGAGACTAGAACCCATTCTAGCGAACTTAGAAACCCGATATCGGAAGAATCTTGGATTCTGTGAGTGTATATTGAAATCTGCTAACACCCGGGTGACCTGAAAATTATTTAGCAAAGACAGTGATACATGAAGGCAACCTAGAACCCCCCACTGAAACCAAAGCCCCTAACCCTCAACCCAGGCCGCAAATTAAATCATTCTGGCCGCAATTTGCAGCCAGAGCAGTGAGGAAGTGACTCGTTTTTGTTCCAGGGCTTTATCTCCAGTAAATTTGACCCCTAGCATATGCAATATTGACCAATTTGACCTAGGGTAAAATCTGGGACCATTTTCAAGAGTTGCTGTTTTGATTCGGGGTTTCGTTTTGCGTATTTTGAATTCTGGATTTTTGTGATTTGTGTCGTATTCGGTCACTTGACGTTTGTACGTCGAAATCGAGTGTTATTTGGTTGTTTTGAAAGCGTAGTCCATAGGTTCTAACCTATAGGCCTTTAGCATGTCATTTTGATTTTCCGATGTGATTTTAATACGCATTTGCGATACTTTATGATGTGTAGGTACCCTACGAAGACTTCTAGACGACAAGCAAGCGCATGGCGACGTCGGCAACGGAAAGCGAAGAGCAGGTGGGTAGATTATATCTACGGGGGAAGTCAGGTGGATGGCGTATAGCACCCCCGCAGTTCGATGTATAGTATGATATATATATACTATATATATATGATATCTTTTATGTGTGACATGGATATTCTAGATATGATTAGGTATTCAATGGTTAGATTATGGTTTTTAGAAGTGAACTAATATAGCTTCTTAGTCGCGAACCCTAGAATAGGTTTACACCCACACGCACACACATGCTTACTTTGTTATACTTGTACGTATTTGGGGATACGTATATATATATACACACACACATAGGTATGGGATGATGTATATATATACACATATACCTACACTTGGATAGTGAGGATAGTGGATGATATTTGGAGATGAGTCGATGAGATTGGGCATGGTGCCATGAGATCGATGATATGATGTGGTTCGTATTATGAGATACAAAATGAGATTTTAGCGGGCCTTTGGACGTGTGTTTTACACACGTACACACACACACACGCACACACATACACACACACACACACACACACACATATATATATATATATGGTATCAGTTTGTACTAGACTTAGGTCAGTACCCAGTGCATAAGATATGATGATAAGGATACCAGATAAATGATGAGATGAATGTGATATTTGACCCGTACCCTGATTTGGGATGCCGTACGATGGATTTACCATGCGAGATTTATATGGATGTTAGATCCGCACTCTTGACTCGAGGATGTCATATGATATATTGTATCGTACGCGGTACTATTGAGGCGAGATCATCGACTATTATATATGTATATATATATCGACTCAGATTTAGGTGGTTTCCCTACCCTTTCGATTAGCTTGTTAGTTAGATCTGTAGTTTACTTAGTAGATGTTAGACTAGACCCGAGTCATACCTATTTCAAAACTAACGAATCTTGTGTATTTTAAAGACAGGCAAAGGGATTCTACGGATATTTTCAAAAGACGCATCTTTTCTTAAAAACATCGTAGCCCTTATTTTTCTAAAAACCCCGACTCGTCTTATTTCAAATGGCAAAACTGTATGACATTTATATATTGATGTAGATTCTTCACTGTTGCATTTATTATTCGATTTCCGCATATTCTTGCTATTCGCATCGCATTGCATGTGTAAATGTGTTTATTGTTATATTAAATCCATGCTGTCAGGACACCAGCACCATTTTCGATGATGCGTATGTTCCACGTACACCTGCTTGCCGGCTCACACACTTCATCATTGATAATTTCCATGTCACTACACAGTAGGACTGTTGCATCAGGATGTGACTCCTTGCATGACATACTTACGTACATACATATTTTATACTCATACTTGCGTACATACATATTGTACATCCATATTTGCGTACATACATATGGTACACCCATACTTGCATACATACGTATTTGCATATATATAGATGATTCTGACTTGAGTTTTTGGAGATTTGGGAACCACAAGATATATTTTAAAACGGATTCATTTTAAAAGAGCGGTTTTCCCTTGATATGTGCATATTACTATTCCATGTATCATGATATACTGATATGCTTACATTCCTTTTATATGTCGCATACATCATGCTTTATGATTATACGCATTGAGATATGCTGATTTCATGAGATTTCTGGATTGAGGACCATGGATATTTCAAAAGAAAGGATGTACTGTTTTAAAAACCCGGTTTCTCTTGATATGATATTTCAGTGCGTCCACCATGCGTTTTCTCGGTTCTGAGATGTGTAACATGTGAAACCCGATTCGAGAAGGTGGATGATCCGTTTGCGGGTACATGGTGGACCCGGTATGGTACCCCGGGGCGAGAGAGAGGTTTCGTGTGGATGACGATGAGCCTGCCAGAAGGACCACTACCTACCGGTGATTGTAATTGCGCTCAGCGGATATCCGGAGGATACCGACCGGAGTTGAGAGATGATACTGGCCGATCTGGACTAACGGAGCCCGTGGGCCGATCTGGACTGACGGAGCCATATATATATATGAGGATTTACGTGCCGATGCTGGGCACAGGTTTCATGAAGTTTTCGAGTGTCAATGCTGGACACTCAGGTTCCATGATTTTGATTTGTCGCGAGAGACACACGTTGATTTACATCCTCATAATTCCATGCATATGCATTATGATATTTACATGCATGATGTTTTGTGTCATTGGGTGACACGTGGACGAGATCCACATACATGCAGACATTGATTACATAATTGGATGATATCCATATATTTATACTTCATGATATAGTTGACACTGATTTCATGATGATTACATTGATGATACCTTATATTTATGATATGTTGCTACCTGAGGCACTAGCACGAGCACTTGGTACTACACTTTTGTATAGATGTTTACCCTTGCCACCTTATCATGCTTCAGACTTATTCGTATTGAGGATATATTATTACTGATCGTATTGACCTAGGATTGAGTCATACATACGATTTCTGCTCTGTGATGTTTTCTACTCACGAGTTGGCAACTCACCCCCGTTGTGCCACAGTTCTTGCAGGTTTTTGCTGTACATGTTTCATTGCGGCTTTTCTGGCACACTGCTTCCTTTCAGGGTGATTGCTTTGGTAGGTGGGTTCACTTGCATCGTGACCACCCTTGTATTTATTTTAATCAATTGTATCTAGTAATTCCATCAACCAAACTTGTATATTGTTTCAGACTTAGAAAACCAGTTTTGTATTATTTCGACCTTAGAGTCGCGCGTTGTAGTATTATGGTTTTCTTAATGATTTTGAGTTTCCTTTTGAGTTTTGATCCACGCCCTTCGGCGTTGTATATTATATTGTTGTAAGTCCATATCACGCACCCCACGAACTAGCGGGGAGGCGGAATATATGAAAAACGATTATCAAAGCTTCGTAACACGGACTTGAGCGCATGAATCATATCTAAACCATTGCTAACTATCTACTAGAGGTTTAACTGCTCGGATATGAAGTTATACCTCACGTTACTTGTCCTTCGGGTCTTCATCACGATCCTCCACTCCTCCTAGGTTCCTTGGAACATCGGCACCTCAACGGCCTCCTCGAATCAAAGAAGATCCACCCGAGAGCTCTTACGCCAAGCTTTATCTCTAACTTGAGATAACTAGGTTGCTCAAAGTGCTAATCTAAGCCACCTAGGGGATATAGAGTGAGGTTATAGATGTATTAGTCTAGCTAACCCTTGATCTCAACACATGAGAGGTTAGGGTTAGGGTTTGAAGAGAGAGTGAGCTTGAGGAGAGAGAAGGTGAAGATGATAATGATAATGAGATAATGATCTATCATAATATATATGAAGCATTGTTATTTATCCAAAAAAGAAAATAAAAGATTTAACAACCATGCTTCATAAATACATATGAGTGATTCATCACCATGAGTCATTATGCAATTATGATGCATTAATGACATGGATGAATCACACAAATGAGCCACTAATCTCATTTAATGCAATGCCACCTTACCCCCTTAAGTCACCACTCTTCTAGAAGCTTCCCGACAAATTACAAGAACGCCCCTCCAATCCGTGAAAACACGGAAAAAACTTTAGACTGTATAAATCCAATAACCCGATACTAGAATCTGGCTTAAACCAAAGCCGGCTAGTAAAAACTGTCCGAAAAGTCGTACGTGCGTAAACACACTTACGCGTCCGAACCCTTGTCGTAAAACCATACGACCTCTATATCGTTTCGCCTGGAGCAGGGAAACTCTCTGTGTGGGACTCTAAAGACTCGACACTACGTTGGCAGTGGGTTTAACCACAGACCGCAAGCAGCACTAGCTGTACGTAACGGTCCCCAGGTAGATGTCGATGAGGAAAACCATCCGAACTCCTACTGAGCCTGATGTGACAATCTCCGTATAGTCCGGTCTGTTCGTCTAAAACTATCGCATATCGAGCCTAGGGGGCGGCAAGCGTCAGTCCCCTAATAGCTGTATAAGTCGTGTCGGAGCGTAGCCCATTATACCCTAAGAAATTACTGGAACCTACCTATAAATCTCGCTTGCCCTGGCCAGAGACTTTGCGTAATGGCTCTTTGACACAGCGCGATATCAACTCCCAATACCGGGAGAGACGAATCCTATTTGCACGACCTCCAAGTGCTCAGGACTGCACCCAACTGCTACCTGTTTGCACGACTCCTTTGAGCCGTGGTAGGGTAGCAATCTAAGAACAATGGGACACACTCGAGGCGAAGTAGCAGTGTCAAGTCTGCGGACTATGCTGTACTCATGTCACCTGGGAACTGTTAACTGATGATGGGTATAATACCAACCAATCAGTTCCCCTGCGAGTCCTATCCGGTGTACCCGTAACCTAACGAGCACCTGTATACTATCTCCAGAACAACGTACTGATGGCTGTGGGATAGACTATCTCCCCAACTAGGATGAGAAGCGTACACACTTAGTCTACTCCGGAATATCGATGCCCTATCTCGATAATCCAACGACCAGGGACCTGTATAGGATGTTGCTTACAGACTACCCAGCCCCCACTAGTGTGACTGCCATCACAACGCTGGTAATCAAGCAAAGATCCTATGGGCTCTACTAATATGTATAAGTGATATGTAACAAGAAACATATGCACATATTAAAGTAGACTTAAACCAAGTAGCATACTACCATGTTTAGCAAGACTGTATATATAACTGTGAATATCCCTAGCTTCCATTAAGTAATATACATACAAGTATGATACAATAATGGCCCCTAAGGCATATACACTAACAATCTCCCACTTGCACTAGGGCTATGAGCTGGCATATCGTAGACCTATCATCTCGAATAGCCTCTCGAACTGTGTCTGAGGAAGCGCCTTTGTGAATGGATCATCAATGTTATTCTCCGTCTCTACACTCTTCACCTCGATCTTCCGGCGATCTACGATCTCCCTGATCAGGTGATACCGCCTTAAGATGTGTCGGGACTTCTGATGGGACCTGGGTTTCTTCGCTAAAGCTATAGCGCCGTTGTTGTCACAATACAGAGGTATTGGACCAACACTGGTAGGAACCACCTGATGTTCTGTGAGGAACTTCTTCATCCAGAATGCTTCTTTTGCGGCATCGCAAGCAGCTATGTACTCCGCTTCCATTTTTGAGTCAGCAACGGTCTCCTGCTTGGAACTCTTCCAACAGACCGCCCCTCCATTGAGGGTAAAGACATAACCCGACATGGATTTGGAGTCATCCTTGTCACTCTGGAAGCCGGAGTCGTCAAAGGCCTCCATCTGGAGGTCTTTTCCGCCATACACCAAGAACATCTCCTTAGTCCTCCTCAGGTACTTGAGTATGTTCTTTGCTGCTATCCAGTGCTTCTTCCCTGGGTTTGCTTGATACCGGCTTACTACGCTCAATGCGTATGCTACATCTGGTCTGGTACATAACATCGCATACAATATAGAACCTACCGCAGAAGCGTAGGGTATAATCGACATGCGATCCCTTTCCAAATCAGTCTTGGGAGACATCTCTTTGGAGAGGGTGATTCCGTGACAAGCCGGTAGGTTACCGCGCTTGGAATCATCCATACTGAATCTCTTCACTATGGTGTCTATGTACCTGGACTGTGAAAGTCCCAACATCCTTTTTGATCTATCACGATAGATCCGGATCCCCAGAATGTAGGTGGCATCACCCAGGTCTTTCATGGAGAATTTCTGTGATAAGAATCCTTTGAATGACTATAACATAGGAATATCATTTCCTATTAGGAGAATTTCATCCACGTATAAGACGAGGAATACTACAGCTCTCCCTATAATCTTACTGTATATTCATGGTTCATCTGGATTTTTGATAAAGTCAAATTCTTTGACAGCATCATCAAAACATATGTTCCAACTCCGCGATGCCTGCTTTAGTCCATAAATGGACTTAAGCAGCTTGCATACTTTACCGCTGCTCCCACTCTGAATGAATCCCTCTGGCTGATCCATATAGACGCTCTCTTCCAAATTACCATTTAGAAAGGCCGTCTTTACGTCCATCTGCCAGATTTCATAATCGTGGAAGGCAGCAATAGCAAGAAAGACCCGAATAGATTTAAGCATAGCCACTGGAGAAAAGGTTTCTTCATAGTCCAAACCAGGTCTTTGACGGAAACTCTTTGCAACAAGTCTAGCCTTACAGGATTCAACCTGTCTATCTACACCAATCTTCTTTTTGAAGATCCATTTGCATCCTATAGGTTTTACCCCATCTGGAGCAATGTACATGGACTCCATTTCGGTCCGCATTGCATCCAGCCATTTTACTGAGTCACCGCTCTGAATGGCTTGCTGGAAGCTAGTAGGCTCATCATAGTCAATAGTGCAATCCTCTCTAGTCCCGTCTATGAGAAAACCATAGTATCTCTCGGGCGGATGAGATTGCCTACTACTCCTGCGTAGTGGCGTCGGGATGTCCTGTTCTCCTGAACCTTCTTGTTCTACCAAGGTTTCAGTAATAGCTTGTGGCTCTGGAATTTCTTCCAGTTCTATTGCGCTCCCACTCTTCTGATTTTCCAAAAATTCAATTTCCAAGAAGCGGGCATGTTGAGAAACAAAGACCTTTTGTTCCTCTGCGTAATAGAAACAATATCCCATAGAGTTCTTTGGATAGCCCACAAACTTACACTGTACTGAGCGTGCCTCGAGCTTGTCCGCATGCTGCTTCTTTACAAAAGCTGGACATCCCCATGTCTTAATATACTTAAGAGAGGGTTTCTTCCCACTCCACATCTGATATGGTGAGGTAGGCACAGTCTTGGTTGGAACTCGGTTGAAAAGATATGCAGCTGATTCTAGCGCATATCCCCAGAATGATCGCGGTAACTCAGTGTTACTCATTATGGAACGAACCATATCCAATAGGGTTCGATTCCTCCTTTCCGATACACCGTTGTGTTGTGGTGTGTATAGAGGAGTAAGCTAAGAGAGAATTCCATTCTCTTTTAAGTAACCCAGGAACTCAGCACTTAAGTATTCACCATCTCGATCAGATCTCAGTGTCTTGATACTTTTGCCGGTTTGGTTTTCCACTTCATTCTTGTATTCTTGGAATTTCTCAAAGGCCTCGGATTTGTGTTTCATTAAGAAGACATATCCATACCTAGAGAAATCATCTGTAAAAGTAATGAAGTAGGAATAACCACCTCGCGCATGTGTAGACATTGGACCGCACACGTCACTGTGTACGAGTCCCAAGAGCTCGCTTGCTCTTACTCCATGTCCAGTAAACGGAGTTTTTGTCATCTTTCCTTTGAGACAAGATTTACAAGTAGCATAAGATTGATATTCGAAAGGATTCAAATATCCTTCTCTATGTAACTTAGTCAACCTTCTCTCATTGATGTGACCAAGTCTACAATGCCATAAGAAAGCCTG
Source organism: Agapanthus africanus (assembly GCA_030015575.1). Classification (NCBI taxonomy): domain Eukaryota; kingdom Viridiplantae; phylum Streptophyta; class Magnoliopsida; order Asparagales; family Amaryllidaceae; genus Agapanthus; species Agapanthus africanus. Next base: position 503,567,383 of record JASDDO010000014.1, on the reverse strand, counting down.
ATTTATTTCCGGAGACTTTCTTTTAAGTGTGTTCTGGACACTGAAAATCTGAGCTTGATTCAATACGTATATCCCATTTTTTAATGTACCTGACCCAATCATAACTTGATTTAGGTGGATGTGAACCACATCGCTTACGAAAGTAAAATCATATCCTTCTTTAGAAAGTAAGGATACAGATATGATATTACAAGTTGTACCTGGTACATAAAAACAGTTACGCAGAATCAATATCTGCCCAGTTGTCAGTCCAAGATGATATTCCCCTATGGATTCAGCATTCATGCTCATTCCGTTAGCAACCGTGAGGGTCATGTCACCTATCCTGATAACCCTACGGTTCCTCAGAGCCTGTAAAGAATTACAGATGTGAGTTCCTGACCCGGTATCCAATACCCAGGAAGTAGGCTTAACTGACATACAATTCTCTATTACAAACACACTTGAGGCTGAAGCCACAACATGCTTCGAATTCTGGCTACTGGCTTCAAAAGCCCTGCAATCTTTCTGCCTATGCCCAATCCCATAACAATAGGAACGTCCCTCTTTTACTATATCCAGTCCCGAAACTTTTGCCCTTCTCTTTTCTTCTACTTCCCTGGTTTCCTTCAGGGTAGAAGGTAGAGACTGTAGAATCAGGTCAGTATCTGACCCGTTCTCCGACGTGGTCTTCAGGTCCGTAAGCTTATCAATATAGCTATTCATTGTAAGGACATTGTCTCCTACAGATGACCCGTCAGCTAACCTCGCTTGAATTAATTCGTTCGAGGTTTCATATCTTGTGATATGAGATTGCTCTCCATATAAATCTTTGTTATGGAGAAAGATAGAAACTAAGTCCATCTTCTCGTGCTGCTTCTGGTATACACCATCAACTGAAGCTAACATGAGGCACTTAGCTTTCGCTTTATCTTTTTCCCTTGTCTGACGGATATCCATATCCGCGACAGTGGAAACTGGACCTGGGACGGCGGGATCTTGAGTAGTAATAGGGTGGTCCAGCTTATCATAGGCAATGGACATCTGGACAGACCTTTGCCAGTCATATAAGTCAGATTCAGTCAATTTGTTATCTAGATGTAACCTATGTGTGGTCACAAGGTCGCTGCAATTTAAGAGAGAGAAGAAAATACTATTAGCATGATGCTGTTGCAAGTTTTAAATTGGTTTAATTTATCTAAACATGATGGTTCCCACCGTTTCTCGAATCCCTCCTCAAACCATAAAAGAAGAATTAGCCAGGACTATTCTCACCGTACAATTCTTGCTTAACCATTCAGCCAGGTCAGTGTCGATACTTCGAGGGAGGTTTTCCAACGCTTTCGCGAAGTTCCTTAATTAAATAACCTCTTTTCTCTGGGGGCGTAACCCCGCTGACACCTTTCTAGGCACCTACTTGGTTTATAGCATTGATCGTTAAGTGACGAATCTCCTGATAAGTAGTATATACTCACAGTAGGATAGGGATCCAAAATATCATCGTTATGGTAATGTTGAAGGAATCCTACCAACATTCATCAAACTCCAAAATGGTATGCTTCTCTCTTCAAATTTCAGTTTCTTTAGAAATTCCCGATGTGGATTTTTGCCCAATGCTCTTATGACCTTGACTTTAGTCAACAAATCATAAGTCACATGTCAAGTTCTACCCGTCATTATCCAGGTTAATTTGAACCCACCCTGTAGCGTTTTGAAAACCGTTTCGGTAAAATTTCGAAAAAACGGTAAAATAAGGGGGTTTTCTGTAAAAAGTCAAAATGCAAATATCCTTATTATAAAATTAAATATACATATTCTAGCTATGTAATTGATAGTATTTGGTGTTTATTGAGCCACTGGTGAAATTTCAAATTTTCTGAAATTTTTTTATTTTATTATTATTTTAAGCCGTCACTAATACATTTAATTAGGGAAAATTACAAATTGGAAGAGTTGAAACAAATTTTGTACACCATAAAACATTAAATAAAATTTTATCATGTGGTTTTTGAAATGAAATCGTTTGCTAAAACGGTTTAGAAAATATCGAAGAAAAAGCCTTTATTTCGGTGAAATTAGTGTTAATGGGAATTGGGGTAATACATTCATCTTTTTGCCTAACCCACACACCCACACCTCTCCCTCTCTCCCCCTCCCCACATGGCCGGCCCCACCTTTACAGCCCCCCCCTCTCTCTCCAATTACCTCACCTTTCAAAAGAAAAGAAAAGAAAAGAAAAAAGGAAATGAAAGAAAGTCAAAAGGGGGTGTAGACTTTGTCTTTTTCTCCCCATTTTTCTCCACCTCCCTCTCTCTCCTCCCCCACTCCCTTGCTGGCCGAAAATTCCTGCACAACAGCCCTCTTTCTCCCCCCCCCATTGTTCCATCTCTTTTGCTTCAAAAAATTCATCAAATACCCATCAAAAAAATCCCAAAATCTAAATCGAGTTCTTACCCATTTTAGTATAGCCTTAGATGCATGGATCTTGGTGCAAGGATTTCATTTTGGAGGTCTAGATTTCTTGTTTGATCATGGATTTGTGAGGTATAAATTTTGTGCTCCATGGTTGTTTGTTGATTAGTTGCTTATATGATTTTGTTTATAAGTGTTAAATTGATTGTTGTGGTTTGTGTGATGAAAATTCAAGAGAAGAACATGAATGCAAGTTAGGGTTTTGTGAAATTGGTGTATGGTTGTGTAATGTATTTAAGCTCTTATGACATGTTAAAACAAGTTAGTAGCTAGTTGTTAATTGTTAGTTTAAAAATTGTGATAATTACACTAATTTGGTTAACTAGGTTTTGGGAATTTAATTAATCAATTGGGATAAAAATCTAATTAGGGTATCCATGGTATTATTAACATTTTAAATTGTATTTTAATATTTTAGATCATGCTAATCCAAACTAAATTGTTGTTTATGCATTTTTGCTAAAATGGTTGAAATTTGGGTAAAATTGCAAACTAGTTTTTTTGAACGTATATAGTTTGATGAGATTAAATTGTGGTTATGGGTTATATGACTTATTTAAGTTATTTAATAAGTATTATGGCCGCTAGAATTGTTTAAACGTCGAGTTTTGTACTAAAACGGGAAATTTTGCTTGCTAGTTTTTCGGAAAAACGGCTTTTAAAGTGAATTTGGGGTTTTTGTGAGTTTCAACCTATTTTATATTAAAATTAGTGTTCGTGAATGTGCAAATGAGTGTATTTGGGTTTTTCTCGATGGTATGGCGTTTTTACGCCGATGTCGAGAGTTTTTGGGTTGATTTGTGGAAGCAACCATAGGTTTTGACCTATGTGGGATTCGTGTGTCGTTTTGGTCATGAGTCGGATTTTAATGCGATGCGGTGCGTTATGATATATAGGTACCCCCATGTGGACTTCGAGATGACAAGCAAGCGCGTGGCGACGTCGGCACCGGCGAGCGAGGACCAGGTGAGTAGATTTATATCTACGGGGAAAAGTCGGGTGGATGGCGTATAGCACCCCCGCAGTCCGTGGTGGTGTATACGGATGCGTATACACACCAACATTTATTATATGTTATTTGGGATTAAAACCGATGTTTACGATGGATATTGGTGTGTTGGATTATTTTAGAGTTGTGAACCCTAGAGTAGTGTTGCACTACACATACATACTTGCATACATTCCTATTTATATGTGCTCATGGGATTTTTTATAGTTATGTGTTCACATGGGTATGGGACTATGGGTTCACATACGGATTTGAGGATGATACTTGGGATTGAGCTGAGTCGATGAGATTTATTTTGTGGTTGTGATATCGGTGATATGGCAGGATTCGTATTTGAGGTACGTCCTGGTGTTATAGCGGATCTTGGGGCGGCGATACGGGTGAATAGTGTTATAAATAAAATGGTCGACATGTGATCGTGATATGAAGCATGATATGCTAGGATATTGATATTAGGCCGTATCGGGCGATGTATACTCCTTGATGATGATATGTGCTGACGATATCGGTTTGTACGAGATTGTTGATCAGTAGTCAGATCATGAGTATATTGAGGATATTAGTATTGTACTAGACATAGGTCAGTACCCTAGACAATGATCTTGGATAAAGAGGATACCAGAGGAATAGTGTGAGGAATATGATATTGACCCGTATCCAGATTTGGGGATGCCGTACGACGGATTTACGTGCGAGCTATATCTTGATGATTTATCCGCACTCTTGACTTGGGATGTCTGATTATAGATATGGTATCGGATATGATATTATTGAGGCGGGATCACCGACTAATTTATATACAGGTATGTATATGGATCGACTTAGATGTTAGGCGGTTTCCTTACCTGTAGTCCAGCTTGTTAGCTTAGCCATTTAGTTTAGTTTAGTTGTTAGTTTAGATTCGATTCTTACCTATTTCAAAAACTAACGAATCGTGGGTATTTTAAAAGACAGCCCAAGGGATCCTACGGATATTTCAAAAGACGTATCTTTTCATAAAAACACCGTAGCCCCTATTTTCAAAACCCCATGATTCGTGTTATTTCAAAAGGCACCATTTGTAGGACTTATATTAGATTAATGCAGATTAGTTATCGTTGCGTCTAGTATTCAGCTCCCGCTCTTTATTGTGGTTCGCTTCGCATCGCATGTATATATTATGTTTCATACTCCATTAATGATATCATGCTGTTAGGACACCAGCACCATTACCGATGATGTGTATGTACCACGTACACTTGCCTGCCGGCTCACACACATCTTCATCGGTAATTGCCATGTCACGTACACCTTAGAAAATATTATTGCTTGACATAGCCTGTTAGCTAATAGTTTAGACATGATATTAGTGTACTTGCCTCATATGTTAGTTTAGACATTGTAGTTATTACCTGCTACTTCATGCATACAGTTATTCATTGTTATGCCGCATTCATGGATTCTCATGCATATATTCACTATTTTACGTGTTATTGAGATTTTGGATTCGGATTTCTATGAGATTTTCTGGATTTGGAGGAAAACCGCAAAAACATAAATAAACCTTTTCTCTCTTTTAAAATAAAAAGTGCGGTTTTCGCATGATGTATGAGTCGTCCACCATCAGTTTGCTGATGGATTTCGAGACCCGATTCGAGGAGACGGATGAACCGTTTCGGGTACATGGTGGACCCGATAAGGTACCCCGGGGCAAGAAGCGCGTGATGATGACGATGTGAGCCTGGCAGGGGAGCACTACCTACCGGTGATTTTACCCGACTCGTCGGATATTCGGAGGATACCGTCGTGGTCTTGAGATGGATGGTAGGGGCCGGTCTGGACTGACGGCGCCCTAGATATTATGATTGAGACATTGAGATCTCGAGATATTGAGGTACAGAGACTGTGATACAGAGATATCGAGATATTGGGATTACGTTTTGTGCCGATGCTAGGCACTGTTTTATGCTGATTTCATTATGATACCTCATTTTAAAAATACAAAGGAAATCTCACTAAATTATGAAAACAGTTCTTCATTTACATGTATTCTGTTTCCATGCATTCATACCTCATTCATATGATATATTGCTACCTGAGGCACTGACACGGGCACATGAGATTATACTCGGGTTAGATATTTACCCTAGCCTTGTTATAGGTAGCATGTTATATATATAATTGAGGATATATTATGATCTTTCACCTAGGTTGCGTTAATTATGCGATTTTTTTCGTAGATGTTTTTCTATTCACGAGTTGGCAACTCACCCCCGTTGTTCCCCAGTTTCTTGCAGGTTTGCCGTACAGGTTTCATTACGGCTTTGCGGTCATAGTTTCTTTAGGGTGATTTGCTAGTAGGTGGGTTTACTTGTATCGTACCCCCATTTTATATCTTGTATATCATTATTCTGTTGTATCTAGAAGTTCCATCAACCAAACATATATTTATTTTTGAGATAGAGACCAGTGATGTTATTCTTTCGACCTTAGAGTCGCGCGTTATATTTCTGTGGTTTTCTTGTGGTTTTGAGTTTTCTTTTGAGTTTTGATCCTCGCCCTTGGCATTGTATATTTTATTGCTTGTGTGGTTGTGACCGTCGATTGACGAAGAGCTAGCTCCCGCTTGGGGATGCCTTTTTATTGATTTCGTATACTATTCATGTTGTATCCGGTTTGGGGGACAGTATTTACAAAGGAGACTCTGCCGAAATTTTCAGGAAATATTTGATGTTTTTAAAAACGTATAATTCGGCTTATGCTATTAAAACTACTTGATTTAAATTGGTTTTTCTTCACTCTACTACTTTTCTTGGTTTGGATTTCTGGGTTTTCGGTTTACTTAGATTACGTACGCCTCGAGACGTTTCGTAGTTTAAGTGCCGGTCATGTTCCGTACTTCGGGACGTGACAAAGTTGGTATCAGAGCGTTAGGTTTTACCTACGGAACGTAGGATGACCCTTGGTTGATGGAATAGGTGACTAAAGTAGAGTGATGTACTGTGGGTATGTTCCGCGGCTTACTTACGACACGCCACTCCACTTAAGGAGCCTTAGGATGTACATTTCTTTGCTCAGTATTATATTCATTCCGATCTAGCCTCATCAGTACCAGTTATAGTTTTGCTGCCACGATTACGGGCAGGGAGAGCTACGGCTAGAGTTGCGGTCAGCACGAGCTCGTTACGAACGAGGACTAACCAGAACATAATTCCGGCGACACACGATTGTAGAGATGTGTCTTTTGATTGTGATTTCGCGCCCCGAGCGTTGGATGGATCGCTGTATGAGATTACTTGGACATGCCGATCAGCACTAGAGGATTGAGCCAATGATAGAGGCCAGCCAGATTTTGATGACCGTTGGTGTGTTGCTTACTCCTGATGATTGAGGCACCGTTCAGCGTGTAGACGAGCGAGCCAGTTATTGCTGCAAACGACGAGATATTGCCCCAGATGCTCGAGTTAGTGCAGAACGAGTTGTACTAAGAGATGATAGAAGGTCGCTAGTCATCGTGGATGAATGACTAGGACATGTGGATCGTTCGCCTAACCCGATGCGAGGTCATCAGATAGATGGATTCCAGCTAGAGACGACTTCACGTGGAGACGTTGGGAGTCGACAGAGACGATCGAATGTCAGAAACCTATTATTCCAAGTTTAAGATAGTCGGAAAGACATGCAGGCAATTCTATGGTCCCTCTAGAAGAATGAAACCCTAACTCGACTTAATGACCGTGTGAAAGCCTTTGAACCTTCGGGTTTGCGGCAGTTCTACGGCGCCATTAGTGAGGCTTGGGTTTGCCCTTCTATGGCTGGACCACCGATGCTGTGGTATGTACTCGATACTATTAAACTGTGCCCAAGATGTTGAGCTCTTGGGGGATTATGAGGTTTTGACGACTCGATCGGATGGCTCGACTTAATTCGGAAGCTAGGTGGTGAGATGCATTTCTTGGGAGACTCCAGGTACGAAGATAGCCGTTGGAGCTCGGTCCATGCAGCCGCGATGAGACGAGTCCGAAGCAGTCGACATTAGAGAAAAGTGGAGTAAGAGGTTCGTACAAGATCTGGATATGATGACGTTCCACTCCGCCGACATCAGAGATGCGATGCACATGCCGAGGCATTGTACTTGGATATACCTTCTAGAAGCAGTCGTGATGAGTATGCAGCCGTTCCGGAGCAAGAAGCAGATGTAGTAAAGGGCGATGACTTCCGGGCAGTTAGGCAGAGACGAGACTTGGATGAGACCTTGAGCAGGAATCGTTCCAGGCCACTGATGCAATGATATTTGCACCCAGGATCAGATGTGTCACGTGCATTCAGAGAGCCAGAGGCCGACGCCAGTGATATGCTGCCTTGACAGGGCCGATGAGCCGATGGATCGTGAGATTGGTAATCCACGGAGAAGACTTGGACCCAGGAGTGGTCATGTTACGCACACCAGCAGGCCAGAGTTCATGATCATCGACGAGACGTCCCACTAGTGACCGCGACAGTTGGCCCGAGATTCTTAGAGGATGCACTTGAGCGGTACTATTCCGCCATTATTGATTTCGATGTTTTGGGTGATTTATTCTTATGATTTGATTTTGATGATTGAGGATTTACGATCTTTGCACAGTGTTGCCCTTGATATAGTTTTCGTGCTTTGGTTTCACATGTTTGTGATTTTACGGTTTTAGACATTCGAGTTGATTTTGTGCGTAGGCACGCACACGATTTGGTTTTTGCACTCGGTATAGTTCATATATGCTTGCAGTGCAGTGTTACGTATGTTGTGCATTTAGATGCCCTGAACTTCGATTTCGATGGTGATGTTCGATATTTGTTTTGTGCACCTTGTGCACCTGATTAGATTTTGCGTATATTTGGCACTTGATATTGGATTTCATGATTTCGTGCATGATGGATGCACCTGATTTGGATTTTCGCGCATGTTGGGCGCATGTTTTGAAGTGTGATTTTGGTGCACACCAGATGCACTAAATCGAGATTTTTCGTGCATGTCAAATGTATCTGATTTTGCTGTCAGGCACACATGTTGCCTACGAAAGATGTTTCGTGCACACCCGATGCACTTAGATGTTATTTCTGTGCATATGTATGGCACATATTTGGATTTTGATTTCCGTGCGCACCAGACGCACGTAGTATTCATACGCGTATTTCGGGATTGATTTTTCTTATAGAGCAGTACGTTTTATGATATTGCTATGTGTCTTCGTACTGGGCAGGACTAGTCAGAGGACAGTACCTAAATATATTTGGCATTCATTTCCTTCAGTTATTTACATATATAGATTTGATATTTACGTGTATAGTTTCGAGTTATATCATATTGGTTTTGTATTGGATTTGACATTTGTGTCTTTACCATGACTCCGATGATTGCGGGATGCTTGACGGAGTTTTTATTTGAGTTATATGCTCATTGCTCATGCGCATGCATTGCGCTATGGTGCGTATTATGTACTTATGGTTTCGGAGCCCCGACGACTTGATGATTTTGCTTAGATGTTTTTTTATTTGGGGGAAGTTTTACTTTAAATTCGGGGATCGAATTTTTTTAAGGAGGAAGATTGTAGCGTTTTGAAAATCGTTTCGGTGAAATTTCGAAAAAACGGTAAAATAAGGGGGTTTTCTGTAAAAAGTCAAAATGCAAATATCCTTATTATAAAATTAAATATATATATTCTAGCTATGTAATTTCTAGTATTTGGTGTTTATTGAGCCACTGGTGAAATTTCAAATTTTATGAAAAAAATTTATTTTATTATTATTTTAAGCCGTCACTAATACATTTAATTAGGGAAAATTACAAATTGGAATGAGTTGAAACAAATTTTGTACATCATAAAACATTAAATAAAATTTTATCATGTGGTTTTTGAAATAAAATCGTTTGCTAAATCGGTTTAGAAAATATCGAAGAAAAAGGCTTTTTTTTCGGTGAAATTAGTGTTAATGGGAATTGGGGTAATACATTCATCTTTTTCCCTAACCCACACACCCACACCTCACCCTCTCTCCCTCTCCCCACATGGCCGGCACCACCTTGACAGCCCCCCCTCTCTCTCCAATTACCTCACCTTTCAAAAGAAAAGAAAAGAAAAGAAAAAGGGAAATGAAAGAAAGTCAAAAGGGGGTGTAGACTTTGTCTTTTTCTCCCCATTTTTCTCCACCTCCCTCTCTCTCCTCCCCCACTCCCTTGCTGGCCGAAAATTCCTTTACAACAGCCCTCTTTCTCCCCCCCATTGTTCCATCTCTTTTGCTTCAAAAAATTCATCAAATACCCATCAAAAAAATACCAAAATCTAAATCTAGTTCTTACCCATTTTAGTATAGCCTTTGATGCATGGATCTTGGTGCAAGGATTTCATTTTAGAGGTCTAGATTTCATGTTTGATCATGGATTTGTGAGGTATAAATTTTGTGCCCCATGGTTGTTTGTTGATTAGTTGCTTATATGATTTTGTTTATAAGTGTTAAATTGTTTGTTGTGGTTTGTGTGATGAAAATTCAAGAGAAGAACTTGAATGCAAGTTAGGGTTTTGTGAAATTGGTGTATGGTTGTGTAATGTATTTAAGCTCTTATGACATGTTAAAACAAGTTAGTAGCTAGTTGTTAATTGTTAGTTTAAAAATTGTGATAATTACACTAATTTGGTTAACTAGGTTTTGGGAATTTAATTAATCAATTGGGATAAAAATCTAATTAGGGTATCCATGGTATTATTAACATTTTAAATTGTATTTTAATATTTTAGATCATTCAAATCCAAACTAAATTGTTGTTTATGCATTTTTGCTAAAATGGTTGAAATTTGGGTAAAATTGCAAACTAGTTTTTTTGAACGTATATAGTTTGATGAGATTAAATAGTGGTTATGGGTTATATGACTTATTTAAGTTATTTAATAAGTATTATGGCCGCTAGAGTTGTTTAAACGTCGAGTTTTGTACTAAAACGGGAAATTTTGCTTGCTAGTTTTTCGGAAAAACGGCTTTTAAAGAGAATTTGGGGTTTTTGTGAGTTTTAACCTATTTTATATTAAAATTAGTGTTCGTGAATGTGCAAATGATTGTATTTGGGTTTTTCTCGATGGTCTGACGTTTGTACGCCGATGTCGAGAGTTTTTGGGTTGATTTGTGGAAGCAAACATAGGTTTTGACCTATGTGGGATTCGTTTGTCATTTTGGTCATGAGTCGGATTTTAATGCGATGCGGTGCGTTATGATATGTAGGTACCCCCATGTGGACTTCGAGACGACAAGAAAGCGCGTGGCGACGTCGGCACCGGCGAGCGAGGACCAGGTGAGTAGATTTATATCTACGGGGAGAAGTCGGGTGGATGGCGTATAGCACCCCCGCAGTCCGTGGTGGTGTATACGGATGCGTATACACACCAACAATTATTATATGTTATTTGGGATTAATAACGATGTTTAGGATGGATATTGGTGTGTTGGATTATTTTAGTGCTGCGAACCCTAGGGTAGTGTTGCACTACACATACATACTTGCATACATTCCTATTTATATGTGCTCATGGGATTCTTTATAGTTATGTGTTCACATGGGTATGGGACTATGGGTTCACATACGGATTTGAGGATGATACTTGGGATTGAGCTGAGTCGATGAGATTTGTTTTGTGGTTGTGATATCGGTGATATGGCAGGATTCGTACTTGAGGTACGTCCTGGTGTTATAGCGGATCTTGGGGCGGCGATACGGGTGAATAGTGTTATAAATAAAATGGTCGACATGTGATCGTGATATGAAGCATGATATGCTTGGATATTGATATTAGGCCGTATCGGGCGATGTATACCCCTTGATGATGATATGTGCTGACGATATCGGTTTGTACGAGATTGTCGATTATATGTCAGATCATGAGTATATTGAGGATATTAGTATTGTACTAGACATTGGTCAATACCCTAGACTATGATCTTGGATAAAGAGGATACCAGAGGAATAGTGTGAGGAATATGATATTGACCCGTACCCAGATTTGGGGATGCCGTACGACGGATTTACGTACGAGCTATATCTTGATGATTGATCCAAACTCTTGACTTGGGATGTCTGATTATAGATATGGTATCGGATATGATATTATTGAGGCGGGATCACCGACTAATTTATATACAGGTATGTATATGGATCGACTCAGATGTTAGGCGGTTTCCTTACCTGTAGTCCAGCTTGTTAGCTTAGCCCTTTAGTTTAGTTTAGTTGTTAGATTAGATTCGATTCTTACCTATTTCAAAAACTAACGAATCGTGGGTATTTTAAAAGACAGCCCAAGGGATCCTACGGATATTTCAAAAGACGTATCTTTTCATAAAAACACCGTAGCCCCTATTTTCAAAACCCCATGATTCGTGTTATTTCAAAAGGCACCATTTGTAGGACTTATATTAGATTAATGCAGATTAGTTATAGTTGCGTCTAGTATTCAGCTCCCGCTCATTATTGTGGTTCGCTTCGCATCGCATGCTTATATTATGTTTCATACTCCATTATTGATATCATGCTGTTAGGACACCAGCACCATTACCGATGATGCGTATGTACCACGTACACTTACTTGCCGGCTCACAAACATCTTCATCGGTAATTGCCATGTCACGTACACCTTAGAAAATATTATTGCTTGACATAGCCTGTTAGCTAATAGTTTAGACATGATATTAGTGTACTTGCCTCATATGTTTGTTTAGACATTGTAGTTATTACCCGCTACTTCATGCATACTGTTATTCATTGTTATGCCGCATTCATGGATTCTCATGCATATATTCACTATTTTACGTGTTATTGAGATTTTGGATTCGGATTTCCATGAGATTTTCTGGATTTGGAGGAAAACCGCAAAAACATAAATAAACCTTTTCTCTCTTTTAAAATAAAAAGTGCGGTTTTCCCATGATGTATGAGTCGTCCACCATGAGTTTGCTGATGGATTTCGAGACCCGATTCGAGGAGACGGATGAACCATTTCGGGTACATGGTGGACCCGGTAAGGTACCCCAGGGCAAGAAGCGCGTGATGATGACGATGTGAGCCTGGCAGAGGAGCACTACTTACCGGTGATTTTACCCGACGCGTCGGATATCCGGAGGATACCGTCGTGGTCTTGAGATGGATGGTAGGGGCCGGTCTGGACTGACGGCGCCCTAGATATTGTGATTGAGACATTGAGATTTCGAGATATTGAGGTACAGAGACTGTGATAGAGAGATATCGAGATATTGGGATTACGTTTTGTGCCGATGCTAGGCACTGTTTTATGCTGATTTCATTATGATACCTCATTTTAAAAATACAAAGGAAATCTCACTAAATTATGAAAACAGTTCTTCATTTAGATGTATTCTGTTTCCATGCATTCATACCTTATTCATATGATATATTGCTACCTGAGGCACTGACACGGGCACATGAGATTACACTCGGGTTAGATATTTACCCTAGCCTTGTTATAGGTTGCATGTTATATATATAATTGAGGATATATTATGATCTTTGACCTAGGTTGCGTTATTTATGCGATTTCTTTTCGTAGATGTTTTTCTATTCACGAGTTGGCAACTCACCCCCGTTGTGCCCCAGTTTCTTACAGGTTTGCCGTACAGGTTTCATTACGGCTTTGCGGGCATAGTTTCCTTTGGGTGATTTGCTAGTAGGTGGGTTTACTTGTATCGTACCCCCATTTTATATCTTGTATATCATTATTATGTTGTATCTAGAAGTTCCATCCACCAAACATGTATTTATTTTTGAGATATAGACTAGTGATGTTATTTTTTCGACCTTAGAGTCGCGCGTTATATTTCTGTGGTTTTCCTGTGGTTTTGAGTTTTCTTTTGAGTTTTGATCCTCGCCCTTGGCTTTGTATATTTTATTGCTTGTGTGGTTGTGACCGTCGATTGACGAAAAGCTAGCTCCCGCTTGGGGATACCTTTTTATTGATTTCATATACTATTCATGTTGTATCCCGTTTGGGGGCCAGTATTTACAAAGGAGACTCTGCCGAAATTTTCAGGAAATATTTGATGTTTTTAAAAACGCATAATTCGGCTTATGCTATTAAAACTACTTGATTTAAATTTGTTTTCCTTCACTCTACTACTTTTCTTGGTTAGGATTTCTGGGTTTTCGGTTTACTTAGATTACGTACGCCTCGAGACGTTTCGTAGTTTAAGTGTCGGTCATGTTCCGTACTTTCGGGACGTGACACACGCGTACATACCCTTGACTTTAGTCAACAAGGTTGTTGGAGATAGTGCCCTCAGAGCCAATTATTGGATCACATGCACGTTATTGCAATGATTGAGGGAGGACCTATCTGTAAGTCTACGCTAGCGCCCCGGCCGTCTACAGACGCCAAATGCGGAACAAAAAACTTTTAATTGGCGCTATCGTATACTTTAACCCGGATCTGCCATTATTGCTAAACTAACAAACTGTAAAGAGTGTAGAATGGTTATACCGAACGATCCGAGTCCTTCGTTCTTTAACCATCATCCCACGCTCCGTTGCGGCTGCTCCGATCTCGTCGATCTCCGATCTCCTCGTCGAGGTGGCTCCACATGATCGGTTCTTTAAACGGGCTCCCGCCTCTGACTCGAGGCAACTCGATCGTCAAGTTTGCTAAAAGAGACGACCAAGAATGATGTAGAGAATGAGTAGATGACTTTGTCTCACTTCGTCCAAATCCGTGGACGATCGGTTAATGAAGTTGCCGTGGAAATCGGGTGATGGAATGAAATGAACTGTAAAATTCCATACACCCCGAATATTATCATAATCTTTTCTAACCAAAATGAAACATCAAGTGAAGTGAGGAGGAGAGAGAGGGCCGGCCATATATAGCAAGAGGGAGGTGACCGTAGGAGAGGGGGGTGACCATAAGCATAAAGCTTCTCACTCAAAATATCCTAAGGAAAACAAAACCATTAATTATCAAAGCATGAGTCATTAAACACATCATCATAAAACCATTAATGCACTAATGAGTCATGAAGCCTAGTCATCATCTAGAACCTTCTAGAAACTTCTAGAAGCACTGACTCACCTCATCCAAGAAAAGATAAATCCGTCTTTAACCGAATGTTAAAAGACGGCTGATAGAAAACTGGAAACTGGCAACTTCCAAAAGTGATCCTGAAACGACTTTCAGGATAACCATGAAACTGTATAAATATACCCGCATTTGTATTACGACCGAATACAAATGCAACTGAGACAAAGATATTATACCTACTCAATATAATACTCGGATCCGGCTTAAACCAAAGCCGACCAGTATCATCTGCCCGAAAACTGACACATGCGTAAACGCACGTGCATTTTCCGAACCCTGCCATAAAACCATACGGCCTCTACAACGTTTCGCCCGAACTTGGGAAACTGTCTGTGGGGGACTCTAATGACTCGTCAGTACCCTGGCAGTGGGTTTAACCACAAACCGTCAGCGGCACTAGCTATGCGTAACGGCTGCCCATGGACTGACCTCAAGGGTGGCCGAGGAGCGAACTCAAGGGAGACCGATGAGCGAACTCCTCCGAAAACCCTACTGAGCCTAACAGTGACAATGTATATACAGTCCGGTCCGTTCGTCAATGAGTATCGCATATCTGCCTAGGGGGCTAGCAACGTCAGACCCCCAATAGCAGTATAAGTCGTGTCGGAGTGAAGCCTCAATACACCCTGAGATACTACTGGAGTACCTACCAGTAAATCTCCTACCATGGCCATGGATTTGTGTAATGGCTCTCCTAGACACAGCACTACCTCGCCCCCAATACCGGGAGAGACGAATCCCCTGCCGATCCGCTCACGTGCCTCCATATGGCTCGGGATTGTACCCAAAAGCTACCTGTTTGCACGACTCCTTTGAGCCGTGGTAGGGTAGAAATCAAAGCACAGTGGGAACTCACACGAGACAAATGACGACCTCAGGTCGATGAACTAACCTGTACATATGTCACCAGGGAACTGCTATCTGACGGTAGATATAATACTAACTAGCAGATTCCCGGCGAGTCCTGTCCGGTGTACTCATAACCCAATGAGCACCTGTATACATCTTAGGTGATCCAACTGACACCAGTGGCTTGTGAGACCGGCCACCGCCCCTCGTCGGGGTCTCGACTGTATACACTAGTCTACTCCGAAGTATCGATGCCCTGTCTCGAAACTCCCACGACTAGGGACCACAATTAAGGATATGCATATAAACTACCCAACTCTCACGTATATGATCGCCATCATACTGTTGGTAGTAAAGCAAGATCCTAAGGGCTCTATCAAAGTGTAACATGCAATCAGTCACCTGAACATGTACACGACTGATAAAGGCAAACCAGATAGCATACTATCATCTCGAGTAAGACTGTCCTACCGGGATAGGTCCTCCGCAATCATTGCAATCACGTACCTGCGATCCAATAATTTACTATGAGGGCACTATCTCCAACAATCTCCCACTTGCACTCAAGGCTAATATTGCGATGTCGACTACTCACAGCCCGTGTGAAACCAACACCCAACTCCTCTACTAATCAGTTTCACAAAGCCCGTTTGTAAAACTATTGTGTTCGAGAAATAGCCTCAGTGAGTGGATCCGCCTAGAAGTTTCTTGCTATATCTCTCTAAAACTCAGGTTCGCGGAGAAAGCCATCTCCCGAATCGAGTAATACCTGTCTTAGAATATGTCTGGATATCTGATGAGACCTAGTTCATAAATGAACTCCAAATCCAAACATCTTAGACTGTATCGATCACTGAACCTAATCAGTATCCGGCACCATGCCACCCACAGTATCCTCTTGGACCACCTGTCCATAATACTGTCCCTCTTCGTCAGAGGGAAAAACTATAACTCTGACAATCACTCTGTCTACCATGTCACCTTTGAAGCCTGGAATGATAACCGTCTCCCGAAGGAGGCTGCCGTCATCAAATCCGTAGAACATGTACTTATGTTCTAAAATTGTTTCCTTATGTTTCTCCAGGATTGGATTAATACAAACTCATTGCATCTAGTGCAAAAACAACATCTGGTGTGGTACTTGACATCTCATGATTGACTCAATTGCCTAAGCAAGTGATCTGCCAATCATGCACAGCCCTCTCCCCTTTAGTCTATACGACATCTTTAGAGAGGGTGACTCCATCACCTGCAGGTACACCACCATGCCAGGAGTCAACTATTCCAAAAACCATTAGAATATCTGTCAAAGTACCCACATTGGGAAACTACCCAAATCCAGATCTAAAACCATAGATCCAGAAACCAGAATGTCAAATATTATATCCATATCCTGTCTGGAGAAACAACTGTGTGACGACCACAGTCCAACCGATCGTAGTATAGGAATTTTACTTCCTACTCTGTGTATGTCATCCAGATACCATGACATCACACCCTACTACCTTCTTAACTGATCCATCCCCTATTCTGATTGAAGTCAAACCCATGACTGTCACATCAAAATTAGATGATCTATCTCCGCTATAACTGCTCAAGTCTATAAATAGATATAAGCATCTTGCCCACTATGCTTCCGCTGCTCCCACTGACTACGACAACCCTCCTACCGGGTCTCATATCCTGGAACAACAGTAGTGTCAAGTCTGAGTAGATAAGAACCTCCCTATCACCGTCCTTGAGCCTACCGAAGTACCTCTCGGGTGTCTGAGGTTACCTACCATATCTGCGGAGTGGCTATTGGAATGTCAAACCTGATTGAATGTATAGGTCCTATTAAATTTTCCGTAATCGTTCGCGGTTCTGGAATCACTTCCAGTTCTACCATACTCCCACTACTGTTTTCTGAAAAAGATCCATTTTACTAAAACTGTGGCGAGTCAAGAACAATATCACTATTGATCTTCCAAATGGTAGAATATCAACCCTCGTCATAGCCAGGGTCAACCCACAAACAGCCATTACAGAATCGTGCCCTGAGTTATCCAGAATCTGGTTTTAATCATAAGCTGGACAACTCCCCGTACCTTAATATCTTTTAAGGTACGAACTGTTCTATATCCAATATAGAAACTTTGGCACTAATTTAATTGGAACCATATTCAAACCATGCAGCTGTCTCCAGTGCATATCAACTTAATGGAAAAAGGCTAATCAGCATTACTCAACTTAGGAATCCATCCAATTATGAGTAACCTGAAAGAGAAAACTCGTTTCTCAAAACCATCACTATCATCTGAATACCAATCACAAGAATCTACATCTTCGATCTCTTTGAAGAATCCCGATACTTGTGACACCTGGTTCTCTACTTTATTCTTATACCCACAACTTCTCAAAACTTAGACCTTGTATTTCTATGAAACACTCGTCTAAATACTAGAGAAGTTATAAGTAAATAGAACATAGTACGAGGACCTACCCTTTTGTCCTAAAGGACACTGGACAACATACAATACTCTGTATAAGTCCGCTGAGTTAAACAACTCAAAACCTGTGCGTTGTAGGTGGAAAACCGTACCCTGGCGATTTCCTCAAATGTCACCAATTACAACGAATTCCGATATAATGAGGATGATCACCTAATTCCCAATATCTTACTCCCACTCATCATCTGTAAAACCATACAGATATGAGAATGAAACCTGGTAAATACATACCCTTGGAGTAAGTGTCTAATCGGGAAAACAGTTTTTCCTTTAACAATGCACTGAAACATGAAAATGTTTCGTAGGGGTATCCTGGTATTCATAGCAATGCCTCTTCCATAATCCAATTCATGACTTCAACCGTATATTTTATTGCCGTCTCTCCAAATCCCTTTATTTGTCTTTAGTCGTTACCTTCTGTACACCATCGTTAGGCTAAATGGTTTTCTTCCTTCCCTACCGTTCGGCACCAGCCTATGGCTTGGAAGAAGACTATCCAGTAAGCATAATAGGTGTACCCTCCTAAACCAAGGAGTACTCGCATCTCGAGAGAAGGTGACGATAAAAGACAACTGAATAATACCTTATTCTTTTTAAAGGTGAAATAGGAGCGGCGATGAAGTACGCGGTTTTGGTCGTGAATGATATCAGTCGCAATTTACTTTGCCCTCTTTCTAATCCCTTTATTTTGTCTTTACATATTACCTTCTGCACACCCTACTTAGGCTAATTGGTTTTCTTCATTCCCTACCTTTCGGCACCAGCCTATGGTTTGGAATAAGACTATCCAATAAGCGTAATAGGTGTACTCTCCTAAACCAAGGAGCTCTCGCAACCTGAGAGAAGGTGATAATAAAAGACAACTGAATAAACCAATTCTATTTCTCCTGAACCTGGATCCATCCCCGAAGAAGTCCCTTCGAGTTCGTATATAACCATACGATGGATCTATCCAATGGAAGTGGATATCCGTAGTTATACGGGTGTTCTGAGAAATTCAAAGGGTAAAAGAAGGAGTGGCAATGACTTATGCAACTCAGACAATCCAAAAGCCAGTATTTTAAGAAGGTTCGGTCAACCTGGTCACTGAGTCATAGTCTAGGGTCGGTCAAAGGTCGCTGCCAAAGAGAGAGAGAGAAAAGAAACACTCTGCGTGCACTCTAACCTAGATCAGAATGGTCATCATTTTATCTAATCCGGAAACCTCCCACTGTCCTGTCAAATTCTCCTCCAAACCTAAAGAAGAATCAATCGGGATCATCCGAAGAGTAAACCAACTCATCAGTGGGAATCGGGATCCAACTCTCATCGCATGATAACGTGATGGAATGCATCCACGTTACTCATACTCCAGAAGGTATGCGCACACTTGGCAAGTTTCAGTTTCTTTAGAAACTCCCGATATAGTTTTTGCCCCATGCTCTTATAACCTTGGCGTTAGGTCAAAATGTCATAAGTCACATGCCAAGTTCTACCCATCACTATCTTGTTAATTTGAACCCACCCGCACATGCCCTTGGCGTTAGGTCAAAATGGCAGAACGGCTGTCCCAAACCAACTCATCTATCTATGCAACAATTGAATACCCAGCAGCTACCAAACACTATGCCTTGGCCTTAGGTCAAAATGCATAGCTTGAATACTACTGAATACCCAAAAGAAGTGACGGAGGGCTACGGCTGGTTTTTGGCGAAAAACCTTTAGCGTAGTGAACTTGATATCGCTGAAGGAACCTGATAGCTTTTTAAAATATAGTAGCGAAAACCTTTTGCTAAAGGGGTCACTCCCGGTAAAGGGATCTCGGCTCTTTCCTTGTGGAATGAGGTGCAGGATATTCCACTGAATACCGCTATGCAAAGCAACTTGTAATCGACTATAGTGAAGTTATTACCCTGACGCAAACTTCTGTCCAAGGGGTCGGTCCCGGTGAAGGGATATCGGCCCTTGCCCCGTCGAATGAGGTGCAGGATATTCCACTGAATACCGCTATGCATAACAAAAGGAAACGTCTTTGTAACAACACTTTTTAAATCTGTTCCAACAACAGAAAACAGGTTTGTTTTACTTTGCGTTGATCAGAATCAACGCAGTCCCATCATTTAATCACACCAGAAAAGAACGAAAATAAAATGTACGTATATGCCATCCGCATTCGTCACTGGGTCCCGTCATCACCCGTTAGGTTACTTAACTAACGACAGATCGGGGACTGGACTAGCGCGGGTGTAAAACATATACAACATCTAATAGTATATAACCCAATATACAATAATCGCTCCAGGCGTGATAATATGCAACATTACAGAAAAGTAATAAGCATCACAGAACAATACAGATATCTGGGATCCCCGAGTTTCACAGAGCCGCTGCTGAAACTCGACGTTCCCCTGTCCTGTGGATAGCCTGTGCAGTGAAACCTAGACCCCTACGGGTGCGGCAAGTTACCCGCCAAAACCTGAAGCGAGGCAGCTCCATACAGCATAGTGAACGGACCACCCAGCACTTCACGGAATCCGGTAAGCTTGGGCACCCTTCCTTAGGTCAACCTGTACCCCCTACGAGTGCGGCGAATAGTCTGCCAATTCTAGAGTGGGACCCCTCTGCCTCTCAAAGCCATGAGATGCGGACCCGTTTCCCTCCCGAACCCGGCTATCCGTGCACTCCGTCTTGGGGTAAAACCTAGTACAGTAATGAAAAATAGTACAATAGGTACATCGACCGCAACCTGGTGGTGCTCCAAAAAGAATATTATACAACAGGCAGCGACGGCAGTCCACAAGTTGGACGCTCGTCCCGCAATATCAAATGTACAAATAAACTCAACCTGTACTACCATTGCACACTGCTATCCACCACGACAAATCCGCAACATCACAGCACAACACAGAACATCAACGCGAATGTCACGTTCGCAAACCCGTCTAAAAGAACTATAGCAATCAGACGCAGTTTACCGATCAAATGACATTCCCGGTCGGAGATATAATGTAAGCACTGTAATCTAACGGGTTTAAATTTCGATCGACCAAAGACCAAATATCAAAAAGTGGGCCCCACGGCTTACTGGTGAACAGTAACAAAATCTGGGCCAAAACGATATTTACCAAAAACCCCAAAATCAAACCAAGAACCCACTGTAAAAAGTTGGGGCCACGAGCTCACTGTTTGGCCGTGGAAGCGCGGTCAAACCTATGGTTTGACCGCGTTTCCACGGTAGTCTCATCGAATCACGTGCCCAAATTTCTACGTCGTTCTAATAAAAGCCTGCACAGTATTCTGAGACATGTAGAATAATTTTACGAGACCGTTTAAGAACAACAGAAACTGTCAAGCTAGGATTTTGTAGTTTTCGATTTCCGGTTCGATCGATGTTTTAAACGCGTTAGCACAAGTTAGCATAGCAAAATGGTTAGGCTCTGATACCACTGTAAGTCTACGCTAGCGCCCCGGCCGTCTACAGACGCCAAATGCGGAACAAAAAACTTTTAACTGGCGCTATCGTATACTTTAACCCGGATCCGCCATTATTGCTAAACTAACAAACTGTAAAGAGTGTAGAATGGTTATACCGAACGATCCGAGTCCTTCGTTCTTTAACCATCATCCCACGCTCCGTTGCGGCTGCTCCGATCTCGTCGATCTCCGATCTCCTCGTCGAGGTGGCACCACATGATCGGTTCTTTAAACGGGCTCCCGCCTCTGACTCGAGGCAACTCGATCGTCAAGTTTGCTAAAAGAGACGACCAAGAATGATGTAGAGAATGAGTAGATGACTTTGTCTCACTTCGTCCAAATCCGTGGACGATCGGTTAATGAAGTTGCCGTGGAAATCGGGTGATGGAATGAAATGAACTGTAAAATTCCATACACCCCGAATACTATCATAATCTTTTCTAACCAAAATGAAACATCAAGTGAAGTGAGGAGGAGAGAGAGGGCCGGCCATATATAGCAAGAGGGAGGTGACCGTAGGAGAGGGGGGTGACCATAAGCATAAAGCTTCTCACTCAAAATATCCTAAGGAAAACAAAACCATTAATTATCAAAGCATGAGTCATTAAACACATCATCATAAAACCATTAATGCACTAATGAGTCATGAAGCCTAGTCATCTTCTAGAACCTTCTAGAAACTTCTAGAAGCACTGACTCACCTCATCCAAGAAAAGATAAATCCGTCTTTAACCGAATGTTAAAAGACGGCTGATAGAAAACTGGAAACTGGCAACTTCCAAAAGTGATCCTGAAACGACTTTCAGGATAACCCCGAAACTGTATAAATATACCCGCATTTGTATTACGACCGAATACAAATGCAACTGAGACAAAGATATTATACCTACTCAATATAATACTCGGATCCGGCTTAAACCAAAGCCGACCAGTATCACCTGCCCGAAAACTGACACGTGCGTAAACGCACGTGCATTTTCCGAACCCTGCCATAAAACCATACGGCCTCTACAACGTTTCGCCCGAACTTGGGAAACTGTCTGTGGGGGACTCTAATGACTCGTCAGTACCCTAGCAGTGGGTTTAACCACAAACCGTCAGCGGCACTAGCTATGCGTAACGGCTGCCCATGGACTGACCTCAAGGGTGGCCGAGAAGCGAACTCAATGGAGACCGATGAGCGAACTCCTCCGAAAACCCTACTGAGCCTAACAGTGACAATGTATATACAGTCCGGTCCGTTCGTCAATGAGTATCGCATATCTGCCTAGGGGGCTAGCAACGTCAGACCCCCAATAGCAGTATAAGTCGTGTCGGAGTGAAGCCTCAATACACCCTGAGATACTACTGGAGTACTTACCAGTAAATCTCCTACCATGGCCATGGATTTGTGTAATGTCTCTCCTAGACACAGCACGACCTCGCCCCCAATACCGGGAGAGACGAATCCCCTGCCGATCCGCTCACGTGCCTCCATATGGCTCGGGACTGTACCCAAAAGCTACCTGTTTGCACGACTCCTTTGAGCCGTGGTAGGGTAGAAATCAAAGCACAGTGGGAACTCACACGAGACAAATGACGACCTCAGGTCGATGAACTAACCTGTACACATGTCACCAGGGAACTGCTATCTGACGGTAGATATAATACTAACTAGCAGATTCCCGGCGAGTCCTGTCCGGTGTACTCATAACCCAATGAGCACCTGTATACATCTTAGGTGATCCAACTGACACCAGTGGCTTGTGAGACCGGCCACCGCCCCTCGTCGGGGTCTCGACTGTATACACTAGTCTACTCCGGAGTATCGATGCCCTGTCTCGAAACTCCCACGACTAGGGACCACAATTAAGGATATGCATATAAACTCCCCAACTCTCACGTATATGATCGCCATCATACTGTTGGTAGTAAAGCAAGATCCTAAGGGCTCTATCAAAGTGTAACATGCAATCAGTCACCTAAACATGTACACGACTGATAAAGGCAAACCAGATAGCATACTATCATCTCGAGTAAGACTGTCCTACCGGGATAGGTCCTCCGCAATCATTCCAATCACGTACCTGCGATCCAATAATTGACTATGAGGGCACTATCTCCAACACTATCCCTGTAGGACAGTCTTACTCGAGATGATAGTATGCTATCTGGTTTATCTTTATCATCGTGCACTGCTTTAGGAGACATTACTGATCACTATTGCACGTTGATAGAGCCCTTAGGATTCTTGCTTGACGGCCAGCAGTATGATGGAGATCATATACGTGGGAGCTGGTAGTCTATAAGGACATCCTTAAATGGTCCCTAGTCGTGGGAGTTTCGAGACTGGGCATCGATACTCCATTAGTAGACTAGTGTATACAGTCGAGACCCCGACGAGGAGTGGTGGCCGGTCTCACAAGCCACTGGTGTCAGTTGGTTCACCTAAGATGTTTACAGGTGCTCATTGGGTTATGAGTACACCGGACAGGACTCGCCGGGAACCTGCTAGTTGGGATTATACCAGACGTCAGATAGCAGTTCCCTGGTGACATGTGTACAGGTTAGTTCATCGACCTGAGATCGTCATTTGTCTCGTGTGAGTTTCCACTGTACTTTGATTACTACCCTACCACGGCTCAAAGGAGTCGTGCAAACAGGTTTTAGTTGGGTACAGTCCCGAGCCACATTGAGGCAGTGAGCGGATCTGCAGGGGTTCGTCTCTCCCGGTATTAGGGGTGAGGTCGCGCTGTGTCTAGGAGAGCCATTACACAAAGCCCTCGGCCGAGGCAGGAGATTTACTGGTAGGTATTCCTGTAGTATCTCAGGGTGTTCTGGGCTACACTCCGACATGACTTGTACCGCTTTTGGGGGTCTGACTTTTACCAACACCCTAGGCCCTCCATGTGATACTCATAGACAAACGGACCGGACTGTACAGATATTGTCACTGACAGGCTCAGTAGGGTGTCAGGATGAGTTCGCTCATCGACGTCCCTTTTGGTCAATAGCTGGTGGCCCTTTACGTATGGCTAATACCTCTGACTTGCTAGTGGTTAAATCCACAGCCATAGTATTGACGAGTCTTTAGAGTCCACCACACACTCAGTTACTCAAGTTTCGGGCGAAACGCTGTAGAGGCCGTATGGAGATATGGCAGGGTTCGATCAGATACGTGCGGTATTGCACGGATCGTGATCGGACGGTTTTTACTAGCCGGCTTTGGTTTAAGCCGGATCCTAATATTAGACAGTGTAGTTTTATCTCTTTGCATTTGTGTTCAGTGGGAATACAAATGCGGGCATGTATTTGCAGTAGTGGGGTTTTCCTGTAATTTATTACGGGATCAGTTTTCTGAAGTTGCCAGTTTGCATTCCATTCCGGCCAGTTTTCCTTTGTTCCTTCACGGCCGGACTTTTCGATGGAGGGGGTTATTTTTAAGTTTGCAAATAACTTATTGTGGAGGGGTTTATTGCATTATGAGGCATTATGAAAGGTTAAGCATCTTTGCTTTTTCATGATGGCTTGCTTTATTGAGATTAGAAAGGATTAGAGTTGATTTGAATTGGATTTGACATTGTTATCATCATTTTTGGTGTGGTCAGCCCTTTTCTTTTCCTACCATCACCTCCCTTCTTGTTTTGTTGATTCCTCCACCATATTTCCATAGAAGGGGGGCCGGCCACAATTGGATGAGAGTGAGAGAGAGGTTCATTTTGATGTGTAGCATATTTCCTCATCTCATTCCTTGCAAGAAAATGATAGCTCCATTTTTCCAAACTTCATTTTCTTCCTACACCTCCACATCCATGGCAACTTCACAAACCTCAAAAAGACAAGCCTCTACACTACAACCTACAGTACCCTTGGACACGTCGGCTAGCCAACTTCGCGCCCGAGTTGCCTCGGTCCAGAGGTGGGAGCCCGTAAAAGAATCCGGCTACGTGGTGCTCTTTCCGACGAGGAGGTGACGAACGGAGATTCCGCGGGAGATCGGAGTGGAGACAAAGACCGAAGGACACGGATCGCTCGGTATAGCATTCTACCCCATCTCTTGTTTGCTAGCATTAGGTTAATGGTTACGATCCGGGTTTTATTGTTCGTGGTAGCGCCGGTTTTAAATTAAGAAAATTTTTGATTCCGCATTTTGGCCTCGAGTAGACGGCCGGGGCGCTGCCGCGGCGCAACATGGTATCAGAGCCACGCCATTAACCTAGTCTAGCTTGCTCTAGTATGTTGAAAGACCCGATCGAACAAAAATCCCCAAAACCGTATTTCGTGTGCATCAGGTTTTCGTCGAAATTTTTTGGACTCTAAAAATTTTTCAGGTTGTTGCAGAATGATGTACATAGAATTATAAGAACACTGTGAAAATGTGGTAGTGTGATCCCTCCATACGACCGCGGAACCGCGGCCATAACCCCTATTTGGCCGCGGTTCCACCGCAGTATTGAGTCTTCACATCACCAATTTTTTGCTGTGGGCTTTTGGGCTGAAAATAGGGGTTTTGGTATATTCTTTTTGGGCCCAGAATTTCTTTATGTGCTACAGTAATGCTTGGGGCCCACTTGGTAAAATTTGTTCGATCGGATATTTTAAACATGCTAGTTCACAGTATTTACATTATATTTGCGACCGTGAATGTCACTTGATCGGTAAATCCTGTCTATCTGCTATAGCCTTTTTAGACGGATTTGCGAACGTGACATTCACGTTGATGCTCTGTGATTGTGCTGTGTTGTTGCGGATCGGTCGTGGGGGATAGACTGGATGCAATGTTAGTACAGTTTTGTTTTATATGTACATTTGATATTGCGGGGCAAGCGTCCGACATGTGGACTGCCGTCACTGCCTGTTTGTATTATTCTTTTGGGGCACGACCAGGTCGAGGTCGATGCACCCGTTGTATGTATATTTTACTTTCTGTACTAGGATTACCTCAAGGAGGGGTGCACGGATAGCCGGGTTCTAGAGGGCAACGAGCCCGCATCTCATGGCATTGAGACGGAGGGGGCTTTACTCTAGAATTGGCGGGCTATTCGCCGCACTCGTAGGGGGTACAGGTTGACCCAGGAGGGGTGCCCAAGTTACCGGATTCCGTGAAGTGCTGGGTGGTCCATTCACGTTGCTGAAGGGGCTGCCTCGCTTCAGGTTTTGGCGGGTAACTTGCCGCGCCCGTAGGGGTCTAGGATTTCATTGCACATGCTATCCACACGACCAGGGGAACGTCGGGTTTCAGCAGCGGCTCTGTGAAACCCGGGGTTTCCGGATTTCTGTATTGTTCTGTGATGCTGTAATTTTCTGTGATGTTGCATTTTATCACACCTTGAACGAAATATTATATATTGATATATATATACTAGTAGATGTTGTATATGTTTTGCATCCGCGCTAGTTCAGTCCCCGCTCTGTCGTTAGTTAAGTAACCTAATGGGTGATGACGGGACCCAGTGGCGAATGCGGATGGTATATACGTACATCATTATTTTCGTTCTTTTGTGGTGTGATCAATTGATGGGACTGCGTTGATTCGGATCAATGCAAGCTAAACAAACCTATTCTTATGTTGTTGGAACATTTTTCAAAAAGTTGTTATTGCAAGGACGTTCTCTTTTGTTTTGCACAGTGGTATTCGGTTTTGAATATCCAGCATCTCAGTCGACGAGGCAAGGGCCGAGATCCCTTCACCGGGAGTAACGCCTTGGACAGAAGTTTGTGTCAGGGCAATAACTTCACTATAGCCGATTGCCTTTTGCTTTGCATCGTGGTATTCAGTTGGAATATCCCGCACCTCATTCTACGGGGAAAGAGCCGAGATCCCTTCACCGGGAGTGACCTCTTTAGCAAAGGTTTTCGTTACTATATTTTTATAAAAAGTTATCCAGTTCCTTCAACGATATCAAGTTCATTACGGTAAAAGGTTTTTCGCCAAAAACCATTCGTAGCCCTCCGTCATTTCGGATTAGTATTGCATAGTATTCGCGCTACGTTTGTCGTTGCTATTCGCCGAGGCGTAGTGTGCGGTAGCTCTGTAATGCTTTCTGTCGCATGGATATGTGGATTGGTTAGGACAGTCGTACGACTTTGTTGATTATTCGTCAAGGGTCGTGCGGGTGGGTTTAACACAATCAAGATAATGACGGGTTGAACTTGACTAGGACCTTTTGATTTGTTGATTATTCGTCAAGGTCACTTGGGTCCTATGGGTAAAAATCACATCGGGAGTTTCTAAAGAAACTGAAACTTGCCAGGCATGCGTATACCTTCTGGAGTATGATAACGTGAGTGGATTCCGTCACGTTATCATGAGATGATAGTTGGGTCCCGATTCCCACTGATGAGTTGGTTTACTCCTCGGGTGATCCCGACTAATTCTTCTTTCAGGTTTGGGGAAGAATTTGACGTTACAGTGGAAGGTTTCCTGATTAGATACAGTGATAACCATTCTGATCTAGGCTAGAGTGCACGCTGAGTGTTTTTTTCTCTCTCTCTCTTTGACAGCGACCTGATTGTTAGAGATTCTGCATGATCAAGTTTAGTTAATTACCGCAATCAAAACGGTTTCTCTTGTAGCTAGCCGGTTGAGTACGGGTCGTCCGCAGGGAGATGGGAATCTTTTTCTAAGTGCTTTAACGAGTTAAGTCCAGTTTTTCAGATTTTGTTGTGATTAATTAAGTGTTAAAATGATATGTAAAGAGAGCTTGTTAGGGTTAGGATTAGATTAGTTTGAGTTAGGAGTCGCTCACCTCTTTCGTTGCCACTCTTAATATCGGTGTTACGGTAATCGGCAACAATGGGGATTAGCACGACTAGGAAGGAACTTGCGAGTATAAGCTAGGCTTTCCAACGCATAAGTTCTTCCTTTTGGTGCTTGTTCGTCCGTTCTTGGCTCTTAGCCATAACCTCCGGTTAATTCAACCACAACCGGTCTCACTACGGAATCACCGCTATCATGTAGTATAGGGTGCCGAAGGGAGCGGATTGTGGTTCAATTAACGGGAGTCGATTTAAGATGTTGGGCAAGGAAAGAGTGAGAGAGATTTCCTTCTCTCAAACTTCCCTTATCCTACCCTAACAAGTATGGAAACTACTCAAACATCATAACGAAAAGAAAACAAAACAAAAGAGGAAGATAGAAAGAAAGAGATTAGAAGATAACAACTAGCTATTTGCGACCTCACCTTGGCAAGGATCAAGCGTAAGCATCATGGTTGTTTTAAGGATAAAGGAAAAGAGAAAAGAAAGAAACAACAAGAAATAACAACTAAGTTAACAAATGAAAATTACAAGCAATTAATCATAAGATCAAGACAAGTATAATAATAAAATGAACTTCTTTATTCACCATTCTTCACTCACAAAAGCTCACTACAAGTTTTTCAATGGAGAAGAGATGAGAAGAGGAAGAAGAACAAGTATTCTAAAACCTAGAAAAATACAAGATTATGCACCCTTGGCTTTGTCAAGTTCTGGACTATTTATAGGCAGGTAACAGAAATTCTAGGGCAACATTCTGGACCCATGTGAAAAGACCCAACTGCCCCTAAAAACTGGACTTCTGACGACTCCGTATGGCCGCGGTTCCGCGGCCATAGCATGCTTAGGCCGCGATTCCGCGGCCTTATTGGGGAATTGGGTCACCAATTTTGGTGGCTTCTCCTGGTATTGTGTGCCCTTTATTCTGTTATATGTATTTTCTCAGATTGTCTTCACGATTTTTCCAGAATTTTTGTTGATTAAAAGGTGATTGGATATGGATCTTTTTGTCATGATTTTCTTGAGCTCCGCGTAGATTTCTTGGATCTTGTGTTGCCATTGAGCCTTGTGCATGAAAATGACATTGATTTGCCATTTTGTCTCCTAAACTGGTGTGCGGCAACATACGGATAGAGAGCGGAGACCCGTGTTTTATCTGTGGTTGGCAGGAACCCAGGTTTTGTCGTGTTTTTCCATGAATTTCACCGTTTAAGAGCCGAGAACCTGTATCCTGCAATTGACTAGCAAACACGGCTCAAGAGTACCTACCGATAAGCAATGTGATAAAAATTGGGCGGTATGAAAATGCAAAAATCTGATATGAACAAATACCCCCAAACTTATCATTTGCTCGTCCCGAGCAAAGCCAATTTATTCAAAAAAAAATTCCTAACCTCACTTTCGCAGGGAACGCGATTGCACTGAGCATGTGCAACAAGCCGTTAAACCTCTAGGTGTCCCTAGTAGGAGGAGTGTTGTATCCTGAGGGTTTTCAGCGGATACTACCCACAAAATCCGGTCAAGCTAGTTTTGTAAAATAACTAAGATTCAAACCCTAAAGTTTTGTTTCAGAAAATAACAATTCTATTATCCTAAGTCTAGACTATCAAACTTTTATTTTTCACACCTCGGTTCTTATTTAACTACAGATTTTATATGTCTTTACGTGCAGTGCAAATAGTGTCGTTAAGTTTCCAGAAGGATCGATTTACGTCATCATGTCACACAATAAAGCCCAGATAAAATTTTTGAAAGGATCACATAAGTTTTATAAAGAGTTAAGCATTTTTCAAGTTTCGTTTTCCAGTAAAGTTTCAACTTTAGAATTTCTATCTTCCCTAACAGGAAACTAGGTCTTATTCTTCACTCCACATTTTTCTTGTTTTCATTTCATACACACCTCTGTGAACGTGCAATAGTCTTTATCATAGAGTAAAACCTTCATATCTCCGCTAAATTTATTTATAAAAGCCTGTCTTTTATCAAGATTATTCTCACAGAAAGAACCGTTTGGAATTTTAACTCGGAGAGAACACTTGCTTGACTTTGTTTTAATCTGGACTTTCTAGGCTTCTTAGCGAGCTTTGGGCCAATGCACCCAAACCAGTTGGTTTTAGGGCATTAGGTGTAGAAACATCCCAGCAGACTTAATTACTCAAGTTACCTAGATCCAAAAACAAAAGACAGTTTGGCGTGAAAATCATGATGATTTAATACGAACGGAGATATAACCGGCAGTTCAATTATTTTTTTGGATAAAAGACGTGTTTAGTGGGTTCGGTGTGTAATCATTCCAATCAAGTTTCAGATGGGTTATTTTTCAGACTTAGTTCCAATTAAGGCATCAATAACAATCCTTCATATTCACTCACTTCATAAACTATTCTTGATATTACTTATTTCAGAACAAACCTATTTGATCCTCAGAAAATCATTGATCCATTTAAAAGTTTTTCGACATAAAAAACTTGTCATCTAATTTCCAAAAACTCACGACACGTGGAGTGTGATGTAAAGACGTATATCAGCTATAGTTAACTTCAAAGAAGAGTTATCTTTCAGGTTTTCAAAATCTAAACATAAGATTTAGTTATTCTTATTTTATCAAACAAAACCGTCGAAATGTTGAATCAGAGTCCTCCCACTAGCTAACTTAACAGAAAAGTTTACATCTTTTTAGAAAATTTTCAGATTTTTATGGATTTTAATATGCAGATGCAAAATAGATTTTTATGGATTTTATGGATTTTAATATGCAAATGCAAAATATACATATGAATGCGAAGGTAAGAAATGCGTACCGAGCGTACCCCCAAACTTAAACTGGACAGTGTTCTCACTGTCATTGCATGAAGAGATCTTTTGAAGGGTCAAAATTGTCGGTTAGCGATACACAAATATTTTTTTTTTTGTTTTTAAAGAAAAGAAAAAGAAAAAGAATGGAAAAGAATATCCATAAATATATACAAAATGGTTTATACATACCCCCAAACTTATTTGGAACAGTGTCCACTGTTCTTGGCTGGATAACCGAACTTTGGTGGTAGGCAGAGGAAGATCAGGCAGGGTAAACCGGCTCCTGTAAGAACATGAGCTCCTCTGTTGGTTCGGCGCTAAGGTACGGTTTTAGTCGGTGTCCATTCACTTTGAAAAATGAACCGTCCTTTGGATTTTCCAAATCCACAGCGCCCTGTGGATACACATTCCGCACAAAATACGGCCCTTTCCAGCGAGATCTGAGCTTTCCTGGATGGAAGTGAAGTCGGGTGTCGTAAAGCAGTACCTGCTGACCAGGTACGAAGGTTTTGCGCAAAAGGTGTTTATCGTGAAACACCTTCGTTCGATTCTTAACGACAACCGCGTTATCGTAAGCCTCATCCCTAAGCTCGCTCAGTTCGTTCAACTGTAGCTTCCGATGGCTGCCCGCATCTTCGAGAGACAGATTCAGCTCCTTTATCGCCCAAAATGCGCGATGCTCTATTTCGACAGGTAGGTGGCAGGCTTTTCCGTACACAAGCCGATAGGGAGACATGCCAAGGTCGGTCTTATAAGCGGTTCGAAATGCCCAAACGGTATCAGTGAGTTTCAGCGACCAATCCTTACGGTTCTTGGAAACCGTCTTCTCCAGTATCTGCTTGATTTGCCGATTTGAAACTTCGACCTGCCCGCAGGTTTGGGGGTGGTAGGGCGCGGATAGCATATGATTAATGGAGTATTTCCGCATCAAGGCCTCGAAAGTCTTGTTGCAGAAATGACTTCCATTGTCGCTAATGATCGCTCGGGGGTGCCCAAACCGGGAGAAAATGTTTTCTTTAAGGAACCTTATTGTCGTTAGTCCGGCTGGGCACAGCCTCGACCCATTTAGAGACGTAATCAACAGCGAGAAGGATGTACAAGTTCCCAAAAGAGCTGGGAAACGGCCCCATGAAATCTATCCCCCAAACATCGAAAATCTCCACAACCAAGATCGGTTGGAGCGGCATCTCGTTCCTCCGGGATATCCGGCCCAAGTGTTGGCACCGGGAGCAAGTATTGCAATAGTCATGAGCGTCTTTGAAGAGTTGTGGCCAGTAGAAACCACATTGCAAGATCTTCTCAGCTTCCTTTCTGGGGCCAAAATGCCCGCCACATGCTTGATCGTGGCAAAACGACAGCACACTCTTGAATTCATCGTCAGGGACACACCGACGAATAATCTGGTAGGGATAGTACTTGAACAGACAAGGTTCGTCCCAGTAAATGTGTTTTACTTGGGATAAGAAGCGAAGTCTGTCCTGACTTGACCATTCAGTCGGTAGTAATCCTGTGGCCAAATAGTTCACAATATCTGCGAACCAGGGTTCGCAAGATACTGTCAAGAGCTGTTCATCCGGGAAAACGTCGTTGATCGGAATTGGAAGCGAAGGCGAAGAAGGAAGTCGTGAGAGATGGTCGGCAACTACGTTTTCACATCCTCGTTTGTCCTTAATGACAAGGTCAAACTCTTGAAGCAAGAGGATCCAACGTATTAGTCGAGATTTTGCATCTTTCTTCGTAAAAAGATGGCGCAGAGAAGAATGGTCTGTATAGACAATGACTGGAGAGCCGATGAGGTAGGCCCTGAACTTTTCTAAAGCAAATACAACAGCTAAGAATTCCTTCTCAGTTGTTGTATAATTGAGTTGGGCGTCGTTCAGGGTTCGGCTCGCATAATAGATTACGTGCGGCATCTTGTTGATGTGTTGTCCAAGGACAGCACCAATGGCAAAGTCGGATGCATCGCACATAATCTCAAATGGGTGCGTCCAGTCAGGTGAAGAAAGAACGGGAGCAGAAGTGAGTGAGGTTTTCAATGACTCAAATGCAGTCACACAGCTCGAGTTGAAGTCGAATGGCGTATCCTTGGCCAGCAAAAGAGTCAAGGGCCTAGCAATCTTGCTAAAGTCCTTGATGAACCGTCTATAGAAACCGGCATGGCCAAGGAAGGCTCGGATATCTCTGACGCATCTGGGATGAGGGAGATTGGAAATGACCTCAATCTTTGCTTTGTCAACCTCTTTGCCATTTTGCGAGATGATATGTCCTAAGACAATACCTTCGGGCACCATGAAGTGGCACTTCTCCCAATTCAAAGTGAGATTCTTATCCTTACATCGGGTAAGGACAGCGTCAAGATGCAGCAAACACTCGTTGAAGGAATCGCCGAAGATGGAGAAATCATCCATGAAAATCTCCAGAAATTTTTCCACCATGTCTGAGAAGATTCCCATCATACACCGCTGGAAGGTAGCAGGCGCATTGCATAACCCAAAGGGCATGCGACAATATGCGAATGTGTCGAAAGGACAAGTGAAAGTGGTCTTGTCCTAGTCTTTTTCGGCGATGGGAATCTGATTATAGCCGGAGTAGCCATCAAGAAAGCAGTAGTACTCGTGTCCGGCCAATCGTTCAAGCATTTGGTCAATGAAAGGTAGCGGAAAGTGTTCTTTCCGCATTGCGGCGTTGAGTTTTCTGTAATCAATGCACACTCGCCACCCAGTTTGGGTGCGAGTAGGGATTAACTCGTTCGCCTCGTTAGTGATGACCGTTATACCTGATTTCTTGGGGACAACATGGATGGGGCTAACCTACTGGCTATCAGAGATAGGGTAAATGATACCACTATCTAGACATTTTATGATCTCCTTCTTCACAGCCTCTTTCATGACTGGATTGAGACGTCTTTGTAGATCCCAGGCTGGTTTGGCATCATCCATCAGATGAATGTGATGTTCAACGATCAGGGGACTAATCCCCTTGATGTCCGCCATGGACCAGCCAAAAGCTTGCCTGTTGTTGTGCAAGACCGCAAGAAGGGCTTTCTCTTGCTCTGGAGCTAGAGAAGCCGAAATGATGACAGGGAGGGTCTCGTTTTCACCTAAGTAAGCATACTTAAGGTGAGACGGCAAAGGCTTGAGTTCGAGTGATGGAGGTGAAACGATTGAAGGCAAGATTGGTGCAGAGGTCTCGAACTCAAAGGACTCCAGCAAAGGTTCAAAACGAGTGTACGCGACCGAGTTGGATGGTTCAGGTAACTCATCCGGAAATTCGAAGGATTCAAACTCGGGTGGTGAGCGGCTAAGATCGTTGGAGAACGTGAAACACTCGTAGTCGTTGTCGGGCGTAGAAGCAGCAGCAGGTTCGAAGAGGAACGCACTTGTGGCGTCAAGATTATCGTGATTAAACAGAAACTCCTCGAATTCACATTCTTTTGGGGTGATCTCCTGGATCGAGCAGACGTCCAGTATATGAGCATTAGGTTCGGCGGGCTGATTCCCCAAGCTAAAAATGTTGAGTTCAATCGTCATGTTTCCAAAAGAGAGGTTCATCGAACCATTGCGATAATTGATCACAGCATTTGAGGTTGCAAGGAATGGGCGACCGAGTATCACCGAAATTTGATTCCGGGGGTTAGCTACAGGCTTTGTGTCTAATACAATGAAGTCAACGGGGAATATGAAGTCCCCGACTTTTATTAACACATTCTCTAGCTCACCCCTAGGATGGGTGATCGATCGGTCGGCCATTTGGAGAGTGCACTGTGTGGGTTTCAGCTCTCCTACGCCTAATTGCTCGTGTACTGAGTACGGAAGCAGGTTAACACTGGCACCAAGATCTAATAGTGCGCGGTTGATGTTCTTATCCCCAATGGTAATAGAAATCGTAGGACAACCAGGGTCCTTCCATTTTTGTGGTAAAGATTGGGTAAGGGCATCACTCACAGCACTAGCCAAGAAAACTTTCTTGGGTACCTGAGACTTCCTCTTTTTCGTGCACAAGTCCTTTAAGATTTTCGCGTAGGATGGGACTTGTTGGATAGCATCTAAAAGAGGAATGTTAATGTTAACTTGCTTAAATAACTCCAGAATCTTCTCCATCTGTGGATTTTGTTTGGTGGACTTCAACCGGTTTGGAAATGGAACGTTTTAAAAATTGGTTGAGTCCAATGCTGGAGGAGGAGATTGTGGAGTTGGAACGGATCCCATAACAGGTGTTTTCGTGGAGTGAGAAGTGGGTCCGTTCAGAGCAGAAGAAGAGGAAGGGGAGCCTTGTGAAGAACGGGGAATAAGCTCAGAAGACGAAGTAGCAGAAGAAGAAGAAGAAGAAGAAGAAGCAGCGGCCGGCGTGTCATCGTTGATCCGTGTGCCGATGTTGTTTTGCAGCATCCTTCCCGATCTCAATGTGGTCACGGCACTCACATTATGGCTCTGTTGTTCAAGAGCAACTTGTACATTATGTGGGTGACCGGGATTTGGGAGTGGTTGGGACGAGAGCTTCCCCTTCTCTCGCTCGCTTAAGGCCGCGTTTAGCTGTGCAATCTGGGCCTCGATGGTCTTGATGC
Source organism: Agapanthus africanus (assembly GCA_030015575.1). NCBI lineage: Eukaryota > Viridiplantae > Streptophyta > Magnoliopsida > Asparagales > Amaryllidaceae > Agapanthus > Agapanthus africanus. Next base: position 503,531,950 of record JASDDO010000014.1, on the reverse strand, counting down.
TTTGCCCGTGAGCGGCAGTGTGTTGCACTAAGGACTGAATGGAAGACTGGATGTTGGCGGTGGACGGAGTCGATTGTTTAACGAATGCCTCCAGACTTCGTTCGAGCGAGGAAACCTTATCGTTGTTTGACGGAACAAAGTTGTTTGGTGGAAAAGAATTGTTGGGTGCAAAGTTGTTCGTCTGATTTTGAAAAGGTTGGGGTTGGAAGGGCTGCTGAAACTGAGTTTGTTGTTGCGCTTGTTGTTGCGGCGGAGGGGCCCTTTGGAAATTGTTGCCTTGGAATTGATTCTGATTCTGATTCCAGGCGAAATTGGGGTGGTTCCTCCAACCGGGATTGTAGGTGGAAGAGTATGGATCATTCCTCTTTCTTTGCTGAAATGCAGCATTAACCTGATCCTGTCCTTGCGATGGAGGATTGTAAGGACACTCTTCGGTTAAGTGAGAAGGATCGGAAAAACAAGCGCAGATGGTACGAAGGGGAAGAACAGGGGCAGGAGCAGGAGAAGAAAATTTGCTCTCTATTGCTTCAAGCTTTCTCATTATTGCATCCATTTCAGCTTTCATCGCAATAGAGACATCAAGTTGGTGAATTCCTACCCTAGACTGAACGGTAGAAGTGGAGGTAGAAGAAGAAGAAGTCGGTCTGGTGCTCTCCCATTGTAGAGTTTGCTCCGCAAGGTCGTCAAAGAATTGCCACACTTCCTCGTCAGATTTCGATAGGAAGTGGCCCTGACAGATGGTTTCCAACAGCTGCTTCGTTGCTGGGTTCAGGCCCTCGTATAAGGTTTGGCAAAGTTGCCATTTCTCTATACCGTGGTGAGGACACTGAACAAGAAGGTCTTTGTACCGGTCAAAGCACTTCCAGAAGGGTTCAGAAGGAAGCTGAGAGAATTGGTTGATTTCATTGCGGATCCTTGCGGTTTTATGATTCGGATAAAATTTCTTTAGAAACGCTTTTACAAACTCGTCCCAACTAGTTATGGAGTGGGAAGCGGTGCTATACAGCCATTTTTCAGCAAGATCGCATAAAGTGAACGGAATGACCCATAGACGTATAGCATCGTCCGACAGTTGGGTAGTTTTCATCATGGCACAAACGTTTTGAAATTTATTGATGAAGATATAGGCATCTTCAGATTCAAGCCCATGAAATCGTGGAAGCATGTTGATGAAGTGGGGCTTAATTTCAAAATTATCCCCATTGGCCGGTGGAAGAGAAAGGCAGGTGGGAAGTGCAGAACGGGTGGGATAGAAACGATCCTGGAGCGCGATTCGCTGCGGCGCTACAACAAGCGGTGTTGGTGGGTTATTGGTCTCCGTAGGAGGTGGAGCCAATCCAGGGGTAGTTAAAGAGATGTTCGGATTAAATCCTGACATCGCGGAAGAAGAGGTTGGTGATGGTGAAGGTGAAGATGTATGAACAGAATTCCGGTCAACGTCGGTGTTGGCCGGTAAAGGGAGGGGTGAAAGAGGAATGGACGGAGTTTCGACGTCTGAGTCGATCGCGTAGTCGGTAGTGACTAACGTAACGCGGACTAGGCGGGCGCTAGTGTCCCGAGTCCAAGCGGACATACACTAAACGAGTTTAGTATAGTCAAAGCGGAGAAGGTGAGGGTAAGAAAACGTCAATGGAGAAATACGAAGGGTGGTGGGTGAAAAATGGATTTGGCGACAAAGGGCAAGTTTTTATAAAAGTTTTTGATTTTTTCCTTTTTTTGTTTTTTTTAGAAAGAGCTTTACAGGAATATGTACGGACTTACGGTTTTAAGCAATCACAAACAAGATATGCACAATCTCACCTAAATCTAGGGTCACCTAGGTCTGCTAGACAGCTCCTAACTGTTCCAGAGGGCTAGAATTAGGACCTCAAACCGCCTCTTCTCCGTCAAATGCGGCCAGATAAGTGCCAGGTAAGTGGGAGGTTATCCAACACTTTCGCGAAGTTCCTTAATTAAATAACCACTTGCTTTCGACACACTTGCCTAGGCACCGCAAAAGTCAGATAGGATAAACGGCCGATGCCTGTAACTAGTCCTCTGTCCTATTGAGCGCGAAGTCCTTAGGGCTGAGTCTAGTATTTTTTAATTTAACAATGGTCAATGCATATTCTTTTTGTGATTTTTGGGGTCCTGGGAAGGGTGATGAAATCCCCACCCAATCTGAATTGGTTTCAAGCCCCTTAAGTCCGTATTAATGAATGCAAAGCGGTAACAAATCAACTGCAAACAATTTTTATTTTAGCGCGGCGCAAAGAATCCTGCACAAGAACAGTTTATTGGAAGGGGGAAGAGAGTTTGCGCAAAGAATGCTGCAGAAAACACAGTTTATTGGAGTCCGGAGGAATGGGAGGAAGAAGAGGGAAACTTACAGGGAATTTGGCACCCTGAAGACACCAGACGGCCGCGGTTCCGCGGCCTAAGCTTGCTTATGCCACGGTTCCGCGGCATAAAAGTAGGATTGGGCCTTCAAAAATTCTGTGGGTCCCTCTTTGGCTGTCCTCTTCTTGTCTGGATTTTCTGAATCTTGATTTGCTCACTGTAACTGCTCCAGATTTTGATAGTAGACCGTTTGCTTCGTTTTGATCCGTCGCGGTGTAGCCGCGAGATGTGGGTCTATCTTCCCACGTCTTTGGCACTGAACTCGAACTCGGTATTATCCTGCACACTTGCACAAAAACTAATCAAAAATAACAAGATGATTTTTTTACAAAGAGTATTTTTTTTGTTTTGTTTTTCGGTTATATTTATATTCACAAGTTAACCCGAAATTACACAAAGAAATAAACTACCGTCTCCCCGGCAACGGAGCCATTTGATTGTTAGAGATTTTGCGTGTTCAAGTTTAGTTAATTACCGCAATCAAAACGGTTTCGCTTGTAGCTAGCCGGTTGAGTACGGGTCGTCCGCAGGGAGATGGGAATCTTTTTCTAAGTGCTTTAACGAGTTAAGTCCATTTTTCCAGGTTTTTTTGTGATTAATTAAGTGTTAAAATGATATGTAAAGAGAGCTTGTTAGGGTTAGGATTAGGTTAGTTTGAGTTAGGAGTCGCTCACCTCTTTCGTTGCCACTCTTAATATCGGTGTTACGGTAATCGGCAACAACGGGGATTAGCACGACTAGGAAGGAACTTGCTAGTATAAGCTAGGCTTTCCAACGCATAAGTTCTTCCTTTTGGTGCTTGTCCGTCCGTTCTTGGCTCTTAGCCATAACCTCCGGTTAATTCAACCACAACCGGTCTCACTACGGAATCACCGCTATCATGTAGGATAGGGTGCCGAAAGGAGCGGATTGTGGTTCAATTAACGGGAGTCGATTTAAGATGCTGGGCAAGGAAAGAGTGAGGGAGATTTCCTTCTCTCAAACTTCCCTTATCCTACCCTAACAAGTATGGAAACTACTCACACATCATAACGAAAAGAAAACAAAACAAAAGACGAAGATAGAAAGAAAGAGATTAGAAGATAACAACTAGCTATTTGCGACCTCACCTTGGCAAGGATCAAGCGTAAGCATCATGGTTGTTTTAAGGATAAAGGAAAAGAGAAAAGAAAGAAACAACAAGAAATAACAACAACTAAGTTAACAAATGAAAATTACAAGCAATTAATCATAAGAGCAAGACAAGTATAATAATAAAATGAACTTCTTTATTCACCATTCTTCACTCACAAAAGCTCACTACAAGTTTTTCAATGGAGAAGAGATGAGAAGAGGAAGAAGAACAAGTATTCTAAAACCTAGAAAAATACAAGATTATGCACCCTTGGCTTTGGCAAGTTCTGGACTATTTATAGGCAGGTAACAGAAATTCTAGGGCAACATTCTGGACCCATGTGAAAAGACCCAACTGCCCCTAAAAACTGGACTTCTGACGACTCCGTATGGCCGCGGTTCCGCGGCCATAGCATGCTTAGGCCGCGGTTCCGTGGCCCCATTGGGGAATTAGGTCACCAATTTTGGTGGCTTCTCCTGGTATTGTGTGCCCTTTATTCTGGTATATATATTTTCTCAGATTGTCTTCACGATTTTTCCAGAATTTCTGTTGATCAAAATGTGATTGGATATGGATCTTTTTGTCATGATTTTCTTGAGCTCCGCGTAGATTTCTTGGATCTTGTGTTTCCATTGAGCCTTGTGCATGAAAATGACATTGATTTGCCATTTTGTCTCCTAAATTGGTGTGCGGCAACATACGGATAGAGAGCGGAGACCCGTGTTTTATCTGTGGTTGGAAGGAACCCATGTTTTGTCGTGTTTTTCCATGAATTTCACCGTTTAAGAGCCGAGAACCTGTATCCTGCAATTCACTAGCAAACACGGCTCAAGAGTACCTACCGATAAGCAATGTGATAAAAATTGGGCGGTATGAAAATGCAAAAATCTGATATGAACACGACCTTTGACCCGACCCTAGACTATGACTCAGTGACCAAAATTAACCGAACCTTCTTTAACACTGGCTTTTGGATTGTCAGAGTTGCAAACCTTATTGCTACTCCTACTTTTACCCCTTTCTCCAGGACACCCCGTATTACTACTAATGTCCACTTCCATTGGACAAAACCATCGTATGGTTATATACGAACCCGAAGGAATTCGAGGATGGTTTCCGGTTCTGGAGAAAACGAATAGGACTATTCAGTTGTCTTTTCCTTTTACCTTCTCTCTGGATGCGAGTACTCCTTGGTTTAGGAGATAGTACACCTATTACGCAAATTGGATAGTCTTCTTCCAAACCTTAGGCTGGTGCCGAACGGTGGGGAATGAAGAAAAACAATTAGCCTAAACGGTATACAAAAGGTATTATGTAAAGACAAAGAAAGGGATTAGTAAGAGGGCAAAGTAAATTGCGACTGCTATTCACGAGCAAACCAAGTATTTCTTCGCCAATCCTAAATCACTTTTGTATTTCTCCAGGACACTCCGTATCACTACGAAGATCCCAAGTTTATTGGATAATCCATCGTATGGTTATATACGAACTCGAAAGGAACTTGTTCCAGTTCGGGGATGGATCCTGGTTCAGGAGAAATAGGAATAAAGTTCATTCAGGTGTCTTTTATCTTCACCTTCTCTCGCATTGCGAGTGCTCCTAGGATTAGGACAGTACACGCATTATGCTTATTGGATAGTCTTCTTCCAAACCATAGGCTGGTGCCGAACGGTAGGAAAGGAAGAAAACCATTTGGCCTAAAGGGGTATACAGAAGGTAATGACAAAAAACATATAAAGGGATTTGGAGAGGTGGCAAAGAATTATACGGTTATAGTTGTGAATCTGGATAATGGAAGAGGCATTACTAGGAATACCGGAATACCCCATCGAAATATTTCAATGTTTCAATTTCACTGTGTACTGTTAAAAGAAAACTGATTTCCCGATTAGACACTTGCTCCAGGGTATGTATTTACCAGGTTTGATTTTCACATCTGTATGGTTTTACAGATGATGAGTGGGAGTAAGTTATTGGGAATTAGGTGATCATCCTCATTATATCGCGATTCGTTGTAATTGGTGATATTTGAGGAAGTCACCTGGGTTGTTTGCCGGTCGGCAAATATTTGGTTTTGAATATCCGTTGTTATACACCAATTTCAAATTGACATATCTGTACGTCTATTTTTATAGAGTGAGATATACCTTTTTGAAATTATGTCTATGACATTTACCTATATCAGTGGATGGTTAGGAAAGGAGCATTAAACGACGGTGTAATTCTTCATAACCATAGTACAGTTTTAAACCTACGACACACAGTGAATGAGTTGTTAGACTCAGCGGACTTATACAGAGTATTGTATGTTGTCCAGTGTCCATTAGGACAGAGGGGTTGGTTCTCGTTCTATATTCGGTTTACTTATGACTTCTCTAGTTCTTAGACAGGTGTTTCGTAGAAACACAGGGTCTAAGTTTTGAGAAGTTTTAGGTGTATGAATAAAGTAGAGAACCAAGAGTTGCAAGTATCGGGATTCTTCAAGGTGGTCGAAGATGTAGATACTTGTGAATGGTATTCAGTTGATAGTAATGATTAAGAGAACTTGCTTCTCTTTCAGGTTACTCATAATTGGTAGCATTCCTAAGTTGAGTAACGCTGATCGGCCTCCTTCCATTTAGTTGACATGCACTAGAGACAGCTGCATGATTTGAATCTGGTTCCAATTAAATCAGTGCCTCTGTTTCTGTATTGGATATAGAACAGTTCATATCTTGACATTGTTAAGGTACGGGGAGTTGTCCGGCTTATGCTTAAAACCAGACTCCGGATAACTCAAGGCACGTTTCTGTAATGGCTGTTTGTGGGTTGACCCAGGCTATGACGAGGGTTGACTTTCTACCATCTGGAAGATCAATAGTGATATTGTTCTTGACTCGCCACAGTTTTATTAAAAATGGATTTTTTTTTCAGAAAACAGTAGTAGGAGTATGGTAGGACTGGAAGTGATTCCAGAACCGCAAACGATTACTGAAGATTTGATAAGAACCTAAAGATTCAATCTGGTTTGACATTCCCTTAGCCATTCCGCAGATATGGTGGGTAACCTTAGGCACCCGAGAAGTACTCCGGTAGCCTCAAGGACGGTGACAGGGAGGTTATTGTTTACCCATACTTGCCATTGCTGTTGCTCCAGGCTCTGAGACCCGGCAGGAGGATAAGTATAGCGTCTTTCCAAACTAGCTTTGGAAGTGTACGTGTATATGACTCTGCCAGAGGGTTGTCATGGTCGGTGGGAGCAGCGGAAGCATTGGTGGACAGGTGGCTTATGTCTATTTATAGACTAAAGCAGATATAGCGGAGATAGATCATCTATTTCTGATGTGACAGTCATAGGTTTGACTACATCAGAATAGGGATGGATCTGTTAAGAAGGTAGTAGGGTGTGATGTCCTGGTATTTGGATGACATACACAGAGTAGGAAGTAATATTCCTATACTACGATCGGTTATACTTTGGTTGTCACACAGTGGTTTTTCCACACAGGACTTGGATATTATATCAGACATTCTGGTTACTAGATCTATGGTTTTAGATCTAGATTTGGGTGGTTTCCTAATCTGGGTACCTTGACAGCATTCTATGAGTATTTAGAATGGACGACTCTTGGCACGGTAGTATACCTGCAGGTAATGGAGTCACCCTCTTTAAAGGTGTCTTACAGACTAAAGGGGGGAGGGATACGCATGATTGACAGATCACTTGCTTAGGAAATTGAGTCAATCATGAGATGTCAAGTACCACACTAGATGTTGTTCTTGCAGTAGGTACAATAAGTTGATATTGATCCAATCCTGGAGAAACAGTCGGAAGCTGTTTTAGAACATAAGTTGATGTTCTAGGGATTTGATAGCGGCAGCCTCCTTTAGGAGACGGTTATCATTCCAGGCTTCCAACGTGACCTGGATGGCAGAGTGGCTGTCAGAGTTATAGTTTTCCCTCTGACGAGGGGCAGTATTTTGGACAGGTGGTCCAGGTGGATACTGGGGGAAGGGTGGCGCAGGATACTGATTAAGCTTAGTTGACGATACAGTCTAAGAAGTTTGGATTTTGAGTTCATTTATGAGCAAGGTCCCATCAGACATCCAGACATTCCAAGACAGGTATTGCTCATTTCAGGAAATGGTTTTCTCTGCGAACTTGAGATATAGAGAGACATAGAAAGAAACATCACAGCGGATCCACTCACTGAGGCTATTCCTCGAACGCAATAGTTTTGCAAACGAGATTTGTGAGACTGGCTAGTAGAGGAGTTGGGTGTTCGGTATCACACGGGCTGTGAGTATGCGACATCGCAATAATTTGCTTTGAGTGCAAGTGGGAGATTGTTGGAGATAGTGCCCTCAGAGACAATTATTGGATCACAGGCACGTGATTGCAATGATTGAGGGAGGACCTATCCCGGTAGGACAAACTTACTCAAGATGATAGTATGCTATCTGGTTTATCTTTATCATCGCGCACTGCTTTAGGTGATATTACTGATCACTATTGCACGTTGATAGAGCCCTTAGGATTCTTGCTTGACGGCCAGCAGTATGATGGCGATCATATACGTGGGAGCTGGTAGTCTATAAGCACATCCTTAAATGGTCCCTAGTCGTGGGAGTTTCGAGACTGGGCATCGATACTCCATTAGTAGACTAGTGTATACAGTCGAGACCCCGACGAGGGGCGGTGGCCGGTCTCACAAGCACTGGTGTCAGTTGGTTCACCTAAGATGTATACAGGTGCTCATTGTGTTATGAATACACCGGACAGGACTCGCCGGGAACCTGCTAGTTGGGATTATACCAGACGTCAGATGGCAGTTCCCTGGTGACATGTGTACAGGTTAGTTCATCGACCTGAGATCGTCATTTGTCTCGTGTGAGTTCCCACTGTACTTTGATTACTACCCTACCACGGCTCAAAGGAGTCATGCAAACAGGTTTTAGTTGGGTACAGTCCCAAGCCACAAGGAGGCAGTGAGCGGATCTGCAGGGGTTCGTCTCTCCCGGTATTGGGGGTGAGGTCGCGCTGTGTCTAGGAGAGCCATTACACAAAGACCTCGGCCGAGGCAGGAGATTTACTGGTAGGTATTCCAGTAGTATCTCAGGGTGTTCTGGGCTACACTCCGACACGACTTGTACCGCTTTTGGGGGTCTGACTTTTACCAACCTCCTAGGCCTGCCATGCGATACTCATAGACGAACGGACCGGACTGTATGGATATTGTCACTGACAGGCTCAGTAGGGTGTCAGGATGAGTTCGCTCATCGACGTCCTTTTTGGTCAATAACTGGTGGCCCGTCATGTATGGCTAATACATCTGACATGCTAATGGTTAAATCCACAGCCATAGTATTGACGAGTCTTTAGAGTCCACCACACACTCAGTTACTCAAGTTTCAGGCGAAACACTGTAGAGGCCGTATGGAGATATGGCAGGGTTCGATCAGATACGTGCGGTATTGCACGGATCGTGATCGGACGGTTTTTACTAGCCGGCTTTGGTTTAAGCCGGATCCTAGTATTAGACAGTGTAGTTTTGTCTCTTTGCATTTGTGTTCAGTGGGAATACAAATGCGGGCATGTATTTGCAGTAGTGGGGTTTTCTTGTAATTTATTACGGGATCAGTTTTCTGAAGTTGCCAGTTTGCATTCCATTCCGGCCAGTTTTTTCCTTTGTTCCTTCACGGCCGGACTTTTCGATGGAGGGGGTTATTTGCAAGTTTGCAAATAACTTATTGTGGAGAGGTTTATTGCATTATGAGGCATTATGAAAGGTTAAGCATCTTTGCTTTTTCATGATGGCTTGCTTTATTGAGATTAGAAAGGATTAGAGTTGATTTGAATTGGATTTGACATTGTTATCATCATTTTTGGTGTGGTCACCCCTTTGCTTTTCCTACCATCATCTTCCTTTCTTGTTTTGTTGATTCCTCCACCATATTTCCATAGAAGGGGGGCCGACCACAATTGGATGAAAGTGAGAGAGAGGTTCATTTTGATGTGTAGCATATTTCCTCATCTCATTCCTTGCAAGAAAATGATAGCTCCATTTTTCCAAAGTTCAATTTCTTCCTACACCTCCACATCCATGGCAACTTCACAAACCCTAAAAAGACAAGCCTCTACACTACAACCTACAGTACCCTTGGACGCGTCGGCTAGCCAACTTCGCGCCCGAGTTGCCTCGGTCTAGAGGTGGGAGCCCGTAAAAGAATCCGGCTACGTGGTGCCCTTTCCGACGAGGAGGTGACGAACGGAGATTCCGCGGGAGATTGGAGTGGAGACGAAGACCGAAGGACACGGATCGCTCGGTATAGCATTCTACCCCATCTCTTGTTTGCTAGCATTAGGTTAATGGTTACGATCCGGGTTTTATTCTCCGCGGTAGCGCCGGTTTTAAGTTATGAAAATTTTTGATTCCGCATTTTGGCCTCAAGTAGACGGCCGGGCCGCAACAAAGGTAATACGACTGTCCCAAACCAACGCATCTATCTATGCAGCATATGAATATTCAACAGCTACCAAACACAGTGTCTTGACTTTAGTCAATAAACACAGCTTGAATACTATTGACTATCTATATGAAATGGCGGAGGGCTACGAATGGTTTTGGCAAAACCGTGAATGAAGTGAACTTGATATAATCGAAGGAACCTGATACCTTTATTAAAAGGAGTGGTTAAAGCTCCGCAAAAAATTCTGATCTTTTTTTAAAATAACCGAGCGGTTTTTTAAATTTGTTCCAACGATTAAACTTTGGTTTTATTTTCTTTGCATTATAATAATGTGTCCCATCATTTATCCTATCATTGCAGAAAACAACGAAAATACCACGTCCTCTTTTGCCATCCGCATTTGCCACGGGGTCCCATCATCACTCGTTATGTTACATAACTAACGACAGAGCGGGGCCTGGGCTAGCGCGGGTGTAAAACATAAGTGACGTCTAATAGCTATCATATATAGATATTATACATTCGTCAGACGCAATAATAAGTATTCCAGATCACAGATGAACTTTATTGGATATACTAGCAATCCGCATTTTCTTTGAGCCTGCAATAAAAGACGGATTACACAGTTGTGATGAATAGCCATTACCCCACCCTAGACCCCTACGGGTACGGCAAACTACCCGCCAAGTACCCGAAGTGAAGCGATCTCCCTCAACAAAGTGAGTCGGCCACTAAACACTTCAAAGTACTCGGTAGTTTGTGTACCCCGCCTTGGGTCTATCCTAGGAGCAAAAACAGTAAAAAGAAATAATACAACGGTGGCTAAAACCGCAACCTGGATGTGCCCCGCAAAAGAATATTACATCATATTACATTTACCTCGAATGAATGAATATTAAACCCATCCCAAACCCCGGCTAATCATCACAACATTCCAATCAAGTCCTTATACACAAACAGAAAACATTACAGAAATGTGCAAGCCCCAGCCAACCGACATACTAGCAGTTAGGATAGGTTTACGAACACATTAAACAATACAGATAAAAACCCAATTAGAAAATATCTTAGAATATCGATCGATTACCATATTCCGTGTCTACCCCAAAAGCAAACCTGTACTGAAGTAACCTGGGCAGAAACAGTATATACAGGAAAACAAAACACCAGAAAAAAAGAAAAACAGAGAAAATCGGAGTCAAAACCGAGTTGACTCTGTGGCGGATCCGCGGCCAAAAGCACCATTTGGCCGCAGATCCGCGGCTGTTTTGTCGTTTTGTGAGCTTGTATTTTCCCAGAATTAATCAAATACCCTGCTGTGAATATTAAGGTATGTCAAATATTTTTTCAGACACTTTTAAAATTAATAGAAACTTAGGGTACGCGGTGTTTCGTTTTCGTGTTTTCCGTCGATCGAACTTCTAACTAGTTGCTAACAAGCTAGTAATGGCTTAGTTGTCTCTGATACCACTGTAAGTCCATGTCACGCACCCCACGAACTAGCGGGGAGGCGGAATGTATGAAAAACGATTATCAAAGCTTCGTAACACGGACTTGAGCACATGAATCATATCTAAACCATTGCTAACTATCTACTAGAGGTTTAACTACTCGGATACGAAGTTATACCTCACGTTACTTGTCCTTCGGGTCTTCATCGCGATCCTCCACTCCTCGTAGGCTCCTTGGAACATCGGCACCTCAACGGCCTCCTCGAATCAAAGATGATCCACCCGAGAGCTCCTACGCCAAGCTTTATCTCTAACTTGAGATAACTAGGTTGCTCAAAGTGCTAATCTAAGCTACCTAGGGGATATAGAGTGAGGTTATGGATGTATTAGTCTAGCTAACCCTTGATCTCAACACATGAGAGGTTAGGGTTAGGGTTTGAAGAGAGAGTGAGCTTGAGGAGAGAGAAGGTGAAGATGATAATGATAATGAGATAATGATCTATCATAATATATATGAAGCATTGTTATTTATCCAAAAAAGAAAATAAAAGATTTAACAACCATGCTTCATAAATACATATGAGTGATTCATCACCATGAGTCATTAAGCAATTATGATGCATTAACGACATGGATGAATCACACAAATAAGTCACTAATCTCATTTAATGCAATGCCACCTTACCCCTTTAAGTCACCACTCTTCTAGAAGCTTCCCGACAAATTACGAGAACGCCCCTCCAATCCGTGAAAACACGGAAAAAACTTTAGACTGTATAAATCCAATAACCAGATACTAGAATCTGGCTTAAACCAAAGCCGGCTAGTAAAAACTGTCTGAAAAGTCGTACGTGTGTAAACACACGTACGCGTCCGAACCCTTGTTGTAAAACCATACGACCTCTATATCGTTTCGCCTGGAGCAGGGAAACTCTTTGTATGGGACTCTAAAGACTCGACACTACGCTGGCAGTGGGTTTAACCACAGATCGCAAGTGGTACTAGCTGTACGTAACGGTCCCCAGGCAGATGTCGATGAGGAAAACCATTCGAACTCCTACTGAGCCTGATGTGACAATCTCCGTACAGTCTGGTCTGTTCGTCTAAGACTATCGCATATCGAGCCTAGGGGCGGCAAGCGTCAGTCCCCTAATAGCTATATAAGTCGTGTCGGAGCGTAGCCCATTACACCCTGAGAAATTACTGGAACCTACCAGTAAATCTCGCTTGCCCTGGCCAGGGACTTTGCGTAATGGCTCTCTGACACAGCGCGATATCAACTCCCAATACTGGGAGAGAGGAATCCTATCTAACAGCCACTTCCTCCAAGTGCTCGGGACTGCACCCAACTGCTACCTATTTGCATGACTCCTTTGAGCCGTGGTAGGGTAGCAATCTAAGAACAGTAGGACACACTCGAGGCGAAGTAGAAGTGTCAAGTCTGCGGACTATGCTGTACTCATGTCACCTGGGAACTTTTAACTGACGATGGGTATAATACCAACCAATCAGTTCCCCTGCGAGTCCTGTCCGGTGTACCCGTAACCTAACGAGCACCTGTATACTATCTCCAGTACAACGTACTGACGGCTGTGGGACAGACCATCTCCCCAACTGGGATGAGAAGCGTACAAACTTAGTCTACTCCGGAATATCGAAGCCCAATCTCGATAATCCAACGACCAGGGACCTGTATAGGATGTTGCTTACAGACTACCCAGCCCCCACTAGTGTGACTGCCATCACAACGCTGGTAATCAAGCAAAGATCCTATGGGCTCAACTAATATGTATAAGTGATATGTAACAAGAAACATATGCACATATTAAAGTAGACTTAAACCAAGTAGCATACTACCATGTTTAGCAAGACTGTATATATAACTGTGAATACCCCAAGCTTCCATTAAGTAATATACATACAAGTATGATACAATAATGGCCCCTAGGGCATATACACTAACATATTGCTTGCATGGTTGTGACCGTCGATTGACGAAGAGCTAGCTCCCGCTTGGGGATGCCTTTTATTTAATGTATATATTATTCATGTTGTACCCTGTTCGGGGCCAGTATTTACAAAGGAAACTCTGCCAAAATTTTCAGAAAAGACTTGGGGTTTTAAAAATGCATATTCGGCTTACTTATTTAAAAACCTTGATTTTAAAACATGTTTTCTTCACTTCTTCAAAACTAGTTTTCCTTCATTTATTAATTAAAATGGTTTTAGATTTCTGGGCTTTTAGCTTACTTGAATTAGATGAGGTCCTATAGACTTCATATGATTCAAGGGCCAGTCACGTGCTAATTCGGGTCGTGACAAGTACGAGGAACCATTCCTGGCATGTGTAGACATGGGACCACATACATCACTATGTATCAGTCCCAAGAGTTCCGTAACTCTTTCTCCATGTCCAGTAAACGGAGTTTTGGTCATCTTGCCTTTGAGACATGAATGGCAAGTTTCATAAGATGATAATTCGAACGGATTCAAATATCCATCCTTATGTAACTTAGCCAGTCATGTCGCATTGATGTGACCTAGTCTACAATGCTACAAGAAGGATTCGTTCATATCTGAACTCTTCCTGTTGTGTGTGTTCTGTACGTTAAGAACTGTATTTTAATTCAGAACGTATAACCCGTTACATAACACACCAAACCCAATCAACACTTGATTTCGGTAAATGTTCATAACATTATTCTCTACTAAAAAGTTATATCCTTCTTTATCTAATAAAGAAACTGATATTAAATTGCATATCATAGAGGGCATGTAATAACATTGGTTCAATATCAAAGTATTGCCATTTGGTAATACAAGGTGATATTCACCAACTGTCTTGGCTGCAACACTTGCACCATTCCCTACTTTTAGAGAATGATCACCTATTCATAGTTCTCTGCCTTTTCTTAGACCAAGTAACATATTGTTAGTGTTTATGCCCTAGAAGGCCATTACTGTATCATACTAGCTTGTATATTACTTAATGGAAGCTTGGGATATTCACATGTATATAACAGTCTTGCTAAACATGGTAGTATGCTACTTGGTTTTTCTATCTTAATATGTGAGTGTACGTATTGATAGATCTCTTAGGATCTTGCTTGTCTACCAGCGTTGTGATGGCAGTCACACTAGTGGGGGCTGGGTAGTCTACAAGCACATCCTTATTCAGGTCCCTGGTCGTTGGATTATCGAGACAGAGCATCGATACTCCGGAGTAGACTGGTGTGTACGCTTCTCATCCCAGTTGGGGAGATGGTCTGTCCCACAGCCGTCAGTATGTAGTACTGGAGATAGTATACAGGTGCTCGTTAGGTTACGGGTACACCGGACAGGACTCACAGGGAACTGTTGGTTGGTTTGATACCAGTCGTCAGTGAACAGTTCCCAGGTGACATGAGTACAGCGTAGTCCGCAGACTTGACACTGCTACTTCGCCTCGAGTGTGTCCCACTGTTCTTAGATTGCTACCCTACCACGGCTCAAAGGAGTCGTGCAAACAGGTAGCAGTTGGGTGCAGTCCCGAGCACTTGGAGGCAGTGGCGGTTAGACAGGATTCGTCCCTCCCGGTATTGGGAGTAGATATCGTGCTGTGTCAGAGAGCCATTACGCAAAGTCCCTGGCCAGGGCAAGCGAGATTTGCTGGTAGGTTCCAGTAGTTTCTCAGGGTGTAATGGGCTTCCCTCTGACACGACTTATACCGCTATTAGGGGACTGACGCTTGCCGCCCCCCTAGGCCCGATATGCGATAGTCTTGGACGAACGGACCGGACTGTATGGAGATTGTCACATCAGACTCAGTAGGAGTTCGGATGGGTTTTCTCATCGGCCTTCTTATCGACAACTACCTGGGGACCGTTACGTACAGCTAGTGCCGCTTGCGGTCTGTGGTTAAACCCACTGCCAGCGTAGTAGTCGAGTCTCTAGAGTCCCACACAGAGAGTTTCCTACTCCAGGCGAAACGATATAGAGGTTGCATGGTTTTGCGACAAAGGGTTCGGACGCATACGTGCGTTTACGCACGTACGACTTTCGGACAGTTTTTACCAGTCGGTTTTGGTTTAAGACAGTTACTGGTATCCGGTTATTGGATTTTTACAGTCTAAAGTTTTTCCGTATTTTTGCGGATTGGAGGGGCGTTCTCGTAATTGTACGAGAAGCTTCTAGAAGATGTGACTAAGGAGGTTACTTTGGATGAGATTGTGAGTCATGAGGTGATTCATCATTATCATTAATTGCACCATAAATGATAATGACACATGCTTAATGAATCACCATTAGATATTTGTGAAGCATGCTTATTCATCACTCATTTTCTTTTGTTGATAAATGAGAATGCTTCATAATATATTATGATACACTCTCTCTCTTCTCATTATCTTATCTCATATTCTCTCTCCTCAAGCTCTCATCTTCAAACACTAATCCTTGCACCTCATGAGTTGAGATCAAAGGATTAGTTAGACTAAACAATCCATAACCATCACTCTATCTCATCCTAACTTCTTTGATTAGCAATCCAAGAAGGTTAGTTGCCTCAAGTTTAGAGGTTTAGCTTGGAGTTTTGCTCTCGGGTGGATCGTCTACTACCTAGAGAAGGCCGAGGAGAACAAGGAGATCGTAAAGACGAAGGACTAGTTTTCATTAGGTATAATTCCTTAACACTATAGTTTAGTATAGCTATGTGTTCGGTTATTATTTGTTTAGCTTCGATTCAAGCGGTTAGTCGATGTTCGTTCTTTAAACTTGATCGTTTTTTAAAATTCCGCCTCCCCATAAGTACTGGGGTGTACTACATCGACTTACAGTGGTATCAGAGCCTCGCTAAACACTAAATAACTTAATCGCAAATTTGTACGAATTTCGAACGGAAAAACGAAGCCGGAAAACCCCAAAAAATGCAAGTTTCTATCGAATTTAAAACGATGTCAGAAAATTTTTCAGGTGAGTTCAGAGAGCTTGACATGACACCAGTAGAACACCCAAGAAAAACAGTCGTCTGAATCGACCAACTCGCCGCGGAACCGCGGCCTCAGCCACTGAGTCGCCGCGCTTCCGCCGCCGAGTTGGCGAGTCAGCGGCCGATTTTTCTTCTGTTGCTTCTCTGTGAAATTTGGGGTTTTCTGGAAAATTTAATATTTGCTCAGGTTACTGTTTAACAGAGCAGATTTTGGAGCAATATTGATGTTGTTTAGTCGATCGAAATTGTACAGTATTTGTGTATTGGATTATATCTGTGATTGTTTAATGTGTTCGTAAACCTCCCCCAACTGCTAGTATGTCGGTTGGCAGGGGGTTGCACATTTCTGAAATGGTTATATCTGTTTGTGCATATAAACTGTATTGGACTGTTGTGGTGTATAGCCGGGGTTTGCAATGGGTTATTGTATAATTCATTTGTTGTAAATGTAATTTGTTGTAATATTATTTTTGCGGGGCACTTCCAGGTTGCGGTCGTAGCCACCGTTGTATTATTTCATTTTACTGTTTTTGCTCCTAGGACTGACCCAAGGTGGGGTACACAGACTGCCGGGCGGGTAGTTTGCCGTACCCGTAGGGGTCGAGGGTGGGGTAACGGCTATTCATCACAACTGTGTAATCTGTCTTTTCTTGCAGGCTCAAAAGAAATACAGATTGCTTGCAAATCCAATATTGTTTATCTGTGTTCTGGAATGAATATCATTGCGTCAGACGAATGTAAAATATCTATATTTATTGTAGCTATTTAGACGTCACTTATGTTTTACACCCGCGCTAGCCCAGCCCCCGCTCTGTCGTTAGTTAAGTAACCTAACGGGTGATGACGGGACCCCGTGGCGAATGCGGATGGCATAAGAGGACGTTGTATTTTCGTTGTTTTCTGCAATAATAGGTTAATGATGGGACGCATTATCTATAATGCAAAGTAAAACAAACCAAAGTTTAAATCGTTGGAACAATTTAAAAGAAACCACTCGATTATTTTTAAAACAGATATTTTTAAATGCGGAGCTTTAACCACTCCTTTTAAAAGCTATCAGGTTCCTTCGGTTATATCAAGTTCACTACGTTCACGGTTTCGCCAAAACCAGTCGTAGCCCTCCGTCATTTCATCTGGGTATTCAGTAGTTTTCAAGCTATGTATTTTGACCTAACGCCAAGGCATAGTGTTTGGTAGCTGCTGGATATTCATTTGTTGCATAGATAGATGAGTTAGTTTGGGACAGTCGTATTATCATTTTGGCCGAACGTCAAGGATATATACGGATGGGTTCAAATTGACAAGATAATGATGGGTAGAACTTGACATGTGACTTATGACATTTTGACCTAACGCCAAGGTCATAAGAGCATGGGGCAAAAACTTATATCGGGAATTTCTAAAGAAACTGAAATTTGCAAAGAGATGCATACCATTTTGAGTTTGATGAATGTTGGTAGCATTCCTACAACATTATCAGACGATGATATTTGGATCCCGATCCTACTGTGAGTATTTGATACTTATCAGGATATTCGTCACTTAACGATCAATGCTATAAACCTAGTAGGTGTCCAGAAAAGTGTCAGCGGGGTTACGCCCCCAGAGAAAAGAGGTTATTTAATTAAGGAACTTCGCGAAAGCGTTGGAAAACCTCCCTCGAAGTATCGACACCGGCCTGGCTGAACGGTTAAGCAAGTATTGTACGGTGAGAATAGTCTTGACTAATTCTTCTTTTATGGTTTGAGGAAGGATTCGAGAAACAGTGAGAGCCATCCAGTTTAGATAAATTAAAAACCACTCTAAACTTGCAAGAGCATCATGCTAAAGAGTTTTCTTCTCTCTCTCCTAATTGCAGCGACCCTGAAAATGACTGGACTTAAGTTACTTTTAGAGAAAAATATACTGACGGGGCCAAACTATAAAGATTGGCTGCGGAATGTCAAAATGGCTTTGACCTATGACAAACTGGGGTACGTCCTCACCGCTACGGCACCTGCTGTCCCTGGTCCCAAATCCAGCAATGCGGATAAGGAAATCCGCAAAACCTGGGATTTAGATTGCGCGAGAGCCAAGTGCATCGTGCTTGCCTCGATGAACAATGAACATCAGAGGAGGCACGAGGATATGTCCCTAGATGGCATATTTCTCCATACAAAGGAACTTTATGGAGAGCAATCTCGTATAGAAAGATACGAGACCTCTAAGAAATTGTTTCGAGCGAGGTTGGCTGTCGGGTCATCGGTAGGTGAACATGTCCTACAGCTGATTGGCTATATAGAAGAGCTCGCAGACCTTGGGACGACTTTGGATAATGAGCTCTATACAGACCTTGTTCTCCAGTCCCTTCCTCCCACCTACGCCCAGTTTATCCTCAACTTCAATCTTCAAGGAAAAGAAGTTGAACTTGCGGAACTCCTGAACATGTTAAGGAGTGCGGAGGGCACCTTGCAGAAGGCAAGGGAAACACCCGCTATGTTTGTTGGCGGTTCATCTTCTTCCGGGTCCAAGGCTAGGGCCAAAGGAAGGAAGAAGAAGGCCGCACCCAGACCTAGAGGAGGTGTTAGTAAGGTGGGAGGGAAGGGAAAGAAAAAGAAAGCAGTACCGATAGTTGGCCAGGATGAGTGCTTCCATTGTCACAGGAAAGGGCACTGGAAGAAGGATTGCAAGGCGTGGAACGCCAAGAACCAGGAACCGAAGCAAGCTGTGGCTTCGACTTCAGGTGTGTTTGTAATTGAGAATTGTCTGTCGATCAACTCTACTTCCTGGGTATTGGATACCGGATCAGGATCTCATATTTGCAATTCATTGCAGGCACTGAGAAACCGTAGAGTGCTGAAGGAAGGTGATATGATCCTCAGGGTTGCTAACGGAGCTAGCGTGGGAGCTGCGTCCGTCGGGGATTATCACCTAGGATTGACGAGTGGACACATTTTGGTTTTACATAACTGTTATTTTGTACCCAGCTTAACGTGTAATATCATATCAGTTTCCTTGTTATCAAATAAAGGTTATGATTTCACGTTTGTAAGAGATGTTGTCAACATCCACCTTAATCATGGTTTGATTGGGTCCGGTACTCTAAATAACGGCATATATGTTTTAAACCAACTCCAAATTTTCAACGTCCAAAACACACTAAAAAGAAAGTCTCCAGATTTGAATAAAGCTTTCTTATGGCATTGTAGACTGGGTCACATCAATGAGAGAAGGTTGACTAAGTTGCATAGAGAAGGATATTTAGACTCGTTCGAATATCAATCTTATGACACTTGTCAATCTTGTCTCAAAGGAAAGATGACAAAGACTCCATTTACTGGACAAGGAGTAAGAGCGAGCGAGCTCTTAGGACTCATACACAGCGATGTATGTGGTCCAATGTCTACACATGCGAGAGGTGGTTTTTCCTATTTCATTACTTTCACGGATGATTACTCAAGATACGGATTCATTTATCTGATGAAACATAAATCCGAGGCTTTTGAGAAATTCCAAGAGTATAAGAATGACGTAGAAAACCAAACCGGCAAAAGTATAAAGACACTTAGATCTGATCGAGGTGGAGAATACTTGAGTGCCGAGTTCCTAGGTTACCTAAAAGAGAAAGGAATTCTCTCTCAGCTTACTCCTCCGTACACTCCACAGCATAATGGTGTATCGGAGAGACGGAATCGAACCCTATTGGATATGGTACGATCCATGATGAGTAATGCTGAGTTACCGCGATCTTTCTGGGGACATGCGCTAGAATCAGCGGCATATCTTTTGAACACGGTACCTACCAAGACTGTGCCTACCACTCCATATCAGATGTGGAGTGGGAAGAAACCCCATCTACAGTATATAAAGATTTGGGGATGTCCAGCTTTTGTTAAAAAGCAGCATGTGGACAAGCTCGAGGCACGATCAGTAAAGTGTTTGTTTGTGGGATATCCAAAGCACTCCAGGGGATATCTATTCTATTACGCAGAGGAACAAAAGGTATTTGTTTCTCGTAATGCCCATTTTCTAGAACATCAGTTTTTAGAAAAGGAATCAAGTGGGAGCGAAATAGAACTGGAAGAAATTCCAGAACCACAAGCTACTACTGAAAGTTTGTTAGAACCAGAGGTTCAAGAAGAACAGAACATTCCCGCACCCCTCCGCAGGAGTAGTAGGCCGTCTCATCCGCCTGAGAGATACTACGGTTTTCTCATAGACGGGGATAGAGAGGATTGCATCATGGATGATGATGAACCTACTGACTTCCAGCAGGCCATCCAGAGCGGCGACTCGGTACGATGGCTAGATGCAATGCGGACCGAAATGGAGTCCATGTACACCAACAAAGTATGGACTTTGGACTTTGCTCCAGATGGGGTAAAACCCATAGGATGCAAATGGATCTTCAAGAAAAAGATTGGTGTAGATGGACAGGTGGAAACCTATAAGGCTAGACTTGTTGCAAAGGGTTTTCGTCAAAGACCTGGTTTGGACTATGACGAAACCTTTTCTCCAGTGGCTATGCTCAAATCCATTCGGGTCCTTCTTGCTATTGCTGCCTTCCATGATTATGAAATCTGGCAGATGGACGTAAAGACGGCTTTTCTGAATGGAAATTTAGAAGAGAGCGTCTATATGGATCAGCCAGAGGGTTTCAATCAGAGTGGGAGCAGCGGGAAAGTATGCAAGCTGCTTAAGTCTATTTATGGACTAAAGCAGGCATCGCGGAGTTGGAACATCTGTTTTGATGAGACAGTCAAAGAATATGACTTTATCAAAAATCCAGATGAACCGTGCATATATAGTAAAGTTGTGGCCAGAAGTGTCGTATTCCTCGTCTTGTACGTGGATGACATTCTATTGATAGGAAATGACATTCCTATGCTACAATCTGTCAAAGGATTCTTGTCACACAGGTTCTCCATGAAAGACCTGGGTGATGCCTCTTACATTCTGGGGATCCGGATCTATCGTGATAGATCCAAGAGGATGTTGGGACTTTCGCAGTCCAGGTATATCGACACTATACTGAAAAGATTCAGTATGGAAGATTCTAAGCGCGGTAATCTACCGGCTTGTCACGGAATCACCCTCTCCAAAGAGATGTCTCCCAAGACTGATTTGGAAAGGGAACGCATGTCTATTATACCCTACGCTTCTGCGGTAGGTTCTATAATGTATGCGATGTTGTGTACCAGACCAGATGTAGCTTACGCACTGAGCGTGGTAAGCCGGTATCAGTCAGACCCAGGGGAGAAACACTGGATAGCAGTAAAGAACATTCTCAAGTACCTGAGGAGGACTAAGGAGATGTTCTTGGTTTACGGCGGAAAAGACCTCAGGTTGGAGGCCTTTGCTGATTCCGGCTTCCAGAGTGATAAGGACGATTCCAAGTCCATGTCGGGTTATGTCTTTACCCTCAATGGAGGGGCGGTGTGCTGGAGGAGCTCCAAGCAGGACACCGTTGCTGACTCGACGATGGAAGCGGAGTATATAGCTGCTTGCGATGCCGCAAAAGAAGCAGTCTGGATGAAGAAGTTCCTAACAGAACTTCAGGTTGTTCCTACCATAGTTGATCCAATACCTCTGTATTGCGACAACAACGGAGCTATAGCTTTAGCGAAGGAACCAAGGTCCCATCAGAAGTCCAGACACATCTTGAGGCGGTATCACCTGATCAGGGAGATCATTGATCGTCAGGAGATCGAGGTTCGGAGAGTTGCTTCAGAAGAGAACATTGTTGATCCATTCACGAGGGCCCTTCCTCAGATTCAGTTCGAGAGGCTACTCGAGATCATTGGTCTACGATATGCCAGTACATGGCCCTAGTGCAAGTGGGAGATTGTTAGTGTTTATGCCCTAGAAGGCCATTACTGTATCATACTCGCTTGTATATTACTTAATGGAAGCTTGGGATATTCACATGTATATAACAGTCTTGCTAAACATGGTAGTATGCTACTTGGTTTTTCTATCTTAATATGTGAGTGTACGTATTGATAGAGCTCTTAGGATCTTGCTTGTCTACCAGCGTTGTGATGGCAGTCACACTAGTGGGGGCTGGGTAGTCTACAAGCACATCCTTATTCAGGTCCCTGGTCGTTGGATTATCGAGACAGAGCATCGATACTCCGGAGTAGACTGGTGTGTACGCTTCTCATCCCAGTTGGGGAGATGGTCTGTCCCACAGCCGTCAGTATGTAGTACTGGAGATAGTATACAGGTGCTCGTTAGGTTACGGGTACACCGGACAGGACTCAGAGGGAACTGTTGGTTGGTTTGATACCAGTCGTCAGTGAACAGTTCCTAGGTGACATGTGTACAGCGTAGTCCACAGACTTGACACTGCTACTTCGCCTCGAGTGTGTCCCACTGTTCTTAGATTGCTACCCTACCACGGCTCAAAGGAGTCGTGCAAACAGGTAGCAGTTGGGTGCAGTCCCGAGCACTTGGAGGCAGTGGCGGTTAGACAGGATTCGTCCCTCCCGGTATTGGGAGTAGATATCGTGCTGTGTCAGAGAGCCATTACGCAAAGTCCCTGGCCAGGGCAAGCGAGATTTGCTGGTAGGTTCCAGTAGTTTCTCAGGGTGTAATGGGCTTCCCTCCGACACGACTTATACCGCTATTAGGGGACTGACGCTTGCCGCCCCCCTTGGCCCGATATGCGATAGTCTTGGACGAACGGACCGGACTGTATGGAGATTGTCACATCAGACTCAGTAGGAGTTCGGATGGGTTTTCTCATCGGCCTTCTTATCGACAACTACCTGGGGACCGTTACATACAGCTAGTGCCGCTTGCGGTCTGTGGTTAAACCCACTGCCAGCGTAGTAGTCGAGTCTCTAGAGTCCCACACAGAGAGTTTCCTACTCCAGGCGAAACGATATAGAGGTTGCATGGTTTTGCGACAAAGGGTTCGGACGCATACGTGCGTTTACGCACGTACGACTTTCGGACAGTTTTTACCAGTCGGCTTTGGTTTAAGCCAGTTACTGGTATCCGGTTATTGGATTTTTACAGTCTAAAGTTTTTCCGTATTTTTGCGGATTGGAGGGGCGTTCTCGTAATTGTACGAGAAGCTTCTAGAAGATGTGACTAAGGAGGTTACTTTGGATGAGATTGTGAGTCATGAGGTGATTCATCATTATCATTAATTGCACCATAAATGATAATGACACATGCTTAATGAATCACCATTAGATATTTGTGAAGCATGCTTATTCATCACTCATTTTCTTTTGTTGATAAATGAGAATGCTTCATAATATATTATGATACACTCTCTCTCTTCTCATTATCTTATCTCATATTCTCTCTCCTCAAGCTCTCATCTTCAAACCCTAATCCTTGCACCTCATGAGTTGAGATCAAAGGATTAGTTAGACTAAACAATCCATAACCATCACTCTATCTCATCCTAACTTCTTTGATTAGCAATCCAAGAAGGTTAGTTGCCTCAAGTTTAGAGGTTTAGCTTGGAGTTTTGCTCTCGGGTGGATCGTCTACTACCTAGAGAAGGCCGAGGAGAACAAGGAGATCGTAAAGACGAAGGACTAGTTTTCATTAGGTATAATTCCTTAACACTATAGTTTAGTATAGCTATGTGTTCGGTTATTATTTGTTTAGCTTCGATTCAAGCGGTTAGTCGATGTTCGTTCTTTAAACTTGATCGTTTTTTAAAATTCCGCCTCCCCATAAGTACTGGGGTGTACTACATCGACTTACACATATTACATATGTGGGATCCTTATCCAGTATCTAATACCCAGGACGTAGAGTGTACTGAGAAACAGTTCTTGGTAACTAACACACCCGAAGAAGATGCATCAACATGCTCATTCTTCGTTTGGGTGGCATAGAAATCCGGATATTTTCCTATTTCGTACTCGGACTTATAACAATTATAGGTTGGAGCGGAACCAACGTTCCCCTGCTCAGCATAACAAGCGGGTTTGGTTAATACATCCATATTATTATCTTGATTAAGGCCTGATATGGTCGCTACCTGGGGAAAGAGAGAGAAGAAAACGCTTAGCATATGCTCTTGCAAGATTAGATTGTTTATTATTTTATCTAATCAGGATGGCTCCCACTGTTTTTTTATCAAATCTTCCTTCAAACCCTAAAAGGTAAGACTTACCGGGATTAATTACACCTTACAAGTTCGCCAATCTTTCAGCCTGGCCAGTGTTGGTACTTTGAGGGAGGTTCCCCATGCTTTCGCACGGACCTAATTGAAATAAACCTTGTTTTCCCAGGGGTGTAACCCCGTTAACACCTTTCTAGACACCTACTTGATTGGCTAATTGTCATGTGTAAAACTCTCCCAGGAGTAACTCTTACTCGCAATGGGTATCGGGATCCAACTATCTCATAGAAGGTATGCAATCTCATTGCAAATTTCAACACTTGAAATTCCCGATAACATTTTACCCCTACCTTCCTATGACCCTGACGAAGGCCAACAAACCATAGGCCGCTAGTCAAGTTCAACCCGTTCATTTCATGATTGAATTAAATCCATCCGCACGACCCTTGACGAAGGCCAATAAAGTCGCACGACTACCCTAATCCAATCGCATCACATGCAGCATATAAGCACTAAATAGTTACCGCACACTATGCCTTGATGCAGGCCAACAAACGTGGCAAGAATACTAAGTAGTACTTATCTGAAATGACGGAGGGCTATGATAGGTTTTTAAGAAAACCTTTTACGTAATGAACTTGATATCATTGTAGAATCGAGTGATTTTGAAAAGGAGTGTTTTTGAGGCTTTTACTAGTTTTGCTAAAGAGGTCACTCCCGGTGAAGGGATCTCGGCTCTTTCCTTATCGAATAAGGTGCAGGATATTTCACAAATACCACTATGCAAAGCAAGAACCAAAAGAAGCAACCAAAAAAATACAGAGTGGGTTATAGCATCTGCTAGCTTTTGCTAAAGAGGTCACTCCCGGTGAAGGGATCTCGGCTCTTTCCTCATCGAATGAGGTGCTGGATATTCTACAAGGAATACCGCTATGCAAACCAAAAACTAGAGCCACCCTTTTTGAAAATATGATTCTACAACATATTTTTAGGTTTTTTTTTATTTTTCATTAATCTCATTAATGAAGTCTCATCAATTATGCTTCCTAAGTATCACAGAAGAAACGAAAATACAACGTACTCTTATGCCATCCGCATTCGCCACAGTGTCCCGTTATGCACCGTTAGGTTACTTAACTAACGGCACAGCGGGGCGGGACTAGCGCGGGTGCAAAACATAAGCAACGTTTATTATATATCATATATACAATAATAAAGCATTCGTCTCACGCATAAAAAGTGATCACATCATAGAATATCAGCAGCAGAAGATAACATATGAAATATTTTATATTCTAGGAATTCCGTGTTTTAAATTAAGCTAGTATAAAACACGGATTCCACGGTTGCGATGAATACCCAAACCCACATCCCTAGACCCCTATGAGAGCAGAAAGCAACCCTACCAATTCTAGAGTTAGGAGACCCGGACTCGACTCCTTGAGATGGTCTCCCACTGGACTCTAGAACCGGGTTACTTGTGCTCCCCTCCTTGGGTCTATCCTAATGGGGAAAAGTAAATAATATACAACGATGGTGACATCATCCTCAACCCGGATGTGCCCCAATAAAAAAATATTACATACAATGAATTTTACATGAATGAAAATAAAAAACTCTCATCTCACATAAAACCCCCGGCAATTCAAAACACGACGATCCAATATAACATATCACGGCAACACATAACATCACATGTCATCAACGTAAGTAAATATGCTTATCACAATTGTCGTTGACATATAGCAACGAAAACGGCGATACACCACTTATTACACTTACGGTCACAGAAAAGAAAATGTCAAACTACAACATTTGGAATCCACAATCACCTTAGACATCATAAACCCGAAATATCACATACTTCGGATTTCATGCCTAACTATTTGAATTCCACATATTGTATCACATTCCACAAATAGCTAGACGACGTTAAACATTTCGATCGAATCAACAAACACCCAAATTTCCCGAAAAGCTCAACACTTGAGCGCAGCTTAAAAATACTCAGAACATGCCACAGTACCTATGGACCAATTGTAGAAGGGTCAACCCTTGCCTCACCTATGGCGCCGAGGAACTACCACAAACCCTAGGGTTTGACGGCGGTTCTTACGGTCATAGAATCGAGTTAGGGTTTTGTTCTTCTAGAGGGTCCATCGAATCACTTGCATGATATTTGAATGTTTCAAACTTGAAAAAAATCCAACTCTTGGAAAATTTCCAGCGGGGCTTAAAGTGGGTATTTGATATCCGTTCGAACCTTTTAACGCCGTCTAAATAACCCGAAATGAGGTTAGAATTATGACTACGAAACACTCCGAATTTTCTTTATAGAAAATTAACATCTCATGCAATTTTAGAAAAAAACAAGCAACACCTGAAACACCAAAACCCAAAGACCAGAACACTGGACAAAAACGAACCCTAGAAGCAACAAGTAGGCCGGCCAGATCGGATTTTTGAGGGTTGTCACTGGGTCAAAACTGGTGGATTGGGTTCGTATTTGTTCAGTGTTCATGTTACATCTCATATAACATTCTGCAGTTGCTTAAAATTTTTTTCGACGACTTAAAAATATTGACAGAATCTAGGTTTTTGTTTCGAGTGTTTCGGAGTTGTTTCGGTTTTGTAATTCTACAAATATCGTCTAAATCTCTAGCTTGGCTCTGATACCACTGTAGGATTGCCTAGCACGACAACAAGGTTTCGGAAGGTATAGTCCATGCCATTTTCAAAAATTTGCCATGCCAAACAATCTTAACCTTAGAATCTTAACTAGAGATTTAGACAATACAAAGTGTAAACTAATTTACAACTAAGTGAACAAGGAATACAACCTTTGTAGACCGGTCCTTCACTTCAATAGCTCCGTGTAATAGTCCCCTCGCTCCAAGTAGTGATCTTCCGGACTCAAGAATGGCTCCACAAGATGAAAGGAACGAGCTTGCATGAAGTCTTTGAGGCCGAAGATGATCTACGTCGAGAAGACACTAACCCAAGCTACCTCTTCACTAATATGGGATTAGTGAAGCTACACCCTAAACTAAATGGCTAATCTAGTAGGGGATGATGAAGTAGGATTTTTGCTCACTTTAGAATTAATTTTCTCACTCTTTTTCTTCTCCTCTAAAAAACCTAAAGAGCTAAGCTCTTGATGAAGAAGAAGAAGCAAAATAATGGATGAGAGAGTGAATGGCAACCATGGGTGAGAAATATCTCATATAACTCATGTAAAGACTTAACCATGAGTTTAGATAATGGTTGGGTTAATAAATATCTTAAGTAAAACAAAATTAGTGAACTAAGTCAATGCATCTACAAGCTTCCACAAGCTTCATGCCATGTGACTAATTTCCAACTAATTTGGATTTACCTTAAATAAATAAACCTTGCATTATCATTAGCATGGTGTAAGTCTCATACACCCATGTAGCATGTGGTATCAAGCATGACACAAAAAGAAATACAATTAATATATATCATATATATATTAAATGCATAAGTGAGAAAAGAAATGCTTAAGTGAGCTAATACTAGTTAATGTAAATTAATATATCAAATATATAATTATACATTAAATCATTAAATCAACATTTGATTTAATAATCCGGTTATATCACATATGACCGACTAATATTATTTGTATCAACTTATCGAATCAACACTTAATTCGATAACCCGGCTATATCTCATATAACTGACCAATAACATAAATCGCGAGTATAGAATATGGTATCACATACTCGCATTAATCTCGGTCTCGTACATATCACATCTGTGCTCCTACTTCGTTTTGCGTGAGCCAGTAAAACCTCTGTGTAGGACTCTAAAGACTCGTCAATACGCCGGCAGTAGGTGATGATCATATCAGGCACCCACAAGCCGTCAACGGTACTAGCTGGACGTAACGACTACCCGGGTATTGAGCGATTAGAAGATCAACAAGCAAGCCTGCTCTTACTCCTGAAAAGCCTGTCAGTAACACTACCGTACAGTCCGGTCTTTTCGTCTGATATGTCGCATATCTATTCTAGGGGTGATAAACGTCAGACCCCAGTAATCGATAAGTCATGCAGATGTGAGGCTCATAACGGGTCGAGAAACTACTGATAACACTTATCGGTAAATCTCCGTATCAGCCCTGGCCAGGGACTTCCTGTTATGGCCAATTGAACACAGCGCAACATCAACCCCCAATACCGAGAGAGACGAATCCCCTCCTATCTCTCATTGCCTCCATGTGATTCGGGACTGTACCCAAAAGCCACCGTTTTGCACGTTCAGTTGAACGTGGTAAGGTGGAAATTAAAGTACAGTGGGAATCACATAAGACTCTATGACGATCTCGAGTTTACAGAGTAACCTGTACCAGTGTCACCAGAGAACTGCTATCTGATGATACGTATAATACCAACTAGGAGTTCTCGGCGAGTCCGTTCAGTGTACCAAGTCTCCACTGAGCACCCGTATACCTGTAAGTGCACGGCGGCGCCCTGGCCGTCAATCCGACGGCGGAATGCGGAAACGAAACTTTTCTAAAAACTAGAAATCGGCACCACCGCGCACTAAAAACCCGGATCGGGCCATTAACCTAACTCTAGCAAACTAGAAAATGGGTAGGAAGCTATACCAAGCGATCCGTGCCCTTCGGTCTTCGGCCTCCACTCCGATCTCCTCACGGAATCTCCGGTCTTCATCTCCTCGTCGGAACGGGCACCACATCGCCGGGTTCTTTTACGGGCTCCCACCTCTGGACCGAGGCAACTCGAGCACGAAGTTGGCGAGTCGACGTGCCCAAGGATGCTGTAGATGAAGTGTGGATCACTTTGTCTCATGGAGTTATGAAGTTGCCATTTGATGTGGAGAAATGAACTTTTTGGAGAGGTGGGGAATTTTGTAGCAAGCTAAAAATGTGATGAATATTTTTCCCACCATCAAAAATGAATCTCTCCCTCTCTCCCACAAGAATGTGGCCGGCCTCTATAAAGAATGGGAGTGGGAAAAATACAAGGGGTGAGCATAAGATGGTTGAATGGGTGAGCATAAGAAATGTGATGATATTGAGGAATATTTGTCACACCCATTTCAAATCCAATCCTTTCATAATGAATGCAAAAGAAATGACCCAAAAAGAATCTAATAATGCCACACCCATCATAATGCCACAAATCACAAAAGACACCCTCCACAAATGCTAATTTGCAAATATGCAAATTAGCCCCTCCATCAGAAAAATCCGGCCATGAAGGAACAAAGGAAAACTGGCCGAAACGGAATGCAAACTGGCAACTTCAAAAAAACCGATCCCGTAATAAATTATAGGAAAACCCCACGACTGTATATACATACCCGCATTTGTATTCCCACTGAATATAAATGCAATGAGACAAAATCTACACTGTACAATACTAGGATCCGGCTTATACCAAAGCCCGCTAGTATTATCCGTCCGATCATGATCCGTGCAATACCGCACGTATATGATCAAACCCTGCCATATCTCCATACGGCTTCTACATCGTTTCGCCCGAAACTTGAGAAAACGGTCTGTGGGGGACTCTAAAGACTCGTCAATACTTTGGTTGTAGATTTAACCACTAGCACGTCAGAGGTATTAGCCTATACGTAACGGGATACCAGGTATTGACCAAAAGGGACGTCGATGAGCGAACTCATCCTGACACCCTACTGAGCCTGTCAGTGACAATATCCGTACAGTCCGGTCCGTTCGTCTATGAGCATCGCATGGCGGGCCTAGGGGATTGGTAAAAGTCAGACCCCCAAAAGCGGTACAAGTCGTGTCGGAGTATAGCCTAGAACACCATGAGATACTTCTGGAATACCTACCAGTAAATCTCCTGCCTTGGCCAAGGACTTCGTGTAATGGCTCTCCTAGACACAGCGCGACCTCACCCCCAATACTGGGAGAGACGAACCCCTGCAGATCCGCTCACTGCCTCCATGTGGCTCGGGACTGTACCCAACTAAAACTTGTTTGCACGACTCCTTTGAGCGTGGTACGGTAGTAATCTAAGTATAGTGGGAACTCACACGAGAAAAAATGACGATCTCAGGTCGATGAACTAACCTGTACACATGTCACCAGGGAACTTCTATCTGACGTCAGGTATAAAACAAACTAGCATATTCCCGGCGAGTCCTGTCCAGTGTACTCATAACCCAATGAGCACATGTATACATCTTAGGTGAACCAACTGACACCAGTGTCTTGTGAGACCGGCCACCGCCCCTCGTCAGGGTCTCGACTGTATACACTAGTCTACTCTGGAGTATCGATGCCCTGTCTCGAAACTCCCACGACTAAGGACCTTTTAAGGATGTGCTTATAGACCCCAGCTCCTACGTATATGATCGCCCTCATACTGCTGGCAGTCAATCAAGAATCCTAGGGGCTCTATCAACATGCAATAGTGACTTGTAAGGTCACCTAAAGCAGTACACGATGATAAAGATAAACAAGATAGCATACTATTATCTTGAGTAAGACTGTCCTACCGGTATAGGTCCTCCTTCAATTATTGCAATCACGTGCCTGTGATCCAATAATTGACTCTGAGGGCACTATCTCCAACAATCTCCCACTTGCACTCAAGGCTAATTATTGCGATATCGTATACTCACAGCCCGTGTGATACCGAACACCCAACTCCTCTACTAGTCAGTCTCACAAAGCTCGTTTGCGAAACTATTGCGTTCGAGGAATAGCCTTAGTGAGTGGATCCGCTGTGATGTTTCTTTCTATGTCTCTCTTTATCTCAAGTTCGCGGAGAAACCTATCTGCCGAAATGAGCAATACTTGTCTTAGAATATGTCTGGATGTCTTATGGGACCTAGTTCATAAATGAACTCCAAATCCAAACTTCTTAGACTGTATCGTCAACTGAACTTAATCAGTATCCTGCGCCATGCCTCCCTCAGTATCCGCCTGGACCACCTGTCCAAAATACTGCCCCTCTTCAGAGGGAGAACTATAACTCTGACAGTCACTCTGTCATCCAGGTCACCTTGGAAGCCTGGAATGATAACTGTCTCCCAAAGGAGGCTGCCGTTATCATTTCTCTAGAACATCAACTTATGTTCTAAAACTGCTTCCGATAGTTTCTCCAGGATTGGATTAATATCAACTTACTGCATCTCGTGCAAAAATAACATCTGGTGTGGTACTTGACATTTCATGATTGACTCAATTTCCTAAGCAAGTGATCTGCCAATCATGCACATCCCTCTCCCCCTTTAGTCTGTAAGACACCTTTAGAGAGGGTGACTCCATTACCTGCATGTAAACTACCGTGCCAGGAGTCGTCCATTCTAAAACACCTTTAGAATGCCGTCTAAGTACCCAGATTGGGACACTTCCCAAATCTAGATCTTAAACCATAGATCTAGTAACCAGAATGCCTTATATAATATCCAATTCCTATGTGGAGAAACCACTGTGTGACAACAAAAGTTTAACCGATCGTAGTATAGGAATATCACTTCCTACTCTATGTATGTCATCTAACTACCAGGACATCACACCCTACTACCTTCTTAACAGATCCATCCCCTATTCTGATGAAATCAAACCTATGACTGTCACATCAGAAATAGATGATCTATCTCCGCTATAACTGCTTTAGTCTATAAATAGACATAAGCCACTTGTCCACCATGCTTCCGCTGCTCCCACTGACTACGACAACCCTCTGGCAGAGTCATATACACGTACACTTCTGAAGCCAGTTCAGAACGATGCTATACTCATCCTCCTGCCAGGTCTCATAGTCTGGAACAACAGTAGTGTCAAGTCTAGGTAAACAAGAACCTCCCTGTCACCGTCCTTGAGGCTACCGGAGTACCTCTCGGGTGCCTGAGGTTACCCACCATATCTGCGGAGTGGCCAATGGAATGTCAAACCAGATTAAATCTTTAGGTTCTTATCAAATCTTCAGTAATCGTTTGCGGTTCTGGAATTACTTCCAGTTCTACCATACTCCCACTACTGTTTTCTGAAAAAATCTATTTTTATTAAAACTGTGGCGAGTCAAGAACAATATCACTATTTATCTTCCTGATGGTAGAAAATCAACCCTCGTCATAGCCTGGGTCAACCCACAAACAGCCATTACAGAAACGTGCCTTGAGTTATCCGGAGTCTGGGTTTAAGCATAATCCGGAAAACTCCCCATACCTTAACATTATTAAGATATGAACTGTTCTATATCCAATATAGAAACAGAGGCACTGATTTAATTGGAACCAATTTCAAAACATGCAGCTGTCTCCAGTGCATGTCAACTAAATGGAGAGAGGCCGATCAACATTACTCAACTTAGGAATGCTTCCAATTATGAGTTACCTGAAAGAGAAGCAAGTTATCAAAATCAT
Source organism: Agapanthus africanus (assembly GCA_030015575.1). Lineage (NCBI taxonomy): Eukaryota > Viridiplantae > Streptophyta > Magnoliopsida > Asparagales > Amaryllidaceae > Agapanthus > Agapanthus africanus. Next base: position 503,499,125 of record JASDDO010000014.1, on the reverse strand, counting down.
TACTATCAACTGAATACCATACACAAGTATCTACATCTTCGATCACCTTGAAGAATCCTGATACTTGCAATACCCGGTTCTCTACTTTACTCTTATACCTATAACTTCTCAAAACTTGGACCCTGAGTTTCTACGAAACACTTGTCTAAAAACTAGAGAAGTCATAAGTCAACCGAATATAGTACGAGGACCGGCCCCTCTGTCCTAATGGACCTTGGATAATATACAATACTCTGTATAAGTCCCCTGAGTCTAGTGACTCATTCACTGTGTGTCATAGATTGAAAACTGTACTTATGGTCAAGAAGAATTACACCGCTGTTCAATGCTCCTTACCTAACCATCCACTGATATAGGTAAATTTCATAGACATAATTTCAAAAAGGTATATCTCACTCTATAAAAATAGACGTACAGATATATCAATTTGAAATTGGTGCATAACAGCGGATATTCAAAACCAAATATTTGCCATCTGGCAAACAGCCCAGGCGATTTCCTCAAATATCACCAATTACAACGAATTCCGATATAATGAGGATAATCACCTAATTCCCAATAACTTACTCCCACTCATCATCTGTAAAACCATACAGATGTGAGAATCAAACCTGGTAAATATATACCCTGGAGTAAGGACTAATTGGGAAATCAGTTTTCCTTTAACAATACACTGTGAAACTGAAACATTGAAATGTTTCGTAGGGGTATCCTGGTATTCCTAGTAATGCCTCTTCCATTATCCAGATTCACAGCTGTAACCGTATAATTCTTTGCCATCTCTCCAAATCCCTTTATATGTCTTTAGTCATTACCTTCTGCACACCCCTTTAGGCCAAATAGTTTTCTTCCTTCCCTACCGTTCTGCACCAGCCCATGGTTTGGAAGAAGACTATCCAATAAGCATAATGGGTGTACTGTCCTAATCCTAGGAGCACTCGCAATGCGAGAGAAGATGAAGATAAAAGACAACCGAATAAACCTTATTCTTATTTCTCCTGAACCAGAATCCATCCCCGAACTGGAACAAGTTTCTTTCGAGTTCGTATATAACCATACGATGGAGTATCCAAATAACTGTGGATCTTCGTAGTGATACGGAGTGTCCTGGAGAAATACAAAGGTGAAGTGGGAGTGGTAATGAAATACTTGGTTTGGTCGTGAATAGCAGTCGCAGTTTACTTTGCCCTCTTACTAATACTTTTATTTGTCTTAACTTAATACCTTCTGCACACCATCATTATGCTAATTGGTTTTCTTCATTCCCCACCGTTCGGCCCCAGCCTAAGGTTTGGAAGAAGACTATCCAATTTGCGTAATAGGTGTACTATCTCCTAAACCAAAGAGTACTCGCAACCTGAGAGAAGGAAAAAGGAAAAGACAGCTGAATAGTCCTATTCTTTTTCTCCAGAACCGGAAACCATTCTCGAATAAATTCCTTCAAGTTCGTATATAACCATACGATGGTTTTGTCCAATGGAAGTGGACGTTCGTAGTAAAACGGGGTGTCTTGGAGAAAAGGGTAAAAGTAGGAGTGGCAATGAGGTATGCAACTCTGACAATCCAAAAGCCAGTGTTTAAGAAGGTTCGGTTAATTTTGGTCACTGAGTCATAGTCTAGGGTCGGGTCATGGTCGCTGCCAAAGAGAGAGAGAAAAGAAACACTCAGCGTGCACTCTAACCTAGATCAGAATGGTTACCAATTTATCTAATCTGGAAACCTCCAGCTGTAATGTCAAATTCTTCTCCAAACCTGAAAGAAGAATTAGTCGGGATCACCCGAGGAGTAAACTAGCTCATCAGTGGGAATCGGGATCCAACTATCATCGCATGATAACGTGACGGAATCCACTCACGTTATCACACTCCAGAAGGTATGCGCATATCTGGCAAGTTTCAGTTTCTTTAGAAACTCCAGATGAGGATTTTTTCCCCATGCTCTTATGACCTTGGCGTGAGGTCAAAATGTCATAAGTCACATGTCAAGTTCTACCCATCATTATCCAGGTTAATTTGAACCCACCTGTACCTACCCTTGACGTAGGCCAAAATGGCAGTACGACTGTCCCAAACCAACGCATCTATCTATGCTGCAGATAAATATCCGGCAGCTACCAATCACTATGCCTTGGTGTGATGTCAAAATACATAGCTTGAATACTACCGAATATTTAACTGAAATGATAGAGGGCTACGAATGGTTTCTGGCGAAAACCTTTAACGTAATTAACTTGATATCGTTGAAGGAACCGGAAAGCTTTTAAAAATATAGTGGCGAAAACCTTTGCTAAAGAGTTCACTCCCGGTAAAGGGATCTCGGCTCTTTCCCCGTTGAATGAGGTGCAGGATATTCCAACTGAATACCACTGTGCAAAGCAAAAGTAAACGACTATAGTGAAGTTATTGCCCTGACGCAAACTTCTGTCCAAGGGGTCACTCCCAGTGAAGGGATCTCGGCCCTTGCCTCGTCGACTGAGGTGCAGGATATTCCAACTGAATACCACTGTGCAAAACAAAAGAGAACGCCCTTGCAATAACAGCTTTTTGAAAAGTGTTCCAACAACATCAGAATAGGTTTGTTTAGCTTGCATTGATCCAAATCAACACAGTCCCATCAATTGATCACACCACAAAGAACGAAAATAATGATGTACGTATATGCCATCCGCATTCGCCACGGGGTCCCGTCATCACCCATTAGGTTACTTAACTAACGACAGAGCGGGGACTGGACTAGCGCGGATGCAAAACATATACAACATCTACTAGTATATATATCAATATATAATATTCGCTCAAGGCGAGATAAAAAGCAACATCACAGAAATGTAATAAGTAGCATAGAACAATATAGATATCTGGGATCCCCGGGTTTCATAGAGCCGCTACTGAAACCCGACGTTCTCTTGGTCGTGTGGATAGCCTGTGCAATGAAAATCCTAGACCCCTACGGGCGCGGCAAGTTACCCACCAAAATCTGAAGCGAGGCAGCCCCCTTCAGCAACGTGAATGGACCACCCAGCACTTTACGGAATCCGGTAACTTGGGCACCCCTCCTGGGTCAACCTGTACCCCCTACGAGTGCGACGAATAGCCTGCCAATTCAAGAGTAAAGCCCCCTCCGTCTCAAAGCCATGAGATGCGGGTCGGTTTCCCTCTAGAACCCGGCTATCCGTGCACCCCTCCGCGGGGTAATCCTTGTACAGAAAGTAAAATATACAATGGGTACATCGACCTCATCCCGGTCGTGCCCCAAAAGAATAATATACAAACAGGCAGTGACGGCAGTCCACATATCGGACGTTCGTCCCGCAATATCAAATGTACATATAAAACAAAACTGTACTATCATTGCATCCAGGCTATCACCACGACCAATCCGCAATATCACAGCACAACACAGAACATCAACGTGAATGTCATGTTCGCAAATCCGTCTAAAAGGGCTATAGCAGTTAGACAGGATTTACAGATCAAGTGACATTCACGGTCGCAGATATAATGTAAATACTGTGAACTAACATGTTTAAAATTTTCGATAGATCAAATTTACCGAAGTGAGACCCAAGCACTACTGTAGCACTCAAAGAAAATCTGGGCCCAAAAAGAATATACCAAAAACCCAATTTTCAAGACAGAGACCCACTGAAGAAATTTGGTGCAGTGAAGCCACTGTTCGGCGGAGGAACCGCGGCCAAAATGGGGTTTTTGCCCCGGTTCCGCGGCGCTACAGTAACATCATGGTACCAATTTTCTTCAGTGTTCTCAGAAAACCCTGCACACATTTCTGCAACATACCAAATATTTTTTTGACAACTAAAAAATTTCGACAGAAACTATGACAAGAAATGCGGTTTTTGGAAAATCCGTTCGATCGAACTTGTAAACACGTTAGAGCAAGCTAGACTAGGTTAATGGCGTGGCTCTGATACCAGTGTAAGTGCACGGCGGCGCCCCGGCCGTCAATCCGACGCCGGAATGCGGAAATGAAACTTTTCTAAAAACTAGAAACTGGCACAACCGCGCACTAAAAACCCGGATCGGGCCATTAACCTAACTCTAGCAAACTAGAAAATGGGTAGGAAGCTATACCGAGCGATCCGTGTCCTTCGGTCTTCGGCCTCCACTCCGATCTCCTTGCGGAATCTCCGGTCTTCATCACCTCGTCGGAACGGGCTCCACATCGCCGGGTTCTTTTACGGGCTCCCACCTCTGGACCGAGGCAACTCAAGCATGAAGTTGGCGAGTCGACGTGCCCAAGGATGCTGTAGATGAAGTGTGGATCACTTTGTCTCATGGAGTTATGAAGTTGCCATTTGATGTGGAGAAAATGATCTTTTTGGAGAGGTGAGGAATTTTGTAGCAAGCTAAAAATGTAATGAATATTTTGTAAGTGCACGGCGGCGCCCCGGCCGTCAATCCGACGGCCAAATGCGGAAGCGGTGATAAACTTTAATTTTTCTTGAACTGGCAAACCGCCGCGCACTAATACCCGGATCGAACCACTAACTAGTCCTAGCTATCTACAAGAAAGGGAAGAGAAGTATACCGACAGATCCGAGTCCTCCGGTCTTCTCGTCATCGTCCCGATCTCCTGCGGAATGTACCGTCTCCTCCTCGTCGCCGGAAGTGCACCACATCGCCTACATCGTTTACGGGCTCCCACCTCAATGCCGAGGCAACTCGGGCACGAAGCCGGCTACTCGACGTACCCAAGATTTGCTGTAGAATGTGTGAAGAACCATGTCTCACTTTTGGGGATTGTGGAATTGCCATTGGTGGAGGAAAAGAGAGCAACTTTTGGAAATGAGCTAGAGGACTTTTTTTAGCATAACATGAGAAGCAAAAATACCACACATCAAATGAATCCCATTCCATTCCCTCCCATAGGAATGGCCGGCCCCCCCTTCTCAAGTGTGATTGGAGAGAGAAAGAGTAAGGTCAAGGGGGTGGGTGGAAGCAATGATGAAAAGAGATGATGAGAGAACAAAACCCAACACTCCAAAAGCCAATCATAACCTACAATGGTCAAGCCATCATCATAAAGCTAGAAGTCAAAGGATGGGCTCCATCATGAAACCATCATGATATAAATATATGCAAAGAACCCCCTCCATAAATACTTATTTGCAACAATGCAAATAAACCCTCCTCCACCAATCTTCGGCCACTGAACGATACAAAGGAAATTGGCCGAAACAGAAAGCAAACTGGCAACTCCACAAAACTTGTCCCGTAATAAATTACAGGAAAACCCCGATACTGTGCATACACACCCGCGTTTGTATTCCGACCGAAATACAAATGTAATGAGACAAAATCTACACTGTACTATACTAGGATCCGGCTTATACCAAAGCCGGTTAGTAATATCCGTTCGATCCTGATCCGTGCAATACCGCACGTATCTGATCGAACCCTGCCATAAAACCATACGGCCACTAGTACTAAGTGTCAGATCCTGATCCGTACAATACCGCACGTATCTGATCGGACCTTGCCATATCTCCATACGGCCTCTACAACCTTTCGCCCGAAAGCTGAGTAACAGAATGTGGGGGACTCTAAAGACTCGTCAACACCTTGGTTGTGGATTTAACCACTAGCACGTCAGAGGTATAAGCCAATACGTAACGGGCTACCAGGTACTGACTAAAAGGGACGTCTGTGAGCGAACTCAGCCTGACAACCCTACTGAGCCTGTCACTGACAATATCCGTACAGTCCGGTCTGTTCGTCTATGAGCATCGCATGGCGGGCCTAGGGGGTTGGTAAAAGTCAGACCCCCAAAAGCGGTACAAGTCGTGTCGGAGTGTAGCCCAGAACACCCTGAGATACTACTGGAATACCTACCAGTAAATCTCCTTGCCTTGGCCAAGGACTTCGTGTAATGGCTCTCCTAGACACAGCACGACCTCACCCCCAATACCGGGAGAGACGAACCCCTGAAGATACGCTCACTGCCTCCATGTGGCTCGGGACTGTACCCAACTAAAACCTGTTTGCATGAATCCTTTGAGCCGTGGTAGGGTAGTAATCAAAGTACAGTGGGAACTCACACGAGACAAATGACGATCCCCGGGTCGATGAACTAACCAGCACACATGTCACCAGGGAACTGCCATCTGACGTATGGTATATTACCAACTAGCATGTTCCCGGCGAGTCCTGTCCGGTGTACTCATAACCCAATGAGCACCTGTATACATCTTAGGTGATCCAACTGACACCAGTGGCTTGTGAGACCGGCCACCGCCCCTCGTCGGGGTCTCGACTGTATACACTAGTCTACTCTGGAGTATCGATGCCCTGTCTCGAAACTCACACGACTAGGGACCATTTCAGGATATGCTTATAGACCCCAGCTCCCACTTATATGATCGCCCTCATACTGCTGGTGGTCAAGCAAGAATCCTAGGGGCTCTATCAACGTGTAATAGCGACTTGTCAGGTCACCTAAAGCAGTACACGATGATAAAGGTAAACCAGATAGCATACTATCATCTCGAGTAAGACTGTCCTACCGGGATAGGTCCTCCCTCAATCACCGCAATCACGTGCCTGTGATCCAATAATTGACTCTGAGGGCATTATCTCCAACAATCTCCTACTTGCACTCAAGGCTAATTATTGCGATGTCGCATACTCACAGCCCGTGTGAAACCGAACACCCAACTCCTCTACTAGTCAGTCTCACAAAGCTCGTTTGCGAAACTATTGCGTTCGAGGAATAGCCTTAGTGAGTGGATCCGCTTTGTTGTTTCTTTCTATGTCTCTCTAAATCCCATGTTCGCGGAGAAGGCCATCTCCCGAAATGAGCAATACCTGTCTTAGAATATGTCTGGATGTCTGATGGGACATAGTTCATAAATGAACTCCAAATCCAAACTTCTTAGACTGTATCGTCAACTGAACTTAATCAGTATCCTGCGCCATGCCACCCTCAGTATTGCCTTGGACCACCTGTCCAAAATACTGCCCTTCGTCAGAAGGAAAAACTATAGCTCTGACAACCTCCTTGTCGTCCATGTCACCTTGGAAGCCTGGAATGATAACTGTCTCGCACATGAGGCTGTCGTTATCATATCCCTAGAACATCCACTTTTGTTCTAAAACTGCTTCCGACTGTTTCTCCAGGATCAGGTCAATATCAACTTATTGCATCTAGTGCAAGAACAACATCTGGTGTGGTACTTGACATCTCATGATTGACTCAATTGCCTGAGCAAGTGATCTGCCAATCATGCACGTCCCTCTCCCCTTTAGTCTGTAAGACACCTTTAGAGAGGGTGACTCCATTACCTGCAGGTACACTACCGTGCCAGGAGTCGTCCATTCTAAATACTCTTAGAATGCTGTCAAGTACCCTGATTGGGAAACCACCCAAATCTAGATCTAAAACCATAGATCTAGTAACCAGTATGTCTGATATAAAATCCATTTCCTTTGTGGAGAAACCACTGTGTGACGACCAAAGTATAACCGATTGTAGTGTAGGAGTTTCCTTTCCTACTCTGTGTATGTTATCCAAATACCAGGATATCACACCCTACTACCTTCTCAACTGATCCATCCCTTATTCTGATGAAGTCAAACCCATGACTGTCACGTCAGAAATAGATGATCTATCTCCGCTACATCTGCTTTAGTCTATAAATAGACATAAGCTACCTGTCCACCAATGCTTCCGCTGCTCCCACTGACTACGACAACCCTCTGGCAGAGTCATATAGACGTACACTTCTAAAACTAGTTTAGAACGACGCTATACTCATCCTCCCGCCGGGTCTCGTAGCCTGGAACAACAGCAATGGTAATTGTGGGTAAACAAGAACTTCCCTATCACCGTCCTTGAGGCTACCGTAGTACCTCTCGGGTGCCTGAAGTTACCCACCAAATCTGCGGAGTGGCCAATGGAATGTCAATCCAGATTGAATCTTTAGGTTCCTTATCAAATCTTCAGTAATCGTTTGTGGTTCTGGAATCACTTCCAGTTCTACCATACTCCCACTCCTGTTTTTCTGAAAAAATCCATTTTTAATAAAACTGTGGCGAGTCTAGAACAATATTGCTATTGTTCATCCAAATGGTAGAAAGTCAACTCTCGTCATAGCCTGGGTCAACCCACAAACAGCCATTACAGAAACGTGCCTTGAGTTGTCCAGTGTCTGGTTTTAATCATAAGCCGGACAACTCCCCGTACCTTAACATTGTTAAGATACAAACTGGTCTATATCCCATATAGGACCAGAGGCACTGATTTGATTGAACCAGATCCAAATCACGCGGCTGTCTCCAGCGCATGTCAACTAAATGGAAGGAGGCCGATCAGCGTTACTCAACTTAGGAATGCTTCCAATTATGAGTAACCTGAAAGAGAAGCAAGTTCTCTTAGTCATTACTATCAACTGAACACCATACACAAGTATCTACATCTTCGATCTCTTTGAAGAATCCCGATACTTTCTACACCTGGTTCTCTACTCTATTCAAATACCTATAACTTCTCAAAATTCGGACCCTGTGTTTCCACGAAACACCTGTCTAAAAACTAGAGAAGTCATAAGTAAACCGAATATAGTACGAGGACCAACCCCTTTGTCCTGATGGACCCTAGACAACATACAATACTCTGTACAAGTCGCTTGAGTCTGATAACTCATTCACTGTGTGTCGTAGGTTGAAAACTGTACTTATGGTCAAGAAGAATTACACCGTTGTTTAATGCTCCTTACCTAACCATCCACTGATATAGGTAAATGTCATAGACATAATTTCAGAAAGGTATATCTCACTCTATGAAAATAGACGTACAGATATATCAATTTGAAATTGGTGCATAACAGCGGATATTCAAAACCAAATATTTGCCGACCGGCAAACAACCCTGGTGACTTCCTCAAATATCACCGATTACAGCGAATCCCAATATAATGAGGATGATCACCCAATTCCCAATAACCTACTCCCACTCATCATCTGTAAAACCATACAGATGTGAGAATCATACCTGGTAAATACATACCCTGGAGCAAGTATCTAATCGGGAAATCAGTTTTTTTTTAACATTACACAGTGAAACTGAAACATCGAAATGTTTCGATGGGGTATCCTGGTATTCCTAGCAATGCCTCTTCTAGATTCACGACTGTAACCGTATAATTCTTTGCCACCTCTCCAAATCCCTTCATATGTCTTTAGTCTTTACCTTCTGTACACCCCTTAAGCCAAATGGTTTTCTTCCTTCCCTACCATTCGGCACCAGCCTATGGTTTGGAAGAAGACTATCCAATAAGCATAATGGGTGTACTGTTCTAATCCTAGGAACACTCGCAATGAGAGAAGGTGAAGATAAAAGACAACCGAATAAACCTTATTCCTATTTCTCCTGAACCAGAATCCATCCCCGAACTGGAACAAGTTCCTTTCAAGTTCGTATATAACCATACGATGGAGTATCCAATAAATTGTGGATCTTCGTAGTGATACGGAGTGTCCTGGAGAAATACAAAGGTGATTTAGGATTGGCGAAGAAATACTTGGTTTGGTCGTGAATATCTGTTGCAATTTACTTTGCCCTCTTACTAATCCCTTACTTTGTCTTAACTTAATACCTTCTGCACACCATCGTTATGCTAATTAGTTTTCTTCATTCCCTACCGGTCGGCACCACCCTAAGGTTTGGAAGAAGACTATCCAATTTGCGTAATAGGTGTACTACCTCCTATACCAAGGAGTACTCGCATCCTTAGAGAAGGTAAAAGGAAAAGACAACTGAATAATCCTATCCGTTTTCTCCAGAACCTGAAACCATCCTCAAATAAATTCTTTCAAGTTCGTATCTAACCATACGATGGTTTTGTCCAATGGAAGTGGACGTTCGTAGTAATACGGGGTGTCCTGGAGAAAATGGTAAAAGTAGGAGTGGCAATGAGGTTCGCAACTCTGACAATCCAAAAGCCAGTGTTTAAGAAGGTTCGGTCAATTTGGTCACTGAGTCATAGTCTTAGGGTCGGGTCAATGGTCGCTGCCAAAGAGAGAGAGAAAAGAAAAACTCAGCGTGCACTCTAACCTAGATCAGAATGGTTACTAATTTATCTAATCTGGAAACCACCCACTGTACCTCAAATTCTCCTCCAAACCTGAAAGAAGAATTAGTCGGGATCACCCGAGGAGTAAACCAACTCATCAGTGGGAATCGGGATCCAACTATCATCGCATGATAACGTGACGGAATCCGCTCACGGTGTCACACTCCAGAAGGTATGCGCATATCTGGCAAGTTTCAGTTCTTTTGAAACTCCCGATGTGATTTTTGCCCCATGCTCTTATGACCTTGACTTTGGCCAACAAATCATAAGTCACATGTCAAGTTCTACCCTTCATTCCCCAGGTTGATTCGAATCCACCCGCACAAGCCCTTGACTTTGGCCAACAAGGCTATACGACTGTCCCAAACCAACGCATCTATCTATGCTGCATATGAATAACCAACAGCTACCAAACAATGTGCCTTGACTTTGGCCAACAAACACAGCTTGAATACTATTGACTACCCATATGAAAAGACGGAGGGCTACGAATGGTTTCTGGCGAAAACCTTTAACGTAAAGAACTTGATATCGTTGAAGGAACGGATAGCTTTTTTAAAAATATAGTGACGAAAACCGTTGCTAAAGAGGTCACTCCCAGTGAAGGGATCTCGGCTCTTTCCCCGTAGAATGGGGTGCAGGATATTCCAAATGAATACCGCGATGCAAAGCAAAAGTAATCGGCTATAGTGAAGTTAATGCCCTGACGCAAACTTTTTTTGTCCAAGGGGTCACTCCCGGTGAAGGGATCTCGGCCCTTGCCTCGTCGACTGAGGAGCAGGATATTCCAACTGAATACCACGATGCAAAACAAAAGTGAACGTCCTTGCAATAACAGCTTTTTGAAAAGTGTTCCAACAACATCAGATTAGGTTTGTTTTTAAACTTGCATTGATCCGAATCAATACAGTCCCATCAATTGATCACACCAAAAAGAACGAAAATATACTGATGTACGTATATGCCATCCGCATTCGCCACTGGGTTCCGTCATTACCTGTTAGGTTAGCTAACTAACGACAGAGCGGGGACTGGACTAGCGCGGATGCAAAACATATACAACATCCACTAATATATATACCAATATATTATATTCGCTCAAGGCGTGAAAGAAATGCAATATCACAGAGAATGAACAGCATCACAGAAACAATACAGATATCTGGGATCCCCGGGTTTCACAGAGCCACTAGTGAAACCCGACGTTCCCCTGGTCGTGTGGATAGCCCGTGCAATGAAATCCTAGACCCCTACGGGCGCGGTAAGTTACCCGCCAAAACCTGAAGCGAGGCAGCCCCTTCAGTACCGTGAATGGACCACCCAGCACTTCAAGGAATCCGGCAACTTGGGCACCACTCCTGGGTCAATCTGTACCCCCTACGAGTGCGGCGAATAGCCCGCCAATCCTAGAGCGAAGCCCTTCCGTCTCAATGCCACGAGATGCTGGCTTGTTGCTCTCTAGAACCCGGCTATCCGTGCACCCCTCCGCGGGGTAATCATAGTACAGAAAGTAAAATATACATACAATGGGTACATCGACCGCAACCTGGCCGTGTCCCAAAATAATAATACAAACAGGCAGTGACGGCAGTCCACATGTCGGACGCTCGCCCCACAAAATCAAATGTACATAATACCATCACAACTGTACTAGCATTGCATCCAGGCTATCCCCCACGACCGATCCGCAACATCACAGCAAAAACAGAACATCAACGTGAAAGTCACGTTCGCAAATCCATCTAACCGGGCTATAGCAGTTAGACCGGATTTACCGATCGAGTGACATTCACGGTCGCAGATATAATGTAAATACTGTGAAATAATGTGTTTAAAATATCCGATCAATCAAATTTTAACAAGTGGGCCCCCAAGCAATACTGTAGCAGTTAAAGAAATTCTGGGCCCAATGTTAATATTCCAAAACCCAAATTTAAAGCCCATAAAGCTACTGAAGAAATTTCACACAGCAAGCGCGCTGTTCGGCGGCGGAACCGCGGCCCAAAGGGGGGTATTGCCGCGGTTCCGCGCTCTGTTCGTCGACTGAATGTGTCGAATTTCTACGGTATGCTTATAACATCCAGTGCATCACTATTTTACAACCTGAAAAATTTTTCGAGACCAAAAATTTTCAACAGAAACTGATGCTAACAAAAATGTAGTTTTGGAACTTTTTAATCGATCGGAAATGCAAACACATTACACAAAGCTAGACGAAGTTAATGGCGAGGCTCTGATACCACTGTAAGTGCACGGCGGCGCCCCGGCCGTCAATCCGACGGCCAAATGCGGAAGCGGTGATAAACTTTAATTTTTCTTGAACTGGCAAACCGCCGCGCACTAATACCCGGATCGAACCACTAACTAGTCCTAGCTATCTACAAGAAAGGGAAGAGAAGTATACCGACAGATCCGAGTCCTCCGGTCTTCTCGTCATCGTCCCGATCTCCTGCGGAATGTCCCGTCTCCTCCTCGTCGCCGGAAGTGCACCACATCGCCTACATCGTTTACGGGCTCCCACCTCAATGCCGAGGCAACTCGGGCACGAAGCCGGCTACTCGACGTGCCCAAGATTTGCTGTAGAATGTGTGAAGAACCATGTCTCACTTTTGGGGATTGTGGAATTTCCATTGGTGGAGGAAAAGAGAGCAACTTTTGGAAATGAGCTAGAGGACTTTTTTTAGCAAAACATGAGAAGCAAAAATACTACACATCAAATGAATCCCATTCCATTCCCTCCCATAGGAATGGCCGGCCCCCCCTTCTCAAATGTGATTGGAGAGAGAAAGAGTAAGGTCAAGGGGGTGGGTGGAAGCAATGATGAAAAGAGATGATGAGAGAACAAAACCCAACACTCCAAAAGCCAATCATAACCTACAATGGTCAAGCCATCATCATAAAGCTAGAAGTCAAAGGATGGGCTCCATCATGAAACCATCATGATATAAATATATGCAAAGAACCCCCTCCATAAATGCTTATTTGCAACAATGCAAATAAACCCTCCTCCACCAATCTTCGGCCACTGAACGATACAAAGGAAATTGGCCGAAACAGAAAGCAAACTGGCAACTCCACAAAACTGGTCCCGTAATAAATTACAGGAAAACCCCGATACTGTGCATACACACCCGCATTTGTATTCCGACCGAAATACAAATGTAATGAGACAAAATCTACACTGTACTATACTAGGATCCGGCTTATACCAAAGCCGGTTAGTAATATCCGTTCGATCCTAATCCGTGCAATACCGCACGTATCTGATCGAACCCTGCCATAAAACCATACGGCCACTAGTACAAAGTGTCAGTTCCTGATCCGTGCAATACCGCACGTATCTGATCGGACCTTGCCATATCTCCATACGGCCTCTCCAACCTTTCGCCCGAAAGCTGAGTAACAGAATGTGGGGGACTCTAAACACTCGTCAACACCTTGGTTGTGGATTTAACCACTAGCACGTCAGAGGTATAAGCCAATACGTAACGGGCTACCAGGTACTGACTAAAAGGGACGTCTGTGAGCGAACTCAGCCTGACAACCCTACTGAGCCTGTCAGTGACAATATCCGTACAGTCCGGTCCGTTCGTCTATGAGCATCGCATGGCGGGCCTATGGGGTTGGTAAAAGTCAGACCCCCAAAAGCGGTACAAGTCGTGTCGGAGTGTAGCCCAGAACACCCTGAGATACTACTGGAATACCTACCAGTAAATCTCCTTGCCTTGGCCAAGGACTTCGTGTAATGGCTCTCCTAGACACAGCACGACCTCACCCCCAATACCGGGAGAGACGAACCCCTGAAGATACGCTCACTGCCTCCATGTGGCTCGGGACTGTACCCAACTAAAACCTGTTTGCATGAATCCTTTGAGCCGTGGTAGGGTAGTAATCAAAGTACAGTGGGAACTCACACGAGACAAATGACGATCCCCAGGTCGATGAACTAACCTGCACACATGTCACCAGGGAACTGCCATCTGACGTCTGGTATATGACCAACTAGCATGTTCCCGGCGAGTCCTGTCCGGTGTACTCATAACCCAATGAGCACCTGTATACATCTTAGGTGATCCAACTGACACCAGTAGCTTGTGAGACCGGCCACCGTCCCTCGTCGGGGTCTCGACTGTATACACTAGTCTACTCTGGAGTATCGATGCCCTGTCTCGAAACTCACACGACTAGGGACCATTTCAGGATATGCTTATAGACCCCAGCTCCCACTTATATGATCTCCCTCATACTGCTGGTGGTCAAGCAAGAATCCTAGGGGCTCTATCAACGTGTAATAGCGACTTGTCAGGTCACCTAAAGCAGTACACGATGATAAAGGTAAACCAGATAGCATACTATCATCTCGAGTAAGACTGTCCTACCAGGATAGGTCCTCCCTCAATCACCGCAATCACGTGCCTGTGATCCAATAATTGACACTGAGGGCATTATCTCCAACATATTTTTCCCACCATCAAAAATGAATCTCTCCCTCTCTCCCACATGAATGTGGCCAGCCTCTCTAAAGAATGGGAGTGGGAAAAATGCAAGGGGTGAGCACAAGATGGTTGAATGGGTGAGCATAAGAAATGTGATGATATTGAGGAATATTTGTCACACCCATTTCAAATCCAATCCTTTCATAATAAATGCAAAAAAATGACCCAAAAAGAATCTAATAATGCCACACCCATCATAATGCCACAAATCACAAAAGACACCCTCCATAAATGCTAATTTGCAAATATGCAAATTAGCCCCTCCATCAGAAAAATCCGGCCGTGAAGGAACAAAGCAAGACTGGCCGAAACAGAATGCAAACTGGCAACTTCAAAAAAACTGATCCCGTAATAAATTACAGGAAAACCCCGCGACTGTATATACATACCAGCATTTGTATTCCCACTGAATATAAATGCAATGAGACAAAATCTACACTGTACAATACTAGGATACGGCTTAAACCAAAGCCCGCTAGTATTATCCGTCCGATCATGATCCGTGCAATACCGCACGTATATGATCAAACCCTGCCATATCTCCATACGGCTTCTACAGCGTTTCGCCCGAAACTTGAGAAAACGGTCTGTGGGGGACTCTAAAAACTCGTCAATACTTTGGTTATGGATTTAACCACTAGCACGTCATAGGTATTAGCCTATACGTAATGGGCTACCGGGTATTGACCAAAAGGGACGTCGATGAGCGAACTCATCCTGACACCCTACTGAGCCTGCCAGTGACAATATCCGTACAGTCCGGTCCGTTCGTCTATGAGCATCGCATGGCGGGCCTAGGGGGTTGGTAAAAGTCAGACCCCCAAAAGCGGTACAAGTCGTGTCGGAGTATAGCCCAGAACACCCTGAGATACTACTGGAATACCTACCAGTAAATCTCCTGCCTTGGCCAAGGACTTCGTGTAATGGCTCTCCTAGACAGAGCGCGACCTCACCCCCAATACCGGGAGAGACGAACCCCAGCAGATCCGCTCACTGCCTCCATGTGGCTCGGGACTGTACCCAACTAAAACCTGTTTGCAAAACTCCTTTGAGCATGGTAGGGTAGTAATCTAAGTACAGTGGGAACTGACACGAGACAAATGACGATCTCAGGTCGATGAACTAACCTGTACACATGTCACCAGGGAACTTCTATCTGACGTCAGGTATAAGTCCAACTAGCATGTTCCCGGTGTTAGTTGTATGTATGCCCTAGAGGCCAGTATTGTACAGATGATGTATATTATATTGGATGCTTGGACATATATAGAGATGACTTTCTTGCTTGATATGATAGTATGCTATCTGGTTACTCTTTATCTTAACATGTATACTAGTCTCTTTAAACTGTCTTATAGTTACATGTTGGTAAAGCCCTTAGGATGTGTACTTGACTGCCTGGACTATGATGCAGATCATACTAGTGGGGACATGGTAGTCCATAAGTACATCCTTCAAGGTCCCTAGTCGTGGGTGTATCGAGACGGGGCATCGATATACCAGTGTAGACTAGCGTATATGCTTCTCGACCCATGAGATGGGCGATGGATGATCCCATATCCATTGGTGTTTGACATCAGAGATGGTATACGGGTGCTCAGTGGAGACTGGGTACACTGGACGGACTCGCCGAGAACTCCTAGATGGTATTATATCTCACGTCAGATGGCAGTTCTCAGGTGACACTTGTGCAGTTTAGTCTGTAGACCCGAGATCGTCATAGAGTCTTGTGTGATTCCCACTGTGCTTTGATCTGCACCTTATCACGTCCATGAGGGCGTGCAAAATGGTGGTTTTTGGATACAGTCCCGAGTCACATGGAGGCAATGAGCGATAGGAGGGGATTCGTCTCTCCCGGTATTGGGGGTTGATGTTGCGCTGTGCTCGATTGGCCGTAACAGGGAAGTCCCTGGCCAGGGATGATCAGAGATTTGCTGGTAAGTGTTACCAGTAGTTTCTCGACCCGTTATGAGCCTCACATCGGCACGACTTATCGGTTATTGGGGTCTGACGTTTACCATCCCTAGACTTGATATGCGACATATCAGACGAACAGACCGGACTGTACGGTAAGTGTTACTGGTAGGATTCACAGGAGTGTAAGCGGGCTTACTCGTCGATCTTCTGATCGCTCAATACCCGGGTGGCCGTTACGTTTAGCAGACCGCTTGCGGCTTATGGGTGATTGATATAATCATCATCTGCTGCCGGCGTATTGACGAGTCTTTAGAGTCCTACATAGAGGTTTCCTGGCTCAAGCGAAACGAAATAGGAGCGCATATGAGATATGTGCGGGACCGAGAATAATGCGTATATGTGATAACATATTTCATTCTCGCGATGAATGTTTCGATTGGTTGTATGCGATATAACCTAGTTATCGAATCGAAGATTGATTCGATAAGTCGATACATTGAATACTAGTCGGTTATGTGCGACATGACCGGATCATTGAATCAAGTGTTGATTTAATGATTTAATGTATAATTATATATTTGATATATTACTATGCATTAACTAGTATTGGTTCACTTTTAAAGGTTTTTCTCACTTGATGTGCACATTGTATATGTGATATATTTTTGTGTACACTTGATTGTATCATGTTTGATGATACATGTTTACTTGGCTTTGTGTAAAGACTTATACCATGGTTATGATAATGATTAGGGTTTTGATTTTATCAATTATTTATTTATCCATTCTTTTTGAGAAATAGATAAAAGAAAAACAAAATGGTTTCTTTTTATCATGAAGCTTGTTGAAGCTTCATGAAGCTTTGACTAAAGTGACCATTTTGTCTTCATGCTTAACCCTAACCATTCCCACTAACCATGGTCTATTCTCTACACCTAACCAATGTTAGGATATGATAAGTATTCATTTCTTTTCTATTTTGAAATACTTTTTATCATATTCTATCTTCTTCTTCCTCTTCATCTTCAAGAAGAAAGCTTGACTCCTTTAATGGCATCTTGAGTAAAAGAGTGAGAAATCCAATTCTAAAGTGAACCCACCTCCTATTTCTTCATCCTCTACCTCTTGCCAAGTAGTATAGGGTGTTTTCTTCACAAGTTTCACAACTTAGTGATGTTGGAGCTTGATCTTGTGTTGCCTCGACGTATATCATCTTCGGCATCGAAGCCGAGGACTTAGCCCGCCCATTTCTCCGATGAAGCCGATGCAAAGGTCCGGGTTTCGAGATGGACAGCGAGGGAACATCTACGTGGAGCTAAGGAAGTGGAGAACCGGATCTACAAAGGTTGTAGCCTCTTTCTTTTAGTTAAGTTGTTAACTAGTTTCACTTTTCGCCTAAACTCTAGTCAATGAATCCGTACTAAGGTTTCTCGCCACTTGTAAAATTTTAAATTGGTATGGTTGATGCCTTGTGAGACCAAATTAGAGTGCCTAGGAACCCTACAGTGGTATCTGAGCTACTAGGCATTGGATGTCGACCTATGGGGGGTTCTCACTGTGTGACAGTGTGGCGAAGCATAGGCTCTTACCCCCAGGGTGTCCCAAGACCGGAAGGTGTTCTGGCGGGTTGTAGTCCTCGCGAGGGGGCATGCGTAAAAAGTAGCGGCTGAGGGACCCGTTGGTGCCACGGCGACCCTATTGGATGGGATGGCTGCCTGACCTACAGTGGTATCAGAGCCTAGCTAGAGCCTTAGGCGAAGTATAGACGACGTTTGAAACCCGATCGAACCAAAACCCTAATTCTAAAATGCTCTCTGGACTTTTTTCAAAAACTGGGTTTTTTCCAGATTAAAAATTCTTAAAAAATTCAGCAGGAAATTCTAAAAATTACGGTGCAAAATTTTCCAAATGATACGTCCATAGCGTGGCGGAACCGCGGCAGAAGCCTGGCTTCCGCGGCGGTTCCGCGGCCATCTGATGACGTCAGGCTTCCAATTTTGCACAGTAATTTGTTATTTGAGATTCTGAGTTTTCTGGGAGTTTTTAATCTGAACTCAAGAGTTGAGTTTTCTGGGGTGTTTTGGAGCTTGGATGATTCGATCAGATTATCAAATTTTGTCTATGTGGTTTTCCGGATATTTTAGAATATGTTAAAAAGTTCGACCGGATGTAAATACCCAATCTTTCCCCTGCCGGGAAATTTCCAATTGTTGGACTTTTCCGTAGTTTAATGACGTTCTAAGTAGTGCAAGTAACGCGATGGTCCCTCTAGAAGACAACAAACCTTAACTCAATTATGTGACCGTCTTGAACTGCCCTTTGAACCTTAGGGTTTGGGGCGGTACGGCGTGCCACATGTGAGGCGTTGGCTTGACCCCTCTACGGCTGGACCGTTGGTACTGAGGCATGAAGTGAATGTCTTTGAACTTATTTCATGTGTTGATCGGTTTCGGGAAAACTTGGGTGTTCGAATGTTCGATCGGAAAGTTAATATTTTCTATTTATCCGGAATGGGATACAATAATTGGAATTCACAAACAGTTATGAGATAACTGAATGAATGTTATAAATCTAGCGGTCTAGTCTTACTTGATATTGAAAAGAGTTTTCGATAATGGGACTAAAATGCGGGGTTTATAATTGTTAGGCATGTGATGTCTAAGTATTTCATTTGATTAGGCATGCGATGTCTAAAGAGGTTGCGGATTCCAACTGTTGTTGTTTTACACTTTCTTTTCTGTGACCGTAAGTGTATTATGTAAATATCGCCGGTTTCGTTGCTATACGTCAACGACAATTGGGGTATGCATACTTACTTACGTTGATGACATGTGATGTTCTGTGTTGCTGGATATGTTATATTGGATCGTCGTGTTTGAATAGCCGGGGGTTTTTATGTGAGATGAGTGTTTTTCATTTTCATTCATGTAAAAACTTGTATGTAATATTCTTTTATTGGGGCACTTCCAGGTTGCGGAAGCTGTCACCTTTTGTATATTATTTACTTTTCCGCATTAGGATAGACCCAAGGAAGGGAGCACAAGTAACCGGGTTCTAGGGTCCAGTGGGAGACCATCTCGAGGAGTCGAGTCCGGGTCTCTTAACCCTAGAATTGGTAGGGTTGCTTTCCGCTCTCGTAGGGGTCTAGGGGTGTGGGATTGGATATTCATCATGACCGTGGAATCCGTGTTTTATACTGGCTCGTATTGAAAACATGGACGTCCTAGTATATCCAATATTTCATATGATTTTTTCTGCTGCGATATCTGTGATGTGATCATTTGATATGTTCTGATGGATACATTATATAGTATATATGATATATTATATAGACGTTACTTATGTTTTGCACTCGCACTAGCCCTGCCCTGCTCTGTCGTTAGTTACCTAACCTAACGGTGCACGAGGGGACATCGAGGCGAATGCGGATGGCATAGGTGTACGCCGTATTTATCTGTGGTGTTTAGGTGACTTAAATGATGGGACTTCATTAATATGATTAATGAAAGAGAAGAAACCTAAGATGTTGTAGAATCAAATTTTAAATAAAACATGTAGCTACAGTTCTTGCTTTGCACAGCGGTATATGTGATATATCCTGCACCTTATTCGATGAGGAAAGGACCGAGATCCCTTCACCGGGAGTGACTCCTTTAGCAATAACTGGCAGATGCTACACACTCGGTTTGACTTTTGATTGCTTCTATAGTTTCTTCTTTGCACAGTGATATATATGATATATCCTGCACCTCATTCGACGAGGAAAGGGCCGACGATCCCTTCGCCGGGAGTGACCCCTTTAGCAAAACTAGAAAAGCCTTAAAATCACTCCATTTCAAAACTTCATTTAATTCTACAACGATATCAAGTTCATTACGCAATAGGTTTTCAGAAAAACCTGTCGTAGCCCTCCGTCATTTCAGATAAGTCCTGTTTAGTATTCGTGCTGTGTTTGTTGACCTTGTCAAGGCGCAGTGTGCGGTAGCTGACCGGTATTTATCTGCTTATGCATATGATGCAGATTGGATTAGGGTAGTCGTACGGCCTTGTTGACCTTGTCAAGGGTCGTGCGGGTGGGTTTAATTCAATCAAGAAATGACGGGTTGAACTTGACTTACGGTCTATGGTTTGTTGACCTTGTCAAGGTCATAGATCGTTTGGGGCAAAAGTATTATCGGGAATTTCAAGTGATGAAATTTGCAATGAGATTGCATACCTTCTATGAGATAATTGGATCCCGATACCCACTGCGAGTAAGAGTTACTCCTGGGAGAGTTTTACACATTACAATTAGCCGATCAAGTAGGTGTCTAGAAAGGTGTCAACGGGGTTACGCCTCTGGGAAAACGAGGTTTACTTTAATTAGGTCCGTGCGAAAGCACGGGGAACCTCCCTCAAAGTACCGACACTGGCCTGGCTGAAAGATCGACGAAGTTGTAGGGTGTAATTAATCCCGGCTAGTCTTTCCTTTTAGGGTTTGAAGGAAGATTTGATAAAAACCAGTGGGAGCCATCCTGATTAGATAAGATAATAACCAATCTGATCTTGCACGAGCATACGCTAAAGTGTTTTCTTCTCTCTCTCTCCAGGTAGCGACCATGTCATGCCCTAATAAAGATAATAATATGGATGTATTGACCGAACCCGCATGTTATACTGTGCTGGGGAACGTTGGTTCCGTTCTTTCTTATAAGAGTTATAGGAATGAACAGGACATAGGGGAATACCAGGATTCCCATGCCACCCGAATGAAGAAAGTACATGATGATGCATTTTCTTCGGGTGTGTTCGTTACAGAGAACTGTTTCTCCATTTGCTCCATGTCCTGGGTATTAGATACCGGGTCAGGATCCCATATATGTAATCAGTTACATGGGCTCAGGAAACGTAGAGAACTTGGAGAAGGTGATAAAGACATTAGAGTTGGAAATGGTGCAATTGTTGCAGCTATGACTGTCGGGGAATATCACCTTACATTACCAACTGGTAATACATTGGTTCTGAACGAATGCTATTACATGCCGAACCTGATATGCAACATTATATCGGTTTCTTTATTGAGTAAAGAGGGATATAATTTTGTATTACAGGACAATGTTATGAACATTTTCCGTAACCAAAAGTTGGTTGGATCAGGCACGTTGTGCAATGGCATTTATGTTCTAAATCAATCAACAGTTCTGAGCATAACAAACACGCACAAGAGGAAGAGTTCTGAACTGAACGAATCCTTCTTGTGGCATTGTAGACTGGGTCACATCAATGCGACACGACTAGCTAAGTTGCATAAGGATGGATATTTAAATCCGTTTGAATTTTCATCTTATGACACTTGCCAGTCATGTCTCAAAGGCAAGATGACCAAAACTTCATTTACGGGACACGGAGAAAGAGTTACCGAACTCTTGGGACTGATACATAGTGATGTATGCGGTCCCATATCTATACATGCCAGGGATGGTTCTTCATACTTCATTACATTCACTGACGATCTCTCTAGATTCGGATATGTGTTCCTGATGAAACACAAATCAGAAGCTTTTGAGAAATTTAGAGAATATAAACAAGAAGTCGAAAACCGAACCGGAAAAAGTATTAAAATCCTTCGATCTGATCGAGGAGGTGAATACTTGAGCAATGAATTCCTGGACTTCTTAAAAGAGAATGGGATTCTCTCTCAGCTGACTCCTCCATATACACCACAGCACAACGGTGTATCGGAACGGAGGAACCGCACCCTATTAGATATGGTGCGCTCTATGATGAGCACAGTTGAGTTACCTATTTCCTTTTGGGGATATGCACTGGAAACAGCAGCATACCTATTGAATCAAGTTCCATCTAAATCTGTACCTACCACACCATATGAGATATGGAGTGGGAAGAGACCATATTTTAAACGAGTTAAGATATGGGGTTGGTCGGCCTATGTCAAAAGAC